>JANEYF010000538.1:0-1239165 GCA_029963845.1 Rhamnusium bicolor | reverse complement strand
TTGTACTTCGTTCAGTTACGTATTGCTGCTGACTATTTAAATTAGGTTTTCCTTCTAAAGGTATATATTTTCTAAACACTTAAGCTACAATCAAGAACAATACGAACAAACACCATTGACTAAAATGAAAAGTTTCATTCTAATAGTGGCAAAGCTATACGTAGTGTCGATCTTTTAGGCAGCAAAACGACTAAACATTGTTGTAAAGATCATTTTAATACAAATTTTCTTGAATTGCAAATAGGATAGAGATAATTTTAAATTATTTTTAGACTGAAGAAGACATAGAAAATTACTTATAGTTACCAATTCACGTCCCACTTTGTAAGATGGAGAAAGAAGTCACGAGCAATTTAGACAAAAAATTTATTATTAACAATAAATTTTAATTATTGGTCAACGATTTCGGTGGATAGTTCGCACCATCTTCGGGGCTGCAAGAACCAAATTACGTTTTAAAATCAATGCTAGCCATTATACACATCATTTTGATAAAAAAATAATAAATAAAAGAAATATATTACAACACATAAAGAACAAAAATACATGAAACTTTACATAATATCACAAAGGATAAAATTATATAAAGTAATTAAAATTTACTACTAATAATAAATTTTTGGTTCAAATTGCTCGTGTCATTTCTTCATTGAAAATTATATGTATTTCAAGTTAATGAAAAATGTGTAAATTTTAAGACTTGGTGTTATTTTCACATATCTTTGATTGTTAGGAAAACCGAAAACGGTTGCGATGCAACCGTGTTATTGTTCGAACAGAATTTTTAAAAAGACGATGTCAAACAGTATTAGCTTTCACTTTCGGCAAATTAGAAAAATCTGCTCTTATACAATTAATATTACACATTGTTAATGGCACAAAATACCGTAATTAAACTACTTAAAAATAGCATAGTCACCTTAAACGTGTTCGCCATATACTACGAGTAATCTCGTATATTTCTTGCGGATCTGCTGACATCATTCTGGCGTGTTCGGCCCAACAATGCATTTGATTATTCAAATGCAAATATCTGACTCAATTTTCGTTCAATCGAGTTGAATTTTTTTGAGGTCGTTTATACATGATAGTTTACAAAAAATTGAAAAAAAAATGAAAAAGACATTTCACTAAATGAGCCTATTCTGTTAGTGGAATAATAATGGGGGGCCATATAGTCCAATGATAGACAAATTTTTTCTACAGAAAAATGTTCAGCTGAATCGTAACCTTGATACTTAATGAAAGGCAATTTGTTTCAGGAAATTTCGGGCATAATTAATTTTCTCAATAACTTCTTCTATTAAACGTTTTTTTCTGCTAATATGATTTCGTAAAAAAGTGCTAGAAATCCGTCACTTTGAGTTGTGCAATGAGTTTACCTTCAAAAAGTGCGCCATTAGACATTCTTTAAATGAGTAAAAAAATTGGAGAATTTCTTTAAAATGAAAGATTAGATTGTTGGTAGCCACTAAGGTGTAAATAGTGATTAAAAATATCATTTATTTAACTTCGGACTATTTCCACTGCCAATACCAATCATCTAAGACAGGAAATAAGCTTAGCGATTGTGTAACGCCCCACTTTTGTCGTGGAGTAGAGATCTTTAATGTGCTCATATTGTGTCACAGATACACGGAATCCGTGATTTAACATATTTTTCAAAAGATGATGAAGCAATAAATTCCGCTCATTCACTATACCCCATCGACTCATCCATCCCGAATTTCAACCCGGGCGGTCTAGGTGGAAGACCGCGAAAGTTTCGCTAAATTTGAATTCTTGATTTTTTTCTTAGGCAATTTTTCTATTATAATTATATTTTCTATTGTAATACTTAAGTTAGTAATAAAATGGTTTCCTTTACCGATTTTATACAGCTTAGGGACGTAAGGCTTCTTTATATCAGGTATTATTAGAAAACTCCATCGTATTTTTTATGGATATTGTAAATTCCTATTATTTATTTTATATATACAAAATTTTATCATAAAATCATAAAATATAAATTTAATTTGCTTTTGAATAATTTACTCAAACCTAACATATTAAATGAAGCCTAAAAGGCAGTGTGCCATTTGTAGAAGGTAGGTATAAGAAGAAGCTTAATAATTTGAAATGAGTGTAACCTTGCACAAAAGTGTCAAATAAGCTCCAAACTTTGTTTTTCAAATTGCTTTTAACTTTTAAAGTTTTGAACTTAAACTAAATGGTTTTGCGTCTTTTAAAGAAGTTGCTTATAAAAAGTTTAGTAAACAGTCTGGCTTATGAAAAGAACAAAATCTTTTAAATTGGAAATATTTTTAATATACGTACAGAAACAACATAATGTATATATTTTTGCGAGTCTGTGAAATAAATGCGTATTTAACAGAAATTATTAAATTATCTCCTCTTTGTGCAATTTCTTCAGAATAATAATTATTTTAATTCATAGTGTTACTTAGATTCTAGATCTGTATTTGTACGTTTCAGATGGACCGAAGAAGTGTGATGCAATTCACAGCAACATGAGTTGCCAACACTGAAAAATTTACCAACAAGAAGGAAGTGAGCTGGGCAGACAGTTTGTTGTTTGTATCACATTTTAAATTTGGGATATATTGATAATATCGCCGCCGCCGGCTCGGTGGCGTAGTTGATTAGAGCACACATGATTAAAAAATATTTCTATCGTAGGTGCGGGTTCAAATCCCGTTCGGTTTATCGATGCTGGACAGTCCTGCCATGGCTCTGATTCACATGAGAGTCGCACCAGCAAATTACCTATAGTCACTTCCCACATTCTGCTGGGTTAGTGTTTGGAGATCTCAGAATAATGTGATTTAAAATACACAGAGAGAACCTAGAATGACCACCTTTTGCATTTGGCCTGTGAGCCACTCAGGTGACTTTTGGCATGCCGGTAAGGTTTTCAATTCTGAGAGCAATCTATGTTTTATCCCTCCGTACACCGATTATATGAACGACCATCTTGACCGAGTAGCCTGGGTCAGCTCATACCGGAGATCATGATATTTGGTCTACTTTTTCTCCTCCTTGTTGGACATCACATCTGTTTGATGATCGCGGAGGACTACGTCAGGCCTATTGGCTTGGATTAGCTTGACAGTCGAAAACGAGTAGCTCCAATAAATACGACATTTCTCGTTCTCGACAACGGACTCAATATCTCCGGGGATGAAAGGCGGTACTGGTGTTAGGTCTACCCCCGTACGAGTGCCTTATTAGGTAATATAGTATTCGTAACGCGTCGATGGATGTAGGCCGAAGTTGCATATACGGGACATGTATTTACATGAGCGATGCCAGCGCATGACGGCGGGTTCTGCAGTTAATATTAGAAACCTCTGTACGCCACACGCAGTTACGGTAGAGCAAGGTGTTCATAACACCATCCTGACAGGCTACAATGAATCCTTCGTTCTCCGACTTAAGTCCAGCTAATCTTAGAAAGGCGAATACCAGCCTGATCGATAAACACAGTATTTATGCTCTTATAGAAGAAACCATGCAAGGGTTTATCGACGTGCCGCCAAAACAGATTTTCCTGTTCAGCAGTTCCAATTCGGGTCTTCAGGTGATTCGGCTGAAACATAGTGACTGACTACATTAGCACCTTGCCGGCCTCCTTGCTTGGTGTTTAATGCTAGACTGAGTTCATCTGCAGCTCTTTTTGCTGCCTTGAATAGCCCTGCGCTCAATCCTACAATTTCATGATGTTTTACAAACTGTAAAATGAGACCTGAGCTCCTGCGGATGTTATATGTCATACTCAGTCATACTTTGCCATGCGTACACTCCAGACTCAAGAGTCGTCGGCTCCCCCCTCGGTGAAGTAGGAGGTACACATGAGGAACGGATGACCTAAGATGAATATTTCTGTGAATATTCATCTTATTACCGATAGTTTAACTGGCGCATCTCGTTTACCATCACTTAACTACTCCTAAGGTGTAGAGCAGAACCAGAACGGCAAGCATGTTAGTCGTTAGTCGTTTATATGTTGTTTATTATTATTATTATTATGTGCTAAACTAAAGGTAGGTTTTCTATATTTATTATTTGGATTAACAATAGTTATTAATGAAATAAGATTTATTATGACATCTTTAATGAGTTTGACTACCAGCAATCAAACAAATTTCATAAAGCCATAAAAAACGTGTAATTGTTTATATTTTTCTTTTTATTGCTATTATATCGCGCGTAATACGGAATATAATAGGAGGGGTAACTTCGTCTCTGTCATGTCATAAGTTTTCCCTATGTCTAGTTATCACAGTCGCTGCTCTTGTGATTTTTGGTCTTTTTGCATGTAGCGAATTGAAACGCAAATATTTATATTTCTTTATGTAAGACCGGTCTTAATTGGTTGCTTTATATGAATACTTGGTTTCCTCAAAATGTTTTACGGCCCGGCGGGCTGTAAAGTGATACTTTAAGCCATCGCTTAAAGTATCACTTTACAGCCCGCCGGACTATAAAACATTTTACAGCTCACCTAGGGCTTTTGCTTTATTTTACATACAACATTTTCGACTTCTGACGCAACATGTCAACGTTGCAGCCTCTGCTGCTTCAGTAATTTCTGGTAGGCTACAGGAAAATAAATGTTCATCCTTTTCCATTTCCAGTTCAATTGAAAAACACAATACACTTCGATAAGAGGATTATATAACGATTTTTGCCATAAAATTACAATATAGCCACCTTTATTTACGTTATTGCTTGGTTACTTGCATTTATTTTTAATACAAATTCAAAATCAATTTCCTACCTGTCAGTGTAATAATATGATGTCATTTTTTATGGAAGGTCAAAATTTAACAGATTGACAATTCTGATGAAGAATTTGTAAGGTAGCCGACATTACTTATATATTATGTATTAATTAAAACTGGTCTTACATAAAATTTTGTGTGCATCTAGGGGAAAACCAGCATTTATGGCCCTTATCGTGTTGGAGTCTAATTTTTACGCCACGGGCCATAAACGCCTCTTTATGTCCTTGGTACATAAATAACTATTTTAGATACAAGAATGAGATCATTGGATACTGTAAGATTGTAACAGGTATTATAAAAAATAGAGCTCGGACGGAGGTATCGGTTCCCAGTGACAGCTTTTATGTAGACACAATATTATATTGTCAACACCTTCCTACAACAGAAATTTATACAACATATAAAGTGAATTTTATTTTATTTTAAAATGTTAATACGTAAATTAGTTTTATCGGAAAATGTATATGACAAAGAAACAAGAAAGATATTTTTACGCTAGCCAAATTTGGGGGTGACAGCAAACTATAGTTTTTTCTTATAATCCGTGAACTGCTGGAGATATCTAAATTCTTTAAAGACATTTGATTGGTTCTTCGTTAAGGGCTATGTTTTGTTTCCGCGCATTTGTGTTATCATGTTTTTTTTTGTATACTTAAATAAGTTTATCAGATAGAACTTATTAGATATAAAATATACTTAGTTTACATATTTTTTGTCTCACCAGGTACATTTATCCGTAGAAACAAAAAGAGATTTTTTGTGATTCCTATTCCCACCATATCCTGGGAGATAGGATGGACAATATGCAGTTATAATTTGACTCCTGCTGCGAATACTTCGTATTTTCAATTAATAATCCGCTGAATTTCTTTAAAATTTCGTTTCGATGCATATTTTTCGCCCCGCATTTATCCGTTGTGTTTGTGCTTTCTGTGTCAAAGTCACTTGTGAATTCCTACCTGGGGAACATCATCAGTGATCGCCAGGATCGGTCCAATAAGGCCTCTGTAGGCTATAAACATCAGCTAGACATCATCCAGCAGAATTAAATAATAAGGTAGGATCCATTGAAGTTGATTTCCACCGAACCGCCGACAGTCCACTTGTTTTTTCATGTTTGTGTTTTTTTTTTATTAAATCATAAACAGGCTACTCCGGCAGGGATTTAAACCCCGTACTTAATACCCTTCTGGTTCCTAAATTTTTGGTTATAGATAGAACGACTCGGTGAAGTAATTGGCTGGAGCACGCGATGGCCAGTGTAACTAAATAATCTCTCTATCGTCCTGCGGGCTTGAATCTCGCCATGGGCACTAATACAGATTTATTAATGCTTTGCGTATACTAGGGCCTCTGTGCTAGGACCTGGATCTCTAGTGTGGGTGCCGTATGCAGGGGCCCTAATACGGAAACCACAGGGGTTGGTACAGATGGGTAGTTTAAAGTCATTCACATCTGGCCGGCGACTTCCTTTTAATGTATGCCGATAAAAGTTCTCACAGTCATAATGAGTGGATATAGATAAAAATGAAAGTTATCATGGTCTTCAAAAAGTTCCGACGCCTAAGTGACCCAATACCTACTAGTTTAACTCCAAAACATTTAGAACAGATATTAGTGATATATTTTTTATTCTTCTAGGCAACCGGTAATGAAAAATAGTTAGCGTGAGCGTTTATAATAAATTGACTTTATCAACTTTGGATTTACGAAATTCGCTAAAAAAAATTACAAGGTAAGATATTGTTTGATATTTGCTAAAGAAATATATTATTACTATGTTTTTTTCCGTGGACTGTAAAATTACTATTATGCACAGCGATTACTACAAAGAATGGAAAAATTAATGATCTATTTATTACTCACCAAAAAAAATGGGCTTCACTAATGCACTGCACTTTTCTTAGATATAAAGGAAAGGAGACAATAAGGAAAAAAGGAATTTATATCTGATGCACATTTTTAACAATAATTACTATAATTAGTTTTCCCAAAACTAAAACTCTATTAATTTTTCCAAAGAGAACCAGTCTATCTATCGATATAAAATTTCTATCTGTTCTTTTTCTCTACGTTTCTATATCACAAAAAACAAAATTACAAAAAACCACTTAGCATGCTTTCTTAATCGCAAAATAAACAATATTCAAATAATACACCACTAGAGTCATCTATTAATCGAAATTTTAATGAGCGGATGCAAAGTAGATTTCATTCTTAAATATAATTTTAAATTTAATATTTAAATGGCCGGCCTGACCAGATATATTGTATCATACATACATAAATAAGGCGCTGACACATAACTTACAGGTAATCGTGGTATTATCGTCAATAATATCTAAATTTCGAGCTCTAATAAATATCAATATTTCCACAAATTTCAAGCAAAAAAGAGAAAACTATAAACTGAGTTTTAATGAAAAAAATTTATAATGGACATATTTTCACTTGACTACTCTTAACTCTCAATTTAGAATAATAACCTTAAGAAATATATTCGTAATTTTACAATAAGACAAATTTAATAATAATGTTAAATAATTTTTCTTACCTGGCAATATGGAAATAGTTTTCAATGCCCGAAGAACCCGAAATGTTCTTAAGCCAGCGAGATTTCCAACTTCCATGCCAATTGTAGCATAACCGCTGGTGATGACCACAAAATCCAACCAGTTCCATGGATTTCGTAGATACGTGTACTTGTTTAATATAAAACCTTTTGCGATGGTTTTTATTATCATTTCGAGGGTATAAATTGCTAAAAAAATATACCTGAAATAGAAATATTTACATTAGTAGAAATATAAAAATTCATTTCCATTTTGATATTATTTTTAACCGTAAAACAGATTTTTCTTACAAAATAAACTATAACTTCCTATATTTGCCCTCAAAAGAAATCAATATTCAAGTATTAAAATAGGTAGACAAAAGGATGTATGAATGAGACCTTGGAAAATTATATAGAAACAAGATATGTCTTATAATGTAAATACGCTGAGATTAGGACGAAATTTTTTTCTTTTCTGTCCGAACTGATGCGATGCATTTTTACGCCCCAGATAGAGAATTATTCTACCTAAATAAAAAAGGGAGGTACTTCTTTCTAAAAACTCACTTTAAAGCACATGATAATATTGAAAATATTATATCACAAATACATTAACATAGACCTTTAAAATACTTATAATAATAAACACTTCTACTACAAAGCAGTGTAACTGTTCATTTATTAATTTATTTATTTCAGATACACCATCCAACAGTATTTGCATACTAATTACAGGATGGGAATACAGCACAATTAACAAAAAAAAAAAAAATAATAATTACAAAAAAAGAAAAAATAAAAATAAGAAATATTAATTACAAAAAAAATTGACAATTATTACAATGCATTTGCAGCAGCAAAAGAAGAAATAAATTAAACAAATAACTTTTTGATCGAGATAATATTGCAGATAAAAATATCCAAATTATCTTGAACTGAATGATAATTGTTGCATAAACAAAATAAAGGTGATTTAAGTAAATTGGTCCTTGGGGTTGGTAAATAGAAAGTGACAGTGTGCCTAGTTGCGATTGAAGTAATATTAAAATTAAGTTGACTTAAAATAGAAGGGCAGTCTATCTTATTATGTATAATATTACGTAAGAATATAAGAGAATGCATTTCCCTTCTATCTTTTAGACTCAATATATTATGCCTAGTTAATAATTGTTCATGTGGCGCTCCAATAACTGAGTAAATACTATCGATCTTAAAGGATATGTAATTTAAAAATTTGGGCTGAATACTTTCTACATTATTATTATATGTTTGATACCCAGGATTCTAAATTATGCTAGCATATTCTATCTTAGACAGAACAAAAGAATTAAACAATAAAAACAAAACGTCAGTGTCATTAAACCTTCGTGAATACCTTATAACGAAACTAAGGTTTTTGTAACTAGAAAGTACAACAGCATTAATATAAAGATTAAAGCTCAGCTTTGAATCAAAAATAACTCCTAAGTCTTATTCATTTACTCTATTTAGAGACATATTATTGAGTGTATAATTGTAAATATACGGTTCAGTTTTTTTTTTGTGAGGGACAGAACGTTACACTTTTGCACATTCAGTGCCAAGTTACTTTTTACACATCAGTCATTAATTTTATTTAAATTTATTTGCAATTGAAGGGAATCGCAGATAGAATTAATATCACAATTAATTTTCAAATCATCTGCATACAGAAGACAATTGACGTCAATCATATCTACAATGTCGTTAATAAAAATAACGAAAAGAAGAGGCCCATGTATGGAACCTGTGATACACCAGATGAAGCAATGAATTCGCCAGACTTGAAACCACGGTATTCCACGTATTGGCGCCTGCACTGCAAGTATGATGAAAACAGTTTAGACAGTTTATCCGAAAAGCCAAACTGCTTAAGTTTATACAAAAGAATACCATGATCAAGACTGTCGAACACCTAACTAAAATCTGAATAGATGACGTCAACTTGTCCATCAGAATCCACAGATTCGGAAATGTACTGTATTAAGCAAAAAAGATTAGTAGTCGTTGACCGACCCTGCATGAAACCATGCTGAAAGTCGAAACTGTTGGCGGACATTTTAAGCTAAACGAACTTTGGTAGTATGTAGTATACAGTGTGTAACTTAAATACATTAAAATATTTCAGAGTGGCATATCTTAGCTAATTTTAAGAAATAAAGTTCATATAAACAAGTGCCCAAGAATTCTTCGTTTTGGAGATACGGGGTGTTGAAATCTGACACGTCATTCAACAACAATAGCGAATTCTGTTCTAAAAAATGTCTACAAATATTACCATCCAGTCGCCAAGGAAGAAAATACAGGAAAATCGATCTTGTAAACGCTGTGGCATTATTGCATGCGGATTATCATCAACCCACATATGGTTGTGAAAACTCATGAAGGCGTTTTTTCTTTAAAATAGGCTTTGCTTGTAAAGAGAATGCAAGATAAAAATTGAGAATTTCGTACAACTTTTTACCGCAACCATTGCACAAACTCTACACGTGTTTGGAAATAACGTGGCATAAACGCATGCACACGTTGCATACGGATATAATAGCTGTTTCACATTTAACATTAGACTAATTTTTCTAATGCTCATCTCTGTGTGCTCGTCAATTTCATTTACAATTGCTTCTTCTAATGCAGTTTACGGACGTCCTATTATAGCAGTATCTCTTACTAAATTTCTAGTGTATTAGAAAATGTCGCTGAACAAACCATTATGCGTTGTGGATATCTTAATTGATAGACCCTTTTTGCTTTCAATACAATTCCTTTAGCCAAGCTATAAACAAAAACCATGTCAGCCATTTCAGCATCCGCATAATTACTCATGATGAAGAATTTAAATCTTTACACAGAACACACCTTAAAAATTTGTACATATACATAACTACGTCATTTGTCAAATTAAACAAAATAAATATAATCAAGACAACAAAAACAAAAAACCAGAGCCTGCTTGGTTTAAAATAATGGTTATTTTTGCAATAACGGTGGAATAAATTGAAAAACAAATTTGCTCTGTAACTATGAGAGTAAAAAAATTGAAGAATTATGACGATACGCAAAATTTCAGACAGTAAAAATTTTCTGTCTGTGTGTCTGTGTTCGCGATAGCAGCTACAGTTTTTGAGATAAAGCTTTCAAATTTGGTACACACATTTTAGAGGTCAAGGAAGAGATTGAGTTCGTGAATGAGCAAAATCGGTCTAAAAAAATGTTAGTGACATTTCACCAATGTGTCTGTGTTCGAGATAGCAGCTACAGTTTTTGAGATAATGCTTTCAAATTTGGTACACACAATCTAGAGGTCAAGAAAGTGATTGGGTTCGTGGATGAGCAAAATCGGTCTAAAAAAAATATTAGTGACATTCCACCAATGTGACTTTTTTAAACGTCAAAATGTGACTTTTTTTGAAACGTAAAGAAATGTTACTTTTTCAAACATCAAAGTGACTTTTTTGAAACGTAAAGAAATGTTACTTTTTTCAAACATCAAAGTGACTTTTATGAAACATCAAAGTGACTTTTTTTGAAACATCAAAATGTGACTTTTTTGAAATGTCAAAAATTACTTTTATTATAAACTTTACCACACGTCGAGTTTTACTACGGTGAGGAAGTTCTGATCCCCAAGTAATTGGCAGCGGTTTATTTTATCAAATTTGTGTTACTAATTACCCATTTCTCCGCCACTCGTTAATTGTAGAATGTGATGCAATCACATCTCAAGGCATTCTATCTAGGTGTACTGTGTGCCAAATATGGTTTAAGTAGCTGCACTAATAATGACATTATAAAAAAAAGTCCATAATTTTTTTGTAAATTTTCCACCAAAACGGAGAATTTTTGGGCACCTCTTTATAAGAACTTTTTTTCTTAAAATTAGCCAAGAAATACCACCCTGAATTATTTCAACGTACTTAAGTTACACCCTGTACCGCCTAAAGGAATGCATATAATACCAAGGCTCGTAAATTAATTATAAGGCTACGTCTCAAATTTAGGATTAGGGTTAACAGCCTTTCTAGTATGCAACACACATATCAGGAAATTTTAATCATACCTCTCGCTAAAGTAAAACATTGCGACCTATTTACGCATTTGGTATCTCAGATTTTGCAAAATTCTTCTTTAAGTTTAATCACAAAAAATTAGAAAACGCCAGTCTCTTTCTTTATCCATATTATGGCATATTTTTTTTTGTGAAATCCTTATAAATTGTACATTTAAATTCATTGGCTAAAATCAGTTCGTGATTTTTTTGCAGCAAATATAATATTAGAGTCGGTCCTGATTATTCCATTGATATTATTTTACTGAAATTAGATAACTTTGTTTTAGTTAAAGAACCTTAATACAGTACCAGATTATTATTATAAGTCTAGTGTACAAATAATTTGGTGTAACAAAACAGAAAGGTCGATTTCCTTCATTATACCTCCACGTAATTTATTTGCGTAATGATCAACGAGAATAAACTGAACCAGAGCTCAAGACGGGTAGCTGCTACTGCCTCATTGTAAACAGAAAGACATACATACACAAATAAAAGCAAAAGTACCTATGAAATGAAATATATACTGCTTGATACAATGTATTATTCAGAATGACTGAAGTCTGCCATCGTATTAGCACATATGGTCACAATTAATATTCGTTCTGCATTCGTGGCTGTTAAATTTGAGTGACTTGGTCTGTACGTATGTTTGTACAAGGAAAATTAATGTTTCACATCTACAGAGGTTAGTGGTGCAAATTTTAAATAGTTCATATGAGAAGGTAGTAATGAAGGGAATAATCGAAATACGATAATCGAATTAATCGACTATTTAAATATCTCGAGATAACCGATTATGACTTCTAAAATCTAGTAGCACTAATATTAAGAGTTAAGAAAATTAGTTGTACATAATAGGCCCCTTACTCTCAGTAGATTTTTAAAATTAATTCACATATTCCAATATGGTATTATAATCATTAGCAATTATCAAATCTGTTTTAATAATTTCTACGTGAAAATGCCTAAATTACTAATTAAATATCAGATGCTAGAGGCGTGTCTGAAAACGCTGTCCAATTGGCGTGACGTCACGAACCAAGAAATCTCCGGTTGGTGAACAGTACGATACCTATATAGTTCATTCATTAATTAAGTATGGGTGATTGTTTCCTGAGATTATTTGATTATGTCCTGTCTGAGATATTGATATGGCAGTGTTTATTTAAATGTGATTTGTTAATAAGTTTTAAACATGAATGAACACGGTGATTCTAAAGCTCAGTTGGACAATTTATCCGAAGTTGATTCAATAATGATCGCGAGTTTTGTTCAAAAGGTGTTTTGTTTTCTTCTGCAGAAATTAGAGGAATAAACGCAAACAGGTACATAAGTTTAATAATCATAGCTTGTATATTTTAAATAAATTAGGTTACAAGAAGTTACGTTGGTAAATATGTTTCTATAGCTAACTAAAGTAATAATAATAATAACATTTACTTTGGTTCATAATGTTACACTTCGATCATAAACACTCGAAGATGTTACAATCATGAATGATATTTATCAATACAACTTTATTTTTATTTTTTACTTATCAACCGCGGACGGCCTCGATTTTGCGGGTATTTTGGTTTATTTATATGAATTGTATATAAAGTAAAAAGTTAAAATAGAGTTGTATTTATATGTCAACAAAATGCAACAACGTTATATTGAACAAACCAGAAACTTCCGCGGAAAATGTTAATTTTCTTTTTTATCTGCATTGAAACTTATGTGGAACAGCATCATGTTTCATTAATTTTACCCCACCCATCATTTTCCACCACAAATAATTCTCCATGTAAACTAAAAAAAAAAAAAAAACTGAAAAAGGACACGGTAACAAAATTGTGTATAAGTTATCTAAAATTATTTTGTAATATGTATATGGCTACTATAAATTCAATTTAATTTAAAACATTTTATATTTTTTGCAGTATAGATTTATAAAACGTCTTCCAATATTTTCTGAATATTGTTGACTTATCCTATGTAATAATTGTATGATCAATTGGACGAATAAATGTATTATTATTATATTAAGTTATTTCAGACGTGATAAAATAACCATTAACAAGTTTCTCCCTAATTTGTACCTGATTTTTTTTGTCATATTTTATTAATATAAAACTTACAAAAATTAAATAAATAATTTATCGTAGTCAAAATCACAAAAAGCACAAAAATTAATAGCTTCATACAAAAATAGAGACTGTATTAGTTTATTGAAATAAAATATACCCAAATACTTATAATAATCACTCTGTATAAAAATTAAAATAATCCTTTGCCTGTGGGCAAAACTGTAGCTAATACGAATTATTTCAACCAAATTCATAATGTCATTTTTTATTTGGTTTTCTGTTTGACCCTGAACAAAAATTAAATCAATTGCATTCCGATCTCGTCCAGTAACCTAGGAATTAATATACCTAAATCCATATACATAGATGTGTTTTTATAAAAAATTATATGTAGGTAATTTTGTTAGATATGTGTGAGAATTTTAAATACACCCTGTATAAAAATACTTTTAGAAAAAGTATTTTTGGATGTCCCTTTATTTTTTTTAAGTTAAAACTCTGAAATACATTTAAAACTTAATATTAGCTAAAAATAAGTCTCACCCAAAAGGGATAATTGACAACTTTGTGTCCGATGATTTTCAGTAACACCCAGTAGGTTCACACAAAATTCCACGATGGACAATATCTTCTTTAGGGTCCCAAAATAACAAAAAAAAATCTGAAAAATCATTCGAAACCAGAATACCTCTTGTCACGCCTTTTACATAATATATTATTTTTATTGCTTTTGCATATTAATTTTTTATATTATATTTTTAATTACTCACATCAAAATGATTCTCGCATACAAACACACAACTTTTTTTTTGAAAACTTCTTTGGATCCCGTCTAATCATTTTTAACCACAATATCCTACGTTTTTCGTTTTTTGGAATTTGGATAAAAGTTTTTCTGGTGTTTTTATTGAAGTATTTTTATACATCGACACGATAAACTAATAATATGATGATTTTAAGGAGTTGGTCATTTTAGATATGTAATTACTTTACTTAAAATTTCACAACAATCACAACACAAAATATAACACATGTTTACATTTAACAACGTGTTCTGCCTGTTTTGTGTTCACTTCCACTACGATAGTTCCTGTACTGTGACGTTACCGGATCGAGCTGTCCGGCAAGCGGTGTATGAGCGCGTCATGGATTAACTCAAACAAACAAAATAAAAAAAACTTTTACACACTGTTTTTTGTATGAAGTAGAGATTCCAAAAATGCCAAAATTATATTTATTGCATCGGGCCTATTATTGCACGACGAATGTGCGGCGTCCGATTTATTCATTGTCTCGGTTTTGAGCTGGATCAATGAACACGAAAAAGTACAAAGTAGGTAATTAGTTAGTTGCAACAAACAGCAAACCCGTAGATTCGATTTAGCAAACCAGATATAATAATAGGAGAAATGTAATGTTTTTTTTTATAAATAGGTACAATACTCATCAGCTTGAAGTCACCACTTTCCTCTCTGCTGACTTTCTGGCACCCCCTCACTACAAATAGTGCTAGAAAGGAACATATGAGAAGGTGGTGACTTTAAGCTGATGAGTATAGTACATACTTAGCGTGAAATAATTTAAAGTAGTAGTTTAAGTTTTAAATAAGTAGTTATTGTTACTTATTTGTAAAGTAAATAAAACATAAAACACTCACCGAACTTTCTTCGAAGTGACAGGTTTTGAACAGAAAAATAAAATCGTCGATCCACACAGAGAAATTGCATTATTTAGTAAAATGGAAAATGCCTAGTAGCCTGCTTATAATAAATAGGTAATGCAATTTCTCAAATAACCGTGTGGATAGACACTATTTTATTTTTTTATTCAAAAACCATCAGATCGATGAAAAAATAATAAAAGAGATAAATGAGTTTCTAAATAAATCAAACTTTCCAAAGCACATTTTTATATAAAATTCGGGTCCGTTAATAAGTTCTAATAAAAAAATAAATGAATAAATAAAATGATGGTCGCTGATTTCAGCCATTTAACCAATAAGGGATGATTGAAAAAATGTCCTTTAAAAGCGTAGAAAATCTCTACTAAAATTAGTTTCTTCATCTTTTTCCAAATTTGTAAAAATAAATTAAAAATTAAATTTTGGCCTCCATATTTGAAGGGGCCTAACTCTTTAACGAACCGTTTCCGTCCATACCTCCATAGGAAACTTTTTATTTTGGGGTCCTGAATTTAGATTTTAAGTTTGTTCAGTTAATCCTGAAATATAGTAGTTTTTAATTTCTTGGAGACTCATCAATAATATTTGACATTTTCGCACTGGCTAATTCTTATTCATTGTAAAAAACTTTTTGGCATATACTTATTTTGCTGAAAAATTTCGCATAGTGGATTTTGAAGTTGTAACGACGGTATACGTTTCAGTTTTTCCTACTATGATATACAGTAAAATGAGAAATTCAGAGAATCAAAATACCTGCAAAAATCAAATATATTACTTGAGCGAGTTAATGCTTTTTAACTTTAGACAAAACAGACTTTTCTATAATTAGATAATGCATATAAACCGTTTCATTAGTTGAATTGTGGTGGAAAGATATTATGTCCAAAATAAAGCAGCAAGTAAATAATCATAATGCATGTTTCATTGTAATTGTTGTTTCTATTTAACGCGATTGAGTTCAATATGATTGTTTACATACACTGTTTGTTCATGGAGATGGACATCGATAATTGTTTCGAATTAACCGTTACATCATTTCATGTAATAATGCCATATCTATGCTACCATTGTGCGATGTATGATATCTGGCTATAGATGTCTACTGTTAAAATATTCAATATTAAAATAAGAAATATATGTCACTGCGTATCTTTCTAATTTTTTCATAAGCGTAAATGTGTAGCCAATAATCCGTTTGAGAACGACCCTCGTTGGAATTCTGATGACAAGCAATTATTTAGGAGGATTGGTTTTCGTTCAGTCTTTATACGAATATTTGAAAAACGCGTTGATTTCGAATAAGTTTCGTTAGGTCTCATGCTACATCCTAAAAATTAGAGCTAATACTATGAGATCTAAGAGATCTTACTGACATTATCTGAGAGATATCAAATTGTGACTTTCTGATGTAAAAACTAAGGCTTTACAAACATAAAGAAAAATGCATGAACATTATTTTAAATCTTGATTTTTTTTACATAAAACGAATTAACTGAATTAATACATAAAATCAAAATATGAATAAATTCTAGATTACTTACTCGGCTTCTTCAATTGTTTCGGCCATGGCGAGGAAGACGCAGTTGAGCAATATGGTAGCCATAACCAAATAATCGAAGTATTGATTGGTGCATAAATATATACATGCTTTCCGGATGCGACTGAATGGGCTAAAGTAGAAGAATGAACTTGTGGCGGTGAATCGATGGATATAGTTTTTTCGAAACCTCTTCGACACCACGCAGAAAGTCTGAAACAATAAGGA
Organism: Rhamnusium bicolor; assembly: GCA_029963845.1. NCBI lineage: Eukaryota > Metazoa > Arthropoda > Insecta > Coleoptera > Cerambycidae > Rhamnusium > Rhamnusium bicolor. The sequence continues at coordinate 1,222,237 of JANEYF010000538.1, read as the reverse complement.
AGGTTAATTGAAGTAAGCTCATTATAAAAATGTAATAGCAAATATACCTAGTTAGCAGCAAGATGCATTTCAATCACTACTTAGTGTAGGAACAATTGTTCGAATATTGTGAATTTTGCGATACAACATGCTTATTTGTATTTGTTAAAAGATACCCCAAAGAACACAAAAATTTCAGTAACTTCTGCAGTAGGATGGAAGGAGAGGGCAAAAGTTCTCCATCTATAACTTTTACTCGTTTTACCGTTATTAACTATAAATAGCTTCACTATCATGATAATTAATACTAGTAATGTGTCATATAAGGTTTTCTTTTATAAAAAAGCCAAGAACTTAAAATTAATTTGGTATCAACAGAAATAACCAAATGTCACCAATCCGTTACGATTTCCACCTATTATTTCTAGCAATAGTAAACTAATTTCAATTTTTAGATAATGCTTGGCAAGCATCTCTGACATAAAAATGAAGGGACATATAGGCTAAAACGTGATGGTTGCAGCAGCGATATTAAAAGTGTTTCTTGTTATATTAAAGTCATTTTATTTCAAATTTACTTAATAAATCTTGCAAACATTTTAGCGACCGATGATGCTGATTATGGAGTAATACAGGACAAAATGCTTTCAATTTTTGATGGAATAACACCACTATAAACAAACCATCATTAGTCACCACATGCAAAGGATTAAATTATCATTTCATAAATTGTTCGAGGATATTGTGTGCTTCCCAACAACTTCTATTAGAAGTCGTTGGTGCTTCTTTTGATGAAATACATATTGTGTTTGACAAGTATGATTTGTCAATATCAATTCAGAGTGAGGCAAGTGTAAAACGTTCTTTAGATGTGAGAGCGACAACTCATAGTGGGATACATAACTTTATTGGTTCTCAGAAAGAATCATAGACAAAACGATATTTAATGATTCGACGCAACACCGCCCTACACTGATTGACACTCTTTCACACTGATGTCGTTATTCTTGTCATTCGACGAAATCTTATGTTATGCACTGAAGCTTATTTGGTTGTAGGAAATACTAAAGGAACAGCAGAAGTTTTTCAAGCAAAAGAAGATTGTACTGTTGAAAAGCCATCCAGGCATTCGGTATGCGACTTCTACTATCTGGCGAGCATGTGCTACATAGGGAGTTATTTCTCCATAATTTGTTGAGAAATCACTCGAAATATTTGTTTGAAAACTGTACACGCCAAATTCTACCGCATCAATAGGGAACTTGCCTATAATTTTAAAAATAGAAATAATACTAAAAAACATAGCGTAACGTTGTAATAAAACGTGTACTTCACAAAAAATAAGATTTCTAATTCCACGCGATCAGTATGAAGGATCTAAACAGCGATAAAATTGAAGTGGCCCGAAACGAGCTACTATTGACTGTGACGTCACACCATACAATATTCGGTAGTCGTCGCGCCGGGAAGCAACACAATCAGATGTTTACCAATTCCAATTCCAATTTAAAATCTTTATTCACAATTAAGTAGATTATTTACAACTTGTATGGGGTACAGAGTAAGATTTATATTAATATATACATATATACAGAAAAAAGAAAACTAATAATCAACTCATTCATGAAATACTTAAAAATAATAATACAAACAAATTAACAAAGTATGACATTCTATATAAACATATGTACAATATGGTGTTATTAGACTGTGGTTGATTTGTTAGTGACTGTTCTGATATAAATATATAATTGTGTTTTATAGTACCGCTTATTGTAGTTGTACAGATATTTTAAAATGACTGAACAAGGTTTTTCAAAGGGCCAATCTGATAATTTGCCTAAAGTGGATATGTTTATGGTGGCATCTTTTGTACAAAATAGTGAAAGTTTTTCCCTTGGAGAGGTCCGCGGGGTCAAGGCAGAGAAGTATGTATTTTTTTAGCTTTTAGTAATAATTTATAAACATAAAATAGTTATGACTTGATCACGGAATAAAATGAAATAACTACAAAATGCTTAGTCGCAACTAAGCATTTTTAGCAGACTTAGTCTTATGTTTGAAAGAATTTAGGGTAATTCTTTACAACAGCCACTTCTATATTTTTCGTGTTTTTTTTTGTACACACGTGTAAAGTGTCTCTATAGAAGACATTTGCTGCAAAGGAAATGTTGTGCAAATGTATAATTACCTATCGTAGGTATTTTCGTACTATGTTTTGGGGCAAGGGAAATAAGTGTCGTGTTATCATTCACATAATAGATAAATGTAAGATTTGAATAGAATAAATTAAACGGCAAGGGAAAGGTATTTGCAATATACTATATATACTAGAGGTAAACATTTTACTCTTCACAGACAGTAGTGTTATTGAACTTTTATATAATTGTTGCACATTCTGTAGGATACTCTTCGCAGTTTTTTGTAAAGAATCTTGTGTTTGTCTTATAAACTTCATTCTTACAATACCTAATGTATTGACTACATATTTAATTTCCTCTCCCGATGATGCCGACTGTATTGGCGAAACGCGTGGCAGTATATTTTATAGTATAAACTAAGATTCATTCTTACAATACCTAATATATTGATCACATATTTAATTTTCAATTTTTTTTCATCTCCCGATGATGCCGACTGCGTAGGCGAAATTTGTGGTAGTATATTTTACAGCATTTTGGTGTCTATAGAAAATTACTTCAATTTTAGTAGCACATTGAAAATTGCAACCCTCTGTAGATTCATATTTTTAAATAAAATATCCTATAACTTTTTTATTTACTATTTGACTTTTTCCAAAAACAATGGATTTCTTCCTCTAGCTAACATTAACTTATAGCCCAAATTTCAATTCGATCGGACTTTTCATTCTTTAGTTATCATGCTTACAAGAAACGTGACGGACGGACAGATAAACAGACGGACATTTTGAAAGTTGTTCAGAATTCGATGACGAACGAAATGATTTTTTCTCTGCGAGCGATATTAACGATTTTAGAAATGTCCCGATCAAATGCAATATACTCTTCGTCATTCTATCTACTAATCTTATTTTCTAACATTGTATACACATTCTTTGTTTAATCCTACCCTAATTAAAATTCAATAATTCGGAATTCGGAATATTTTATTGCCCGCCTGCGAAAAACTAGTAGATAGACATATAGTGTTTAGCCATTTTGATCGACGAATCTTATCTTCTAGCAATATTATAAATATTTTATCTGGCACTTTTACTGTAGTATTCTTACACAACGGTACAATGCAATATTTAAAATAAGGAGTTTTTGTTTCCGTTTTAAGTATACACTTAAAATTTATCTGAAATCAAGCGGTCGAGTGCTGGGATCTCCGTCGTCGCTTGTAAATTGTATGGTGTGATGTCACGACTACTCCCGCGCTTTTGAACCTGTTTGAAACGGTTCGCTCGCGCGCGAAACTTTAATAATTTATAACAAATTTATTATTGGGAATTAAGGCGTCATATTTTGCATATCTTATTTTTTAGTATTGTAGAACATTTTTATGAAGTAAAAAAAATGTGCAATTTCCCTATTGTGTCGGAAGTAAGATGGAATTAAAAAAAATAATAAATAAAAAATTTAGAACCTCAAGAAATATGCAGCTATATTAAGGGCACATTATCAGTGTATTAGGAACAATAAAAACGATGCCATCAGTGTCATCAAGAATATTGGAGCTGACTAAATACTCTTGCAAAACAAAGTGTGATTCTAAATTGTGTTCGTGTCAACCGAGTAATCATTTTTATACATATGCACTAACAATGAATCTCTCAATAATTGTGACAAAAGTGGTATTGTTGATTCACATATTAGTGAAGACGGTGATTATGGTGATACAGACTTGTCAAACAAGACTTTTTTCGTACCCTATAAAATTCCTTCTCTAATACATTTCATTATTTTTCCTTTAAATTAAATCCCATTTGAAATTAGCAATGTTATTAATACCATTAATGCAATGTCACAACAAATGTATTAAATAAACAATATTCGAGAAACTAAACTTCGTTTCCTTGATGGGAACCATGCCATAATTCGAACTGAAGCAAATTAAATGATTTTTAACTGTACAATGCTTAATACCTGTAAAGGATAACTTGAAATTAACTTATATATTACTATTCTGAGATATAATGAAAAAAAAGGTAATATTTTGATGACTTGGATATTTTACCGATATCAGGATATTTCAAGTTTTCTGCTTTATATAGAACTGGTAGAAAACTATATTTGTTATAATTTGAGATATAGCTAGTTCCTCTATCATGAAATTTAAGGATGTTATGGCCAAAAACGTTGAACCGAGTAGCAAGTGAGTATAGTAATTTTTGAAAATGAATCCACCCTCCATATTATATTATTTATTTATTATATTACGAATTTATAATAATGTAAATGTTAAAAACTGAATATTTCTATATTCTTATCATTGTGTGTCAGACGTACTACGTCTAAATGGGAAAAAATGTTGTAAGCTTTTCTCACGAAAAATCAGCATGATATTACCAGTTTGCTCTTATCAAATAATAATTGAAGTTATTTGGTAATATCAAGCATTTAAACACACCTTATTTAAGACTGTGCCATTGTGGTTAATCTTTCAATATTAAAGGGTAGCTGAAATGTCGCATAATTTTATCTGAAGTAAATATACGCTGTGATAAAGCAAACGTGCTGTTTAATATTTGATTTGCTTCCAAGATTACACGATATATTATTCATTAAAAAAAGTTTAAAACACCGAAAGAATAAATCCTGGAATATATGAAATGGTGTATAAATTCAAATAATAAATTATTATTGAACCTGGCGTAGACGCAGTACAATCAGTATAATTTATGTATGTGCCATCTAGCAGTGGCGGAGTATCAGAAATTCAAAAATGTAATGTAATATTTAGATACAAAATGATCGGTAGATGATTCACGTTCTGTATTTAAAGGAACCTAAATCGAAATTAAATCCAAGTAGGATCGATAAATTAAGGACATTTATTTTTAATATTTTATCAGTAAAGCTGGAACGTTGGAATTGAATTGTCTATCGTAGGTATCAGAGTCAGCGTAAAGGATACCACATCACAGATGGTAATTGTTTGATGGCCGCTGATGCGTATTGGTGGTATACCTATTATAAAATATCAGGTCGGCCGGGAGCTTTGCCGTTTGTGAATCAAATCCACAGATTTCTTAAACGTTTTCTTGAATTACCTACGTTACGATGAAGTAGTAATAAAGTTCTCTACTGTGTGCAAGATGAATTTGGTGGGCTAGAATTTCAGTATTTTTAACACATATATTCAAAGTACACCTCATAAAAAATTTGCGAGTTACAGGTTCCATACAGGGTGTTTCAATATGATCTCACTTTTATGTTGAGTGTGTGTAACATTCCGCCGCATATACTTTACAACGAACATTTTCGGTTACTTTGGGAAAGATATGTACCTTAGTGGTCACTGTATATATATATATATATATATATATATATATATATATATATATATATATATATATATATATATATATATATATATATATATATATATACATATATATATATATATATATATATATATATATATATATATATATATATATATATATACAGGGTGAGTTTTAAATGCGTAGTTATATTTTAACTCTCAATATATTTCGTCGTGTACAATTGATTGGCACTGTCAAAAACATTTTTTTAACAAAAAAAATTTTTAATTTCTGATAATTTTTTCGTCCTCCAGCCACTGATATTTTGATAGTCACTGGATAACTTTGTAAACGCCGTTCAGAGAAATGACGTAACTGAAGGCAGTGTTGCTACTGCCAGAGTTTGTCATCACAATTATCCTATAATTGCATGCATGGCATGAATTGCAAATTTTGAATTTTTAAAAAGTTATTACCCTTTTGTTACGGACATTTTGTGAGACGATATTAGACTTATTTAATATCAGTGTAGATGCCGCACCAAAATAAATTTAAGAGTTTATAAAACATTGAGCTCTTTTTAAGAAAGCATGATATCTGTACACACTGGCCGAAAATAAGAAATAAACTTCAAGGCGTCCAAGGCGCGATTGATTAGTCCTTTGTGGAAAGCGACACTTGTCACTTGTAGCTTTCTTTTAAAATAAAAGGTGTTAAAAGTATCTGTTTATATATTTTTCCTTGTAAAATTAGGTAATCCTGACACTTTTTTTTATAAATAGACAGAACTCGTCCCGTAAGCACCAAATATTAAAAATATGCAATACTTTTTCTGTGTATTTTAAATTATTATTATTGTCTCTAATTTATAGTTTAAGTTTAATATGGTTCATTTCTAAAAATGAATCAAAGTTGAAAATAATCATTTTAAAAAGACGCATTTACTTTAAAAAAACGAAAAAGCAGATTTGTTTACTTACCTAATACAACAGTTACTACATGAATATATCATATGGGCTTGAGGTTTGGATAGCATTCCATAGCCCTTTTGCTTGTCTAGCATTTTCATCTACTTGAAAATATGCCTTTAACATATCCAGCATTAAAATAATAAAATTAGTCGCTATGGTTAATCACTAATTTTCACAAAATGAACCACCAAAGGAACAAATTATAAATAATAAATTTCGGTAACATAGTAACTCAAAACCTCGAATCACAAATTTAATCACAAAAAAAACTATAAATAACGGTATTAAACCCATGTTTGTAAATTATAATGCAGACAGGTAAGCGAACTATCAATAACACTGATTTTTACATGGGGTGTAGTGTTGCCAGATGTGTGATATTTTCACATAGGTTATAAATTTCATTATAAATAAATCATGATGCTTTTCAAAAAAATTTCTATTGACCTAACTGACGGTTAATTTAGCTAACCGAGCATTGAAAAATGGGTCTTACTATCGTAACAGAAACATCAAAGAACAGCAAAAGACTATTGTTTATTTGGGCTTGCACAACTAACGCTGTTTACGCGAGGTTCCGATTTATAAAGATCCTACGTACACGGTATTAAATTTAATTCAGTTTACTCTTTTTTAATGGAAGAACTGACCGAGGTCGGGGCTGACGACCTAAATTTAACTTTTTTATCAACTTTTGCTAATATTGGTGTAAAATAGTAGAAATTTTTAAATAATAGTTTGATTACTTAAAAAAAGTGTAGGTACACAAGGAAAATAATGGTATAAATACCATGAAAATGGTATGTCTGGCAACATTGATTAGGTGCGTGGGTAGATGTGTGAAGATCATAGGTTATATATGCGACGCTAATATCGCCATTCACATTATGGCGTGGTTGAATTTTTATCATGTAATGGCCTATCCCGAATAAAGTGCTGTTTTCTCAAGAAAAAATTGATCTTTTTTTATAAAAAATGACCTATACTATCATCTTAACCGTCCAGAGTATTATGGAGGAATAAAATGCAAACTGTTGGGTATGACCAGTGTAAAAAGTGACAAAAGTGTGTGAAAATACTGCAAATTATTTTCCATCACCTGATATTGTGTTGCACCTTCAGTGTTTTACTATTAGAGGTCAATTAAAATAGTAGAAAACTGATTTATTCCTTGGCCACCTACACATTTCAAATTATTGTAATAGCAGAGGGTAAGTACCTACTTCTTAAAAATAATAATCCTTTTATAAACTTAAAAAAAATGAGATGGGAATATTAAATTCCTCTTGACATTCCCTAAAAAGTTTACTGTTCATCGGAAAATTTAGTTTTAGTTGTACATTCCATGTATGAAACGCTTAAAAAGAAATGTTGATTGGTGCAAGAAAAAGTCAAAATTGTACATTTCTCACATTGAAAGGTATTTCAAAATGTTTATAAATTATTTCAAGTGGAGCAATTAATTGTTTAAGTAGCTAATTCATCCAATGTTATTATAAATTCGGGAATGAACTTAATGCTAGGGCTCGGTATTTCAATCGTGGGTTAGCTAAACTGAGAAAGAATACGACATCATGTTCCTTATATAAAAGGACAAATTATTGAGAATAACATACGATCGGACTTACGTGATAGAAAACTATGAAAAACTGTTGATGAAAGTACGGATACAAAAAACAACAAAGGAGAAAATGTTTAAGTACGCATTTTAACACCAACGATACTATATATATTTAATCGCAAGTAAGAGATTACAAAAAAAACAACGCTGAGGCAATTCAACAGGTAGTAATGCAAACTTTTGAAAAATTTACATAAGAATAATATTTTAATCTTAGTGACAGACGTGGCTTCGTATATGATTAAAGCAGCTACATTTCTTAAAATGTTTTCTGCTATTTTATTGCACATAACCTGCTTACTTCATGCCTTTCACCGTGTGGCAGAAAATATTCGAAGCAGTTATTAGGATGTCGACAAATGAATAGCAAAAACAAAACTGTTTTTTTTTTAATATCCACAACGATTTAAAGAATTTCACAAATCGTGACCAGGAATTCGTGAACCTTCATAGCCGACATTAACGAGATTGGGAAATTGGCTGGATGCGGCTTTTTATTATAGTAAATATTACTTTATTTGTAGTTTTCAAATTCGACCCGAAGGAGTCCAAAGCTTTCAAGGAAAGTCAAAAACAGTTTGAAAATCCACAAGTCGAAGCAAATTTACGCACTATGCAAGAGAATTAAAGTATGTTAGCAAGTACAAGAGGTTTATTTAAAAAAAAATTAAAATAATTTTTGGCATCATACCCAAAGAAGGTGAGTAGAAGCAAAAATATATTACTAATAATATTAACAGACCCACTCAAATATTTGCCAGCTTCCAGTCACAAGCACTGGTGGTTCATTCACACTAATCCAGATGTATTTGTCATTTAATGTAGAATATTTTTTTGTTTAATACTGTCACATCTCTATGATAAAAAAATATATTTTTTAGTGTCCTTTCCGATGGCACCTGAACATTGTTATACTGCCCACTAATATACGTTTGCAAAAATTGAACGAGTCATTTTAAATAGTTAACCTCTGTTGTCTTTAATTTCGCACTGTTTATGTACTTACGTTTACATAGATGTTTTGTAAATACTACGTATTTAGAGTATACTCCAATGACTTCGAAGTCATTGGTGTATTCATTTGCAACATGGGGCAGTGGGCGTGAACACGCGATCCTCCTATATCTATGAATTGCTATTGGACACTCGTTAATAACGAGCCCCGTCGGTCAGTAAATAATTTTTATTTATAGCTGCAAGCCGTGTAATTATCTGCTAAAAACCTTTAATTTCTTGTTCCCATTTTTATAAAGAAAACAGATTTATTTCATATTTCATATTAATTGTGAATGTTTCGTTAAGTGTGTTTAAAATCTGATGAAGAGGAATATAGTCCTAAAAACCGGCCAATTGAAATAAATATATTTTATTTTTGCCCACTTATTCACTAATCTTTGTTTGTGATAATTGGAGATCGGCAGGTAGCGATAAATTCCAGAGACGACTTACCTGGAATTTATCGCTACCTGCCGATCTCCAATTATCACAAACGAAGACTAGTGGATAAGTGGACAAAAATAAAACATTTATTTCAATTGACCGGTTTCTAGAACTATATTCCTCTTTATCAGAATCAATTAAATTTCAAGCCAATATGCTCATGAAATATAAACTCATGGCAATCCCAATATTTGGAAAATGCAACTTCTGCTTGGCAGTCGTTGCACATCGTTGGGACTGCCATTTATTTTATTTTTAAAAAACCTTCAATAATAAGTGAACCACATATAACATGTGGTGTGCCCCTGAAAATTATTTTGGAAGTTTTAATTTTTGCATCAATATCAAACAGAATTTTCTGTTTACAATTTCCATGGACACGCGACACGCGAGACATTATATTATATTCATATTGTGTCTACTTACTACATCTCTAAGGATTAATAACAATGATAAACAGATATTAGAAAAATTCACAGATATAATGATTATCACAGTTTAGTCAAATAATAGCGGATTCATACAATTTCCTTCTTGTGTTACTATTTTCTTTCTTATTTTTTTGAATAGTAATAAATATGGCTATACTACGAATAGATTTAATACTTCAACAATTTTATTTCAAATAGAAAGATTGTTTAATTTTCTCGCATTTTTTCGTTTGTATAGTGTGAAACTGGTTTTTTCGCAAACTGTACTACGCATCAAGCTCTTTACCAGTAATTTAATTAGTGAATTTGCTCGTTAAACGTAGTATTATCTTCTTTTTTGGCGTAGACATTTATTTAACAAATTTTTTTAATAATTAATTGTGACTTAATATCTAAAAAAGGTGCGAGAAAACGTAGTATGTTGTATTTATTTGAGAAAAGAGACATTTCAATAATCCCAACACCATTGCTCCTAACGTGTATGTATTACTATCACAAAGTGATGTAAAATCTATCAAATATAAACCAAATAATATGTTTCCAAATTATGAGTAGTTTGCTACGATTTTGGAATGTCAGAACGAATTGTTGCGTTAGTAATATAACGCACGCACACTGTTTTAGAATTTATTTATAAATATAAATTAAGTATTCAGTTTTATTAGGCAGCTTTATTTATAAAAACTTTTTTTATTTAAAAACTAAAAAAAATTAACTTTTTTGAAGGAAAAATCTGTATACCTCCCAAGTCCACTTCTGTAATTTACGTCATGTCTCCAAAATCGCCACAATCTAATTATGAGTCATTGATTTATAAAAATATAATGTTGAAAATAAAATAATGGTAAAATAAACCTGAATGAAATTAAATATCAATCTATTGTAAATGAGATTTCTATATGGTAGTGACAATTTGCTTTGCCTACAATAACTCGAAGATAAAATAATAATAAAGCCTTCTATTCAAATATGTTGTCTTTGAACGGGAACAAAATAATTTAAATTATAGTATAAAAATATTCACCATCAAGTTTATAGATTATTTTCCTCAGGTATCACGTGATGCACAAGGCTCGTATATACAATATCGGCTTGGACGAAAACATTTAAATTTTCTAGCGGCAATACATGGATTATTTGAGAATGAAGTTTTTCTGAAACTTTGAGTTAACTAGTAAAGTTGCAATTTCACGAATTTTTGTAATTCAATTTTAAGAGTTTTTGACATCACTATATGACTGATCCAGAGATAAGGGCATTCGTCTCTAGTTCCGTGGTAGTGATATCGATCCTCGAGGGAGGAATAGAAATTGTTCTGAAGTAGAAATTATCTCCAGTCGGATATTGGATGTGGGTCTAATGTATCTAAATACGTAGACCACTTTATACAAGTTTATCTTATGAATACACCATGTTGTATTATCTGTGATGTTTAATATTTAATTTGTTACTGTATTGATATAGTAAGGTGGCTACACAAAAGAAACATACATTTTGTGACAAGGAGGTACCACTTTGCATACTTATTAACCTAAAGTAAAACTTTTTAGAAAAAGAGGCGTTTATAAAAATGGTGGCATATTTTGGGCATCTGGGAGTCGTTTTCATATAATTTTCAGACGTATAATACAAAAATGGGCTTAAAATTTAAGTCGAGGTACTCTTTAAATCATTGTGCCAGAAAAAAAATTATTGAAATTGTATATGTTTTTTATTTGTACATAACTAATCTGAATGAAAGACGGCTAGTCGGGTTCAAAATTTAAACAAAGCAGAAGTTAGCGCCATCTACCCAAAAAAGGGGAAAACAACGATGCAGCCACGAACACCTGTTTCGCAGTTATTGTTCCTCGTTATCGCAACATACCTAGGAAATTGGGTCTAGGAATGCATAAATTGAGTTCTGTGTACTGTTCTTTCAAACCTCGTGTTAGATTTTTTTCCTGATCTAATCTCATCATAGATTCAATTACCTGCACTGACAAGAAGCAAAAACACGTGTCCGTGGCTAGAGTGCTGTTTTCATTTTTGGGGTATGTAGTACCAGTTGCTGCTTTGCATAATATAAATACTAATATTATAATTAATCTGTATCTGTAAGTACCAGAATAACATTTGGAATTATCAGGAGATAGCAATTTGAAAAATTACACCCTTTACTGCTTCTCCTAAATCTAGTGAGTAAATATTATTGATTTCGATCTAGGTAAGAGAATGAACTGACGGATTTAAGAGGCCCAAGGGACTCGGCGTCCCTCTAAATGTTTGCTTTCCATCAAAATGAACACAAACAAAATGTTTAATATAAAGATATTCCGATATTTTTCTGACAAAGTTGAATTATATATTATTCTATAACGATGAGTATAAACAGAAGCGTGTAAAGATATGACTATGTCGAAACTATTAGTCACAGTTTTATTGAAAATTATGCTAATTGCATAATTCATTCTTGTAGCGTTTTCCATGTTATTCATATTTATTTCAAAGTCATATTCAAAAAGGTTAATGTACTATACACCGTGGAACTTCCTAGAAAGTCAATTTATTTCCTATTCCTATACAGAGGAGATACATATATTATATATTATATTATACATACATACAGGATGAGCCAGATTTTAATCGGAAAGAATTATTAGAACACGCCAAGTTTTCGAGATAGAGGGCGTTGAAGTTTTAATTTATTTTCAGTTTTTTCTATATTTCTCCGGAAATAATTGAGATATTGTAATGAAATTGGGAAGGTGAACATAGCGTATAATCCTTAAAATTAAGAATCAAAAAATTTTCTTGGTGAATTTACGGCGAGAAGTATTTCTTCTAATAATTTTTATTTGGATTTGTTGAATATTTGTACATGTGGAAGGGATAACTATTTTTTTATATATGTTTTGTTCAGCATTTGCCAACACACTCTTAAATAACTGTGTAAACATTTAAAATAATCGTTGACTCGAACATACTGGAACAAAGATAGGTACAGTTGCGGCAACATAAAGGTTTCCAGGTTATTATAATTTTTTGATAGGTGTAATGTCTTTGAGGTAAACTCATTTCAAAATCATTTTCTATCTCGAAAACTAAGCATCTTTAGCTATAACTTTATATGACAAATCCATATTTTATTTTTGCGTATTCTATCCCACCTGTATAAATATATTATACAAAGTAAATTTAAAATAAAATGGAAAAATATATCATTGCTATTTTATTATTAACTTATAGTAATTTTATTTACAACAGCAGAACCTAATATTTAGCATTTCATTATTGATTAGGGTTAGGAAGCAAAATAAAATGTTGGACATGTATACTTGTATAGTAAGTCAGTATACTTAATAAAAAATGTTTCAAGTAAGTCACATAATTTACAAAATATGTAATATTTTAACAAAAACTTCAAATTTCAAAATTTGGACACAAAAAATTCGTAAAGTGATCTCTAAAATTTTCTTATTATTTTCTTCCTCCTTATGGATTCAAGTTAGACACATAAATCAGGTTTTCCACAATTTTACCTTTTTTGAGTTACTAGGTTTATTTAATTCACGAGAGAGATCGGGATGCGTCAATATTTTCCAATTATGTACCTAATTTACATTTTTAAGTAGTATAGTTGTATAGTAAATATTCATTGAAACTTTAAAAGTATATATCCATATATCCAGTGATCTTTTTGTGCATTTACAACCCTTTAATTGTATACTTTAAATGAAAGGCATTCAGAACTAAGGCATTATAAGAGCTGGTAGATAATAATTTTACTACTAATTATTTAATAATTAATAGTAAAATAATATTACATGCTTTTTTTGTACAATAATATTATAATATATTTTTTTTGTATTGTGATAAATAAGAATAAAATATTGAAAACTAGCTAAAGGTTTTTCTAAATCGATTTTTTTATGTGTGTATAGTTTAAAAACCTAAAAATATATTAATTTCTAAGGTTTTAAGTAACTATATATTTTCATTTAAAAAAATCAGACAAATGCATAACTCAGAGAAGTTACAAAATTTACCGATATGTGAAAATATAATGATAGAAAATATGGATAAAAGTAGTGTCAACTTTGACAAATCGAGGTTTTCGCCACACATAACTTTTGTGGGTATCCATGGTAAATCCTTAAGTTATTCATTTGTTTCATTTTCGCAAATACGAATACATATCAGAAAGAAGAAGAAGAGGAAACAATAGTGACAGTGTTTTTGATGCAGTGGAATTGCAGTAATAAATAATGTACAATAAAATTCAATTGAACAGTGTACTTTGTTTGGGTGGAGCAATGAAAGCTGATGACCAATAACTTAAAAAGTGGAAATTGAAAAACATAACTGCAGTTTATTGTTGACATTACATTTTAATTATCAGTGAAGATTTTTATTTCCTACCGCTTGTAAAACAGTTTGATATATCATTTATTTGCATTTAATCTTTTAACTGAATCGAAATCTATAATACTCATGAGATTCGTGTAAGTTAAAATGGTTCAATTTAAAAATAGCCACCAGAATAGACCAAATACTGTGAATTATATCATGTTAGGATCATATGGTTTGCGAAAATACATTGTAAGTTTAGTGTTCTCTCTTTTAGGTACCTTTTTAGTACGAGAGCTAGCAACATCGCCAAAACGAGAATTCAGGTAGGCTAGAGAGGGGGTATCAAAAAACTACCCTACCTGAAATCCTCTGTCGAAAACGTTGCCAGCTCTTATACTATTAAAAGCATAAAAGTAATTATTTGAAGGTGTTAAGGTTATGTGTAAATAAAAATATCTATACATTTTGTGTGTTTGTGTAATTCCTTCATGGGGAAATTGTTAATATTTTATACATTCATTTCAACTGAATGCATTTTAAAAAAATTCAGAGCATGGCAATATATTTTAATGAAAATAACAAAATTAGATTATAAACTCGCTAACATTAAGTCTGTTATATTTTTAAAATTAAATAAAACGTAAACCAAATAAAACAAAGGCGATTAGCAAGCAGCACGCTGGGAATATTATCTGGTCGTGAATTGAGAGTAGAAAACTTTATAAATTTGTATTAGCGAACAATGCGTTCATTAGAATATTTTTTATTAAATAAATACTTTAGGGGACTATCATACACATAAAGGTGGTTGGAAAGTTAATTTAAAATTATATGAAGAAAATTGTTCTTTCCAAATATCATATTAAACCGTCAAAAGAGGGTTCAAACATAAACTGTAACTCTCTGGAGGCCAAATTATACGCTTTCTGAGAAAGTAGCAAATCCAGTATATAAAATTAAAATTTACATTTAAAATAAGTAATTAGAAATATTTACTGTGATATACAACAATAATATGTCAACTGTACGTAGTGCTCTGAAAATAGGTGCAAATATTTTGGTAGATACATATCTTGAAAACATTTTGTAGGAAAGTTACACTACTAAAGAGAACACAAAATCGTTTTAATTTTTTTCTTGGGATTGATTAAACTAAGAGAACTAATATTTGGTGAAGAGTTTCTACTGATAGAAGACATTTCTGTGCATTTTCATCCACCTCAACTTCTCTTAAGGAGATGAAATAAACAACCCCTTATGATTTTTCAAACAGAACTTAACGAATATACATTTTTAAAATGTTGAAGTGATTCGCGTAAAATTATAGTTAGTTTTGTCTGTAATAATGCCTGATTTAAACGATTTTTCAAAATGTTGATTATAAACCAGTGCGCTGTAATTATCAGGGACATTCATTATTATCCACTTTCTTAAAAAATTATACAGAGTGAAACATAATGTGTTTTATTAGTTAAACTTGATAGGTGGCTTGGGATGACGGGTATTCGATTTAACCTTGGCAATTAAAAAACCCAAATCCAAGATTTTTTTTCTAAAACCCTGCATTTTTGCAGTGTTTTAAATTAGCATAGGAAACTTTAAAACAAAAATGTCATACTAATTAATCATCCGTGTAGACAATAATTATGTGTCAATAATTACCTTTTTAAAATAGAGCTAATGAATATATACTATAGAATTCTTTAGAATCTCTATAGAATAATTGGTATGCTGAAATCCGGTTTATCACAGAGAAATGTAGCTCAAAGGTTACAGATAAATCAAAGTATTATTTCGAGGGCATAGCGAAAATTTCAAAACACATATACGGAAGAGGCCACACAAGAATAACAACAGACAATATGACTCACATACCATACCATACCATACCATACCATACCATACCATACCTACGTGTATTATATGTGAGGTTCTTAATGAATGGACTATTCATTCAACAAACCTAAAAAATGGAGTATAAGAAACTCACAATTTAAACATTTCTTTCAAAAACTATTCGAAATCGATTAAATAAGGCTCACTTGAATACTCGACGGCCTAATAGGCACCCAAAATTAACAAGAGACCATAGAAAAAATCGTCTGACTTTCGCTCAAGAGCACGTGAATTGGAGTATGCAAGAGTGGTCATAGTGCTTATTTAGTGATGAGACTAAACTCGCTTTACATCCGTATAATAACTGACCCTATGACCCTATTAGTTAGGCAATTTCTAACTTGCACAATTAAATTGTAGGTTGTGTATAGCGCGATTGTTTTTACTGAGTACCTTTATAGCCAGTGAGTGCGGAAAAAAGCCGTGAAGCAATCAAGATCGCGGGAGTTGAGGAAGAACCCGGCCAGACGTGTCTGGGGTATGTTGTTTGGTATAAAACACGAGTGTGCTGTTTTTATTTTGTACCTGAAATTGATTGATTATTGCTCAATGTAAAGTCAATATTATTTAGTTTTATATTGCGTGACCTTGGTACGCCGACTGAAGCGCCAACCTTTCGTACTACGCATGTAAAATTTATCTGCTGTAGAGAGGTTTAACGTTGCATCACCACCTGTAAGTACTGTCCCTTTTACCCCAGTGTCGAGGATTCCAATAAAGGAGTTACAAGTCGCAAATTACTCTTGACCGTGGGTTTGCGATGTTATTATTCTTATAAGATACTAGCACTGCCTTAATGTAATGACACTAGTGCATTATGTGCGTGCTATTTCTTATCTGTGGCGACGTGTTTATCTGTTTTGTATCAGTGTTTTTATCTGTTCTGCGTAGTCTATAGCGATGTTTTTCACATATACTGCTATATTATTTACTTTTTCTTTTTACCTTTTATCGATTAATTTAAAACTTAGTTTGTAATTGGTTAGATTATATTTGTAACTTGAATGTTATAAAACATTCCACTTTGTAGTATTAATTAATGTTTTAGTTATATTTCTATTTGTATAAACACTGTTTATTTTATTGTTGTCAAAATAAGACTTGTAAACATTTACTCAAGTATTGAAAGTTAACATATGTAAATTAGTGTTAGGAATGAATTCTTTCATTTTTCAAGTCAGTATTTGCTACAAATATACAGTCTTTTAGTTTACAACCAACCACATGGCTTTCCCCGTTTGTAGCGTGGAATATACGTTATAGTTATTGCAAATAATATCAAGTTATTATTATTACGTATAAACAAACAAAATCTGGTGGCGCCCATCAACAAAACAAATAAAAAATAGTTCTAACTCTGAAAACCACCTGTCCACTGCTAGAGATGCTATGATTGCCTTTAGAGCTAGCTTCTTTCGAATAACTATCCAATGTTGCACAATTTAAATTTTGGAGAGAAACCCGGAAGTTATAAAGAGTTAGAGAAGAATACGAAGAAATTTGTTCACTCTATCAATTTTCCTATGGAGGAGGTTCTGTGGTGTGGAATTTATTTTGGCGGTCGAACGGAACTTAATATTCATCAGTAAATACTGCATGTCGAGGTTTGGCGAGAAAATATTACTCAGTTTTCAAATAAAATTGGTAAAGTATTTATATTCGTAGATGATAATGGGAGATTTCATAGAGCAGTTATAATAAATGAATTTTTTTGAAAATAATCTGCTTAATAGGATGTTATGGCCAGCTTCCCCTTCAGATTGCACCCTGTTGAGCCTATATGGGATGTATTAAAACATCGTTTTTCTGATCGCCCTGTACCACCTCGAAATATTGAAGAACTTATTAATTATTTGCAATTCTTGAAGAAGGACAGCTAATTTAACAAGATCCAACAGACAGTGTTATTTTCAGCATGCCGGGGCGATGTGAAGCGGTGGGGTATGACCAGATATTAAGGTTTATTCTTGTTTTATTTGTTTGTATTTATTTTTAAATTAAGCAGTTTGTTGATTTTTAATTGTTTCTTAAATAAAAGAACGGACAAACGTCAGGTTTTAGAAAAATTGTTATAATTTTAAAAGTAGAGCTATACCTACTTTGTCTACTGGTGGTCAAGCATTAATACTTACTGAGATACAGGGTGTTAAAGTTATAAAAATAATTCAGTAATGTTGTTATATTTCAGTTATTTTTTCACACATAAACCTAAAAGTCGGTAAAATTAACTAACATTTTAGAAAATCCTGCGCACCCATAATTTTTTTTTACTTTTTGCAGTGATCTCTTTCCTCCTCAAAATGCACAATTTGTGATATTCTATTCGTCATTTTAACAAAAAATAACTTTTAATACCAAATATTTGAAATGGTGAGAAAAAAATGAGTATTTTTAAATTTAAAAAATGGCGACAATAAATTAAACAATTTAAAAAATAAAAGCATAATTTATTTATCCACTTGAATAGAAAGAATGAAGTAAAAACAAAATATTATGAAACTACAAATAAAAGTATTACATCTCTCAGAGAATATGTTCTACATGGCCACCACCAACTTCAATACAGCGTTTTAGTCGCTTGCTCAATGATTTTCTTACAAAAAAGAATGTGGCTAGGTTAGTTCTGATAGTATCAGCAGTTTCCTGAATTCTTCTCCACAACTCTCCGCGAGTATCTATTGTTTTGGAGTAAACAAGGGATTTCATGTAACCCCAAACATAAAAATCCATTGGGTTGAAATCCGGGCTACGAGAAGGCCAAGGAGACTAACTCCCATGACCTATTCAGCGGTTTGAAAATACTTCATTTAAGTAAATTCTTACTTGTAGGGGAAAATGTGGTGGTGCTCCATTCTGCATGTACCACATGTTTATTCTTACGATTGGCGGTATATCATCAAAAAGTTTTGGTACTTGATTTCTTAAAAAATTTAGGCAAAGTTCTCCGTTTAAATTGGGAGGCTGCTCAATTGGACCTAAAAATGTTTCTCCAATTATGCCACACCATACATAAAATGCCTTTCCCTGATTAAATGCGGATATTCTAATTGCCAAGAATGACTCTTTTGACAGTTAAAAACACCGCGTCTTGTAAATGTAGCTTCCTCTGGAAGGAGGATATTTTTGTAAAATGAACGGTCTTCATTTTGTTTTCTTCGCATCTTGCAACAAAAACTAATCCCGTGGAAGTAAATTTTGAACGGGAGTAAAATGAAACGGGTAAAACTTCTCCTTTTTCAACAATCTTACTATTGAAGACTGACTAATTCCAGTAGCTAATGACGGACGGCCTGTACTGTCAGGTCGTATAATTTTGGGACATCCTGTATGGTTCTTGGGGCGAAATGAACCTGTTTCGCCTAATCGATTGAACAAGTTTTGAAAAATCTTCGTCTTCTACCGTGATATGTTTGTCGATATACTCTAGCTGCAGCAAAGCCAGAGAAATTTGTCCTTGTATAAACACAGATCATATCTCTCATCTCTGCATTAGTAAAATCGTTATGTCGTAGCATATTCACATCTTTGCTTCAACACAATTTATAATTAACAAACACCAGCAATTCAAATATCACAATAAATATTTGACAGATAGTAAATAATTACATCTGTGTCAGCATGTTTCACTTATTTCCATAGCATACTTTGTTAAACATTTTTAGCACCTACCCTTTAATTAATCAGGATGTTTGTTTTACTTTAACTAAGTACAAATTATGCTTTTTGAGGAGAAAAAAGAGGATCACTGCAAAAGTAAAAAAAAGATGGGTGCGCAGGATTTTCTAAAATGTAAATAACTCGATAATGGTGCATTTTATGAAAATAAAACAAGTATCCCTTTTTTTGTTTAAAAATAATGGTTAAATAAAAAAAATTGCAATGAGATTATAAATGAATGAAGTACAAAAAAGTTGACAGGTTTTGTTAAACCAAGATAGCTTACGTAGCGCCCTCTATACGATACACCAAAAATAATAGCTTAATCGATTTTCTCACGTCGAAAAACCTAATTGAAGTTTATGTGTGAAAAAATAACTGAAATATAACAACATTATTGAATAATTTTTATAACTTTAACACCCTGTATCTCAGTAAGTAGTAATATTTGACCACCAGTTATTAAGCAAAAAATTCATATTTTCCGCTATAATCGGCAGGTAAATTATTACCCATTCCTTATGAATCACCCTCTAGAAAACTGTTGAAAAATTGTTTCCCACATTGTGCGAAACCTATTTATTGCTACGAGTTTTGCTCTACAAATGTCATTTGCATTAAGAAAAAGGAATTGGGGAGGCCTAACTTGGAAACTATATGTGAGTGTTGTATGGAGGTGGAAGTATGGACACAAAATCGAAAAAAATGAAAAGTTTGCACACCTATATGTTAGAATAGTGTGCTAATATGCATATTGAAATTGACCATGGTCGGACTAGAGTTTTCTACCCTATGACCCGTTCGTAAAATTTATTTTACAATTTTCTCGAAATAGACAGGTCCAAATATGGTGAATAGAAAATGGGTAGGTACATAACTTTTTTTTTTAATTTTGAAAATCTTTATCTGAGAATTTTGGTGAGCAAAAATCCGTGAACATTGTTTAATAATTTACATAAGTTACTTTGGAGATTTTATTCATTTATTTAATGAAATTTGAAAATTTTCAATGGAAATTAGGAAATAATTATTATTATTATAGTAATTAGCCATAATCCACAAAACATATCATATATCATGATATATGATATATGTTGACCCTGTATATATATCGGGGTCAGAGAAATTTTTGATTAATTTTAGTACTCATGAAAGGAACAAATAAGCTTTAATAGCGTCTCTATTTAAGATACCTACAAAGGGCCCTATGGGAAATTCATCAGATTTGATATTTAACATTTTAACATATTAAACATAGTCAGCGTGGTACCACACTTTTCTTGAAAATAATTGAGGTTTGTTCTGATATGAATATAAAAGTGATTTTAGTTGTTATTTTGGAAATTTTCCCGTAACATAATAAACCAATAATTATACTGAATATAAAGGATATGGTAGCTGTCACAAAAATGCATAAAAATGAATAAATAATTAGTTACACTTTGTATACAAATGAAACTTTTTATAATTTGTATTGCCTCTGTCATTATTTATTACTATCTGGAATCAACTGATTCAAATTTTTAAGATATTATTTTTTGATTGAAGTATAAATTAATTATTGACATGAATTTTAAGATAGGCGATTTAAACAAGTATTTTCAACGTTTACCACATGTGCTCAATTGGATTCAGGTCAGGTGACTGAATTAGTCCAGATAAAACATTAATCTATCACTGGTTCAGTGTATCTTGCATAACTTTAGCGATTTGGAGGCGGGCAATATCATAGACCAGTGAAATACTTTCTATATATGATGTATTTTCATATGTTGGTTGGCATTCAAGAATTCATTAATAAAAAAGTCAGTTTTAGTAAGAACACGTATACTCACTTATACCATTACTGTACCTCACTGGATAGAGTTTCAGAGATTGTAAACATTCTAAATGAATGAAACACTCCCACCGTTGATGATTTCAAGCTGTAAATTCTCTAGATCAGGATAATTTTAATGCATAATTTTCTCTCCACAACAGTTGCTTGGTTCTTTGTTTAATGGCTGCTACTGATTATACAAAATTATGCAATTATTCTTTTAACATATTTGAAAACTTGTTTGTTGTTTACATTTAATTTCGCACGGTTAATTTGCATTATCAAAAAAACGACCAACATCTGCTCTGTAACTCCTCTGGTAGTTTATTTTTTTCATCGATTTGTGTTATTCCATTCTTCCTGTTTCTATCGACACTATTTAAATTGATTTCGTATGGAAAATGAGGCCGCTTCGTAATTGGTTTACCTTAATTAATAATGTTACAGCATATTTGTGTCACAAAAAGTGCCAAAATTATCAGAAAGTTCACAAGTGCTCACAGCATATAAAAATGTTTTAATAATTAAATCAACCGATATATCAAAATTTACTTATGTAGCGTAATAGATTTTTTTTAAATAATAAACAAGCATATCGATTATACAGGGTGTCCCAACCAAAAGTAGGTACCCTGAATAACTTTGGAGATAAAATTTTTTTTGAAAAATTGGTGAAACACCTCGACCTTGTTTCCAAGGTGGACATATTTTAATGTAACACTTGTATACCTATCATAATCCCTCTACCCTACACGGCCACACCGTCAAAAAATTTAAATGGCAAAGGGAGTCGAGTGATACATCTTTTGAAAGGTCTTTCAATTCTCTATATAACTATGTATATTTTTTACACTTTTATCGATTCATTCCTGAGAAATAATTGTTTCATTATTTTAGGTTCGGGAAATAAAAATAAAAGAAGCAGTTTAAATTATCGTATGTATTGTTCAAAATGACCCCCACCGACTTCCATACAGTAGTATAATCTGTCTTGAAATTCTGTACGAACATTTCTGAACACATCTGGAGTCAATAAACGGCATTTTCGAACAATTCATTCACGTAACTCTTCCAGAGATGCGGGTTTTGTTGCAAATACCTTCTATTTCAAATGTCGCCACAGAAAATTCAAGGGAGTTAAATCGGGTGACCTAGCGGGCCACTCTACAGGACCTCTACTTCCAATCCATAGCTCAGAAAACCGATTATCCAAAAATTGACGGAACGCTATAGCAAAATGTGGGGGTGCCCCATCCTGTTGAAAAAACAGTTCGCCCTCTAAAAGATTATCGTCTTCTTCGAGGATTTGGGTAATCATTGGGTCGATGTTATTTTCTAACAGATCGAGGTACCTTTCGCCATTTAAATTTCAGGAATAAAAAATAGCCCGACAATGTGATCCCCTAAGATGCCAGCTCAAACATTTAACTTCTGAGGCCTTTGGGTATGAGTTTCCATGAACAAGTGCGGAATAGTTTCACTCCAATACCTACAATACTGCCTGTTTACCTCCCCATTTAACAGAAATGTCGATTCATCAGAGAAACACGTATTGTACAGTAGATCGGCATTATCGTTTAATTGTTCACTAAAAATCTCACAGAATTCAAGCCGACGATCGGGATCATCTTCATTTAATTCGTGTACCAACTTAAATTTATATGGATGAAATTTGTGGGCCTTTACAATTCGATGAACATTGCTTCGTGATACACCGGAAGCCTCTGCTACTTTCCTGATCGATTGAGTATTATCCATCTGCAAATGACCCAGAATTGCCACTTCGACTGCTTCATTCCTAATCGGTCGCTGAGGTTCATTCTTTTTGTTTCTTACAGAACCTGTTTCCATCAATTTTGTCAATAATTGTAAAACATACTGAGAACCAACCCTTCTATCTGGATGACTTCTATTGAATATGCGCTCCGTAACTCTAGCACAATTATCGTTTTTAAAATAAATGCTGACAATTTCTATTCTCTCCTGAAGGGTATAAACCATTTTGAGAACACACTCTGGTAAAATGTATCTCGATTTAAAATTGGTTGTGAACAAACTAATGTTCAAGGATTATCAAATATTTGTGAGTCTTTTATTATTCTAAAACTAAAAGGACAAAGAAAGTGTTTTTTGTCGAAAAAACTCCTGTTGATTTGAAAGCACTGAAAAATGTAGTTTTTTTTATAAATTCCAATACCCAGTGCCGTATATTTTAGATTTTTTTAAACGATTTCGATTGTGTGTAATCATCAACAATAAAATTATTTTCCTTAAGTACGAATCGATAAAAGTTTAAAAAAATGCACAGTTATTATAGGGAATTGAAAGACCTTTCAAAAGATGATGATAGGTATACAAGTATTACATTAAAATATGTCCCCCTTGGAACAAGGTCGACGTGTTTCACCAATTTTTCAAAAAAATGTTATCCAAAGTTATTCAGGGTGCCTACTTTTGGTTGGGACACCCTGTATATACGTTTAACAATGTAATATATTTTCTTGGGCATTTTGCATAATATAAATAGTATATTTTTTCATATAAATTTGTGTTAATTCATTCTGTTCAAGATTTCTTGCTATTTTTAGTTACAATATATTATATACCATATTTCGTAATTTTTTTAAATCTGTGTAACAAATAATAAAAAAATACTCTAGATTTATATAACACATGGAACAAAAACTTAAAAA
This sequence comes from Rhamnusium bicolor, assembly GCA_029963845.1. Lineage (NCBI taxonomy): Eukaryota > Metazoa > Arthropoda > Insecta > Coleoptera > Cerambycidae > Rhamnusium > Rhamnusium bicolor. The sequence continues at coordinate 1,197,946 of JANEYF010000538.1, read as the reverse complement.
CTGCATATCAACAGATGTTAACAAAAATTTTACTTGTATGCGCCACTGAGCTACAGATATATGTATTATTTAGAATTATGGGGTTTGCTTCCGAAAAGTAAGAGTACCTATATTATTCAGTGATTGCGGTTTCTCAGGCCATCTTTGCGTCTCTATTCCATATTCAAGTCTACTGCAAATTCAAATAGTCTTACTGGAAATTCTAAAGTTCCTCTGAGCCCGTATCTACGTCTCATGCTTACAAGTTTAGTCCATAAGTTTACAGTGGATTTGTAAATGAATATTATAGTCTTATACCAACAATCCTGAGCTGATGTCTGGAATATGTTAGGATAAGTAATTTGGTTAAGTACTTTAGTTACTTTTACTGGCTTATACCAGAAAATATTGTTTTGCCTGGAAGACAGATAAAATACAATAAGATTGACAAATTTTAGTAAATACAAATCAGTTTCTTATTTAAAATATCAGTAATGGATACTTGTGAAAAAATTCAAAAATTGTTGTAACCGAAAATTATTAAATATTCTAGAATCTAAAATAGAGTAGTTCCGTATAACAGAAACTAACAGTATTATAGTGTAACGAAGTGATTTTTCTGCTATAAATTTTCCGTTATTTTAATATGTAATCTGGATCGTTGTTCACTTTGGTACAACAATTTGTATTTAATGTTTATTTTTAAACAATTGTTTCTCAATTAGTTAAAGTTGTTGTCTTGTTCAGGGTAATTTTAAGTTATTTTATTTTCATAATTATTTTGTTTATATTGAGTACCGCTTGCATAAAACCAAGTAACAGGGATCTTTTATTCTTAGGACTTAGATGCCCTAGGAAGGGTAAGTTATTTAAAGTAGGACGATAATTAACAAGTACTTACCTGTGTTTCTTATTAAAATTTTAGGCGACTATCACGGGGTTATCATAGAACTATCACTGGGCTTCCACTCGGTTTTGACTTGGTAAATTATTATTTAGTATAAGAGCGTTACAGGGTTCCTATAGGTTATGACAACTAGGTAATTTGTTCATTTTGTAAATATGGTTGAAATTTTGTCAAGTTTTGCTATTGTACAAAGTGGAGTTGGAATAGAGGATTGTTCTGTGTTTCTTTTTTGACAAGCGTTGCAAGTCAAGAGCCAATTAATTTCATCGTAGAGTTTTCGTAATGCTAGTTAATGGAACAATATTAGTCTGGTTTTGAAGAAACAAAATTGACACACTTTCCAACCCCGGAGGTTAAGTCTCAGTAAACATTTATTCTGTGCACTTTTTTTTTCAATTTTACTTATTTAAATTTAAATTTAGTTCTGGTACTCATGATGTAAATATAGTTCAGTCAAATTAGATCGGTGATAGATCGATAAATTTTGATTACGATAAGTGTAATCGAGTGTTATCTAGATATAAATATTTTCTTATGTGGTTTTATGTGAACTACATGCAATTGCATTTGGTATAAATCTACCTACTGGTATTATACTTTTGTTTGGGGATAATTTATAAGTTTGACATACCTATTTGTAAACAATTTTTTTAACCCTGCTATTGATTTGACTTGATATAGTTAATTAAACATTTTATTAAACCTATGTTGTTTAATTTCTCAGAATAGGTTTCATTAAATAAAGTGTGGTAAGATATACCAAATTCTCTGATTAAATATTGTTTATTTCTTGAATTTAGAGTACTGAGAAGCTGAAGGCACTAGTTTCGCCTGTATGATACTGGTCACCCAACCTGAGATATAACGAGCTAGCCGAGGATTGATAAGGTGTTCAGTTTTTCGTACTACGTAATAGTACGTAACATTCTTTTAACTTTGATGTGGATGAATGTCACATATTTGACGCAACGTAGTATATTTGACGCCCAACGTCATATTTGATGCCCAACGTCATATTTAGCATCCCAACGTGGATCTACGTAGCAAGGTTTTATCAGAGTCATTGCACTAAGTATGAACTCCAGAAATGTTGTGTCTGATAAAATTTTAATAGGCAATACGTATTAGAAAAGTAAAGGGGGGAATAATAAAAAATCGAACTCCGAAGGGAGCAGAGAGCGTTCGCGATTGGATTTTAAGGGTTAACTCCGAAAGGGGCAAGAATGTGTTTAAAGGTGTTCGAAGTTAAAAAAATAAAGAAAGGAAGAGAAAAGTGCCAAAGGGGTGAAGTTTTTTTAATAATATCGAGAAGTGTACCATTCACCGCCCCTAGTCGGAAACATACGCCGCCTGCCGCTGCCCAGAGATGAAGAGGACTTTAGTCCTAGAAGTATTTTGATTTATTATGTTACTTAGACTGTATAGGTAATTGTCGGTTACTCCTCGTGCCAAGAGATTGTAATATAGTTTAGTAAAAATTCTAGCGTGTTTTTATCCCCCATACCCTTGTTTGGTGACGTCTAACCACTCAGGCGGAGATCCCGGGCGGAGATCGCGGTTTAGTCCCAAAAATTTTAAGGGTCATACGCTCAAGCGAATACCACCTCCGTAGGCGCGAAAATGCAAAGAAAAAATTTATGTTTACGGTTACGTCAGGAGTGACTGGCATTAATGGATCTGTTTCAGATCGAAAACAATTCAGTTTACGACCAAAACATGTTGACCATCGAAGGTTCTTAATCGACAATAACGAAAAATACTCTGTGCAACCAGTAGGAATTAATGGATTCCACAGTATGCCAAAAATATTGCAGAATACTTACAGCTGCAAAATTCCAGTAGATGCACGGGACATTGTTTACGCAGAACATCTGCTACCTCAAGAAACTTCAGCATCAGCCGAAGTTCTGGCTTTATCATCACCCACTGGTTTGTAGTTAGAGCCATCTGTTAATGTGCAGTCATGTGGCATAACGTTTTCTAATTAAATCAGATGTACATTGAACCTTTATACTGGTAAATTCAACAAAATAAATTTCTGTCCTATTTTTGTGCATAAAAGTGTTGCTATGTGGAAATGTATAACTTTTCTAAATGAAAAACACGCAGAAATATAGTACAGTTTTGTCTATTACGCTAAAAAAATTTCAATCTGCTAAAATCATATATTATTGACATCATGATTTTAAATTCTTTATAGTAAGAAAGTTAATAACATGGATATAATGTTCAGTCTACACACTATAATTTTATTTGATTAATTTTTTTCAAGTCTAATTGTTATCGAATATTGTGTGTGCGTTTACATATATATTTTTAATTATATGTGATCCTATATGTTAATTTCATTTTTAAATACTTTCCATCTGGTAAACTAAGCATAAAAATTTATTAAGAGATAAAAGGATATTTATGAAAATCGCAAATAATACTGGGCCAAACTATTCCTTGGGAACATAATATTTGACTCATTCTAGAAACCTGGCATTTTGTGAATTTCCGGATACTGTGTTCCATCAGCTAGGTCATTTTTAGGTGGTTACATATCTATTGTCCCATAATAGTTCAATTATTTCAGTAATTTTTTTGATACATTATTAAATGAATTAAGTTCACTAAAACTGTTACTTCCTTTAAAAAAATCCTGTGGTTTGTCAGATACATATGGGTAAGAAAATTATGGTTATGATTAAATTATGGTAATAAGTACATACATCATTGTTAGTAATTGTAAATTAAATTTTGAATCACATAATATGTTCCTGTTTTCTTATTTGCATTGTGCATTTATAATATAGTTAATAACACAATTAAATTAATAAAGTTTTCCGTATTCTCTAACTAATAATTTTGCTGTAGGCCGTATGTCTTCTTTACCTGTGCTATTTATCGAACATAGTAAAAATTGAGATCTATGATCTGTTGCTGACAGCACAGAAAATTGACAATTTTAAAATCATTTTATCACTTTTCGAATATTTTGTATATATATGTTTACACACAATATTTTATGTTTTATGAACACAATTTACCTCCTCCTGCATCAGATAGCTAGAGGCGAATTCCAATAATCCAGCAATTTTCTTAAAAGGATTAATAAACGTTACATGTTTAAAATAAATTAAATCCTTCAATCTTCTCAAACGAGGCGTATTAACATGGAACGCTAATATCTTAAAATCCTAATTTAAATATACCAAAACTCACGTTTGAGTTTGGGTGCTTTCATCAAAACGTGAAGTGGTTAAAGTGTTAAAGCCTAGGGTTATAAAATAAAAAACAGCTTCGTTAACCTTTATCCTAATTTTTGGTGCTGTGTTGAATTTAAATTTGTCTTTATTCAGATAACTCTTGTGCGGTAACTAACTTTTTACATTATTTCTTAACAAAACTTAAATCAAATTACCAGCATTGGTTGAAGTAGGGTATTTTGGCATTTTAAATTTATATTAGGTCATTAGGTTTTTCCAGCGAAAATCACAAACGGTTTGATGAATCTTTTGAATGCGCTTGTCTAAACATCCACTAATCGGGAATTAGTTGACAATTTATACTGCTGGAATGAAATTTTTACATTTATTCTGCTTTTACGCACTTTCTTAGTTCCCCGCATAACATTTGATTGAGACTTATAAATAACAAGCTTTAGCTCTGTTTTTATAATCATTTTGAATCATTTGTGTTTAAATTTACCAAAACAATAGTTTTAGAAAATGAAATGAATTATTTATATCTTTATGCAAACTAGAAAATGCTACTATAGAACGTTAGATTATTTATAAATGCGTTTATAATTGAAATAGTTTTAAACGACATTTTATATTTGAACTGCATGACTAGGTTAGATTCCGTCGAGAATCCGCGAATTCTTCAAACCATTTGATACCGGTTAGAAACTAATCACTAATCACTAATCAGTAGAATTGGCAGAAATGTGCGGATATAGGCGTACGAATCAGTAGGTATAGCGATACCTTGGACGGGAATCCGCCCCCAAAATGGGGCCCCATAGGGCTCCACCGAGGGCCCCCTTAGGGCTCCGCTGGGGCCCCCCGTGTTGTACCCCCTTAATGCGTCGTCTTATAACCCAACTTCGAGCCCCATTGCTACTAGGACTCCGAGCCCCCGTATTGATCTCCGCACAACATAACCACACTTTTTGTCCGTCAACGTCTGCCCTAGCTTTAAATCCATGCTTCAATAGGAATATTATTTTTAAACCTGTAATAATTGTATCTGCCACTTGCAATGAAAAAAAAAACCAGGCTGCGTGTGGTGTCGAACCGCCGACCTATGCATTTGTAAACGGATGCCTTCACAACTGAGCTATCGAGCTTATTAATTCTTTGTTTTTAAAATGTGAATGATTGGGGCAACATTTGATTAGAAAAGAAAACCTCTACAAAGAAGTTGCTAGATATGTATAATAAGTAAATACAGATAATTATTTCGTAATAATTTATGAAATATCTCTAATTAACCTTTTACACAAAATAATTCGAAAACCTACCTTGTGTGGAAATCTCGACAATTGATATTAATGAAAACGGCTTGAGTGATTAGTAATGAAAAACAGCTCTAGTAGTATCATGTAGATAATAATAATAATAATAAACGTCTTTATTATGGGCGAAATTTAGTACAAAGTACTATTCTTACACTTAACCCAAGATAGGTAGGTACTTAACTTTTGTAATTAAAACTTGCTAGAAACGCTAAATTACTTGTTTTGGTAACTTTTTTTCTTACGCCAAGGGGTTTTTTTTATTTAAAAAGCACAAGTTAATGTCCGAAAAAGTAGTACCTAGTACAATAATATGGAAACAGAGATATATGCTACCTAGTACATGCCCGTTGACATTAAGCATGCTGAAACAGCGGACCCATCAAAACGGCCGCTGAATTGGGAAAATTTATTACGTACAAGTTATTGCCCCGACTTTTTCTCATCTAAAAAAATGTACCCGACTGTATGATTTTCTTGGACATCATTCTATTAACAATAATTGGTTCATAATGATATAACAGCGGACTAAATAAAATATATGAAAAAACCGGACCTACGTGTTCAATAATTTTGTTAATTTAATTTAATTTACTATAAAATGTACTTACGGACGCGTCTTTTGTAATTAAATACCATATTTATACTTTTTTGGCGATCATTTATCAAAAACGATAAAAAAGAAAAAACATTAAGGCAAGTTATACTAACCCTTTTAATATATAAGGCTTTATATTAAATAACAATAATTATACTTGATATCCACGGTATGTATAATAAAGAACTTTATCGAGTTATCGAAAGAAAATTAACATAACTCGCAGCAACGAGGCACAATAGATTTTAAAATTGTCAATATTACTTACTAGTATTATGAAAGTGGGGAAATAATAATACTCAAAAAAGAGATTAAAAAATGTATTCAAAATGTATCAACACATACACGTAATATAGATCTGGCTACCTATATCATATTTTTTACATAATTTAAAAATGTATTAATAAAAACTAGATGTGTTTTATTTAACGTTCATATCGTCTCTAAATAATATGTATAAATTCATCAATAAAGACATATTTCACAAGTTATGACAACACGTCCACTGTTTCTTGCAGTACATGACAGAGATATATCCTATTTTACATTATTTTAAATTTATCAACACAGATTTGTTACAAGCTATGTACATATATTTCATTATTTTAAATTCAGCAACAAAGACATTATTTCACAAGTTATAAACCTATTATTTTATAATATATCGAACAGGTAATCTATTTTTACTTTTAAAAATTTTTCAAGGCATGAAACAGCTTATATTGAAAAATAATAAAATAAACCCTCTGGAAGTGCCCTTGTGTAAAATTCAAACTTCTTTACACCATTTAGAAAAGAACATTTTACATTTTTAATTTTTTATACCCCCAAGGTACAGAATTTTCACCAACGAATTTTCTTTTAGTTGAATTCAATCGGTAAATTTTTTCCTCTTGTTTTGTTATCACACAATGGTTTTCTGTCCTACGTATTTGATTGGATGTAATATATATAGGATCTTCTTTGCCTGATAAAATCATGCCTTTCATTGCATCGAAATTGATTTTTTGGCTAGCCGTATAATTCAGTTTTATGCCTTTAACTTTACACACTAATGTTTCTTTATTGTCTTTCGTTGAATATACTTTATAAGCATAATTTTTCGGTCCTCCTGAAGCAAATTCTGTAATGTAACTATCGATTCCATAATCTGAAAGCTCATCGGTCATTTCCCTAGCATATTGCCTACGGGTACATCATATTCCCCCTCTCTCGACACGTAAATTACTGAATCAGTGTCGTAGTACAAGGCCCGTTCTCCCAATTTTTCTAGATAACTATACAGCTTGAGGCGAGCTTGTGTGGTAGTGTACGCAGCCAAACATACGTTTACTGTAGACTGTATGTCGTAGCTTTCTTCTTTGTACTCCCAGTTTACAACTAGAACATCTTCGTTAATTGGCAATATATGATTAACGATTATCGAAGGGTTTGACAGCATTTTGAAAAACTCTCCAGGATTGTTTACAATAGATGCTTTTGGCTGGTTGTCTCTCTGCCCAAGCTTTCCCCAAAAAAGAGTTCAGCATTAACTTGGCTAGAGATCGTAGACCTGCGTTTTTAAGAATCTCGTTAAACTCCAGCTGTACTCCTTCTTTCTTTAAAAAATCTTCAATGTACTGATCTTTTTGTTCTTGGGTAACACAGTCCCCTGGCCACCCAGAGGCCTGCTGTTTAATTTTTATAAACTTGTTCATCATTTCTGTAAACAATCCCCCTTTTACTTTTTTTAATGTATCATATTGTTCTACATCATATTTCCAAATTTCATAAATGTCTACTATTTTGTATCCTTTGTCTACTGCTTTTAAAACTTCATCAATAACCCAGGTGCCGATGAATGCACGCTCTTCCTCATTATGATGACATTCTCCTTCATTCATATTTTCGCAGCAAGTACGACAAAGTGCAAACAGTAATTTTTTTGTGCATTTTAACGGGCAGTACCGGGTGAAATAAATTTTCTGTGGGTAAGATCTTGCACTTAATTAGACCCTCTATCTCCTTTATATTTAAAGATTTGCATTGTTCACCTACAAATACTTTTGGATGTCCTACAGGATACTTGCCGTATTTACAAACCCAAGGATACAAGGAACAAACGTCAACATATTTGATTTTCTCCCCCTGGTTTACACTTATAATATGTCTTGGTGTTCCCTGTGCGACCTCCATAAAATGCATCTCGTGGGTTGAGAACCGTACAAGAGAGTAGGGGATGATCTTTCGTTACACTTTCAATTTCCCTGTTTGATTTTAATTGTCTCCTAAATTCACACTCCCACATTTCCATAACTTCATAACCCAGATTTTTAAGTCTGTCGGTTTTTGCTACCGTGGATTCAAATCTGTAGTTTAATGTCTCTGCCGGGTTGTCATGTAGTGGATCGTTTCTATTGTGTGCTAGACAAACTGGATGGCCGTGATAGTAACACCCGTGAAATTCGAAGACAGTGTTTGTCTCCTTGCTATAGCCGTCTACTTTTATTCCATTTAACATAACCTCTTTCTGTTTTGCGGCGTGTAAAATGTTTATTGTTCTATTGTGTTCCTCCCAAATAAGCCACTTGATAGCTATTCTTGACTGATTGTCAGCCCACCTGTACCCGATTCGTGGGATAAGACCTATTGTGTTTGGTTTGAGAAAATTACGCCTGAATGTCTTATTGCATGCAGAGGCAATCGTGCAAGCTTCTGTAAAGGGACAAACTTTGCATTCGATTAAAAAGAGCTCGCGAAATTTCAAACAAGCGCGTGTAAGTATTTCCACGTCCGAAACACAGTAGTCCACTATATCTCTTTGCATATTAAATTCGTCATTTTTATGCTCACTGTACCATTTCAAGAACATGTTACGATCTTCAGGCATCATAGAATCAGGGTCATAATATTTTACTTCTGGAAGATAGCCCACATAATTTTCATTTTCTTCTGTATTAAATAAGTGGGGAAAGTAACCCTTTTTAAATACGGCAGGCAGTTCAAAAGCCTTCGGAAGTTTGCATAGAGCCATGGGGAAGTAATTTACAGAGTCGATAAATTTCATATTACCAATCTGCATGAGAATAATCTTGGTGCCTCTCATGATCAACTCAGGTATCAGAGCAGTTTCATTCAATATATAATTAAGCATAAATTGATGATCAAATGCCTGGCCGTTGTGTGCAAGAACCACCACCCGTTTAAATTTCTTCCTGAGGGTGAGAAGGTGATGCATGAATGATGGAATTATGTCCCTAGATTTCAATATCTGAAGTCTTGGGCCGCACTTGATGCACACCTGCTTATCTGTGTTTATGCAAACGCTGCAGCACTGTTTAAACACGCAGAGATTAGGAATATGCTGACTAACCCCCTTTTCTAATACACTATCTTGCCTGGTTTCTAAATCGTAAAATATAAACAATATATCCTCAGTTTTTGGTTTTCCAGTATCCGGTCGCATATAACACATATGATCTGAGGGTACATGTGCACAGCATATTTTGCAATATATCTCCCCACATATGTGTTCCTTTTTCCACTGGTTGTTTTGAGGCAGTTCCTACAACGCTTAACCATCTTACAAATACTGCTCTTATGATTGTCCAGGCAATTCTGTCCTCTAAATTTTCTATTACACTCGTCACATGAAATATTAATTTCTTGCTGACACGGAGGTATTTGCTGACAGCAAGGGCAGCTTTTGGCACACCTGTGACTGTTTTTATGGTCATAAGGTATGTGGCATTCCTCACAATAATAACCACACGCAAAAGCCGCTGTTAGAGAAGTTATAACATTAAAATGGCCCTCGTGGTAGAGAAGATGAATGACGTGCTTCCCTTCGTTATCTCCTTCATACATCACGTCTCTGCCTTTTCCCACCATATAGGTAAACTATAATTTTATAATTTTTAGATGCTGCTGTAATTTGTTAATCTCATATATTCCGGCGCCTTGTTCAGGAATCTCCACTCCAGCGTTTTTCAACAGTGCCATGGCCCTCTCGGTCTGAAGTTTGCCAATATCTCTACGCACTTTTCGGTAGGCGGGGTCTCTATCTACGTTTGCCAGAGCAACAACTATTGCACGAGGTAGACAGAATTTGTCTCTATTGTCTATAGTCACAATACCCTTCCGCATGCTGCATTCCTCGTTAAATGAGTTATATTTACCATCGCTAACTTTACCTTTTCCAGCAGGCAATTTTACTGAAGATACACCCAAACAAAATTGGTCAGTACTTAATCCCGTTGAGTTGGACTGAAAGATGGCAAATATAACATCCCATATATCATCGGTTGTAACCTGGCTGGCCTCACGAAATGCACTCCAGCCATCTCCTTTTTTAAAATTTTTGGAGCAAAAGGTGAAACCTACACGATCGGTCGGTGCGAGATCCTTTGTTGCGTACAAAACAATGTCATCTATGGCACTCTTCACCCATTTCGTAGGATCTGTCTTCTCGGGGACGGGTTTAATTTTGAATTCAAGAGTACGCCCCATTAGGTTGAAGCGTTTAACTTTTTTCGTATAATCTTTTGCAATGATGAATTTTTCCATTTTTACTATACTCGAAGGCCAGAAAAAAATTTGGACTGATTATACAAACGTTTTGCACCTCCTTGTATTCTATTTAGGAACGATTAGTGTCGGCGAGATGTAACCTGAAACAAAATATCAAAAATATAGTGCGTTAGAATACCGTTTATGATCATTTCATTGAGGACATAACATCTATTTTAAGTTGGTTCAAAGCAAAATAAATAATTTTGGTTTAACATTGCTAAATACAATTTTTAACATTGTATTTTTTAAAGTATGGAAAATTTATAAGTACATACGATTCAACAGTTCTTAGATATGATACTGCAGCGTGGAAAATTTTAAAAGTCAAACCATGTAAAAAACGTATAATAAAGCTAGGTAAACGTAAGCAATCCAATATAGATGAATTACCCGATGACATCAATACAGTTAATAGTTTTGGCTGAAATAACCATGCAGTATCATACTCTACTGAATATTAGAAAATTTAGGATGCAATACAGTCACAGAATAAAATCAAAATAAAGTCAAATCCTGTCAAAATCAGAAAAATCATATTGAAAATGTTTATTGTTAATTTTTACAATCATATTTAGGCATATAAGATACTTATAATAGGACTAATTATTGTAATGTGTTTCTTGATACTTAATGTTTCATTTCACGTGCATTTTTCAAAATTTTGTGAAAAAGTCAAATTTTAAAAAGTATTGAATCGTAAACGAGCGTATTCGTATTTGACGATAGTGGACTTTAACGGCAAAATGTAATAACTAATAATAAGCAACACATTCACGGAATTTGCTATTTGTAACTAGTCAGTTTCTAATAGAAGCATTAAATATAATTACGCTAGAAAGGCCCATCTAGAGAGAGGATATACATTGAAAATTGTTTTTATAGAAACAAGGCAAAAAGAAAATGCAAACAACTAAATGCTGCTTTTTTATGTTACGAATTCTACTATTTTTTTAATTTTGAACAATTTTCCTATTACTACAATATAACACATTGAGACTAGGCGTTTTGAATATGTTCTAGATTTTATAAGTAAATAATTAAATTTTAAATTGAAAATAACTCACCGGAATTTGAAATCAACGACGTCTCAATTGGAGTAAATACAATCAACTAGGTACCTATGTAGACGTCTCGAGAAGTTAACGCTTTCAACACTTAAGCACAAATGATGTAACAAGTGAGAAATCGGTGGGTATTATAAGCGTTATTTAATGTGTGACGTTACGAGAAGCAATTAAGGGAGACCTAGAACCGGCTTAAAAAAGATGATTTTGTTGACGACATTAAGTCAGTGGACGACGAGTCAGATATTACAAATATGTAATAGAAATTTATTTTATTAATTAATGACATGAAAAATAATATCTTTTTGCCAGATTGGTCTGATATCATGTCAAAATACAATTTTCATTATACTTAAAATATTTAGAGTGGAATGAAAAAATAATAATGCTGAAAATTTTTTTTGCTAATTATTATTTACAACTTACAAAACTTATCGTAGATAAGTACAACATATATCTTTTTAAACAATTATTTCCCGGCTATTTGCCAAAACGCTGACATTTGGATTACAAAAAAAAAAAAGATAATATGCAAATACTATGTTCAGTGACTCAATAATGTTATTTTTAATTCCAACTATTCTGTTCAGTAAAATATTTATATAGTATTATTATTAAGATTTTTAGCAAATTCGTAACTCGGTAGAAAAAAAGAACAGTGTTGAAAATACATAATATTTAATCGAATTGGTACAAAATATTCGTTATTTTTATGTAATGGCATTTGTTACAGGTTATTTTTACTTGCAAATAATCCCCCTATATTTCATAAAATCGAAAAGCATATCTTTGGATTTATTCTATTTTTAACTTCCCGCTAAGAAAATTGAAAATTTTCAGAAATCGGGACGTTATTGGTTTCACCCCGATTTTCGAAAATCGAGAAGCTATCTGACTATTCCCATGATGTTGTCTGTATGGCTGTATGTATATGTGTGTATGTGTGTACGGTGTATGTAAACCTCTCATAACTTTTGAACGGCTAGACCGATCGAAATGCGGTTTGCGGCATTCTAAAGGGGTTGACTCAACTTAGATTAGAACCGATTCGGCCCGGTAGATTTTGAGAAATCTCAAAAATAAAATTATTAAAAAATTGTTTTCTTGGAATATCGTATAGACTACTGAACCGATAAATTCCAAAATCTAATCAGCTCTTCTTCTTATAAAACAACGTCGATCGTTGCAAACCGCATCAAAATCGGTTAATTCGTTCGAGAGATATCGATTACGAAAAATTCGCAAAAAAGTGTTTTTTTTGAAATAACATTCAAAATTCCTGTCGGATCGATTTTTTGGTACAAAGATAACTTTTTGTACTTAAATAACTGCGTTGAATGTCGTAAACTGCATCTAAATCGATTGATTCGTTCAAAAGATACCCATTACGAAAAATTCGCAAAAAAGTGTTTTTTTTCAAATAACATTCAAAATTTTTGTCGGATCGATTTTTAGTACAAACATATCTGTTTGTACTTGAAAAACTGCGTTGAATGCTGGAAACTGCATCTCGATTGGTTAATTTGTTCAAAAGATATCGCAGTTCAAATATTACAAAAAAAGTGTTTTTTTCAATATAACTTCGAGATTTTTCATCTAATCGTAGAGCTCAAAAATGTATGTATATTACCTTTTGAGCTCGGAGAGCTCAACAATTAGCTAATACGCTGAGCGCTTTAAGCTCGAAAATAGCGCGAAGTTTCAGGGATGGCCTGCAGGGTCAACCGATTTTCAGATTTTTTTTTTAGAATCCACCTACAGAATACACCTGGTTTCAGAAAATCTGTTTCTCGTAAGTATTGATTTTGTGATACTTATAATTACCATATTTATTTTCTTTAATATTTTACAGGCACTACCTTTTCTGATATTGCAGTGTGACTGATTCTCCCTTCAAGATACTGGTTGTTTTTGTTTATTTTTATTTTCTACGTGTGCAACTACTTCAGCTATTTTTGTAATATTTGACGTCACGAAGGACACTCTTTTACTGGTTCGTTCTTTATTAAATTTTTGATACGTAAACGATGTTTTAATTTTCTTAAATAACCTGAATGTGGTTATCTTCTATAAGGATAAAGTTCTTCATATTTTTGCGCTGTATTTAGCGGATTTTTGTCACATATTGCGAAGAAGGAGAAAGAATATATCCACTTTTACATCAAATGAATAAGTTTCCATTTTTTAAGACTGAAATAACTTAATAAGCTCACTGAGACCAACGATTGACTGATATTCAATAATAGTTTATATCTGCATCGCCTACTGCTTATGGGAGTTGTTACATTTCTACCGGAGTTTTCAAAAGAACAATCTATTTTATTTTTTATCCAGTTGCTAATGAAGTAATACAAAACTGTGACTTGTGTGTCATGTTATAATTTATGAAGAAACTAATTCAATGGAGTTGAATTTGCATGGTCCATTTATTCATGTTACATTTTTATCATGATAATCAAGAATTTATTTTATAATAAATTGCTATTTAACTTAACTGAGAAATGAAAATACGACTTGTTGAATTTTTGATCGCATGATAACCCTCATTCATCTCAAAAGAATCACCACACAACCTCTTCAATTAATCGATAAGGTCAATCTAGATGTGGTGTATGGTATGACATCATTATAAGCAAAAAATAGAACCTTTTTTTTGTATTCAGTGGTACCAACCTTATTTTAAAAATGTGTAAAGAATTATAGATATAGATAATTTGCAGTAAACTTGCAGCATGATATAAACTAGTATTGAATGAGATAATGAAGCTTGATGAGCTCGATAAAACTAGCAATTCAAAATCAGTCAGACAATAATATACAGTGAAATAACGTCTAATCATTTGTTAAAAACCTTTATATACATATACGGAATTGCTCCATTTACCTTACGTTTACATTGTGTGAACATCAATGTCTACGTGTGAGAATAACACCTCTAAAAGTATCCATGAGGGGCATCTGTCCTATTTTACATGACAAGAATAAGCCACTAAAATGTGGCAAGGTTTGTAAAATTAGAATTATAGATATAGATAATTTGCAGTAAACTTGCAGCATGATATAAACTAGTATTGAATGAGATAATGAAGCTTGATGAGCTCGATAAAACTAGCAATTCAAAATCAGTCAGACAATAATATACAGTGAAATAACGTCTAATCATTTGTTAAAAACCTTTATATACATATACGGAATTGCTCCATTTACCTTACGTTTACATTGTGTGAACATCAATGTCTACGTGTGAGAATAACACCTCTAAAAGTATCCATGAGGGCATCTGTCCTATTTTACATGACAGAATAAGCCACTAAAATGTGGCGAGGTTTGTAAAATCTCACAAATGCATATCAATATACTATCTTTCAGCGTATTACTTTATTGCGAAGCAAATATACCCTTCACTGAATCTTTCAGTTCCTATGTACTGCGGATTGTTGAATTTGCTCTATTTTTATTCCCTTTTAGACATTGATATAATATACCTTATATAGTGTACTACTTGGCTTCACCCACAGTTAGAATAAAGCCTTTTAGAAAACAGAATGCTGCTGTTGCTTCTGTACTATTGATGTGTTCATTTAACGAAATACAATGCTTTATTATGTGCATCGGATTAAATGAAATACAATTTACCAAATAAATTCCATTCCATTTCAGGCGTAGGAAGCATACGTCTTCTAGATGTTGTAGTATAAAAATTACCTCTAGTTGAAACTAAATAAAGTTGACGCTAGTTCAAAAATTGTTCAGTAAAATATTAATAATTTATTAACCATGGGATCATTATATAAAATTAATAGTAGGCTCGGCGCTCAAATATGAGCATGAATGGAAGTTTTGTGAGGATTTTGTTGTTAGAAGCTGAATTTTGTATAAAGTGTACTGATAACATACCAGTGCCATCAATTCGATACAATTCTGACATCTTCGAATTATGGTATTTACTGATGTCTACATTCCCTCATGTCATTGCATGCTAATTGAATTTTAACAATAAGCTTCTCTACTATTGCCACTTTGTCTTTGAAAAAAACCCACACATAAAAATTTAAAGGTGTAATGTCTGAAAATCCCTAATCTGCCTATCCAGCGCTCCGGGTAATTTGCATTAAGCCATTCGCGAACTACTCGTCAAAAATGTGCTGAAGCACTATCCAGTTGCAACCAAGTATCATTGCGGATATCAACGTTTACATTATCGAGTATATCTACCATATTATTTGTGAGAAAATGGGGATCACAAAGAGTATCGCCTATGACGCTCAATATGACACTTTATTTTTGTTGAAATGAGCGAGGCCGGATTTCGTGGGGATTTGCTTCTGCCCGAACAATAAATTGTGATAATTATAGTTTGTTGTTTGGATTTTTGCGCGTATATCAAATTAGGTATGACCTGCTCGTGTACTGATATATTGTAGCAATGCATTTGTAGTGTCAACAAATACAATGGTAATGTATAAATGAACCGTTTTCCAGTACTCGCCAATGCTCAAAGGTAGAGTTGACATTTCTATTTATTTCTGATTATTTGATTTATATAGGACAAAAAGTTGTAAAATCGTTTTCTGCTAACAATAAGGGAAAATAATAAAATACTAAAATTTAAGAAGGATGTGAATAAATGGTTAAGATTAGAAGATAGGAATAGTATAAAATTAATGATTAAAAAATGTGTGTATAGGGGTATATGTGTGTGCATATGTATGTATGTGTGCACGTGTATGTGTGTGTATATATGTATATGCGGGTGTGTTTATATATGTATACATATTTTTTTTCCTTTGTACAAAATGTGGATTACTAATTATTTAATAAGAAAAAAATCTGATTTGATATCACAACAAAAAAAAAAGAATATGATTAAATGAATGGTTTTTTCCTGCGCCCATGAGCAAGTCTCCAAAACTTAAATGGGTTTCTGTAAGTTCTATTTATTTATAAGCTTATTTCTTTGAATGTCTCATTTTGTAATGTAATTACGATGTCAAATTATAAATAAATATTATTGTTATTGTTACTGTTATATGGCTACTAACTGAGACGCGACTAAAATACCTCGAAGCCGAATGCACGTTTTTAAAAACAAACTTTTCCAAAAACGGAATTTTCGTTAATAAAATTTATTGTGTTGTTTAGTACAAAGCTATATCAGAACTGAATACAATTAACAAGATGCAATAGAGAATTGGAGAATTACATAAGATGGCCGGCACGGTCTCCAGACCTAACTCCTTTGGATTTTTTCCTATGGTTTTATGTGAAGCAGGAGGTCTACAGGGTGAGGCCCACAACCAGGGAGAATATGCAGGAAAGAATCGCTGCAACATTTCGCAATGTTTGAATAGCTACACTAGCCGATGTTCGAAGAACAACTGAAAATCATTTACGGCTGTGTATCAGGGAGAATGGGAACATTCTTGAACATTTAGTTTAATTTCCAGTGCTTCCACCCAGTTTCTTTCCAAATAAAGTTTTCGATTCCTCTTTTTCTTCATTTCTTTTGTCTGCAGAGAACTATCATGATGCAGATAAGTTGATATCATTATTTTCGAAATTGTCTTACTGAAAAGAGCCGTTTCAGCGAAAATTCACAAAACAATTGAAAATTGAGCGTAATTTTTTAATAAACCTCGAATTGTGCGACTTTTCCATCAAATTCTTGGCACCCATGATAGATAGACCCTTGAACCTTTATATCAGTGGAAAGCTCTTTCAAAGGTCTTTCTTATGGTGTCATAATATACAGGGCGTTCCATTTGAAAAAAATGAGAAAAAGTAGTAGTCCTGACTCACCCGGTATAAAATGACAGATTTCGTTAGATCCGATAACAGTAGCGTAAACTACAGGGTGTTTGACAATTTTTGACATAATCTATATCTCAAAATGTTCTTCCATTACGTCACAGTGATCTCACAAAGTTGGCATGTTTTTGGTACAAACTCACCCATATCATGGTACCGACCTATCGCAGACCCATCAAGTGGCATATCGTTTGAGTCTTCTTTAAAAAGGAGAATTCAAATATGAAATAATATACCTAGTGTTCCATTTAAAAAAACATAAGTTTATGTCGGCACGCCTAAATGGATGACCCTGTATATTTCAAAATATTTTTAAACTATATACCTTTGCGCCCTCTATCACCGCGTTTTTGAAATTTTTCGATATCTCTTATAAGAGAGCCAGGACCGACGCGAGGCTGGGACACCCTGTACATATTTAGATTTATGCATATTTTACATTTTAATATACTTTTTTTTATTGAACCGTATGATTATTAGAACAATTTATTTTTGTAATATCAAACAGTGTTTAATTAATATATAAATTAACAGTATGATTTATTTATGCAAAGGGCTCGATGATAAATTTTTAAACCATGTAGGTTTCCAGGTGTATGTGAGATAATACTGTGCATCTGTGGGATCACACGACTATCAATGCAAATTAGCAATCATATTTGCTTTGCTA
The DNA here is from genome assembly GCA_029963845.1 of Rhamnusium bicolor. Classification (NCBI taxonomy): domain Eukaryota; kingdom Metazoa; phylum Arthropoda; class Insecta; order Coleoptera; family Cerambycidae; genus Rhamnusium; species Rhamnusium bicolor. Next base: position 1,179,865 of record JANEYF010000538.1, on the reverse strand, counting down.
ATAAAGGCCGGGAATCGCACTGTGTGTGTCACTGATTTCAGATCTGGGATCAAATTAATTTGTTATTTACCTAGCGCCATTTTAAATTGTACAGAGATGGATAGGGCAATTTATATTATTCCTTCGATGTGAATTAAAACTGTTTTATTCAACATTTTTTTTTACAATAAACGCAAAACTAATTATCGTCCTTACTTAGATTGTCCGTAGTGGCAAGTTGATTGTTTCAGAAATAGAAAAAAATCTATAGTTCCAAATCTGTAGCTGTTATTAATCCAGCATCACACTAGCTCGACTATTTTCCCTCATGAATTCTAAAAATTACCAATAATTGATTTAAAGAAAAATTTAAAAATATTTATTGTCTAAAAGATAAAAAAAGAATCAAAACAATTTATTTTAATTATAAGTAGAAGACAGATTTTTGTTAGGATGTAGACAAAATACAGAGCAAAATATCTGCATACATAATTTTATGTAAAGTGTAAGTTACTGGAGAATGGGGTCCAAGCTATATGTTAAGATATGATTAGCATTATTTAAATGTAGAATTTAATTGTTTTTAGAAACCCACGAAATAATTGCCGACAGTTCGGCACACTGCGCCTGAATTTTGTTGGTTAGCTTTGTTCGTTAACATAGATTCCTCAATTAAATTGATAGAGAAGGTAACAGTATAATCAAGAATTTTAAATTATGGTGGCCCCACCATTATAAGAAAGACCTCGTGTCCAAAAATTCATTAGTAAAAGATGTTACCTTGAAAAAAAAGTATCTTTTAATAGCTTCTTAGGTGCAGAATGAAAAAGGGCTATATTCTTGCACGTAAGTTTATTGACGAATTTATATCTTACTGTTTTCTATTATCACAAATAGCACAAGTCATTGGATTTACCAACATTTCAGCCTCTCCAAACATAAAAATTGCTATTAAAAAAGGGACATGAACAATATTAAGGAGTTTTACTTGGATATATATATTCCGAGGAAATAAAGAAATTTTACGAAAAAAATATGTTCTGGCCTGTTATTGATGCTGTAAACAACTAAGCATAAAACGTTTAGTTATGTTTAGAAAATTTAGATTATTCTTTTGTTATATAAACAATGTTTGCTTCTTCTTTGCCAAAATTTTCTTTTAAGGAAAAGACTGAAATAAAAGGTTTTTTTTTTCTGAAATTCGTGCCAATTTAATATCATTAATATGAAAGTCAAATATATTTTATTAAAGATCCTATAAAAAATTGCACAGTACGTCCTGGTGTACAAATTTCTGTTTAAAACAACAAAAGTTTTTTTTCATTCTTTAAGCATTTTTGAATGTCAATAGAAACTATTCATAAATAATTCGTTGAGAAACTCGACAAGTTATTATTTTTATATTAAAATAGACGTTGATATTTGGCAGAAAAATCAAAAACTTCGTGAAGGACTATTGTTAAAATGCTAGTCATATTATGAATAAATCCACTTTTTAAAACATAAGTAAACCAGACGGTTCATTTCTTTAATTCAAAGTACATTTTTTGTACATAGGGTTCTTAAACAAGCGATTCAATTGTTTTTTACCAATATTGCACAAAAATTAAAGGTCTGACAAAGGCACAATATAAACGAAATATTGTTTTAAGCCGAAAAAAAAATGGGAAATAAAAATTATTTTTAAAATAGCTACCAAAATAAAAGTAGACACCCATTAAATTTGCAAAATCCATCAAAAAAATTCTTTGACGTATCTAGTCTCAATATTTCGAGCGGAGCATTCAAATTGTTGAACTTTTATACAAAATTACCATATATATAAATGCACATGTTACTTTACTATTCTAGTGAGGGGAGAATTGTGACTTATGAAGTAACACAAGGGACAGTTCTAGGGCCTATCCTATTTACCATACATATTAATGATTTACTTACCTTATGTACAAAAGGAAATGTCATCTCCCATGGATATGACGATGCAATTTTTTCTAAGGAAAACTTTTAGGAATTACGACATTCTGTATTGGCAGATCTATAGAAATTCAAAGAATGTTTTGATAAAAACTTATATTAAACTAGGATAAAACTATTATAGTATTTATAATTTACATTGTACACGAATTACTTATCTAGTTTTAGCATATTATCTAAGGCAATAACCAGAAACCGGTCTACGAATGGTATACGTGACGGCCTCGAAATGGATTTCCATTTATTTGGTAAAAATCTTTTACCATAGTCCATCATTCATATGAGCACATAAAAAATTTTTTGCAGGGGCTTGCAGAGCGACCATTTGTCGACCGTCAGCATAGGCGCGCGGTGCATTATAAATGCACAAAATATATTTATATAATACCGCACGCCTATGCTAAAAATTTTGTGCTTATTAGATATAAATAGACTATGGTGGGCAACTTTATCTAATTTTTAATCAAATAAAGTGAGAGGATTACGACTTATACACTTCATTTCAAAAAAAAAACTGGTACAACTCTTGTAATCGAAAATCTTAATAGTTTAGTTGTGTGCATACGTCTGCAAATAGGGCTGGCTAGGCATGTCAAGAGGGGGGTGGAGAAATGGTTATTTACCCCGCACCTGGGTTTTTTGGAGGAGATCGATTTTCTTTGTGTTTTTAAACTTATTAAACCTTTCTCTTTTATTTCATTTAAATGGAATTTTAAAAAATAATTAGAAAATAACTTTTTCAAAACATTTTCAAGCCTGCCATATTATTGTTAAAAAAAATAATATTTGTTACGGATAATTCTATTAATGGTTGTAATTAAAATACTAACTGAATAATGATAATTCTATTTTTAAAATAAGAACACAAAAATACCACTTGAGATTAAAAAAAAATGTAAACAATGCAAACTGAACATAAAAATACAATAAAAAAATAAAATAAATGAACTTCAATTACGTAATACAGAATTAACTAATATTTTGTCATTGCTTCATTAGCGTCTAAAACTGCCTGAAGTCTTGCAGGCATGGACAAAATCAGATTTCTTGCAAGGTCAACTTCTTGCGACAAGTTCTCCCAAGCGTCTTCAATTATCTCTTCCAATTCTTGGGCATTATTTGGATGGTTATTTAATTTTCTTATATGTTTCACCATTAGTCCCCATACATTTTCAATTGGATTTAAATCCGGACTTTTAGATGGCCACGGTAACAACTCTATGTTTTTATTAAGAAACCATTGCCTGTCACGATGGGCCGTATGTATGGAGCAGTTGTCTTGTTGGAAAATAAAATTATTTTCCGGAAACACCTCTATTACTGACGGCAACATAATATAGTCTAATATTTCAATATATTTAATGGAACTGAGATGACCACCACTGTTCCAACACACATCTAACCCATTTAGGCTCATCCAAGCCCAGACATTGACTGAAAACCTTCCTGATATTTGTGGATCGGAAGTATATTTTTCGTCGTATCTAGTGGAAGGAGGCCTATATACGCGAACATGTCCATCGTTACAGGATTTAAAAACCTATTCGTCAGAAAAGACAACTTGTCCCCAGAAGTTTTCATCATTGATTAAATAGTTGAGTGCAAAAATAATCCTACCTTGCTTCTTTTCTTCTGAAAGTTTGTATTTTTTAGCCGCTGAACAACTCTTCAAGTCGCTTTGTAGTTTTATTCTTCTGCAAGCAGTAGATACCGAAGCAGGGAAATTTGGCTCTGAAATTGCATTTACTGCAGTCTGAAAAGGGTTTTCTATTAGGTAATTTATAAGATTTTCATCTTCTTGATTATTGCTCTTTCTGGGCCTACCGGAACCAACTTTACGGGATACCATTTGGTTGGTTTCCCATTGTTTTTTAACACGCATTATCGTGGTTTTACTCACATTGTATTCAGCAGCAAGTCTTCTTATGGACCAACCATCTTCAATTTTAGAAACAATTCGAAATTTTTGAATATCTGTTAGATGTCGAACCATTTTTAATAATGACGCCACTGATTAACGTCAAAGTGACATTTGCAAGATTATTAATATCAATCAAAGAACGAATGATTTACATAGCTAAAAGAAAGTGTGCAAGTTTTTATTGAAATCAAGTGTACATGGATATTACTTTTATTACTATTTGTAAACTTCTTTTTATATGCAAGGATGATTATACTTATCCATATTCAAATGCCTGAATATAAAATGGATGGACACTCTAAGCAGCAACCGTATATCGGTATCTATTGGGGTAAATGTCATTAATTTGGCATAATTAAAACCTAAAATTCCATAGAATTATCCGGTGCAAATAAACTGTTAATCATTAAACAGGTTTACGAATTATTCACCAGGTAGCAATGAGATTACTGAATCCACCAGTAGTTTAATACTTACAACCAATATTCGGTAACTCGCAATACCGTCTCCACTATTCGTCTTGTCATGTATGTAAATACAAATCCGTCTCTGAACGCATGTGTGTATTCAACATGCTGATTACATGGTTTCATGCTTCACCGACTCATCTTCCTGGTTAGCTTAATGACACAACTTTGTACAGAGGGAAGATATATATACGTTATATCCCAATTAGCAAGTTCGCTGAAATCAGTTTAGCGACCAGGGTGATATTAGATAGTACGTATAAATCCTTGATAATTTCTTGCAGATGATACATTACAAGGCAACAAGAGCAAGTATTATGTTTCAGGAATAACGATGTGTGAATACTAAGTAGTAGTTCATTAGTTTGAAAAATGTAGGAAGGGTTGAAGTTTAAATATTGACATTTGTCAGATATATTACGAAACGCACATATGATAACAAGCTCTATTTGGCAGAATGCATCTGTCCCACATACTTGTTTAAACAGAATATTTACATGGACACTGTAATTCTATATTGCTTATGTGCTTCATAGTCCCGGAGGTAGGTGAACCATAATGACCAAAATTTTCATCTACATGAACGTCTAGACAGCTGTATAAAGTTACCAAAATCGATCGTCTGCCGCCTCTAAGTGTCAGTCGAGAGGGCTGCTTACAAAAGGGGCGGTTTTAGGGTTTAGATGGCTATAACTACAATGAAAATGACTGTCAGTGTGGAAATGGAAACCATCTCTACATTATGTTTCCACCGAAATAGACGTTTTAATTTGTTCGACAGACGCATATGAAGATGATAAAATAAACTCTTATTAAAACGAACCACAATGAAAAATGTTGGAGTCCAATGATTGGTTTCATCATGCTGAGATATAAAATGTCTTGTTAGATGGAAAAATCGGTTGACTCGTGTTCATTTTTCAGCTCACCTTTGACAAACTAACAAAGTATGTTTTTTTTTTTGAAGGAAAAGCTGGCCATAGTAATTAATTAAACACTAACTAAAACAAAAAAAATGTAACAAAATTTAAAAAAAGCGTAATAAAAATTTTAATTGAAAGTATTCGATTCAAACAAAATTTAACGACTAGGAGGCATGACAGATAGTGGTTCTTCTAGTGCAAAACTTCTCTAATTTATCCATGTTTTTATCTATATTAATAATACGCGAGATATATTAAAAAGCAAAATGTAAATTAGCACCCCCTGTATAATGAAATATTAGAGAGTATTTGACGTTAAAATTGATAGTATGCTCCTTTGTGACACGAACTTGACTAGACGCAATAAGCTCAAAATTCACGGGCACACCATTAGGAAAGACAGAGACGACAACAGAGGTGGCCTTTCTGATAAAGTCCGACATTGCACACACTCACAAATCGATATGTAACACGACGATCGAAAATGTGAGTGTAACGTTGGACTGCGGCATGCACATCACCGTCGTGTACAATAGACAATTGAACGGGCGAACGGCTTCACCGCGGACTGTCTTGACCGATTGGCGAATTGGGGCGGGCGCAGACTGATCATCGGCGACTTGAACGCCATACATCGAATGTGGAATTTCCACAGCAACAACGTGAATGGAAACACCCTTTTTGACTTTGTTAGACTTATCAATAATAACAATGTGTCTCTGGAGTTCTCAAATACTCCGACGTACTTCCCAGAAAACGGGACTACGCCATCCACTCTCGATATAGTCCCTAAAAAAGGCGTCACCACCTCCACGCTGCCTGTAGCGTTGAAGGAGCTCACGTGCGACCACAATCCAATTTTAATTAATCAACGTGGTGTGTCGAGGAAGGACGCCGCGATTGAGGTTACATCCTACAAGATTGCCAACTGGCCGTCATTTCGACAGTTCATCAATGACCGACTTGTAATAAATAGCAATATAAATAATGCCGGTGACCTGGAAAGTGCCGTGGACGTATTCACGGGCATACTTCAGGAGGCCAAACGAGGCGTTGCTGAAACTATAACAATTGACCCGTACAAGGAACAACTTGATGACGCAGTCAGACAAATGATGCGTGACAAAAGAGCTGAGACAGCGTTGGCAAAGAAACAGAGATGTAGCTGTCAAGATGCAGATGAACACGCTGCAAACTGCAATTCGTAACTCTATAAAGGCCGAAAATAAACGGAAATGGGGTGAAAAATTGCATTCGCTTAAACCACGTTACGGTTCGTTACGAGGCAGGTCATTTCAGCCCTGTTGGAAAATAACGCAAACGGCCGCAAGACGACGCACATAAGAGACGGGCAAAAAGCCAACCATTTAGCTGACCAATTTGAAGCAATACACAATCAAAATTAAAAATAACGAAGATCACGACCGCATCGAAAATACAATTTTCCAAATATACGGTCATGGAGTCCAAATTTCTATGACGCGACAGCAAATTTTAGCAACCATGACCACGCCCACTGGGTTGAAAAAGCTTATCAAGACTTTCGCAAACAAAAAACCCCCCGATCTGATGGTATCAATCATACACTACTTAAGAATCTGCCAAGAAAGGGTATTGTCCAACTTACGCACATCACCAATGGCGTTCTGCGCCTGCAACACTGGCCTAGCCAGTAGAAGTATGCGGTGGTGTGTCCCATCTTGAAGCCGAACAAAAATCCGAAACGGCTTCCAGTTACCATCCGATATCTTTACTATCGGTGGTATCTAAGCTGGTTGAAAAGGGCGTCTTGAAGCGGTTAAACACCGCCCAGGACGACGATTTTCAAGAGGGGACACAGCACGAGTCAGCAAGTCGTCAGGATCGTCAATGATGTCAAACGACAGGATAACTTCGACAAGAGCACCGCCATGGTGCTCTTAGATATTGAGAAAGCATTCGATACCGTCTGGCTGCCCGGCATCATATATAAACTACACCGATACGACATTCCGGGCCATTTAACCCAAGTGATACACTCTTACTTGCACGGCCGAACACTGTGAGTGAGACTGAACAAAATTCTTCAACACAGAGAGACATTAAAGCAGACGTTCCGCAGGGGTCGGTTCTTGCGCCAAAATTATATAACATATACGTGTCCGACTTTCAGCAGTTCCCGAACACCAAGCTTGCGATGTACACGTACACCGATGATACCATATACTACCACAGTCACCATGCTCAGGCCGCTGGGCAGCTGATAAAGGCACACATGGTACGGGCGTCGGAGTACTACGCCAAGTGGAAGCTGAAGATGAACGTCGCCAAGAAAAAGAATAAATAATAAAATAGTTACACCCGTTTCGATGTGAGGAAGCCAAATTGAGATGAAACAAGACGTAAAATATTTAGGCGTAACTATGGATAAAGGACTTTATTTTGGAAAACACGTTAACGAGACAATACGTAAAGTCTATTGTCTGTCCAGGAGTCTATACCACCTGATGGCGGGGATTAGCAGACTAAACAAGGATAATAAAAAATTAATTTACTCGATGATAATGAGACCGGCCTTAGTATATGCTGCGCCGACCTGGTGTTCTACTAACGCGATGACGTTACACAAATTGCAGATACTGGAAAACAAATTCCTTCGCTTCATAAGTAACTCAACACGATATACCCCCATAATGGAATTACGACAATTTTACAACGACATTGTACCTATGTGGATTATATCAGAGATACCTAACAAAAATTTTACGAATTTAAACTCTCTGATTATCCACTAACTGCCAACATTACACAAATAAGGGAGTATAACGCGCCATTTCGAATAAAACACAATTTACCGTACCAAACGTTACCAATTTCCAGACAACATCTCGCCATGCTCCTCCCACAAAATGGGGGGACACTCCTGCATTATAAAAGGCACACCAAAATTCTCCACAAAATTTATTCCAAACTATAAGCTAACGATCAGTAAATTGTGGCACATTATCATATGCACGAAATATCATTAAATAACCAAAAATAAGAGGCCAGATTTTTACTGTCACAATTTGGCTCGTCAATGCATCGTCAAAATTCAAAATTATTATACACAAATTTATACAATTTTATATATTTTTTGCATTGTTTTAAAGTTTTATAACAACGGCACATACTTTTGCCTGCGTCTTTAATTTCTCGTTTTCGGCGTTATTATACAATTTAATTTTTTTTTTTTTTAAAGTGTTGTATTCTCGGTTGCATTTGTTGTTAATGTTTTGGTTTTAAGTTCGGACCGGCCCCGCTCCGCCCGACCTAACAATTGCCCCGACGCCACCTTACGCGTGGAGTCTAGTTCGGCAATGGACCTAGTGTCCGGCGAGGGCCATATACATTGTTTTCTTTTATTATTAATAAAATTATTTTGAATTTGAATTTGATGCACTTGCCGCACATATATGCAACTATGTATTTGAATTATTACCAAAAATTATGAAAAACTAATGTCAGTATTGTCCTTGGACGGTAAATTTGTACCTTTTTTTCAACTAATTTTGCAAGAAACAGTTTGGTAATAGTATCAGCAATGACATAATTAAGTGATATTAATTATTTAAAATCATGTGCAATAATTAACACAGTATAGCGTGATAAGGACAAATAAAATGTGAATGAGATATTTCGATGCCTTTTAATGTTGTGCCATGTGAACATAAATTTATATGAAGATAAGGGTATGTGGAACACGCGTGGAATAACAATTGCACTAAGAAAATATTAACATTAATATTTAGTTGCTTAAGTAATCTGCAATTATTGTGTATTATTGGTATAGCCTTATATGATTTATTTATTGAAACTGGAATAAAACATTAGACAGCAAATAACTACTATGAATTTGAACAAAAAAAACAACAATTAAATATGTTTCGTGGTAGATTGATTGCATATTAAAGTATAATTTAAAAACAAATTAAGTTCCTCTTCATGGTAAAAGTTAAAATATAGAGTGGAATGAAAAAATAATATTAACTGAAATTTTTTTGCTAATTATTATTTACTAACTTTTACAAATCTTATCACAGATAAGTATAACATATATCTTTTTAAACAATTATTTTCCCGGCTATTTGCCAAAACGCTGAAACTTGGATTGCAAAAAAAATAATATGCACATTATGTTCAGTACAACTTACTCAATAATGTTATTTTTAATTTCAACTACTCTGTCTAGTAAAACCAAAAATAAATAAAACACAAGGTACTCACCATTTATTTTAAAGTTTTTTAAAGTGAGTGTCAACTAGTGAGTACCTTGTGTTTTATTTATTTTTGGTTTTACTAGACAGTTGAAATTAAAAATAACATTATTGAGTCAGTTGTACTGAACATAATGTGCATATTATCTTTTTTGTAATCCAAGTTTCAGCGTTTTGGCAAATAGCCGGGAAAATAATTGTTTAAAAATGTTATACTTATCTGTGATAAGATTTGTAAAAGTTAGTAAATAATAATTAGCAAAAAATGTTCAGTTAATATTATTTTTTCATTCCACTCTATATTAAAGTATGTTTGTATATTCATTTCTATTGGGGCACTATGTCGTGTGACATAGGAGGCATGTAACATCATGTAACATTGTTATTTAATATGACAACATTTTAAAATATGGTAGAGTTATATATATTGCACGATTGTCCGTTTTTTACGCCAACCAAATATTTTCTTCAACTTTCGGTTTTACCGGAAGTAAAAACAAATTTTGTTATTTCATATGGTATCATGTATATTTTTTATCCTATCTATTTGTCTTAAAATTCTCTTTTGAACAGTGTACGCAACATAGCATTTGTTTTTAAAATGACAGTTAAAGATCATTTTAGTAGGGCCATGATATGTTAATTATTTCATTTATGTATTAATCAATTAATTTATTAACAAGTAGTCATCTGTCTTCCTTATATAAATTTTGTTATGAGCTTCACGCTGCACTTTATTAATATATATAATTGGCAAAAGTGAACTTTTCCGTCATTTCTAAATAATAGGGATAGGGAATAGAAGATATAAATTATAATTTTGATGGAAGTCCCATTTGACAACGTAACTTTTTCACGACCCAAGGGATCCCATTCTCGGTTAGTACAATAATTCTGCACAGGAGCATCCACAAAATGCCTATCAAAAATCTGTCCTAGTGATTATTGTTTTTCAGACGAGAGGTTTATAGCTATCCAGAAATTGCACTCCAGGGAACCAGATCGTGTGCAAGAAGGCGTGACCAAACACTACTCTACTCTGTAACTTACGAGCTAACAATTATTTTACCTTTATCACGACATCCGCCGCGGGAATCAAATGTTAAATGTTATATCACGCAACTGCACGTCTTCATTGTAATAAGCTGGTAGGGTTTTCCTATTTTTATCTGTATCAGGCTTTATCACGACCATATTTGGAATGGTATGTCTTAGCTCAGGAGATTTCCCTCGAAATACAGTAGATAAATAATATATTCATTATCGTAAGATTTGAAAGTTACGTTTTTGTACAAATACGACCAAAGTTTATTTTAACCCTCCGTCGGGCGCAATCACTTTAGGGACATGAACGGGCGCATTGTATCTCACAGATCAAGATATCAGACGAACTCAGAACATGTATAAAAACAATAATTAAAGTCATACATACATATATTTAACATATTTTATTCAAAATTATAAAACAAAATACATTGTTTAGGTTAATAACAAAGAAATAAAAATTCTCATTAAAAAAAAAAAAAAGATAAATGATATATTATAAAATCGTTATTTAGGTTGATACCTTTGGTAGTTTAATCTGAACTATCGTCGTGGGTGTTTTCTCGGTTTTCAAAACATCTCTGACACATGAAAACGGCATGCTGAAGGCATACGCCTTCATCACAAGTTTTACAAAAATAGTTCGTCAGTCTTCTTTTTTTCTCAGTTGCACAGGGTGCACAGTTCTTTCGCTTTCGTAAAAGTATTATCATTATTTTGCTCAGTTAAAGCTCTATTTGGTTGATTTTTTGAGATCAAAGATTTTAGTTTTAACTGAAGAGAACTCGGTATACCCCTGACTTTGAGACTTCGTCTGTTTAATGATTCTAATACTAAGTCAGAAGCAAGTTGCCTCAGAAAAAAACGTCTTCGTTTGAATGTGTTTCCATTTCTCACATGGACAATTTGAGCATTGATTCCAGCGATGTTCATTATTGAGAAAAATACTACCATCGGCCACCGGCGTGTATTTCGGGCAACATTGTAGGAGGCGCACATTTTGTCAACGACGTCGACCCCCGATTTCGTTTCGTTGTAGAAAGTTATTATTTCGGGTTTACGTTTATCACCTGTTCTTTCGTCTATTGCGTTATCATTATGCAAATTTGAAGTTAACGTTATGTTCTTGTATTTTTTGGGCACATACGAGACTATAGTGGCATCATTAGAAAATCCAAACAGACTACTCATTTCTGGGCTTCTCTTCGTAGCTACGAACTCAGTCGGAAGTTGTCTTTTATTCTTTTTTGATCGTACCCACATAGGACAACTTTTTTCTTTCAGATGTGATACTAGGTCAACATCCGTAAACCAATTATCGGCTGTTATATTCCTTCCGGTGTTATATATTGGCGTTACTAGTCTTTTGACAACATCGCTAGGCTTATTGCTAATACTATAATCTCCTTCAGGCTGTCTTCCAGCATAGATTTCTAAATTGTATGTGTAGAAATGACGTGCGTCTACTAGTGTATACACTTTAATTCCGTATTTAGCTGATTTAGACGGTATATATTGTCTAAAACAGCAATTACCACGGAATGCCTCGAGTTTTTCATCAATGGTAACATTTTGACCAAGAGAATAATTGCTTTTACAATTCTCTACAAACATTGTGAAAAGTTCGCGAATTGGAGAAAGATTATCTCTGGCTTTTCTTTGTTGACAGGTAGTTTGGTCGTCAAATCTCAAACATCTCATCAAGAATTTAAACCTCTTTATTGACATAACGAGTCTAAAAAATTCTACACCGTGCCCATCAGTTGATCATAACTCTTCTAAAGATAGTCTGTTACTCTGCAACACACCCGCAAGATACAATAGGGTGAGGAATGCTCTCATTTCAACTATGTCTGTTAGCTTTGCGTCTCTTTCACGTTAAAACTTATGAGATACTGATTCTATCTTTTGATTAGTCCACGTCACAATTAAATTCAACGTATCGTCCGTTATAAAACAGCTCCAGGTTTCAATAGGCGAATTGGCTTCCCTAGCTGCACCTTTTACTCCTGCAATCTGAGTGACAATGTTATGTGACCGAGTTCTTGAAATTTTGAATTGTTTTGTCCATTTAGTTACTTTATCCTTGCCTATAAAAAAATCCAGTTCATTTTCGTCGCTAGAAGATTCTGCAGATTGTTCAGTGTCCAAACTTTCTTCCCGGATTTCAATTTCATTCATTCCAGTTACGCCCTCCTCAATTTCGAAATCACTGTCCGACTCCAATAGCTCATCTTGATAATCCATTTCATCATCATCATCCAGCATACTACGCAGTAATTCGGCGTCCTTGGGATCCTCAGGATTATATAGTTTTTGATTCGCAGCCATATTGAACTGATATCTGTAAAAATTTAAGATATGTTACACAAACGGGCGCACGTATCAAATAGATCATATTACCCAAAACTGGTCAATTTGTAATTGAAACGAAAAAATATGTGATACTTACCAGTAGTATTATAAAACCGTTGAAAGAAGTTGAAATTGTTCACTTTTCTTTCAGTTTAAAAACAGAACCTTAATGGGCGCAATGATCTGAGAGATCGTTTTTGTCTCGAATCGCACCACCTTGCACTTGTCAAAGCCAAACATGCACTGATCAACTACGCATGTGGAAAGCCTAGAATACGTAAAGGGGGCGCTCTATATGATGGCGCGTTTTTAAAACAACTTTGTAATAGTTCGCCGTGTATCTATTAGATCAACTGCGCGCGATGGAGGGTTAAGGGCATTTTTCAAGCATTAATTAATTATAAAATCACATAAAATATAATAAAAAAAAACAATACGTCATAATTTTGCTAAATTTTTGACATAAGTCTGTCTGGAATTAACATTTGAAATAAACGATCTAGTCGATAGATGACTACAAAAATGACACATTCTTTAAGTGATTAATTACTATAGCCTGCAACAAACCATTGTTTGAATACAAGTTCAAGTGAAATGGATACTTAAAAAGTGATTTGGCCTGGCCATATTATCAATGTAAGAGCAGTTGTAGTCGCAGGAAATAATTTTTAATGATTGATTTTAAAAACAATGCTCGGGCTTACTCGGTTTAATATACAGGGTGTCCCACGACGAAATGCGGCGATCGATATCTCGAAAAAGCAGACATTAGAAAATTTTGAAAATTTGGTAGTAAACTAAAGTCGACGTGGGCAACTCGGCTAAAATATTTTCAAGATAGTGTCACTTCCGGTTAACCGGAAGTAGATGTCAACTTGCTTATTTTAAATGGGACACCCTATATATTAATACATTTTATGTATCATGTCCTATACCTGAGCCTCTCCGTTTTTGACATATTTCAATTCTTATGTCAAAAATGACGTTTGCAGGCACTAAAAGAATTATCAATTTTTCTTATAAGGAAGCCTTTATTATTTAATTTGGGTTAGATTCTTTGTTGGAAAAGACCTACTTTAATAGAGTTTTTATAATATTTTGATAAGTATTAATACAGAGTGTTCAAAAAATAAGAATAAAAATGAAATTAAGAAAACTGTCAAAAATCAATTTTTTCAAATGGACACCCCCAATTTTTATAATCTTATCCTATTTACCATTAAAAATAAGGATAAGTTTGTGTATGAATGTCTATTCCGAAAATTTTTAGTTTTCGAAATATTGCCAATTCAATATTTTTATATGGGGATTTTGCTAAGTATTTTAAGTTCAATTACTCTTAGTTGGCTATGACGGCGTTGGGTGCTAAACAAATGTATGTAGCTCTCATTTACCATTTGACATGTATTAATTATCATGCCGGGGCGCTTAAATTACACGCACGAGGATTATTTAAATTTGTTTATAATCTATGGAGAATGTAACAAAGTTTTATCAAGAACATGTGAAATATTTGCTAATAGATATCCAGAGAAACATAAACCGACTCCGAACAGTATTACGAATAATTGCAAATTTCAAAAATTTTGGCACCGTTAAGGCAACAATTTATAAAATAATTAAATAAATATAACTTAGATACAAAAGATTCTTACATAAAATACTAACAGTATAACTACTTATACTCAGGAACACATTTTATTTTAATAAGAGTTCAAAGTGTCCACCCTGAACTTTCAAACATTTTTCGCACCTCCGAATTACTTCGTCATGGGTAGCCGCTCTAATAGAACCTGGAGATAACCTTTCGAAAGCATTCCTTACTCTTGCCTGACAATCTTCCATTGTTGTGACTGGATGTAAATAAACGATATCTTTTATTGTTCCCCCATATAAAATAGTCTAGGACAGACAGATCAGGTGAACTAGGTGGCCACAGAAATGGTCCATTTTTAGCAATCCACTTATCGTAAAAAAGTTTCTTGCAAGAAGTTGTTAACTAGGAAGCTGTTGTGTGGTGGGGCGCCATCGTGTTGGTAAAATATTTGCCTATGTTTAGCTAACGGTAAATTGTTCAAATATTCATTATCCAAATCTTGTAATATATTTAAATATCCTTCTCCTAAAAAAAAATGATACGTAATTTGAAAAAAGAAATTATGTAAGTATTAATTCATTACCATTTAAGTTTTCTTCATAAAAATGTAGTTTTACGACTCCATCATATCTCACAGCACAGTACACGTTAAATCCCCAGTTTCTTGATAATTTCACAATCTCAGGGCATGGGGATTTGAATCACACCAAAAGTGTGAATTATGTCGGTTGAAAAGGGCATTTTTCGTAAATTTTGCTTCGTCAGTCCAAATTATGTTGTCCAAAAATCGAAAGTCGTCTTGTAACATTGTTAAAATAAATTCGCAAAAGTGAACTCTTCTGGCCAAATCGGCGTCCTTTAGATGTTGAACCGTAGAAATGGAATAGGGATGGTATTTGTATTTCAAAAGAATTCTGTGAATAGAGGTCTTGGAGATTCCGGTTTGTAAGGCCACTTGTCTTAAAGATGTCACAGGATATGCCGCAAAATATCCCAAAATACCAATTTCGATATTTTCATCATTGACAATTGGTTTTATTTTATGAATTGTTGCCTTAACGGTGCCAAAATTTTTGAAATTCTCAATTATTCGTTTAATACTGTTCGGAGACGGTTTTTGTTTCTCTGGATATCTATTAGCAAATATTCCACATGTTCTTGATAAAACTTTGTTACATTCTCCACAGATTATAAACAAATTTAAATAATCCTCGTGCGTATAATTTAAGCGCCCCGGCATGATAATTAAAACTTGTCAAATGGTAAATGAGAGCTACATACATTTGTTTAGCACCCAACGCCGTCACAGCCATCTAAGAGTAATTGAACTTAGAATACATAGCAAAATCCCCATATAAAAATATTGAATTGGCAATATTTCGAAAACTAAAAATTTTCGTAATAGACATCCATACATAAACTTACCCTTATTTTTAATGGTAAATAGGATAAGATTATAAAAATTGGGGTGTCCATTTGAAAAAAATTAATTTTTGACAGTTTTCTCAATTTCATTTTCATTCTTATTTTTTGAACACTCTGTATTAATACTTATCAAAATATTATAAAAACTCTATTAAAGTAGGTCTTTTCCAACAAATAATCTAACCCAAATTAAATAATAAAGACTTCCTTATAGGAAAAATTGATAATTCTTTTAGTGCCTGCAAACGTCATTTTTGACATAAGAATTGAAATATGTCAAAAACGGAGAGACTTAGGTATAGGACATAATACACAAAATCGGCCTAGAATTTTGCATACAATCCAAAAATGTAATAATATATAGGATGTCCTATTTAAAATAAGCAAGTTGTCATATACTTCCGGTATAACCGGAAGTGTCACCATCTTGAAAATATTTTAGCCGAGTTGCCCCCGTCGCCTTTAGTTTACTACCAAACTTTCAAAATTTTCCAATGTCTACTATTCGAGATATCGATCGCCGCATTTTTTTCGTGGGACACCCTGTATAGATAAGTTTAACTGAGATGATCATAAGCAAGTAGGACTGGAGAAATATAGTGCAATGCTTTAAGCGTTATAATATGAGAAATTGCTTTTGTGACGGGACGTGCAAGGTAAGACGCGACATGAAGACGGGAAATGTCTAACATCTTCCGTCTTTTACACTGCTTACATTAAAGCGAGAACGATGATTGTTGTTTTTGTTGGCACCCGACCGAGGCGAAGTTTAGATTATATTTATGGGTGGCGGTTAAAATATTAAACTACCTATTAAAACGCATACACGTCATATAAGTAAAACGATAAAAGCTTCAGTAAATGCCACTGTCTCTAAATTGAGTGGCAAATTTATGTCAGTGCTGATTTCCAACAATTGGTTGCATTGGAGCTCCACGTACTGTTGTAACCGTATTCAATACCAATCATCATCATGAGCGCTATATCTTGGGTCGTATATTGGCTTATACAATTTTACTTCTCCATGCCGTAGAATCTTTCGCAGCTGTTCTCCACTTCTCGGCTTCTAATGTAACGGTCTATTTTTTTGAAATAAATGATTTGAACTACATTCCTTTTAAATTATATGGAAGTTGTTTGAATTATGAGTTAGATTCAAAATTTGAATAAAATAATTTTACCAAACCTTATTATATTAGCTATTTAGTGCGCCGCTACTGTTCAGGAGGAAAAAGTTGTTTACGAAGAAGTTTGGTTGGGCGTGCTGGGAGACAAGTGTGTGGTTTTTGAACAGGAAAAGGCGAACACTAGACAGACTGTCTAGAGACACGTCAGTGGAAAGTCGTTGTTAAGCATGGAATAACATTGTGAGTTAGTAAGGTGCACGAAAGGCGATGCAGGCTTATGGAAATAGCTTATATGGTTGGAGTGTTTTAAGGCCCCAGCCGTACGCTCTATTCAGGAGAAATGATTAAGTATGTTTCATTATATTGACGATTCGACGACAAAAGAGATATGTAAATTCTGAGAATTTAACTTCAAACCCATCGGTACCTAGGCACTACCCATTAAGTTGTGGTCAGACTTAAGTTCATCGCGAGTGAACAATAAATTGTTGACATGAAATTCTAAAAGATATGAAAATCCGTCCCGTGCCTTTGAACTAAATTCGATTAATATATTTCACATTAATTTGTACTTGATTATCACTGACTATTTAAACAGCTACCCGTTTTTCCATCTTATAATGATAGAATGTTGTTTCAAGTTGAAGAAAAACACTATATTTTAAACCTAAAACATGATGGCGCCCAATAATAAAGAAATTAGTTGATTTTACATTTCTTGTACCCTTTGGATTGTAAATTGCCGTGTATGACCTTGTTTTTACTTTATTTAGTTCTAAGTTTGGTTAGATTTATCTGGTTTATCGCTTTGCTTCCCTGACCTGTGAGTAGAGTTGTAAACATTGATAATTATGAATAAATGTATTTTGTACTAAGTTTGGTTTCATTTGATTTAATTAAGCTGTTCTGAATTATATGGTGACAGACGTTATACTAATTTCTTTAAATTAGCGGCACATCATCTGCCTACCTCAGTCTCTAGCACACGTGGTTGCGCTCTGAAGATCAGCTTCACTAACTTTCTGTTTTACATTCGAGTGGTATGTCCTACCTGTGCCAGCCGTTGGGTTCTTACATAGGATACGACATTTTTTTCTCCATTCTTCGTATAGAGTTTGTTATTGTATCTACGTCTATATACTCTGTTCTCCTTTGGTGACCCATAGCATTTTCTAAGTATCTTTATCTCGAAGACACCTAACATATGCATATTAGCTTTACTTCATGTTTACTTCATATTTTCAACGCATAAATAAGATCAGGTCATATCAAAGTTCTGTACCCGTTAACTTTTTGTTGGTATGCTCATGATCTCAAGAACCCTGTCTGACCAACGTAACCCCTGTTTGCTAGTAACAATCTTCTCCTTGTTTGCACTGATTTCTGTACCGCTTGTCAAAGTTTTTTTAGCAATTATAAAATACGTATAGAATTACACTTGTTTACACGATAGTCATACTTATGTATAGAACTGTTAATGCTTATATTATACAATGTTAATTTTTGTTCAATTCTTCATTTAGCATTGGTATCACGTTATCCCAAAATCTACACAACAATTGACTAACAGTATTTTTTTAAATATTTAATCAACGTTAGAAGAATTATTCATATGGTAATAAGACAATATTAATTGTGTTCAATTATTATTATAGCATCGGTAACCAGTAACCACGTTATTCCAATATTAACCAGAACAATTCACTAACCATATTTTTTTAGATACTCAACTTCAGAAAAATTATTCCTGCGGTCTATGTTAAAAACAAATATTTTTAATTTTAAACGGGGATTGCAGTCATGTGACCAGATAATAAAAGAAAAACTCTTTTTTCTGTTGAAGCTTTCGAAACCTTTATTGTTTCTTCATCAGTCTTGACAACATTGACTTTGCAATCTACTTTTTGAAAAGATATGTGAATGATATAATCTTAAGCGTTCCAAGAGGTAGTACTGAATTTTTGTTGATTATTTTTAACAATTATAATGCATATTTAAAGTACACGATAGAAGGAGAAGATACAGTTAATAGTGTTCCTTTTTTGGACACCAAACTGATAAGAAGAGATGATAATAAAATAGTTACGACTTGGTATACTAAACCAGGTGCTTCTGGTCGCTTCTTACATTATGAATTCAACCATCCACAAAAAAATTAAAATCAACCTTATAGTATGAAAAAATAGGGTGATAGCTTCAAGTCATACATTGCAAAAAATACACAATTTAAAAACCTTTCCAACTTTTTTATAAACAGTGGTTACCCAAGAAATTATTGTTCAGCATATCAATAATACATAATGTGTTACATGATTCCCGAAGGGTACAGCAAAATCCGATCCAAATCACTTCCTGCTCATTTCCGTATATTAATTCACTTGATCACAGATTTAAAAAAATATGTTCTAAATTTAATATCAATTTAGCCTTTAAAAACGAATTAACAGTCAAAAACCTTTTTCAAAACTGAAAGATAAAGACGATATCTTCGCAATGTCCAATATGGTGTATTGCATTCCATGTGATGATTGTAAAAAAAATATGTGGGCCAAACTCGAAGGAAAGTTAAAGATCGTATAACTTCTTACAAAAGTGACATCAGACTTAACAAACATTCTTGTACTTTAGTTAATCACGCATTATTACATAATCATAATGTTAATTATAACAAAGTTCAAGTATTAGATTTTGAAATCAACTATTACAAACGTAGTTTTTTGGAAATGTGTCACATTTTCAAAGAACCGAATACTATTAATGCCAGAAAGGATATTGATGTATAATTTATACTTACTACATTTCAACCATAATGTCTACATTAATGAAAACACCCTGTATAGTATGGAATAATAATAATTAATGTTCCTAAAGATAAGACATCTAGTTGTTGACATCTGCTGTCATTGTTCTTTTGTTTCACTCTAGTAAGTTCTTATATCCAAATTCCTTTTGTTTTTTTGCATCATAAAAATACATATGATGTCTGTTATAATATAAAATTTTTTAATTAAAATGGATCTGGTGTCATCCACTTACATTGTTGTTATTTTTGTACAGTTGTGGTGGTATATTATTAGCAGTTAATTATTAGTAGTTGGAAAAAGGTTTGTTGGGTGATCGTCCTACATATATAATTCTGTATACTGAAAGATAATCGTAATGAGTAAAATACAAACCGTGCAGTTTATATTTTATGCAAAATGCTCTTGAATTTGTACATGAGTACTTTTAAGGAGAGAACAAAATTAATTGCGAAAACTTTTCTCCTGCAAAATTTAAGAGAAATTAATGTTTACGCCAAATGTCCCAGTAAACCATTGAATAATTGAAATGCCGACTTCAGTAAAGCCTTCGACAAAATTGAGCACATTTATTAATTGAAATTCTTCGTTTATTAAATATTTGATATGAAATCTCAGTGTGCTGTATTTAGAAGGAAGTTTGTATAATTCTCTCAATTAACAGAAATTGCCTTTTAGTAAATTGATTTGTAATTTTAAAACATTAAAAATATATTTTCTAATAAGTAATAAAATCTAAAATACGTTTAAAGAGAAGAAGAAATTAAACTTGTTTTCAGCATAATACAACGTAGAAAATTTTAAACTCGCAAATCAAATACTTTGTAAGTCATACAATTTTCTGTTTTATAGAAATATTCTCTAGTTTGTATAATTATATTTAAACAATATTTTAGATTCGAAACAACTTATGTTTACTACCGACAATTAGATGTAATGCATACAAGCACATAATTTGTGATTGTTAAGACGTAGAACATTGATTGATGTATGTCTTCCAATATATAGAATGATTGATTTACTGATGATTATAATTTTCCCTGCCCTGCCCGCGTCGCTATCACTAAACCTTATACTAGTTAAGAAACCATTTATTACTTTTTGTGTTATTTCTTGGAAGTGCGTAACTGACAGAAGCGAAAACTGATTTTAGCTTTAGTGTAAAAAGGCAGCCCCATCGCATGATTCATGATATACTTTTGTCAACTTTGACCCTTAGTTGAGAGTTTACATCATAAGATTAACACAAGCGTGAATAAGTGTATGCGGTTATAATAAAAATTATACTCATATAATATTAAGGATATTTTTGGTATGTCCATAACGCATTTATAGATATTGACAATGATAGTATTAATAACGTTTATTTATATCAAATATTTTCGCGAAATTAATAACGAACATGAAAGATGACAGTTTAACACTTTTCGATGCATCTTCAGTTGATAATTTACATAGTTTACCAAGAAAGAGCATTTCGTCGGTAAATCTGCAAAATCTCGTATGTACAATTTTTATTGAATATGTGATTTTATTCCATTGGCTACATTATAATAAGAAGTAAATGTATGCAAAAGAAATCAAATGCATTGACCTGTGTTCTGCTTTTTGGTTCTCCTGTGAAATTGAGATAACGGCACATACGAGGTTTTGCGGATTTACCAACAATTTCAAAAATAACTATATAGCTCGGTCGTGGGAAGGACAGAAGGATGTTTTTGTACCCAGGTGTAATTAGTGTTAGACGAGTAATCTAAAAATAAACATATTTGGCGATTGTTAGAAATTATAAGAAGGAACTACGTAATTCATGCTATTAATGACATCTATTGAGTCAATTGGATTATTAGATGCTTTAAAGATAAACTTCGTGTCAGTAAGTAGCTTTCTATTTTCTAAGGACATTATATTGAAATTTATATGGATTAAGCGAGGATCATTTAAAAAAATTAATCATGTAAAGATAACCACAATAAAGATATAACTAGAAAATTAAAACAGCAAATAGGTGAAGTATAAATAAAAGGCAAAAATAACGTCATTAACAGTGATTGTCATTATCAAAATCATCCGATTAATGTACTTCGGAACTGAGTAGCATAAAAAGCAATGCAATAATAACTTTTCAATTATCGTAAAATCAAGGATAAAATCATGGACGTTGGGGTAGTAAATGGAGGCAATTAATAATTATTTGGTTTTAATTGAAAAATATATAAAAATGGAAGCATTTCATAAATAGAATAAATAAAAAAGTCAATTTGTTATTAAATTAAGTAAAAATTCAGAAGAGACTAGAAAATAAAAGTTTGAAATAAATGAAATATAATTAGAATCAAACAGAATCTAGGAACTGCACATTTGTCAACTCCTATTTCAATAAATGAGAGCCAACAGCCTAGAAATGATATTTTTGATAACAAGAAGAGTAATAATTACCTATGCCATCATCAATCATTTTAGATGATCCGGTATGTACAAGAGGAAGATTTTCATTTTACTTTTCTTGATTTAAAAATATATTGCCATTTCAGATCAAATATTAAAATTTTCATATGGAATGCAGTCAAATAGTATCAATATGTTCATTATCATCTTTAGATCTTATTTTCATTAAACAAGTGTTTCCAAATTTTATTTGTTTGGCGGGTATTACAGGATAGATCATAGTGTAACTTGTTGGGTTTTTAAAACAATATTTAAGCCACATATTAGACCATTTTTGTGTTAACTTATCTTTACATATTTTTCCGACCTCATCAACACTGATTGCATTTGCTAGGTTCATTCCTAAAATCACACCTTCTTTCGCGAGTTTGTCGACTTTCTCGGTAAAAAATAGACCAATATGAGCTTTAACCCACATAAATGTGACGTGTCCTCCATCCCGTATAATATTATTTGACAATTTTTTTTATATTAATAATGTGAGGGTTAAGTAATGTATCTGGAGGGTACCTATTTATCAAAGTTGAGAGGACAGAAACGGAGTCGGAAAATATGACGTACTCATTTTCATTTTTAGATGACATATATTCAAGTGCCTTTATAATGGCAAGTGCTTCAGCAGTAAATATTGAGGTTTCAGGGTTCAATTTAAATTTGGACTCCTTATTATGCTTGGGAACTAAATAGGCACCACCTGTACCGGCGTTAGATTTAGATGCATCAGTGCATATATGGATATATGATGTGAATTTTTCGAGATTTTCTTTTAGAATATTATGACAAACAGTTGGGTTCGAATTATATTTTGGTATAATGACTGAAACGTTATTGTGTAGGTCAAAGAAATTGTGTGATGGGCGAGGTGGTTATAGTGCTTCCATTTTATTAAAGTACATAATATATGTTTCACGAAAAGTTGTACACAGGAGAGGGGAATACTCCTTACACCAAAATTTTTTGGTAAGGTCGAATGTGTTGAGAATACTTACGTCTTCAAGTAATTTTGAATTTTTTACTTTGCTTTTCAGAATTTTTCTGCTAGAAAATCTCTTCTAAGTGGTGGTTCCAGCACTTTTACTTGTAATACTTCCACTGGTGTCTAAATATAGTTGAAATGTATTTACATGTAACCTATTTCAAGATTATCTTAAAAAGAAATAAAATTTCTAGTCGATCATTTTTTTCCTGTAACTTTATTCTGAGGTATAACATTTCAATAGCATACTTTTTTAGCTAACCACACCAGCTATGTAGCTATTTTCTCATTTTTATCAGTAATCAGGGCTTACTTTATCATGACCTCAACCTAATTCAAAGTGGGCGCTGCTGGCACGACGCTTCGTTGGAATTAATGCAAATAACACAATAAAATGTCAAATGAAATAGTGTAGGTGCGGATGAGATATTTGATCGGTATTCCTCGAGTTATTATCATGGGTTTTCAAATGCCTTTTACCGCAATATTTTTTGTGCAATGATTCAGAAAATATCACGTTAATATCAAAAGAAGATGGTTTGATTGCTTCAGGGTTATTCAGTTAAAGTATTTTTGTTAATATTTTCGGTGTATTGATGGGTCAATCAAATAATAATAATAATAATAATAGTAATAACCAACCAAGAAAAAAATACGTAACAAAACGTAGTGTTCTGTGATGTTGAAGACTTATTTAAAATGCTGGTTTTAGTTTTTAAAATATACCGGGTGTAACAGGATCACGGTACACCCCTTTTCCCCTTTAGTTTTGAAATTTGATTGAAATTTGAGATATCTTATACATAATAAGTAGCACTTTTTGTCATACAAATGATTTTTTTTCACTTTCGGTTTCGCCGGAAGTGACACTAACTTTCGATTTTTAAATGGGACATCCTGTATATTATTACATTTTTGAATTGCGCTTTATTTTCTAAATCCAACGATACCAAATAAGTGTTATTTCAAACGTCAATATTTTTTTGTAATATAATTTTTAATTTTCCATTTAAATGTGTTATGAAGGTTCCGATTTATTCTAAATGACCCAGGTAACGCTAGAAATATCAAAATCCCGCAAAAAATACTAAATTATGCGATTTATGAGCAAATAGATTTCATCAAAATGATTTTTTGGGGCCAAACTCAATTTTTTTCAAATGAAACTATATTTGTATCGTGGTACCTATGATTAGTACTATTAATAAGGATTTTTTTTACTTATGTATATAGGATGTCCCAAATTTTAATCAATTATCTTCAAAACTAAAGGAAAAAAGGGGGCTGTACCATGATCCTGTTACACCCGGCATACTATTTAAAACTTGACGTCAGTTTGACAGTTTCTATGCAAATAGGTTATATTAATAATTGTTTGTTCTCCAAAGTGAAAAAGTTCATGACTGCTGCAGATGCTATGTTATTGATTATTAAAGTATAATAATCATGGGTATATAAACGTATGCCCTTAAATTCTCCGTTACAGGAACATACGGAGTTAATGTTTTTTTTTCACTTTTACTTCCAAATTTTTATTGCATTTATGGGCGAATCTCGACGAATTATGACGATACACAAAATTTCAGACAAAAAGTTTTCTGTCTGTGTGTCTGTGTTTGTGACAGCAGCTACAGTATTTGAGATAAAGCTTTCAAATTTGGTACACACATTCTAGAGGTCAAGGAAGAGATTGAGTTCATTGATGAGCAAAATCGGTCCAAAAAAAATATTAGTGACATTCCACCAGTGACTTTTTGAAACGTCAAAAAATGTGACTTTTTTGAAACGTCGAAATGTGACTTTTTTTGAAACGTCAAGAATTTGACTTTTTTTGAAACGTCAAAAAATAATTTTTATTATAAACTCCACCATACGTCGAGTTTTACTAAGGTGAGGTAGTTTTGTTCATTGTTGATTCATACAGTAATGACAATATTGTATATTTACCGATACACTGAGAAGAAAGCTTCATCTGAGAAAATCATTTTATTTTAAAAAATCAGCACCATTTTCAAGTTGTTCTAAGGAAAAATTAGCGATTTCACGGCGTTTGCGATGATCCAAAGGCTGCAATTCTTGTGTGAGAACAACTTTGTAAAGATGTAAACCAAAATTCTTCCGTAAAATACGCCAGGTGGATGTAACAAACAGTCCCAACTCTTGAGAACGCCTTGGAATCGATAAATTTGGGTCTTCAACAACACTTGCCTGAACGGCAGCAATATTCTCATTACTTCGAGCAGTTTTTGTCTTACTGGTATGCGAACATTGTCTAAAGAAAAAGTACTCAAATTTTTCAACAGTTCGACGAATTGTGAACACACTGGGGCGATTATGACGATCGTTAATTGGTAAAAGTGCATGATAAGTTGCAATAAAAGAATGATTATTTTGATAAAGAAATTGGATAATTTACAAACGTTGTTGAGGCGTGTATCTTTTCATGATTAAATTGCAAACCTTACTGAATACAACTGACAGTGACATATATTTTTGACATTTCAAATATGGCCACAATGTCAAATTGAAAACATATCACCCCTATTGAAAAACCTTTTACATTACGTTTATTTTTACTTGGGGTCGATTTATGTTGTATATTCTTATTTTCTATAAATAGGAATCCGTCAGATTTATGGAGTATTTCAATCTTGTTTGTGGTGTAAATTATGTCTTGAGAGTTGGCAACACTTCTTGTTAGATACAAAACAAATGAACGAAAGAAGTAAACTAAAGTTTCAATTAGGCACCTTTTTGTGTATTTTAACACATCCTCAGGACTATTTAAATTAGGTCCTGAGAATGTGTCACACAGTCGACTAATTGAATCTTTGATTTTCTCTGGGTTTTTCTTCTTTCTACCGACCTTAACCCTATTAATTTAAAAAACGTATATATGAATAAGGGTCAGTACACTATTTCAACGAACCAATAAACGAATATCATAAATCCAATTCACACAAGCTACAGAGAATAACAGATATTTTTGCGTAGCTGTATTGTCTATTCAATTAATTAGCCAATTTTATTATTTATTTCGCTATTGTAAGTACCAATCAACGACTAATAATAATTGTTCTTTGTCGTAAATCAAAAAATATAGGATATGAAATAGCTATTTGTGAAATAAGTAAGAAAATTAAATCAGTTCCGTATTAAGCGTTAGATTCTTGATCGAGGTGGTAAAGCCGAGGTCAAAGACACGCGTGTATGGAAAAACACGATTTTCCTATGTATTGCGCACTAATTTTTTTTCTACTACCACCGTTTGGAAACGAGACTAAAATAATTATTTATGTAGAAGAATACAGTTATTCGAACAATTACGGAAAATTGTCGAACAAGGCGAAGCCGAGTTCGGCAAACGTATTATACTAGTCCGAAAAACATTTGCGTCTGTGTGTGGTATTCGATTGTAAGAAGAAAATAATAAAATTTATTTATTATATTTATTTTACTTGAAAAATCTGGTCGCCATCGAGTTCACGTCACTTTGACACAATCAAATAAAGATATCTTAACAGTTTGTTTCATTTGTTTCTATGCTGATTATTATTTTCTTTATTTATAATTATTTATCGTCCGAAAAGTACGACAATTTTTCGTAATCGTAGGAAAAACTGCATTTTTCGTGTTTGTGTTATAAAGAACTATTTTAGAATTTTAAATTTGATATTTGTTATGAGTTATTTTGATGTTCTAGCAAATTATAACTAAATAAGATTTACAGGAAACAACTACTCAGCGGAAAAAAGTCTTGACCTGCGTAAATTACCTGCAAGTCTTGTTTGGCAGCTAAGATCTATGTTTAGTGAGGAATTGATAAATAATCTTAGCTACCAAGCAAGACAATTCAACGCATGTCGATGCTTTTGTCTACTGAGTAGTTGTTTCCTGTAAATCTTATTCAGTATATAGTTAAGCCCACCAAGGTTAGAGGTTGCAGCTCTTGGTACCTGCCTTGCAGGTCGCTCTCAGTCCCTAAGACATCAGTGATGTCTGACGGGTAGTAGCACTGACCACCAGAGGGATCCACTTATCACTCACTATGTCTGTTTTACTTAGTTTGCTTTAAGCTAGCCTGGTTTGCTATTATTATTTGTCTTTTCCATTATTTATGGCATACTGATGAGAACATAACAAGTTCGAAACAGCTCTATGTTCAGTGAGGAATTGACAAATGATCTTAGCTACCAAACAAGACTAGCAGGTTTAATTCAACACAGGTCGGGGCTTTTGTCCGCTGAGTAGTTGTTTCCTGTAAATCTTATTCAGTATTAATAAGTTGTATCGAGAATCTATCATTCTTCACTTCGTTACTGAGGAATGTTATCCTGGACACTGATTTAGTTTGTAGATAACGATTAAGTTGTTTATGTACGCGTATCTTTCGCTGAAGAATGACAAAGAAATTTTGTGAAATTTTCTGATATATCTAAATCTGTGATATAGAAGAATCGGCAGCATTAGCAGTTCAATCATTATTACTGGTAAAACCGAAGAAGAAATGTGCAAGTTCTTATCAGCAGCTTGAAAATTGATAATCAATGAGAAAGTTCTACTTGCATAATGTGAACAAACGCTCTACTTTGTGAAGCCCTTTCTCAATGTTGATAATGGCATTAATCACTGAAGAAAAATATCAGTATGAAGAAGTGTGTTAGTTTAACTCTTTAACAACAACATTTTCATCATTGCTTGAGGTAGTACTAGTTGTTAGGGTTAGTGGAGTAGATCGACGAGAATAATTGACTTTTCTTTAGCTTAAAATCTTTAATGACTACTATTATTTCTACTGATTGTGATTCCTAACACAAAAATCAACGTAAGAAGAGAATATACAATTTCAAGTAGAAACACTGAATGTTTAATTCTCCTTGTGTTGTAAGATTTAGAAATTATTCCTCTCTTCACCCATTACCAATTGAAAATACAAGATTTTTTCTTGGATATCTAAACGGAAAGTGTACAAAACAATCTTTGAATATAAATAGTATTGGAACCACACACAAAAAATTGATGAATTTTTGAAATTGCCAAATGCTTTGAGCTGTACTGTGTATTTAAATGCTTAGGGAGTCATCTACTATAATTCTGGCTGATTCAGAGGCAAACACTGTTACTCTCAAAACGCATCATGAACGGAAATCATCTAATGTCGCAAAGGAATATATTGAGAGATCTGTAAATAAAAACTTTAAGTGGTTTTCAAAATACTGGGTGAAAAAGTAGTGATTAATATAAATAATTAACTCTACTTTCTCAAAGAAATATCCCAAAGTTATATTCACCAACTGTAAAGAATTTACAGATAGTAATTAAAGCAAATAAGTCATTTTGTTAAAATAATAAGTGCTTTATTTTTCCGCACAAGTGTGTAGAAAGGTCAACTTTTTCTAACTCCTATGGATATCAAAATTAAAAACTTTTTCCAGCCGAAAGTAGAAAAATGTATTATACTATACAGAAATTTTTAATTACTTTATCACGCTTTACAATCAATACGCTGGTGATCGATCAAAAGTAATACGTAAAAGACCAGCAAATTAGAATATTGATCAGATTTCCATCAATCATGCCAGGATATTTATTTTTATTAAGTTAATTTCTCTGTCCGAATTTAGTAAATGCATTTACGTCAGTGTTCCGTTGTCCATATGTATTTATCTGCCGATAACTTGAGAGTACACATTTTAAATGTGACGAACGTTTAACAATGCCACATGTGCTGTAAAATGTTGTTCACACATCAGTTAGCTCTGACATATTTGTCAAAAATAGTATAATAAATTTCCTCGGCTGTGCTTTAGAATTCGAAATAAATACTTGTTTCTACGTATGCAATTACTTTATGGAAATTTTTTAATATGTTCATTTTAGTGAAAAAAGAAGCTCTAACATTTGTTGTTCATTTATTTTTCTTCCTACTATCCAAAATGAGAACTGTATAGATAATACATTTGTAAATTTCAATGAGTTTTCAGCAAGTGTATTCGATTCAAATTTGTCAAATTATTTTGTTCTGTATTTATAATTATGCCAAAAATTACCATATTTCTAGTAAAGAAACGGTCAGTTACAGGCAGATGACAAGAAAACCTTTTCTATTACTTTCAATTACAAAGTGTGGAAATTCTTTATTTTGTGGAGAGCAGCAATATAGATTTAGACAAAAAATGTAAATTAATACATCTTGTTACAAAGAATATAAACATGTCAAATCTCATTGTCTCAAAACAAGTAGGGAGGAAAAATATTAGACCTATCCATAAAGCAAATTGGAAAAACGAAAAACTGTGTGTCATGCGGGCAATTCTGAGACTTCTATTAGGAATGAAAAAACTATACCATGGGAACTTGTACAAAAAGTGATAAGAAAAAACTCGTAAAATCTGTTAAGTAGAACTATCCTATATAAAAAAAGATGCTAATGAAAACTATGTAAAAATTTTCAGGAATCCTCAGAAAGAGGTGTAGAATGTTGTTAATGTAACTATAGAAAATCAATAAGAAACACTAGTCTTAGCCGACTTTAAAACTATTATGTTGAACTTGCAAAGAATATTATCAAAAATTACCAGAGACAAATACGAAACAGAAAATTTACAGTTGAATACATTTAAATTTAAAGAAGTAGGATTTATAGAGCTAAGGGAAATTTTAAATGAATTAAAACATAATTACAGCAGAGATATTTATGATACGAGCTGCAAAATAATTAAATACAAAGAATATTTTAATTATACCCTTAACAAAAATGTTTTACATATGTATTCCAAAAGGAATATATCCAGACTTCTTTAATTTGCAAAAAGAATACTGATTTATAAAAAGAATCTGCAGACGATCCATTAAATTATCGACCAATATCATTATTAGCAGTAATTTCCAAAACATTCGTTTCTCTCAAATATAAATACGTGTATGCTTTAAAATCAGTAACCTGCAAACTGAAAATCAGTTTGGTTCTTTGAAAAAGCGGTTACCCTCTCTAGCTCTTTTAGAATTAATTGATAACATTGTCAATGGATTTTACAACATAAATTACGTAGGATTAATTAAGTACTACTTGACAATCACTACAAGGCTCAGATATGCGCCAGGCACCAACATTTATTGTAGCACAATTCATAAAACACTGAACTACAGAATACCAAAATTTTGCAATAGTGTACCGATATAAACACTTATACAAATATTATGCGAATGACGGTCCTCACTCCAAAGAACCATTTACATACATACCAGTTTAAAAATTTAATAAAATCCTTTTTGTCAGATAGAGAACAAGCCACTTCCTTTAATGAAGTAAGTTTTGGCATTCTATCAATTAAACACAGGGTGCCACAGGGATCGACACTTGGTCCGGTGTTATGTGTTATTAATTATTAATATAAATAACTTCATTTACGCGAATTTAAGATGTTGTATTTTAAATTGTATTTTATTATATGCTGATGATACCACAATAATAACCAAAGAAATACCCTAAATTGCCTACTAGAAAACATGGTTAATAAAACATTAAAATTTTAAAATCCATTCACAGCAAATATTCTTTTAGTCAATAACGGAAAAACCATAAGCAGTATAAGTACAGTATTTTTAAAAACTTAATAAAACATTAAATAAGAAAAATCTTATATTTGTAGTATCCTTACAAGTGGAGAAATAAGCTTATTTCGGCCCCATTCATTCTATAATAACCTATGCACTCGGCATACATATTTTGTATTATTTAATATTGCAGTATTAAAGAAAAATTTATTAATAGAATTATAAAATAAAGATATAGGTTTAGTTATTAAATTAATGCTTAAATATATTTTAAAGGTATAATCGTTGTTTCAATTATTTTATTGGTAGATTGGTTCTATTTTTGCTAGATAACTGTGAGCTTATAAAATTGCCCCAGTTAACTCTGCTGCAGCTTCTCTATTTCCCACTTTAACTTGATTTCCTTCTTTCGGTAAAATATCGTGTTCGTAGTGAATTGGTGTATTTAGTGCATTATCAGGGAACTTTCGTAAGGTTGGTGATATATCCCCATTTTCAGGTATGGTAGTTTTTTTTAATTAAGGTAATAAATCAAACACAACACTTCAAATATATTTTATCGTAAAAACTATTAAAACAACACATTTATTACAAATAATATTACTTAATATGGTGCAAAAATATTATTTTATTAAAAATCATGCAAGTTTTAATTGACGTAGGTTTAAGGGTGTAACATGTGCATAGTATTAATTTTTTAAAGGGAAAATGTTAGGCTCTATTGCTTATGAAAGTTCCCATTTAGAGGCGAGTAGAGTCATCCCATCATTATAAATATTGGCGCCCGAGGTGGGGCCAATACACGTCGGCGCACAACACAGTTTTATCCCGATAAATCAGCACGTAGTGAAAATTTTTTAAATCTCCGAAAGGATATCTAAAGAGGACACAGTTATGCAACTGTAAAAATGATTTGAAAGAATGTTTATGCAATACCGTATAATTATTTTGTTATTTTTTTCTAGAAATGCATAAATACGAAGTAAATAAAATGTCGGTTTTTTTTAAATTAAAAATTAATATTTATTTCAATTTTATCAAATGATTGTGAAAGGTCGGAGAGTAAATCTGAAGTACGATTTTTCTATTTAGAAAATTTAAAAAAAAATGTTTTTAAAATTTTGAAATATAATCAAAAGTAAAAAAAGTTGTGAGAAAAAATCCTGTACCAAAAATTTCGTTTAATTTTTTTTTTCAACATTTTTGTAAGTGGTTCTGATTTTGTCATGAAGTTCCTCAAAGCTTTCTTCCATTTTACTGAACTTGTGTCTCTGTATAATAACAAAGATACCAATAGTGAACCTCGAATTTGGAACAAACTGTATAGGTGTATAGATTTTAAAACATTTGTTAAAAAACTAACAAAAAAATTACGTTTTATTGTGTTTTATATTTTGTATAATATTTTTTAAATTACTATTTTGGTGTAATATTTTAAATTACTTAATTAAACTGACCGTGTCTGATTGTGTGTGAAAAGATAAATGAATGATTTGAATTTGAACATATTTTGATTTGCACGAATTCTGTTTAAATAAACGACAGGATTTCTTTTGATAGAAATAAGCTACTAGTTGTTTACGGGAGGATTTATTTTGACACATGTACATCATTGAAACTGATTTACCTGACCAATCAAATTTTGTACTCTTAACCTTCGAACCTTGAATTTCGATCCTTACATTACATAACTTATAACATTAAAAGAATAATGTGTTTAAAAAGTGCGTGTCCGAATCCATTAAATAGAGCGGAATTCTAGTTAGAATTGGATTGCATTACATCATTTGAAATTGCTCATACAATATTTAATTCCCTTCCCGCACCCTTATTATTTTAGTAGCTTGCATTAATTAGATGAATATTCTGCAATTTTATAAAAGTAATTGTTATATATAATAAAAACTAGTTGAAATCTCAGTTGAAATATTACCTTATAACGTTGTAGATCAATGGGCATGTCTTTACTGTGATATTTGTGGTTTAGGAAGGAGACAATTAACAGTGCAATTCAATCGTGATTCATATATTATTGCATCAAGCTGACATTTGCCGTGGGCAGGTGCATTACCTATACAGGGATGGGTAATTATGAAATGAACCTCGAACCGTGATGAATTATACATGGCTAAGTGATTCAGTTAATTCTATCCCCTTCTTGTTTGAAACAAGTATTTCAAATGTACACTGGGAAGCAATTAATCGGTTTCTATGCGTATTTAAAGCTCATTGATGAGATGCTTACAATTAAGTAGGTAGAATTCAGTTTTATTCTTATTTCCAAAATATGTCAAATATCTTTTTTTTTAATGGCAATCAACAAATTTTATTTTATTTAATGATTCTTTATTAAAAAATAATGGAAAAGTGTGTTTTCTTCCCTATATCAAAAGGATACCGTTTTCGAGATATTTACTGTTATAACAAAAATACATGTAAAATCTTTAAAAAAAATGAATTTTGCATAAATTAATATTTCTAATTTCTTTTAAAAAATGCTTTTGTTAGCTTTTGTTATAATCAGTTATATTTAGCATGAGTGAAAAATGTGTTTAAAATTAAAATAAAATTTGACAATAAGTAGAAAATGTTTGTATATCCACAATAGTATGTTAATTATGTGTACTGTATATACATTGTATAATTGTACGCGCCAAATACAGAACGTTATTTTTATTTCATATATCTCTATTGAATATACACAGGATATTAAATGCTATGGGGTTACCCATTTCATGATAATAATTTTATTAGGGTTATATTGGCATTTGCCTTGCCTTTTTGAGATCATAAAATTAATGGTATGTTTATAGAATTGAACTTTTCATAATGTTGGAGAAATGTACTAATGCTATGTATTCGTGAAGTAGTAATGTAATATGTCCGGTAGATTTAACACCAAGAAACATTCTTTCAGCGTTATGTTAGACAGAAATGTCAGGTGCTGTCAAAGATTTAGTTTCAGAGGTTAATGATTTAACAACAATTTTCGAGTTCAAAATACTTTTCTTTGAACAAAAACATGTTTACTGTATTCTGAAGAAACAGTTTCAAAAATGAAAAAGGTGAGTGGACGTAATCACACTGTGACTTAGGGCCGTTATTCTTAAAAAACATGACCTTGAGATTCTCACAAAAAGTGGGTGGACTTCTGTTCACTTCATTCACGAAAATAAGAATTATCTATTATTGAATTCTGGGAGCACTCACATCGGACGAAAAGTGCTGGACTGCTTCTCCTAATAAATTTCAATGGAATTGGATATCTAACCTCACTTTTGTTACATTTCCTTTGTCATTCAGTGTCGTGCTGAATATTTGAATTGAGGCAGTAACATGGATCTACACTATTTGCTTCTTGCAAATTAGATATTAAGAGACGTCAACGAAGTTGAAGAAGATACTGAATGGGTACGACAAGTTCCACAAATGAAAGAACCCTTTACGTTATCAGATAGTGCATGTGCCTGAGATATTAATAAAATCGTTACCCAATTCATGTAAGTCCTCTAAGGAAATTCAGGAATTACCATAGATCGTAAGGTAAATATTAATATTCAAATGGGTAGATACTCAGTGCGCCAGTTAATTACATTGCATTGTATGTTGATGCCTACATATATATGTACAATGCAAACTACGAATTAAATCGACATTCATATTACACTTTAACCTTTATTCTTATAGAACAAAATAGAATAGAATATAATAGAAAGTTTATTTTCATCAGACTCGTTTACACAAGTATAGATTAATGTCATTAAAATCAATACTGACTTAGCTACATAATGAATAAAATTACATTTAAACACATAGACAAGTGTATACACATATACACATATATACATATATACATACACACACTCATATACATATGCACATATAACATATACGTATAAAACATACAAAATAGTAAAATATAAAGTATAAAGAAATTAATTACTAAAATTACCATTAAAATATTCTGTTATAGAATAGAAACTTGATCTTATTAATAACTTCCTTACAACGGCTTTAAATTCATTCAATCTTTTAATTTTTTTAATTTTTTATATTAGTAGGGAGCTTATTAAATAGTTTAATGCCCATTACAGTAGGTCAGCTTGCAACCAGTGACAACCGGTGATGTGGTAAACTTATACTGTTGTTAACCCTGAGACCATAACGAATACTCCCATCTCGGGCCTGAATGAAGTTTTCAGTGTTTGATTTTACAAAAATCAGCAAATTAAATATATATAACGGGGTAAGAGTTAATATGTTCAATTTTTTAAATAGTTCTCTACAAGAAGTATGCATTTGTTTGAACAACATCGTACGATTAATTTTCTTCTGCACTATTAATATATCATTAACTCTTGTGCAATTCCCCCAACATATAATACCGTAGTTAATACTTGAGTGCACGTATGCAAAATAATATGATTTTTGAACTTCCAAGTTAAATCTCAGTTGCCATATTACGAAACAATGTGTCGTTAATTTATTTAGTAAAAAGTTCATTTGATTATTCCAGGTTAAATGTTAATCAAGATATAGCCCCAAAAACTTAACAGAATTTATTTGCTGAATGCCCTTACTATCAATTTTCACTAGAGCACTTTGGTTAATTTCTCTGATAGAAAAAACCATAAATTCAGTTTTAGTATTGTTTAGGGTTAAACCATTGTTGGTACAAAAAGTGACCACATTATTTACAGCAGAGTTTGCATATAAACTGAGTTGACTTATGTCTTGTGCAGAAATTGCACTTGATGTGTCATCAGCAAATAAAGATACACATGAATTTTCAAAGTGATCAGCAATATCATTAATAAATAATATAAAGAGCAATGGTCTCAAAGGGAAACAAAATCAGACATATAAAAATATATAGTCTTACTGTTTTAGTTAAGAAATACACGTTTTTTGCTTGTCCCCTAAAACTAATAATAGTTTCCATGAACATTTGACTAAACCGAAGTAAATGTTTTCCAATTTTTAAAAATGCTTACATTGTAATCTTTCCAGAATGATGACGAGAATATGCATACAGATTTTGTACTTGTGGACTTTTAAATGACGTTACATTGTAAATCAGAGGCAGATGAGCCATCGCTCCTCAACGTAAGCATTAGGATAGAAGGGAATTAATTTTCTACCTAGCTGTCGATGCTAATTTAAGTCGTCCTTCAATGTACTATGTCCAATGGATAAATACAAAACCTGGACGAAACATCCTAATAACTGTCTTGTGTTAAGTGATTGGTTAACAAAGAGCTAATAGGTGAATCTCCCAGTTAGAGCTAATAGGCAAA
The DNA here is from genome assembly GCA_029963845.1 of Rhamnusium bicolor. Taxonomy (NCBI): domain Eukaryota; kingdom Metazoa; phylum Arthropoda; class Insecta; order Coleoptera; family Cerambycidae; genus Rhamnusium; species Rhamnusium bicolor. Next base: position 1,143,739 of record JANEYF010000538.1, on the reverse strand, counting down.
TCTCCCAGTTTAAATATCACAAGAAATAAATGATTGCGAGGCTGTTTACCACGTATGAATTTAACTGATATTATAATAAGAGACGTTTCACAAACGACTGATGCTCAGTCCTGTTGTGACCGGACCATTGTTTAAATTGCCACTTCCCCATGTAATGCATACCATATCATCAGACAACCGATGAAAAATGCACGAGTGTCGGTCGAGCCCTTGCGTGTGCGTATCATCAGGATTCGTTGGATCCATTAATTAAGTAAGTATTTCACATGCATGCGTATCATCATTTGCGTGCTGTGTTCTAATTGATCTTCGTTTTGTTATTTCTGTGTGGTAAAATGGTAAATGGCAAGGCAAAATATTGGTTCGAACCGAAATTTTAATTAGCAACATAGAGCAAGGGAAAATAATGTGAATGCTTTTTTTCTTTACTTTAATAAATCTTTTCACGTACAAAGCTACAACAACGAGTTGCCTGCTCTTTGCAGATAATATTTTATAGCTGATCAAACGTGTCCCTGCGAAGGCAAGATAATCGAATGATGATCAGTTCATTTTTTCACAACCAATCATCAGTACTGACCATCAGTCGTTTGGGAAACAGTTTTAAACACTACAGAAATCAGACAACACCAAAATCCAAAGCCAAAGCTGTCTAGAAGGGGGTTACACCTAGTTTAAATAATTAATTCATCTGTAAGATATGTTAAACGATACAGTTTGCTGAAGCCCCTGTATATTTAATTAAACAAAATGCTTAAGAGCTTGGTCACGCAAAGTAATTAAGTTATTTTTTGCAGGGCATAATTTATTGCCTCTAGTTTTAAAAATAAAACTCCATTATTAAATTATCTGATCTGAAATGAAACTCTAAGTCGTATCATGAAGGTTTATTACCTACATTATAGTGGTAGCTTTAATGGTTTATTTCTTCAATATAAAATAAATGCATGATTTTACTAACGTTAGTATATTTATGGAAACAGATCTGTAAATGTTTCCAATCTGACTTTTCTAAAACTCAGATTTACCAGTGGCGGTTCGTAGGTCAAGACACGGCCGACTCTAGAGTAGGCCACGAACTAGGAAAAGTGGCAACAATGCACGTAGTGTGCCCAGTTCCATTAAATTATAGAGTGTGTATGGCTACTTTTGGTCGGCTCTTGTTTAATAGCTGGAAATACATATTTTTATTTTGTAATAATAGTGTAAGTGTCTTGCTAATTGAAGTGCATTTAGTGTAGATTGTGTGGTATCAATTATAGGGTGGTGCGATAGTTTTAATCGAGTTTATTCTCTGTTTAACAGTGCGTCAAACCCACCTAACCTAAAATATGCCCCGGCATTGTGTTGTACCCGGCTGTAAAACAAATTATATTTCTACTACGAAAACAGAAGGTGCAAAGACCACATTTAGTTTCCCTAAGAACGATGAATTAAGAGAAAAGTGGCTTAGAGCTATTCCCAGAAAGGATTGGATACCATCAAAACATGCTGTTGTATGCGAAATACATTTTGATCCTGGTGAGATTATTAAATTTGATAAATATCTTTTACCAGATGGAACATTTAAAATGATTCCTTATAAACCAAAATTAAAAGAAAATACTGTCCCTTCAATTTTTCCAAATTTGCCTCCATACTTATCTAAAAAGACACCTGTCCTTCGACAAGATCCGCAAAGTAGGCGCGAAAATCAAATTCGTGAACATGAAATTTTAATCCAAAACTTTGAAAAGTCAGATATTGAAAATTATGAGGAATTTAATCTCTTTTTCAAAAAAATTGAATATCTCTGATAGCTGGAATGTAAGAACTTTGACGTCTAAAGTTGTATTTTATACGTTAAATTTTGATTCTGATATTGTTAGTATTGAAAATCAAATGTCAATTAATACTGACCTAACTGTACAAATATTTGCAAAGGGTAATGAATTACCTTTTAAGGAATTGAAATGGATATTAAATTTTGACATGAAACTTAACAGATGGTCACAAGTGCAAAATTTATTAGACCGATTTAAATTTACTTATTATTATGATAGTTCAGAAAAAGACTCCATTCTAAATTTATTACAACATGCTTTGATTTTTTTAAAAAAAGCCTCACAACTTACCGAAACTGATGACACATTTAGATATTGTAAACAACTTGATATTGTTGTGGATCAGGTAGTTCAAATGACCAACTCAAAAAAAATATTCTACTTCCACTGTGATAACTGCATTTATGATATATATTCAATCACCAGCAACTTATAATTTGTTACAAAATTTTTTAATTTTGCCTACTAAGAGATATCTTATAATAATATTGATATTTCATATTATTAAAAAAGGATTATGTAACTCTGCGCCTTCTCGTTGGTTTTGCTGAACAATTAAACATCATTTTTTTCTGTACAAAATCAAGCATAATTCTGTACACAATATCGTGATATTTAATTGACCGAGCAGAGATTTAAACTTCGATTGAAACCTCAATTGATTAAACACATGAATGATTTATAATAATCTCTATCCTAGCTAAACAAACGTATCATATAGATTTATGAATCAAAACGCATTATAAATAAATAAAATACAATTCAAACAGGGCCACCTACATATCTTTAGAGACGGCCGTGCCAATGCTAATGGTTTCTGTGATGTCGTCGGACTACATCTTTAGTTCTATGCGGTGTTGCCACCTATTACTTCGCGGCCTTGTCTAGAGACGGCCGTGGTCAAGAGATAGGGAGGTCAATTATAAAAGTTTACTGTATTACCTACCTTTTAAAGTGATTTAAATTCCAAGTCGATCCTCCTGTCTTTTTGAGATGCAAAGTGGTCAATTACTTTTTCATTAAAGTCTTTTATCTTCTTTATTAATGCCCTTTCTATGTTAAGCATAGCTAAAGAAGATAACCTTTCCAGACCCATTGTATTTCTTAAAAATGTAGTCATAGTGAGAGTACACAAGATTTTTAACAGTTGGACACTTTCAGAAAAAGTATTGCACAAATTATTGTTAATAAAAAGCTGTAACAAAGCAACTGCATCTTCACTATTGGAAAAATCTTCTCACTTCTAATTCAGTTTTAAGTTTCAAATTATTTATGACTGGATACTCCATTTTAACTAATTTAAACATATCTTGAGGAAAGCTTTTTTTATAATCTTTAAATCGATCTGCGTGAAATAACTGAGACACTGCTAAATGATTACTGAAGCCAAAGCTGTTTCTGATCTCAGATGTAATTATATCACAAACTTCTAATGAAATTCTCCTTTTTGATTCTTCCGTTTTACATCTCTGGGCTGACAGCATGGATGGCTCCTCCAAATAGTTATTGAAAATTTTATTTCTGATGACTTCAATTTTACTATTAAAAACGCCAATACACTTATTTACTGTTATGACATCGATATTACATTTTTGTAATTGATTGAACATTGAGGCATAACTAAATGAAAAAAATTTAACCAGTAAAGAAAATGTTCATTTTGTAAGTAGTATTTTGAACCAACAGCTTGGTTTAGAGTGTTGTTTTCTGATTCATTATCAATGATCTTTTCTAAACAATCTAATAATTCTGTTCGATAGGTATAAACAGTCTCTATGCACTTTGTATTAAAATTCCTTCGTGTTGGAGCCGCTTTAGGTAATCTCACCTTAACAACATTATCTAACACGGCTGTTCTTTTTGGCAATTTTCCAAAGAATGAAGAAAAGCTATGTAAATTATAAAAAAAAAATTATGCTTTTATTCTGACTTGATGCCTTTTGTAAAATTAAATTTAGTTGATGAGCGTAACAATGAACAAAATTTGCTAAAGGATAACTTTTTTTAATTTTGGCTTGTTGTACACCTCCAAAAGTACCACTCATTACTGATGCTCCATCGTAACTTTGTGCTATTAATTTTTCAGGACTTTCATTAATTTTCAGACATTCTAACTGTTTTAAAATTACATCTGTCAAATGCTGCGATGTCGTTCCTTGAGGCTGAATAAATTTCCAAAATCTCTCACATACAACACCGTCTAAAACGTATCTAAACACAAAAACTACTTGTACTTTATTGGAACTATCTGTAGTTTCATCCACTTGAACTGCAATGAAGTCAGATTGTTTAACCCATAACCCAACTTTCAGTTTTAATATATTTTGTACAACACTCATATTTAATAGTAAACTCCAAAAACACTGTTTTACTTAATTTCACGACAAGTAGAGATTTACTAATAAAATGTTCACAAATAAAAATATTAAAAAGAACGCGACAGAATTTACCGACCAACGCGTACCTAGTCAGCATTAAGACTGCTCTACTCTGAACTTCGTGCGTTACCGTTTCCGTAAAATGTGTCAGGGAAATTGTCCGCGCCAATGTTTTCTGTCTCTTTTGCTTTCTGACGATTCGCGCATAAGTCTATGTCACTTTAATTCGTTGTAAATTCGGTCCGTAGCTAGCTTTGAAGACAAGTTGTGGATTGACCCAAGATTTTTTAAATTCTATAAATGAATAATGTAATGAATATGAATGTAGAGGCTCGGTGCTTGGAGGGGATACGTAATCCTGCGATCTAGATATTTGAATAGTATTGTGCATAAAATGAACTAGAAACTTTAATATATTTTTTTAAGAATATTAAAAATATATATGTAATGTATTTTTAAACTTCAGAAAATGAATAGCTGTATTTTTTTATTTGTATGCGGGAGGTTATTAACCAAATGACCCTATAGAAGAACTGCCAGTGAGATTTACTAGTACTGCTACTACTCTAGAAAATATAGATAGTTAGGGTTGCATGACCACCCACAGTCAAATTTACTGCTAAAAAAATTTGTCAGACTGTAATAGATACTTAAGTAACTAGAGCGAGTACTTCTCTACTTGAACATAGAGATTATCTATGCGAGAGCGGAAAAGATACATTCCAAGAAGTATCCTGAATTTAGTTGGAACGTGACGTGGTTTTCCACAAAATAACATATACCTACTACACTTGATGCGCGTTTTGTCAACCAAGTTCACATCATCTAAAGATTAAAACTAACCTTATGCTTGCAATGTGTTCTATTTATACCTAAAATACTGTTGTAGTTCGGTGAACCATGACTTACTAACCAATAGAACGGACTATATAGGATTGGTCACGGTTCATAAATTGCTATTATCTACTTTATGGGTGTTCTCAAACGTATATTGGGTAAGATTAAACTTATCTGTTCTACCATATTTGAGATAAGCCATAATATGCTGCTTGAATCGTTTTTGATTTGATAATCATATTCGTCCAACATACTTTTGATTATAATCCTTACAGCTAATTTCGTAAATCCTCAACTTTTCGTTTGTTTTAATTTTATACTTTGGATTGTCTAAAAGTTGTTGTCCTTTTTCCGCAATGAATTAACCACCATCATACCTATATGTTTAAAAATCTTACCAATACCACTGGTGAATATATGGTCGAACAGAATAGATACAAATTTACCATGTTTTTCATGAATCTAAGCAAATTAAAGACCTCAGGGTTCTAGTTGATCCTAAATTGAACTGCCAATAATTACATCGATCATGTAATATCAAAAGCAAACAAAATATCAGGTTTCATAATGAGTCGTACCTCGAATTTCAAAAATGATCATGATCTTCGTTTACTATATGTTTCGCTGATGAGATCCGTACTTGAATACCGTGTGGTGGCATGGGTACCTTAAATGAAACCCATATTTCAGTTTTCATAAAACTTCTTATGGGCGTCTTGAATGTAAATAACTTCAACCCACACAGGGACAATATCGACATGTTTCATGTTATTATAACACGTTCTATAAACTAACTCGCCTCGCTTTATACCAGGATTAACTTTTTGTATATTTCATGTACACAATAGCTATTTGTGTATTAAGAGCGCAAAGTGATATATTGTCGCTCTGAGCGAGAGCGGCAATGTCACTTTGCGCTCGAATTACACACAGGATTTTTTTTCTATAACCGGTGTTTTTATAAAAATGTTTGGTAAAAATTAATAATTATTGATAACCTCAAATTTGACAGTTAATATTTCAAAATGTGAGCATCAATTTCACTAATTTCATCGATTTCCATTGAATTTTCACGTAAAGACATTTTTATTGTACGAGAACGATCTTAAAATCACGCGCTGGTCACAAAATTGGCGACATCTATCAAATACCCTCAATGCTTACTTTTGTGTCAAAATTCGCAGATACACTAGACGTTTCTTTATTATGGTTTCCATGGTAACTAAGCGTTTACTTTGTCGCTCGGTGAGCGAGAAAGTAAAAAAACGCTCGCTCCTCGGAAAAGTGCAACTTTGCGCTTTCTTTTGGAAGCGCAAAGTTGCACTTTTCGCCCGCTTGTATAAGAAATTAGTTTATTGTGATATTTATATTTAATGTTTAGATACTTTTATTAATAATTGTACTAGTTTATGTGTTATTTTGTACCAGTTTTGTAGTATTTCATTGTAAAATTCGTTGTATGATATTATATTCCTTAAATGCACATGTGTCCGTGAATAATGAATAAATAAACTATTGAGGTAAAAATTGCCAACTGTTTCTAACTTTTTCGTGAATATACATAATAATATGAAACTGTATTTAACTAGCTGGGACTTTAAAAACATGTTTTGCTAGTCACATCTAAAACTATAATATGTATTACACTGACGTAGTTTTCCACGAAACACCAAAACATTATATACTGCACTCAACGCGCGTTTCGCCAACCAAGTTGGCATCATCTGGAGATGATTAAACTAAACTTATGCTAACAATCTACCCTATTTATACCAAACTATTGTCACAGTTCACCGAACCGCCACGGTTCGGTGAACCGTGACCCACTAACCAATAAAGCGGGCTATTTGGGATAGACCCTCTGTCACTATTCATACTCTTTTTACACTTTATGATTTCCAAGCTTTCATCTTTAAAAATCTTACCAATATCACGGGTGAATCGAAGATCGAATGGAATCGATACATATTTCGGTTTTTCTCTTTCATTTTGAAAGGTCGAGGAATTTCGAAGCGACTCTTTAAACTTTTATTTCCTAATTATTTTATCAATTAAACTTACAGAATATCCATTACTCGCAGCTATATCCTTAATCAATGCCTTTTCTTTTTCAAACCTCTCCTTACTGAGGGGGAAGCTTAATAGACGATGGACTAGAAAATTAAAACTCTCCATTTTGTGTTGAGCACAATGGTGAGAGTCCTTAGGGATATATCTTAGAGTACTGGTATCTTTTCTGTAAATGTCAAATTCTAACTTTTTTCACCATTTCTAATTACTAATACATCTAAAAATGGTAGTTGTCCAGAGTTTTTAGTTTCATATGTGAATTTAACTAACGCAAAACGACTGTTTAATTTAGATACAAAGTTGTCAATATCAACAACTTTTGTATCGAACACTGCAAACATATCATCCACTAAGCCAAACCCTGGGGAAATACTCGAATTCTTCTTTTGCTTCCATCTCGAATCTGTTCATGAAGAGACTGGCAATGAATGGTGACAAAGAGTTACCCATTGCTGTTCCTTCATGTTTTCGAAGAAATTGTCGTTGAATCGGAAACAATTTTATTTCATGCAAAGTTTAGTGAGTTTAAGATATTTTTCTACTACATCTTGACTGAGATTGTTTAATTCGAGTAGATCCTTAAGGTAGTTCAAGGTCTGTGGTATCGGAACATTTGGAAACAATGAACAAACGTCAAAGGAGATCAAAATTTCACCTTCTTGCAATTGAATATTTTTCACCTTATTAATGAAATCGTTAGAACTAATCACAGAGAAACTAGGTGGTGCAATAGGTAAATTTTCGAACTCTTCTGTTAACCATTTTGATAGGTGGTAAGTCGGCGATCCGATTGCTGAAACAATAGGACGACCGATTTTCCTCGTTTATGTGTCTTAGGCAAGCAGTACAATCTAGGTAGACTTGGGTTAGATACATGTAATCTCCTATTTAAAGCTGGAGTAATAAGGTTGTTGCAGGATTTAAGTACATTTCTTACTTCAGTAACCATTTTTGGTAATGGATTTCTAGAAAATTTTTAATAAGGACCATTACTAATCAGATTGCTACCCTTTCATGATAGTCCTCTTTATCTAAAATAACAACCTTATTGCCCTTATCAGCTTTTAAATAAAAACAATCTTTTTCACGCAACCGTTTGATAATTTTTCTCTCTCTTGTAGATTTTGACTTTTTATTTACTTTAGTGACAATGTTTGTCGAGATTTGATTTCTGCAAGCTTCTCTGACAAATCCTTTGGAGGAGTCAGCAAGGTACTGAATTGAACTTTCAGCACTTGCAACAATCTCATCTAAAATGCCTTCAGAGGCAGGCAAAGCAAAATTTAATCCCTTGTTAAGGAGATTAATTTCTTCTTTATCAAACGACTGTGAGGAATGATTTTCTACAATGTTGAGAACTTTTTGAGGAACACTTTCTTTTGACGTAGTACCGATTAATTTTTTGAGTTTTTTATTTTGTGACGACATTTTCTTAATAAATTTCGCGTTAATTGATATAAACATATTCCTCTGAAAGTCACACCATTGTTCATGTTCTAAATTATTTAACTTATATGTAAGCTTTTTGTAAAGTCCATATGCTTGTAATTCTAGGTACTTCGTTTACTGTACAGATACGTAATTTCTAAATCCAGCCATTTCTGCTTTGCAAACATTGAGACTTTATTTGAAATGTGTGAAGAATTTGGAATTGTAACTTGAATAAAATTTGGAAATACTGAATGGCGTTTACAAGTTTTTAGAAACCAAATATCTGAACCTATTAATCTAATATTAGCACTAACCTTATGATACAGATTCGGTTCCGTTGACCTCGAAGCAATCGTAGTCCTGAAGTGGATTGGAACCTTTTATCGGGAAACAAACGTCGACAACTTTTAGGCAATCCAAAAGACAAAATTGAAACAAAGGGAAAGTCGGGGATTTACGAAATTAGCTGTAAGGACTGTAATCAAAAATATGTTGGACAGTGTAGCCCAACATGCGTTTGGGAACAACCATAAAACAGATATTGGCAATTTAAGATTAATTAAGAATGTAACAAATACTAGACAGCTAGATGCATTTGAAAACTTGGAAATCATAAAGTGTAAAAATAGTATGAATAGTGACAGAGGGCCTATCCCAAATAGCCCTCTTTATTGGTTAGTGGTTCACCGAACCGTGGCGGTTCGTTGAACCGTGACAATAGTTTAGGTATAAATAGGGTAGATTGTTAGCATAAGTTTAGTTTTAATCGTCTCCAGATGATGCCAACTTGGTTGGCGAAACGCGCGTTGAGTGCAGTATATAGTGTTTTGGTGTTTCGTGGAAAACTGCGTCAGTGTTATCTTCACATCAAAGGTTCCAACCCACTCCAGGACTATAATATGTATGTCATATTTTGTCCAAAATGCAGGTTTTAAAATAGTTCTACAAATTAGAGGGAAAGGAAATATTTTATTTTTATTCAAATTAGTTAAAATTATGTTTAGAATCGTAAACTGTCATCCTGATTTCATCAGTACGTAGCCAAAACAACAAAATCATTATTTTTAATTAATTGTTGTGTCCAAAAGTAAACAATAACTCATATGTGGATAATCACAATATTTAATGGACAAAACATGTATAGGGAATATTCAAAATTAAACGTGAAATATCACAGCTAATGCAATTAAAATTAATAATATTAGGTAGACATTAGACGAAATAGATCAATCAATGTAGCGTGACTTCCAAAACGAATTTCTTGAAGCAGAGATCCACTGCGCGTTTTGAATGATGCATTGAATTGGACGTTACATATTATAGGGATATAATAATTAATGGAGTACTGCTGTCAGCACGCCAAAACTTGACAACTTAAATTCATAACGTAACGTTTCGGTTTTCCACCTGTTTGCGTTTAGGATTTCTCACAAAGAGCATGATATAACGTGTAGAGAATGGGGTATAAGGCAAGCGATTAAAACAATAAATTATAGAACATATGGAGGGTTGATGGAATACCGAGGGAGTAATCTTGTCATAAAAATGTGGGCAAATTACTTGTTAGGGCGTGACAATTTTTACACACCTACAGCTCCTCCGATTTTAATAAAGATAATATACGCCGGGTGTAACTGACCTGGAATTAAAAGCGTCTACAGAGTGGACAAGGAAATTACAATATTTAATTAGTTGCTTTGTGAATTTATTGACAGTGTAATAAAGAAAATTGTTATAGTAATTTCCACAAATCATTATGCTGCTTGTAGAGTAAAGAGTTTACAAATTTTTATAGGGAGAGTTCTCTGATTAACCCATGCAATGGAAGTCACTAATAAAGTTAGACGTTAGTCAATGATCATTAAAAAGTGCTTAAAAATTATTAAGTAATATACAAAAACTTCCATTGTCCCCTTTAATATGAACTGATTATAAATAAATATAGTTTAAAAAAACTAAAAAACACGCTTTTAAAGCATATCAAACTAAAAGGTGAAAAATAATTATTAATATAAACTGAAAGCAATAATGAACGAAAAATACTAGTATTATTGTGAAAAAATCGTGGGTTGCTCGATTACGAAAAATATGGCACAAAGCGCCACACGCTTTTTTCACAATAATACTAGTATTTTTCGTTCATTATTGTTTTCAGTTTATATTAATAATTATTTTTCACTTTTTTAGTTTGATGTGCTTTAAAAGCGTGTTTTTTAGTTTTTTTAAACTATATTTATTTTTCACTTTTTTAGTTTGATGTGCTATGAAAGCGTGTTTTGTAGTTTTTTTTAAACTATGTTTATATTGCTTATTGATGTGATATTATAACATATTACGATCCAACAGATATTTCTGAAAAAAAAATATTTTTTTATTTCAGCCATGGGATTTGAACTCACGCCCGAGGAGTCCGTCGTTTCGCGTCAACTAAGACTTGCCCGCTCGGCCAACGACCAAACTGAGAATCACGGAATATACTTACAATATTAAGCCTCTTGCTCTCACGCAGAGGATACGTGAGGAAAGGACTGGCGATCCTGATCAGGATAATGATAACTTATCAAATTATTGTATTGTTACCGGTTCTTCGTAAGTGTACAAAGTTTCAATTAAATCTGTCCGTTTAAAGTGGGTCAAAATCGAGTCCAAAGAGTCGGTTACAAAAAACAAAACAAACAAACATACAAGTGAAGCTAATAAAAGCGTGTTAAAAAAACTTCATAGATATTTTTTTCTTAATTATTTTCGCTACCAATTCCAAATTCCAATATCAACCAACAATTGAGTAACACAAAAGGTGGGGTACTAACTACCACTGTTTATTTCGCTTTAAAATTAAAATAGAACGAACAACATTTAAAAATAATTAATAATTTAGTACTTCAAATTAGAGTCAGAAATGAGCGCGAGCACTGATAAATTTTGATTTCTTTTGATGAGAAAATTAACAATTCAAAAACCCTTCTGAATGTAATTCCGGAAAGAGTGGCTAAGTAGATGCTCACTGTATGCAGCTTAATTTCTATTTGGAAATAGAATACGTTTTTTATAACAAATTTGACAATTCTGAAAGAGTGGTGTTGATTAAATATTAAATTTTAGAAAAAAAATTTTGAAGGGAACAAGACAAAAGAAAGAGAAAGAGGCAGTTTTAGTAACATTGGGCCTAGAGAAGTAATATTAGTAACGACTGGTAAGGTAATTTGTGTTTTATTTGAAAGGGTGCGTTATACTCCCTAATCTAAGTAATGTTGTTGGGTAACGGACTATCCGAAAGTTTGTATTGATAACCTTCCACAAGCCATAGTATTCCATCACACGGATTATGTGCGGTTTTAGCAGCTGGGGACGAGCTACCCCCAACCTGAACCATTGCTTTGCCAAAGAGTAAGAATTATTCACCTGTCTAATATCTTATACAATAACAGACCATCTGTTTTATATCCCCTCCGAAGGATGGTATATCCACCACACAATCTTCACCTAAGATTGCATATTTTCTGCGTTTTAAGCCGTTGCAAGCTGCTAGAAGACTGCTGTATTTGGCTGGTCTGGTTACCCATCCAACTACTAGACTCAGTACTCTTTGGTTTACTTTTCGTATCGAGTTCGACAAGATGTAAAGTCGGTACCACTGTCACCCTAACTTCATAGATCTTACCAAAGTTCATATCCCTTATATGTCAAATATTACAGATATGTCTATGACTGTCAAAATACTATGTCCTACAGAGCTGCATAATAGAACTTCTTTTTTTGTATTTTTAAATGACATGTTTACATCTCTGGTGATATATTCTGACGATGTGATATTGTATATAAAATAGATACGTATGAGGACTATTCCAGTTATTGTAATCAAGTGGTTCGGTAATTCTTGTGTGTGTAATACACCATCGGCCAATATTCAATGAATAATAATGACCGTGTTCACCCCCTCATAATTTTATCTAAAAGAAAGATATGCTGTGAATATTGTTAATAATGCTTCTAAAAGATATGTTGGATTTTCGGGTGTAGTCCGGCGTAGCTGATATGTCCATAGAGACAACTAACAATTTTAAATTTGTTACCCAGAAAAGTTGAATGACTAGGCATAGAACTGTGTTTTATCTTTAAATGTTGATACATACCTTTTGAACCTTTTTGAATCTTGTGACAATTTTCCTAACGATTTTGTTTACTCATCTGTTTATCTGTTTATCTGTCTGTCCCTCTATAATTCTAAAAGTATTTATGAAAAATTTCTTATACTTCACTAAAATTTTTAACTATATTGTGAATTTCATACTAAATTCTATAAAAAATGTAGTTGGTAACTCCAGAAGTGCTGCCTTATTTGATGGGGTTTTAGGTATTTTGCGAATACCTTGAAATTAGTGCAATTTATAAGATTTTGTGTTAAAAAGAGTTATATGCTACACCACTACACTATACAGTATGTATTGAAAATCATATTTATTTTCGAAAGAAAGATTTACTTGATCTTCATAACAATAGGTGTGGCTTGTTGATAAGACAGGAAGAACAGAAAAATAAGAAAAAGTATTATATTATTTTTAGCCCATTTCTAATGCCTTTTTCACTTTGTTAAAAAGAATTTCCGAATTCTAACATTTTAAAGCAACATGAAGTAGATTATTGTATAGGTTTTTAATGTTTCCTATAATGGCTTGTAAACATTTTAAAAATCTTAAATTTAAAATCCTAATAATTTTCATTTTGTTATTATATGTATCTCATGAAGTATATAAATTCATACAAATGGCAGATACAAAACTTCTCACATTGATTTGAGTCCTAAAGTCAAAATTAATGTTTACAGAATTAATACATCGAGGTGAAAGTACCAAGCTTATATAGAGACGTTTAACATCATTCAACCCATTGAAATTGATAACAGAATAAACAAGAAGGGATTCAATATAACTGTCAACCCTAATATATAACAAGCGAATAATATTATCGTCTAGCAAAATGTTTCTGTATAGTAAACCCAGTAAATGTAAGCAAATTATAACTGACTTATTGAACAATATTTACACCCTTCTTCGAGCTTTGAATAACTTTACATAAAACTAATGGCTTACAAACTTACAACAATCATAACTGGGTCATACGACAGAATTTTATTATAATCTTTTGAAAATAAAACTATGTAAACTCCAAAATAGGAATGGAAAGGACAGTTTTCTACGGGTGGCAAATGTTTCACTAGTATTCGTGCCTTACATACGAAGAAAAATTAAATTATATTATAGACAGTAAAAGTGAAGTTGTGAGACATATTTATTTGTTACACAATATTTTAACTCAAATTCAAAATATATCCATTTTACATCTAAAAATGAACAGAGTCCCTCGCAGAATACCCAGTCCCGTTAGGTGGGATAAAGCGGGACCAGTCCGGGCTTAAAAATAAAAATAAACAATAAATAAAACACTTAAACAAAACATTTTAAATTGTATAATAACATCAAGCATATCACAAAAGCATGCGTCGCTAATGAAAAAATTTTAAACAATTCTGAAAGAATGAATAACTCATTCTTTCAGAATTGGTGTAAAATTGTGTATAAAATTAATTCAGAATTTTGATATGCTACGGCGAGCCAAATTATTTTGCACCAACATCATTTGACATTGGTTAAAGTTCTCCATAGCAGATTGTGTAACGTCATGTGGAAATTGTTAATTGTATGTGCATACCTGTTATATTTTAATTACAGACTATTTTTGTTTCGTCATGAATTATTCTAGAGTTTAATTTCTTTAACATAATTTCCAATACAAAATATTTATTTCCTAACCTTTGTTTTATCTTATATTGAATATGTTGTGAATATACAAACTTTCCAAGTAAATAATCCGTCGTCTTCTGTGGAAAACCATTTTTAAAATTGTTTAGTGTACCAAATTTTGAAAAACACGCCTAATTTAAAAGAAGAATAATTCATTTTGCCATATTCTTTATTTATTAAATGATAAAAAAATTGAAATACTACTCATCAAATTCCCTTTGTAGGAAATTTTAATTTGTTCCTTCGCATTAATCTCTTAAAATAAGAAAAATAGCTGTAGTACCAAACTGATAATATTTCCATGTTGAATATAAGCTCTTAATATGGAAATGAAAATAAGTTATTCACCTTCAAATTTAAGTAATTCAAAATCAATTGAAATATAATGTAAACATTCATCTTACAAATTCTTTTAAATAAATCAATTTGAAAACACAGCATTATTGCATATAAACTAAATTACTACTGTGTATGTAAACATAGCTATAATTCAGCTTGTAAAAATCTATTCAAGGTTTCGAAAAATAGTTAAAGTATATTTCAATGATTATTAAAATAACTATAATTCGTGAAATATTTATTATTGTAGTTTCATAGAATACAATTTGAAACATTAAAACAACCAAGTAGCTGTGTCCAGAGCTAATAAATATAGTTTAAAAAAAACTACAAAACACGCTTTCATAGCATATCAAACTAAAAAGTGAAAAATACATATAGTTTAAAAAAACTAAAAAACACGCTTTTAAAGCACATCAAACTAAAAAGTGAAAAATAATTATTAATATAAACTGAAAACACTAATGAACGAAAAATACTAGTATTATTGTGAAAAAGCGTGGGTTGTTCGATATACGAAAAATATGACACAAAGCGCTCCACGCTTTTTTCACAATAATACTAGTATTTTTCGTTCATTATTGTTTTCAGTTTATATTAATAATTATTTTTCACTTTTTTAGTTTGATGTGCTTTAAAAGTGTGTTTTTTAATTTTTTTAAACTATATTTATTTTTCACTTTTTTAGTTTGATGTGCTATGAAAGCGTGTTTTGTAGTTTTTTTAAACTATATTTATATTGCTTATTGATGCTGATATTATAACATATTACGATCTAACAGATATTTCTGAAAAAAAAAATTATTTTTTTATTTCAGCCATGGGATTTGAACTCACGCCCGACGAGTCCGTCGTTTCGCATCGACAAAGACTTGCCCGCTCGGCCAACGACCGAACTGAGAATCACGGAATATACTTACAATATTAAGCCTCTTGCTCTCACGCAGAGAATACGTAAGGAAAGGACTGGCGATCCTGATCAGGATAATGATATAAACTTATCAAATTATTGTATTGTTACCGGTTCTTCGTAAGTGTACAAAGTTTCAATTAAATCTGTCCGTTTAAAGTGGGTCAAAATCGAGTCCAAAGAGTCGGTTACGAACAAACAAACAAACAAACATACAAGTGAAGCTAATAAAAGCGTGTTAAAAATAAACAATAAATGAAACACTTAAACAAAACAATTTAAATTGTATAATAACATCAAGCATATCACAAAAGCATGCGTCGCTAATGAAAAATTTTAAACAATTCTGAAAGAATTAATAACTCATTCTTTCAAAATTGGTATAAAATTGTGTATAAAATTAATTTAGAATTTTGATATGCTACGGCGAGCCAAATTATTTTGCACCAACATCATTTGACATTGGTTAAGGTTCTCCATAGCAGATTGTGTAACGTCATGTGGAAATTGTTAATTGTACGTGTATACCTGTTATATTTTAATTACAGACTATTTTTGTTTCGTCATGAATTATTCTAGAGTTTAATTTCTTTAACATAATTTCCAATACAAAATATTTATTTCCTAACCTTTGTTTTGTCTCATATTGAATATGTTGTGAATATACAAACTTTCCAAGTAAATAATCCATCGTCTTCTGTGAAAAACCATTTTTAAAATTGTTTATTGTACCAAATTTTTGAAAAACACGACTAATTTAAAAGAAGAATAATTCATTTTGCCATGTTCTTTATTTATTAAATGATAGAAAAGTTGAAATACCACACATCAAATTCCCGTTGTAGGAAATTTTAATTTGTTCCTTCGCATTAATCTCTTAAAATAAGAAAAATGGCTGTAGTACCAAACTGATAATATTTCCATGTTGAATATAAGCTCTTAATATGGAAATGAAAATAAGGTATTCACCTTCAAATTTAAATAATCCAAAATCAATTGAAATATAATGTAAACATCCATCTTAGAAATTCTTTTAAATAAATCAATTTGAAAATACAGCATTATTGCATATAAACTAAATTACTACTGTGTATGTAAACACAGCTATAATTCAGCTTGTAAAAATCTATTCAAGGTTGTTTGCTGTAAAAATATGAATTCCTAACATAAATTTCGAAAAATAGTTAAAGTATATTTCAATGAATATTAAAATAACTATAATTCGTGAAGTATTTATTATTGTAGTTTCATAGAATACAATTTGAAACATTAAAACAACCAAGTAGCTGTGTCCAGAGCTAAAAATAAAGTCTCTTTACTTTTAGCTTCAGATTTTTTAATACCTAAGTTGTTTTGGAGAAGAAATCTTTGTTACATAAATACTAGGATAAAAAAGTTTTAATAGATTCAATTAATTTTTTTTTGTAAATCGAAAATAAGCATATATTTTAAAATTTACCACGGAGTAATTACTAACAGTGTTATTATTTAATTTTATGTAAAGTTTAAGTGGTATGGTGACAGGATATTAAAATTTCTCCTTGTATGTAAAATTAAATTTTATTAGTTATTATTTCGCCGTAAATTTGTACAAAATATTTACGATAATATTCTAATTATCAGCAAAATTTATTTAAATTAATAATATTTCCGCATACCATCATATAATAGAAAATATAAATCAAGAATAATAATTCTACATGAAATATAATTAGACTTTTAAAATTGATTTTGACCGATGTTATAAAAAATAGTGAGAGTGACAATACCTATTGTCAGCAATTTAAAAAAATACATGGTTTTTGCAACTATTTCTTCTCTTTAATTTTTTGCACCCTACCAGTTGAATTAAACTTCAGCACTTCCAGGTACTACATCATCCCAGTTCTATTCTTTAAGAAACAGGATTATAGGTAAGATAATAGAATTAATCAGCTCAGTAGCGCAGTGGGTCAGAGCGTTAAGTAACAAACGTAGCTGGTTTACTGCCTACCGACTCTCGAGTTCAAATCCCGGTTTCGACTCTGCCGAAGTCGAGGGGATTGAGGTATGGCGTTCCTTGAGCCAGACAGTGACTTCACACACCTGGCACCAGTGACGTCATTATCGTCAAGTAGGGGATCTGCATTACCGACAGTTCGGCCCCGGGAAATTCAAAATGTGCTGCTGCCACCTAGTGACCAGTAGGAGGAGTTCGGGCCTACCAATTTCCAATTTAAAACGGAATATATTGTGCCTTTTAATCGTGTAACAATATTTATATTTTTCGGCAATTATTAATAAAGTTTTTTAATGAAAAAAATCCGGAGTGTGTAGGGATCGAACCATCGATCTCTTGATTGTAAAGGCGGTGCTTTTCAATTGTGTAACCCCCGTCCATACAACTCCGGCTTTGCTTTGAGAATTGTCTAATTTATGTGGTGTGTTAATTCTTAGCAATTTAAAGCCATCAATTTTGACACAAATTATCAAAAAATTTTAATCACCTACCAGAAATCATTAATTGTAAAAATAAACCTGTCACTCTAATTACAAATTATAACGCAAATCCTAAGAAATTGTACAAGTTCTTTCAGTCTTACATTCAAAAATAAATCAAAACAGATATAATGAGCTTAAATTCTTGTTAGTATGACATAATTAATAATTTAATAGGATTTCGTATCCTCCATTACTTAATTTGTTGACAGGTAAGATATGTAAAAAAAAATTCAATCAAAACAGATAAAATGAGCTTAAATTCTTGTTAGTCTGACATAATAAATAATTTTACAGGAGTTTCATATCCACTACTAGTCAATATATTGATATTAGAAAATAAATGTAAAAAAAACTCAAACTCTCATTTAATAACTAAATTTTACAAGGAAAACCTAATTTAAATAGTACTGAGCATGTATCAAAATACACGAAACGCCGTCTAATTAAAACTTTGGTTTTCTTCTTTCTGCTGACCTCACCCCCACTATTTTAAGAAATATACAGGATGGGGTAATAGTGCGTCCAACTTCGATATCTTGGGTTCAACGATAACTATAAATTAAAAAATAGTAAACTAGATAAACATGTCTATAACTGGAAATTATTTTCGATTATACAGGTCGAGTCAAGACGAAATTACAGGATCAAGTGCCTTTTTTTAATATGTACATTTTTTGGAGCCTCCTTCTAGACTCATTCCTGTATTATTACTGACTATCTCCTAATCACTTGGATGTAATGAATTTTTTTTGTTGAAATAATGCCATCTGCAGATGCATATTGAAATAATCACCAAAGTCACAATTATGGGTTTTAAGAAAGACTTATATGAACACTAGTTACGAGACATCTAATTAATATTTTTGAATCATTTTTACTTCCTAAGAATATACAGGGTAGCTAAAAATAATTTTTCAATTAAGAACTTTTCAAATGGATATGTATATTATTCAACAATGTGATGCAGAAATGAAAAACAAAAAATTTTTTTGTACTTCCCTATGGCTTATTGCAACCATTTTCGTTCTATTGAGCAATAGGTACAAAATTCAAGAATAAACTTAAACAATGTTCCATTTGAAAAAATTGAGGAAATTCAAATTAAAAAGTTCTTTATTAAAAAAATAATGTTTGGCCACCCTGTAGATTTTTAGGAAGTAAAAATTATTTAAAAACATTAATTACATGTCTCGTAACCAGTATTCATATAAGTTTTTCTTAAAACCCATAATTGTGACTTTGGTGATTTTTTCAATATGCATCTGCAGATGGCATTATTTCAGCAAAAAAAATTCATTACATCCATGTGGTTGGGAGATAGTCAATACTAATATAAGAATGAACAGAGTCTAAAAAGAGGCTTCAAAAAGTTTACTAATACACATAGCATTCCATTTAAGTAAAAAGGCACTTGAGCCTGTAATTTCGTCTTGGCTTGCCCTGTATATTCGAAAATAATTTCTGGTTATAGACTTTTTTATCTAGTTTACTTGTATTTTTTTTTTAATTTCTAGCTGTCGTAGAACTCGAGATATCGAAGTCCCCCATCCTGTATATATGAACAAGGGTCACTAGACTATTTCAACAAACATAATGGGAATTCGACATTTTCTTTACATTTTTTATCCAATTGGTAAAGACAAAAAGGTCAACGTATAATAAATAGTATTCTAAAAAAAAAGAAAAAAAAATTAGTTTTAACATGAAAACAAACTTCATATTCTATGTATGAATATATCACATATATATCAGATTTTAGACAGTAGATTGGTAGCACTTAAGAATTCTAGTGTCTTTCTTAGATTTATAGGATACTCTCCCAAGCATAGATAGAGTTGATCCGGAATTGCTGTTCGTCTTCTATGGTGTTCATATCTCGGATATTATAACAAAATGTGTGTCACCAATACTGGTACGTTGCAATCTTCGCATCGTGGTGGTTGACGGCCTGCTAACAAATCGCTCGATGTTAAATTTGTATGGCCAATTTTATTATTGCAATTTGCTCCCTTCTACCAAATAACTCTATGCAAGTCCTTGTACCCACTTGCAGTTTGATTTTCTTTAATTTTGCGTCAACACAGTTCTATTCTTCTTGCTATAGATTTAAGGTACTTTGTTTTAAATGAATCTTTACATCAGCGTTTCGTATCGGAATGTCATCTGGTGCGTTGTTACTGCCACTTCTTTGGCTGCCTTGTCTGAAAGTTCATTCCCGCATATGTCTACATGACTGGGTATCCAAACAAAACAAACATTTTTACCCTGAGTGTCCAGCAGATGATTACATGCATGTATGGATTTTACTGATGGATCTACTGTGAAAATATGAGCTAATGCTTGTAAGGCACTAACAGAAGAATAGATAAGGGTAATATTGAAATTTTTCATTTCTGTATATCGTACAGCTTGCCAAATAACCTAGAGTTCAGCTGTATAAACGCTAGTAATTGTAGGTAATGTCCAACTATGCGTGTCGATATCGTCGGAGAATGCGGAACCTGCACTTTGATTTAATTTTTACCCATCTGTGTAAAGCTTATGGCATCCACGGTAAGAATACACCACTGAATTAAATTTTGCTAGAAATAGTCGAATAGTCTCATCTTCTTTGTAGGCTGTACAAGTTATGATACAACAAAACCCTTACATCAGCTAAACGTGATACCCAGATAAGTCTATAAATAAGAGCGGATCAAGCACTCTTAGAGTTTTTTCGTCCTAGACATTGACTAGCATAGTTCGTGTGTAAATTGTTCATAAACGTAAACTGTTAATAAACGATCCAAATAAATAAATTTTCTTAAGAATCTTTTACTTTTGTTTTTAAAAAAACAATCGCTCGTCTACGATTCTTAAGTTACACTCTAGGTGAATCTTTGGACATATTAATTTTCACGGAGGTATTTCATCTGGACTTAAATTATAGACAACCGGAAAGTGTTCACCCATCGAGTTCATCAATTCATACAGCCTCACGCTAATCGGTCTTGTAATGGTTGGTCGATGTTCATATAGGGCGTAAAGGTCGCTATCAAAAAAAATTTTATGATTGGGATGGTCTGGCTGTGCCCGTATTTCAGTCCCATAAGACAATAGAAACTGAT
The DNA here is from genome assembly GCA_029963845.1 of Rhamnusium bicolor. Taxonomy (NCBI): domain Eukaryota; kingdom Metazoa; phylum Arthropoda; class Insecta; order Coleoptera; family Cerambycidae; genus Rhamnusium; species Rhamnusium bicolor. The sequence goes on along the minus strand of JANEYF010000538.1, from coordinate 1,122,562 downwards.
TTCATACAGTGGATGCTCTCCAAGACTTTGAGTCGGGATTTACGTGCCGAAGCATATACTATACAACCATAGTCCATTTTTGCTAAAATCATAGTTCTATAAACCCTAAGTAGCATTTCCTTATCTGCTCCCCATTTTATACCCGCCATATATCTTAATAAATTAAGTTTCCTCCTACATTTAGTAGAGAGATTCCGAATGTGAACATCCCAATTTAGTGTTTCATCAAGCTTTAAACCTAAAAACTTGCTTTCAGATCTACATTCCAGGTTCAACCATCAAGAGTGAGATTGGGATGGTGATGTTCTGATCTTAATCGGCAAGTGTACACAATGTGTTTTTGAAATAAAAAACTGCAACCCATTTTTGTTTGTTAGATCGAAAAGGCTATCGATAGCATGTTGTATATTATGTTCTATATCTTCCATGCTTTCCGTAGAATAATATATTGCTGGATCATCAACTTATAGCATCTTACCAATTGTCGGATTCAAAGTATTGAGCAGCTCATTACCCGCGTGAATAGCACTACACTTGAGGTTGAACCTTGAGAAACTCCATTTTCCAGAAGCTGAGGATCAGATGTAATTTTTCCCATTCGAACTCTAAAAGTCCTATTATTCAAAGAACTCTTAATGAAGTCCGGTAATTTTCCCAATTATGAAGGGTTTTAAGAATGCCTACTCTGCAAACAATATCATATGCTTTTTCTACGTTAAAAGACACAACCACTGTATAACTTCTCTTAGCAAAATTATTTTGAATAACCGTTTCCAGGTGCACTAGATGATCTATTATCGATCTATGCTTACGAAAACCCATCCGTAAGTCTGATATAAGTGTGCTTTTTTTCTAGGTACCACATTAGTCTCTTACTAACCATTTTTTCCATCACCTTGCCCAAACAACAAATAAGTAATATAATGCGATAACTACTTAATAACTTCGGATCTTTTCCTGGTTTTAGCAAGGGTATAATAATTGCTTCTTTCCATTGTTTTGGATAATTCCCGTCTGCCCATATTTGATTATATATAGCTAGAAGTATATCTTTACATGTTGAAGGTAATTTACGAACCATTTCATAGAGAATAGGGTCAGCTCAAGCTAACACAATTAAGTTAGATATTGTAAAAAATAATGCAAATCACATCTGATGTGAGATAATACTATGCATCTATATTCTAAACAGAGCTGTTCAAGTACCCAAAAAAAGTATTGAAGTACAAGTACAAATACTTTTAAAAAATTTGTACTTGGCGGAAGTACAATTACTTTACGAATAGAATGTACTTAAGTACAAGTACAAGTACATGTAGTTTAAAATGGACTTTTAAGTACTTTTGAAAAGTACAAAGTACATTTAAACAGCATGTACGTTAACAATTACCGTAATATTGAATAATGGAAAAACTTTTTTAGAAAAGTGTAAAATTAAACATTTATTCATATAATTATGACATATTATAAGAACAAAATATTTTAAATACTCTATAAACATCATAAACTAAACATTTCTTCATGTAATTATAATGTAATATAAGAACAAAAAATATATTAAATAATCTGTAAATGTTAAATAAATCATATTTTAAAGGGAAAATAAAAAATCTGAAAGTTTAAGACCTTTTTTTCAGTCACAGAAATTATAGAATAATAGAAATAATTGTAACCCTCAAAGCCTACTTTGTAAACAAAAATTCAGTTCGAAATAATAACTTCAAACTTTCCTAAAATATGTATTGTGTAATGTAATATAAAGTAACACAAAATTAGAAAACTTTAAACTTGAACATACCTTGTGACAGAATTCAATTGGTTTAAACATAAACGCGACGCACTTCACGCAATGTTTACACAACAACTAACTTCGCTTTCAGATAACAAGAGGCACCAAAGAACAACCCTTTGCGAGTTGGAACTTGCAAATGTGGGTATTTGTACTTGTGAAGGTATTTGTACTTGTAAAAGTACTTGTATTTGTAAAAGTAATTGTACTTGTAGAAGTACTTGTACTTGTAGGAGAACAAACACCACAAGTACAAAGTACAAGTACCTTCGCTAAATTTAGTAAAGTACAAGTACCAATTACTTTAGTGAATATTGTACTTAAGTACAAGTACAAGTACATGTAAAAGTATTTACTTGTGCTACCAAGTACAATTTGTACTTGTACATGCACAGCTCTGATTCTAAATAAATAAAAAATTCACAATACTCCACATACAACAAAACCTGCGAAACTGACCGCCGACTACATCACTTCTGGTATGATCATTCGGTTAATTTTCATTTTATAAGTGACAAATAATTTTTTAAATGCATTATAGACGTTTTAACAACTCTTATATAACCACGATGTGCTAGCTGGGTAGTTTAAATGACTAAGGATGGAAAATGAGAATGTATCATAAAGCCAATTTTCATTCTGGAATCAGGCTTATCTCCCATTATATCAACTGTATATATAGCGAAGACACAACTACTATTTATTCTAGAATTTTATGTTTTTGCTATTGAAAATAAATCCAGGATATGGTAATTCGAGACGTGGATCTCGCTGAATTCTGATATTGTATTTTCCGCAAAATCCCTACTTCCATTTCATTTAAATGATAGCAATCCAACAATGGCGACGAGATGCCGTCATCAAAGAAAATTGCTAGTACATTCAGATGAGACGTTATCCTGGGTGGCGTCGCCAAGTCTGCAGATGAGTCCTCCGTTACCTCGGGCATGAAACAGGAAACACCACCTACTCTGCTGCCAGGGAACTGTAACGAATGCAGACCTTTTAAAATATATGCACCCCAACCTGTGTAGATATACGACATAGCCATTATAAATCACGTAACAGTGCAGAACTCGTGATTTGAATGTGACAATATTACTAAATTTAGATTTCCAACCTGTAATAAAATACCTCAAAGACACATATAGTATAGGAGCATGTATCGTTTTTAGCTTTGCCAGATAACAATTTTAATTAGTTTCTCTAATTCTGTAATAATAAATGGATTTACTGGAATTAATATTTTTCTACGAGCATTAAGAAACTGGGTTTTGTCACAAACCAAAGAGTGTGCAAAACTTAACTTACTACACTGATATGGTATGGTAGTAACATTAACGGTATAAAAAATATTCGTTTATCATACACGTTATTGAAACATATTATCATAATAGGAATTCGGGCACGGTAACGCATTTTGTGCGCAATGTGTCTCGAATAATCATACTGTCTATCTCCTCCTGAGTTTGAATGTCATCTCTAGCAGAAGGCAATCGTGCAAGGACGAGAAGGTACTTTCTTTCCACTCGTTACACAGTATTTTTTCTACGACTGAATTCAAATGATATTAAAATCTCAATGTCGACATTTATGTTATGAATTCATTAATTTTATTTTATGGCGGCGTGGCGTTAGCAAACCCTTGTCGCCAGGATAAAGCATTAAATCGCTGTTAAAATTTTTCTATTTATGAGAACGGAAAATGAAAACACATGATTCGTCTTAAATATCATATGGATTTAATATATAAAAAGAGGAAATTTTATAAACAGTCCACATTTAAATCTAAAAATTATGTTATATTAAACATATTTTTTCTCGTCAGATCTAATTTACTTTATAAAATTATAAAATGTCGGAAATCAATTTTGAATATTAATTATAAAGAAATAATGTACTAATTAGGTATTATGCCACACCAATATAAACAGACAAATTGCTATTTAAACAAAGTAGTTGATTGATTACTTAGATTGCTGATTGATTGATCCGAGAACATAATTTTCAATTAAATTGCATTTGAATTTGGAGAGCAATTTTTGTATTTCTTAATTATATATTTAGTTTCATTTGAAAGGTTATTTTTAATTATTTTCAAGTTATTTTATTTTCAATTTCTATAAATAACACAAAACACTAGTGCAACATATTATTTAAAGAATATTACAGATATTTCACCAAACTCTTATTACAAACAAAGGGGTAGGAATACTTTATACTTATTATATTTTACTGAACTTGTTAATTAAATTCGCAAATCTCAAAATAATTACTCAACTGGAGCAGTAGAAAATATTGCAAATTAATGCAGATTACATTTTGATTTCCGTAAGGTTACAATCAAAATGGTACATTATATTTTTACAACTATTAAAAAATAGGTAGGTATAATATATAGTTTGTATTTATTTGTGATCCAAACTCTTACTCAAAAGTTTTATATTTTATAATGAACCAAAATGTACCAAATATGTAATATGCTACGTAACATCACACAATTAATTAAAAAAAAAAATAATAAATTACTGAAACGTCTATTATTTATTTTTGAAAATTAAAAAAAAACCTAAAGCAAATATTAGATTGAGATAAATATGGACAATTTCTACAAATTTCAGTTAGCCCTAGTTATCTATTTACATATTTAATAAATTACATATTTAACAAATTAATATATTTTTTTAATTTCCTAAAAATTATAAAAATAATAAATATTGTAATGATTATAAAAATAGTAATGAGAGACTTATACATATCTTGATGTACAAAAATGTTACATATAGGATGTCCCCTTAGCAAGTACTTGGTTTTCCAAACTTTAGGGGAAGAACAAAATGTCTGAAACTTGCCGTTTCTGGTTTGCTCTACACCTTTGGAAAAAGTGAACCGTGGATGAGCTACGCCAATTAGACTGAATGAATGCTCACAAATCATTCCTCCTAGATCGTTCTTTCCTCATACGTACATTCCACGTCAACGACGGCAGGGGGGAGCGATTATGTCATTACGTACTGACTATTGCAAGTAACATCTTCAAAATCTCGGATTCCTGTTTATAGTTCGTAACCACCATGAAACTGCGAATGTAAGAGTAGGTGTAGGATTGTTCAAACTAGCAAAAAGAGCGGCAGATGAACTCAGTATATTTGACACCAAGCGAGAAGATTGGTGAGGTGCTGATGTAGTTATCTGAACTTCAGTCAAATCACCTGACATTATCGTAGATGGTTGTCATAATAATAATAATAATGATATAGAGTTAGTCACTGAACTTTAGCCAAATCATCTAAAAGCCCGAATTAGAGCTGCCGAACAGGAAAATCTGCTTCGGCAGCACGTCGATAAACCCCAGCATGGTGTCTTCTATAAGAACATAGAAACTGGGTTTACCGATCAGGCAGACATTCACTATTCTAAGGTCAGCCCGGCTTAAGTCGGAGACCGAGGGATCCATTATGGCCTACCAAGATGGTGTTATCAAAAGCTTGGTCTATCGTAGCCGCGTGTGGCATGCAGAGGTTCCTGATATCAACTACAGGACCGGCCGCTAGACGGATTATGTCCGTTGTCGAGAACGAGAAATGCCGGATTTATTGGAGCTACTCGTTTCCGACGGTCAGGCTAATCCAAGCCAACAAGCCTGACATAGTCCTCCTCTACCATCAACTCTAGGTGATGTATGTCATCAAGTTCTCGGCACCTGCGGAGAAAAATATCACTTTGAATGAGGAGGATAAATGGACCAAGTACCGCGATTTCCGGTACGAGCTCCAAGTGTATGTATCCAGGCTACTCGGTCAAAATGGTCATCCTAATAATCGGCGTATTCAGAGGAATAAAGCCTACGCTGCTATTGGAACGGAAGACCATACCAGCCTGTCAAAAATCAGCCGAGTGGCTGCCAGGCCAAATGTAGAAGGCGGTCATTCTGGGTTCTCTCCGTCTGCTTAGGACACACAATTCTGGAATCTACAGTCACTAACCATGCGGGATGTGGAGAGTGGCTCTGATTAATGTGCTGGCGCGACTCTCGTGAGGTGTCGGAGGTCACGGGAGGAATGTCTATCGTCGGGAAACCGATAAAAAATAGTAACAATAATATTAAAAACATCACCTTGACGGAGGAGGAGAAACGGATCTTCGGTATGAGCTCCAAATATTGTACTTTGGCTACTTGGTCATAAGAGTCGTCCTAATAATCGGTGTGCTCAGAGGGATAAAGCCTACTGCTCTCGAAACTGAAAACCATACCGGCTTGCCAAAAATCAGCCGAGTGGCTGGCAGGCCAAATGCAGAAGGCGGTCATTTTGGGTTCTTTTCGTCTGCTTAAGACACACACTAACCCTGCGGGATGTAGGGAGTGGCTGTATTTAATGCGCTGACGCTACTCCCGTACGGTATCGGAGACCACGCAAAGGACTGTACAGCATCGGTTATTTCGAAAAAAAATAAAACAGCACAAGAATTAAACAACCCCTCAATTGATGCTGTTTAGAAGGGGGTTACACTTATAAAAACATGGACAAACAACCATTCTCACCGATATTGTCAGTTGCTGAGGAGGATCGAACCGTAGCGATAGAAAGATTTTTACTCACGCTTGCTACTGCAGGCTCTGGCCAACTACGCCACCGAAAGAATTAATTTTATTTTATTACATTTATTTAAAAAGGTCAAATTTAATTCATAATTTTTGTGTACCTTGTATAAATATATAATATTAGTTACAAACAGGAAACGCATCTTTACCGGCAGACACCTCGAATCATTTTTACTCAAGAATTGAGTTGCGAAACACTAATTTACTATATTATTGACCTTGTTTTGTTGTTGAAGCTGTTAGCACGGAGTTACTCTCTATTATTTTGTTCTCACTGAACAAATATTTAATAAACTCTTGCTAGGTACATACTTTTATTTATACCCAGTAATTATTTTTGTTGTATAACAAACAAAATGAGCATACAAATTTTAGTATACAATGTTGTATATTACAATTTACATAAAAACATATGAATAAAAACAAATAAAAACAAATCTAATGAAATTATTACCAGTGTGCGCCTCTACTAAATTTGTGGTTCAGGCAATAAAATGCTACAAAGTTAATAAATAAAAAGGATTCAATCTCCATTTAGGGTGCAAAAGTTAGCATCCAATATGTAATAAATATTGAACTTTATTGTGCGTTTATTCGAGTAGTGCAACATAGGATCACAAAGGAAATATCAAATACTGAACACACGATTCAGATACATATCTATCACTTATATTGGTACAAAAATATACAATAGCGGAATTTTTTCCGGTTTGGAAAATGCTTCTCAAGATATGAATCATCAGCATGGAAATTTTATTTATATAAATAAATTCAAACTCAGCTAACTGAGAAACTGAAGAGCATATAATTTGCAGGTCAAGAAATAAAATTTTGATTTTTGCCTGGTTTCCTAAAGTTTTCTATCACTGAATTTATTTTTGAAATATCTTTCTTTCAATTTATAGATATAATATGTATTATATCGGAAAATACTGAGTTACCATTTTAATTAACTCTAGGAGAAAACCATTTTTTCAGTTGTATTGGTAAGTTTTTTCAGAATCAGAAGTGGGATTTTTTTCTTAGATCACAGAAAAATAATAAAAGCATCGTTCCTCTAAATGAATCGATATTATGAAGTATTTTGTTGTTTTTTTAAAGTAAAAATTTTAAAATCGGGTATGATTTTAGACCTGTTAACCATTTTTCTTTTTCTTCCTTGAGGCTTACTACCACATGAATAATTCTTGGTTATCTTAAGACACAATTAGTTACCCAGTTACCACTGAAAAAATAAATCTGCGTTTGTGACTTTTACGTCAAAAAATCAGTCAGAGAATGTTTTTTTGACAACTAATATGAGACAAAATAATATTAATATATTTCCCTGACGTTGTGGAAATGAATCTGTTTCCTTTTTCAAAGTTTATGGTTTTTTTGTAGAATTATATAAACAAATAATATATGTGTCAAGTTTCACACTTGACATATTCTACAACAAAGAAAATTCTATATATTTTGAAAAAAGAGACAGAATCGTTTCCAGAACATCAGAGAAACATATTATTATTATTTTGTTTTTTATTAGTTGTCAGCTATAATATCCCGAGGACATTGATAATGCACGAGATAGTTTTATGACAATCGAAAACACGTCGCTTGGTAACAGCCTGACGCCGAAAGCGGAGGGCTGTTACTAACAAACGTGCTTGAGAAATTTGACATAATCTTATGAGGCATTTGTCAATGTCAGAGGGATATTCGGTCAGTTTTTTGATAGAAAAATAAAATAACTCGCAACACAACAAAATAATTATTTATTTATTAAAAGTGCAGCTGGTAAAGGTACAGTTATAAAAATTTAACGTGACATTTTGAAATTTATTTGGAATATGAAGCTGTCAAAGTCTTGGTGTCATAGTGATTGAAAACATCTCTGATTGTTTTTATCAGTTAAATGTTGAAATGGTTGGGTGATTTGTGTCATATGTGTCACAAAAAATAACAAAATTTAAATGGCTGTTAGAACTGTCAAAAAATTTTCAAAAACTGATCTCTTGACCTAAAAGTCACAAGTGCAGATGTTTGTTTTTTCCAGTAGCTTACTGGAAACTGGAACGGTGTTTTTTAGATAACCAGAATTATTCATGTGGTAGTAAGTCCTAAAGAACAAAAAAGAAAAAAATTAGAGAATGCCAAAAACAACGTTCAAACAATATTATTAACCATGCCAATTGTCAGAATTCTAAAATAGCCATAATTTCTTTACGTAATGCTTTTCGAAAGACTAAAATTGTTAACAAAAGGCGAGGCTACATGAAATTATTGAAAAGGTGATACAAAACATTTACCTCGGAAAAATGCTAATAGCTCGGCGTAGTTGTGGATAATTCCTATATTTTTAAAGACAACATAACTGGTGAAAACTATATACAGTTCTCAAAAGATTTTGGTTCCTGGTTTAATGGGACTATATCTTCATAATGAATTCTACGTTTGGAAATGACCATTATTTTTAGAAGAATGTTGCACTTTCACATTATGTAGTTCCTGTGCTTTTATGCTTTAATTAAATATTTCCATTTTGCTGCACCTACCGAGTGACCAGCAAGATCTCCAGACTTACACAATTAGATTTTTGCTTATGGGGAAACTCAAAAGTCGCGTTTACATAATTTGTTCTCGTAACTTAATTTAACTAAATAGAAGGACTCCACACGAGATAAACATAAAAAATATGCATGTTCAGTTCTATTTAAATAACTTTTGATGATTTTATCACGTAAACAGCGATGGCGTTATTTTAAAAAATTTTATACCAAGAGACATGCGCTATTGAAATATTAAATCAACTTCTTCATGTATTTTTTTTTCTTTTGATAATTTTGTATTAATGGAGAATATTAATTTACTCCATATTTTAGTTACGCACTATATAACGATAGATCCCACGAGATTTGTGTCTCAATTCGAAGTCCGCACCACCTTAGTCTCTGTTTAATGCTTCACAATGTAAAATTATCTATATTTACATTTACTCATACATTTATGGAATTATGGGAGTTACACAGTATGGAAACATTTTACTACACGATAAGATTATTCGCTAGCTGTATATTAGCGTCGACAATTGTATTCTTGTTTGTTCTCCGCTATCAGTTTCTGGAGGTTATGGAATTGTCGAAGATCTATACACATTGTACTTTCCCTTGATGTAATAATGCGGTAAAAAATAAATTAAGTCCTATTTAAGGGATGGTAACTATTCTTAATTATAATCATACTAAGTACTAGAATAATTGCAGGAAATATTATTTCGTTAACCCTGGTTCTTGAAATTGCGTGAATACCGTCACTATAACTGGGCATATACAGAAGACATTAATGATAAGTAGCAAATATACACGTCAAGTGTGTTTGTCAAATCTTATGTATAGTCGAGGAAACCTATATTGTGACGGGACGTCCGGGGTAAGACGCTAAGGAACGCAGAGCCAGATTTAACTGTATTGTTCGTTCGTTTACTTTTTTAATGTAGATTTTTGTGCTCAGTTTAGCTAGCCAGAATTTATCAATTGTACAAAAAAGTATTAACTTGGAACAAAAGTATTGAATTTAACATATTGACTACACATACAGCAGTTACAGTATTTAAGTTCGCTTAATATAAATTGTTACTACCCAGCAAGAACCGCGAGGAGTTATGAGCATTTCTTGCCAGGGAAGGATGGGTATGGCATATTAGTATAGAATAAAGAGATTATTTAAAAGGTAACTAGAAACCTTTAAAAACAAAATACATACTCTCAAAATAGTAACAGACACAAATATTTTTTTTTCAATAAAACAACTAAAAATAAATTATAAGAATAAAGTTATTACTACAATAAAAACAGACACATATTTTTGTCAAAATGAAAAAAAAATAATAACATTAATAAATAATAACAACCTGAAAAAGAATGTTTCTCAAGCACTGAGCTACGAAAGCACAAAAATGGAATTAAATAATGCAGTTGACTCACTTCTTCACTTCACGTCACTTCACTTACTCTCACCTCACATTGTTTCTTCCTCTGAATCCTCGCCCTTCTAACCATCTTCTTCATTTTCAGATGGACTACTATCCTCGCTAAAATTCATAATAAATTCATTTCCACTATTTATATGAAATTTGTCAATTTTTAAATAATCATCCTCAATTGTAATTATTTTCCTAATTCTGTTTCCCAATCTTCCTTGTTAATTTTCAACACTTCATTTACTCTACGACTTTTTTTTTATCGAATTTCGGAAAAATATTTCTTTTTCTGACATTTTTCCTCAATTTCCACCAAATTAATTCAATCGGGTTGAAAATACAGAAATATGGCGGTAATTTCAACACTTTGTGGCCACATCTCTCCGCTGGCATTATCTACAATATACGTCTCATAATTTTTCGTTTGCAGGACTTCCAACAGTTGTGCTTTATTATAATTTTCCTCATAATAGAAAACAGGTTCCATTCAAAAAATTTTCAACTCAAATGATCATTGTAAAAAGATTATTGTAAACATTAAAGGAAATTTGTTTCGCTTGCTCGTTCAAATGTAACCGATTTGTCTTACTGAAAACACTAATGAACTATGATTCTCTTTATCACTGTAATCACTATCACTTACATTGTCACAAACACAATAAGATGCAGACGTAGAGGCCTCCCATGGTCGAAATATTTATACATCAAATACCTTCTTAAATTATTTTCAAAAACACACCAGTAAATAAATAGACATAAAATAATTATTACTCATATTACACTATTACACAACTCACTTCAACACGCTAACATTGTTAAAATATTTTGAAAAACACGCCAGCAAATGAACAGATATTAAATAATTATTATTTATCTTATAATATTATACATACAAATATATCACCATTGCTAGAATGATTCGGTAACAAAATTAAATGCCATCCTGAAGTATCACAGCATGTAAGCTAAACTCCGCCTTGGTCGCGTGCCAGCAAAAACAGCAATCATCATTCTCGCTTTAATGTAAGCGCTGTAAAAGACGAAAGTTGTCATGTGTTACACATTTCCACATGTCGCGTCTTGCCCCGCACGTCCTGTCACAATACAGTTTTCCTTAACTATACCATATTTTTTAAAGCGGCAGAATGGAGAATATCTGTGAATTCCATAGATTAGACGCAGACAAGAGTTTTGGATCCTTTGCACAGATTTGAAAAGAGAGGTTGAATTTCACTAAAATAAGTCATCAAAATTTAATAATACCCACACACAAGAAAACTTTAGTTTACCTAGAGAAATCGCACCATGTTTTTAATTATATGTATTAATGAATAGATAATAAAACTTCATAGTCTATAGCAATAGGCGGGTGGACTCTGTTTTTTGTTATTTTAATAATATAACACATAAAAATAGTTGACCCGTATTTTTTTTTAATATTAGTTAAAATAAAGTCATAAATTTAAACTCAATTTATACGATGACACATTGCCGCAAATTTCCATGCTATTCTATTGGCTATGACGTAATAGGGAAACTTTCAAATATGAACAATGAAATCAAAGCACGGCCCACAAAGAGCGTGTAGCGCTGTCGTCAATTGATTGCGTGCGCATATTTCCCTATTACGTCTCTGTACAATCGGCAATATGCGAAGTTTGAAGTTAATCCTTATTTTAAGCATTTCCATTTTATAATTAAACAAATAGTAGTTGGTAAATTACATTAAAATTATATTTATAACATATTTGAGGGTAGTATTATATTACCATATTCTTATTTTTCGTAATTTTCGTTGCTGTTCATTCGCTTATTGTCGATGACCTAGATGTAGTTCAGACTCCATAATAAACTTTAGAGCTCCTCTCTTTTTACTTAATACAAAATCCTAGAATTTCAAGGGCATTGCAAAACTAGTGAACTAATCACAAAAAAAAACTAGTTTAAAAATTTGTGCTTTTAGGATAGAATTATTAATAGAATGTATTTCATAACGTTTCCAAATAAATCGTAGATTATGATTACCTACAATATGAGGAAGTATGAAAGATTTTAATTATCTCGGATGTTTGCTAATTATTTTTACAATTATCTCTTCATTTATGACCCCACTTTTTTATCAAACATTTTTCTAGTAAAACATAAAATAGCAGAAAAAATGTAGTACACGCATAATTATAACAAATGGGAAACTATTTAAAATAAAAAAATTGATTTATTACCCCACAAATACAAACCATAACATTTGATATATGTTATCACATACACATAATCGCTATAAACAGTAGGGGGTCATGCAACACGCTATTAATTATATGCTTAATCTAACCTTTCTATCATTGAAATTCCAATATTTTAAATTTATAAACAGTTCTATATTGTATCTGATTTTTTTGCATATATTTTTTTATGCTTGCTGACTTTAATTAATTATAGTGCTAAAATATACATATAAAATTATACTAAAAAATGTATAATAAAAATTAAAATACCAAAGTATTCTAATAGAAAGACGAGATTAATTTGCAAATTGTAATAAACACTAAAGTTATAGCTAAATACGAGGTACCAAAGCCGCAATCCTCTCAGTTTATTTAACTGAAGATTACATAAACTTGCCACACATACACTTCTTGATTATTTACAAATTTTTTATCATACAAAGAGATGAGATTAATTAAGCCTTAATTGCAATTGGCCACTAGTAAAAGATTTTTACCAAATAATTGAACATCCTTCTTGAAGCTGTCGCATATATTAATCGCAGACCGGTGTCTGGTTATTGCCTTCGTCAGTATGAAGTAGGTACACGCAACATCAACAAGGACTATCTCCGAATCGATAGTCTGTATATGATAACAGAATACTAACAAGTTAATGGTAACTCCATCTACCAGTGCACAGTGGTTCCCTCCATATGACAAAAATGAAAAGTCGTGTTAATATTCTTCATATTTTCTTATAGTCATAACACCTACTAAGCCTGAGCTTCATGGAACTATAAATTAATTGCAATTTTAAAATTGTATTCGGTCCTTTTTGTCATCAGAAGTGAATGCATCGAATAAAGTGACCGCCGTATCAGTCATTCACATTAGTGCACCCTAATTGTTCCCTAATTTATTTTCAGAACTGGGGTGTTTGTGTCAAGTGTTTTACAAATGGAGATTCAGGAACAAGGTTGTACAAGATTTATAATAAATACATGTACCTATTTGTGGGTCATTGTAGTTGTAGTGTGACTACTACGACATGCAGTTTTTTATGTATTTTTTTTTTAGGTTCCTCACAATTTGTTTTAGTGTTTCAGTTATTAGTCCTTTATTGTCCCTGAACAAATTTTGCGCTACAGATAGCTAACACCATACTTTTATTCAAATTTTGAACGGTTTTTTCAACTTTTTCCAACTTTTTGAGTAATTTAAGTGTCACGTAGGCGTACACGTCACACAGCAGTAAATGCTGCATGATGCACATGCTGTCTTTGCGTTATTGTATGTAGTTTGATTGTTTACTTCTAGTATATAAATTTTTGTTGTTATTAGTACAAGACACGGATAGGATATGTGAACGTGATTGCTATTCCACGCGTGTTCACATTATTTTTGATTTTTCAAATTCTCTCTTCCAAGCGTAATTCTTGTATTCAGAGTCTTATACCGATATTAAATTTACCGCACATGAATTATGCTAGTACAAGAGAGTTCAGAAAATAAAAAATATATCAACACGAGTGTGGAATAGAAATCACATTATTAAGTGCGATTTTGGAAAAAGGAAGTAATAAATACAAGAAAAAACATAAAGAATCCGCCATATTTTGTTGAACGGTGATAAATATGTGTCCAATGACTGTAGATTTTTGTAAGAACTGGTTGTCAATCTTTAGAAACGAGGTATGTAGACAAGATATCAGTACAACATAATGTCTCTCACCTGCATATAAACAAAAAAACTGTCATATTTGACATTTCTAAAAAAAGACAATTTTTTATCAAAGAAATTTTTCTAGTTTTGAGAACTGAATCAGAGAGTATTCATAAACGTCAACTTTTAATCATCTGAAATATTTGATATTTAAGTTTCATTTTCAAATAATGTTTTTCAGGTGAGACATTTTTGGATAGGAAAAAGCATTTTTTTCAAAAATCAACCTCTGACATCCCTTTGGCGCAAAGATTTATTTAACAAAATTTTGTTTAAATAATTTACATGACAGTGGCTTAATATCCAAAAAAAGGTGGTAAGAAATATTATAGGATGCTGCAAAAAAAAACCATACACCACAATTTAAGTTAATTCTGTTAAAATTTCATTAGTATTAATAGATATAAAGAAATTATAAACACTTTTTATTACTTGTCTAATTTTCACTTTATTTGATATTTTAAAACTAGTTTCATCCTACTCGGACATTTTCAAGTAAACTAAATTATACACAGATTTTACTTTCATTTAAAAATAAACTAAACTGAATAGAAGGATGGGTCACTTTATGGTGGATAATATAATTCAAATTTGTACAGATGTTATGTTTTTAAATGTAGGGGTTTTTTCAAGATAGTAAATTATATTATGGTGTGATTTTTATTAGCAGCAGTTTATCTGAATAAGTTTAACAACGGAGAATTATTTAAATCTATTTGGTCGTTTAATATGTTGTAATTTTTATCCTATTTGATTTGTTAATTTCTAGCACTTCTAATAAATTAAGTTTTTTACTTTTCCCACAAATATGTTGTATTTTAGGTTGTTGGTCGTCAGTTATTGTATGACCAGAATCTGTTAGATATTTATAAAAGTTGGAATGTTCTTTTTGTGTGTGAATATGTTCTCTATATCTTACTCCGAGCGATCTACCTGTTTGACCTACATATGAGGCATTACATTCTGGGCAATCTAACCGATATACACCACATTTTTTAGAGATATCAGTTTTTTGTTTTGCATTGAAAAGATATCTGCCTATATTTTTGTTAGAACTAAAAGATGTTTTAATATTAAATTTGGAAAAAGTATTGCTAATTGAATAGGAGAGTTGACCTGAATATGGTAATGAAATGTATGTTTGAACTTTTTTCTCGATAATAGTGGGATAAAGTTCTTTCAAGAGGGACTTATTTTGTTTTTGTAGATTAGATTGTTGATTATATTTATATTTTATTAATAGATAATTGTGTTTCAAAGTAACAGCCTATTTTTCCAAATTTATTAATTTATTCATTTATATATTAATATGTAAAGTCATATCATGTATATTGTGTTGCTTTTTTGTTTTTTTTTTATGTTAATAAATATCACTTATGCCAAATTGTTTTTGTCTTAATCATAAAAACTACCTTTATATTTTTGTCGCACCTTGCCATCGATGGGGAATTGCTGTGCATTGTCAATCGCAATGTAATAAATTAGAAAAACATCTATTCGATCTTTTAAAAAACTTTTCAAAACTTTTTTTATATTTGAATTTCCCGGTGCAATGGTCTGCGGGGTGGCAGATGTCACGTTTGAGATGATCTTTTAAATGGCAAAGAAGAAGAAGACTTTTTTTACACAAGAAATAAATGTGGAGTCTATGAGAAAGTTCACATATTTTAATTAAGTGCCAATTACATCTGTCGACGTTGAACGGTCCTTCTCATAATACAAATGGATTTTTAATGAGAGGCACCAGAGATTAACTTTTGAACATTTACAGCAAATATTACCAATGTACTTTTACTCTTGTGTTAGAAATACATGGTAAGATTGTGTCCATATATGCATGAACATACACATTTACGCAGTGACACATCGTCTAGAGGCAACCCTGGAATCGACGTCATTTATCTGTACCCTCCGATCTCCAATAACATATAATGTCTCTTAATAATTTATATATTTTTATGGCAAATTATTAATTAGTAAGCAAACTGATGTAAAAAGAAACGGAGAATTCAAGGTTGCTTAACAGAGAATAACGTTTAAAAAGGGAGGAGTGAACATATTCATTGAGAACAATTGTTGATGGAGGCCATTTTAATTAAAAAAAATAACCATTAATTATATTTCGCTTAAATTGGAAAAAATATATTGTGGAGGATTTTGTATACTTCCTTACAAAGAAATCATTTATTAAACAAATTTTGACAAATTGTGCCTAGGGACATGTATTTGGATAAAATTGTTCAGCAACTAATTATATTGTCCAAACATTATAATTTATACCATGCCCTATAACAGAGCAATTATGTATATTTGAAACAGTAGCCTAATTATAGCTGTCAGAAATATATACATATAATATATGAACATTATTAACATACAAAAAAAAAAAGACATATTGTAAACCTAATACTAATAAAATTAGAATTATAAAAAACAAGCTAGATTAATTATTCGTATCAATGCCGACACATTTATTTTATAATATTATAATAAGTAGCAACCCAGCAGAATATTACTTATCTACTGAGGATGATTAACTTGCTCCTCCAAATCATAAACTCATCCTAGTTTCATTGAGTCTGGTTCCTCTAATTACAAACATAAATTGAGTTTACAAGTAAAAAAGAAAATAAAGCACAGTTTCTTATATATCTATCAAATTAAATGTAATTTTAATAAAATTGTGATCACTTAACAGGTAAAATTACCCAAAATAGAAGGTGCGGCCGAATTTAAATACTAGAAAAATTTATTAGTCATAAAAATACCATACCATTTTGTGTTACAGAATATTGTTACCATGAGTCTTAGGATTAAGAAATTACATCTCTCAGATGTTTTCTTGCTTCACTCATGCTTTGTACAGTTGTGCCATCTACAGTTCGGTCAATGTAACCAAAACACATCCGCTTATATAGTTTTCCAACATGTAAAATTACTTTTCAAATCGTTCACCTTTTCAAATCCCACATCTGAAATTATGTTTGCAATATAATTTGGCATTATACTAACCATCTATCAGTCTACCTTCGATAAGTTGCTGGATAAAGAAACTCTAATGGTCCTAATAATAATAATATTTATTACTAAACAATAACACTTTTACATGAACAATTCAAATCTATTTGTTGACACACATCTTTCATCACCTTTTTTAGTTTTCTTTGTAATGGTATTAACTCTGTATTCTCAGTTTCAAGTTTTTGACTAATATGTTATGAAATTTCAAAATGATATAAACTGCAACTATACTGCATTCATTTCCAAGATTGAGTGGATGTAAACAAACTTGTCCATTTCTTCGAGCGTTTTATTGCCGATTGTCCAAAAGTAACGCTGGAGTCAGCGGATTACATGTGTATCGCGCGCAGATCTTGTTGAATCAGTTCTGATAACCGAAATACCAGTTCGTAGATAAAAACAGAACGTACCTTTACGGTCACTAATATAGATGAATCCAGTATGAATTCACTTGACATACAGGGAAAATATGTAAATTTGATGCCGTCATGTGACCATGGGCATTTGTTTTTAAAATTACAATAATGCTAAATCTAACAAGCAATCAATGGGAGTGAACATATTGGGAAAAATTACCAGCAATACAACTGCATATCTTAATTTTCCCATGGATTACACAGGCCATACCTCTATAAGAATATCGGCAACGTTCATTGTAGATGCATAGGATACTAATTTTCTGAGTATTATATTAAAATTCTGTTGCAAATAAATTAGATATAGCAACACGGGTTTATGGTGGAAAAAGAAAACTAGAGACCGAAAAAATGATAGACCCAATTGTATAAGCGTTGTATCTTCTGGATCTCTTCAGGTTCAAACTCCAAAGAGGTCATTTGGGAAGTCGCGTCATTGGGAATATATAAAAAGATTTAGTAACTGCATTATAAATAAGCCTGGCCAAGCGATGGTAGATTCAGGGTCGGGCGCAATACCAATGCCATCGCGCGCTTGTTTACGATGACGATGACACGACACACTTCAGTTGTTATCTGTCGGTCGATGCATAGAGTACTAATAAATAATAAATAATGTTGAGCGTAAAGAGTAGAAAACGACCGTACGCTGATAAAGTGAATAAATTTATCGGTGAATTTCTGGATTTATTCTATGATGGATGTAAAATAATTTGTAAAGTTTGTGATCAAGACTTAATGTGCTGGAATAAATACGGCTGCAAAATTCATGTCAATAGTAACCGGCATAAAAATAAAAAAAATGGCATGTCTTCTTTGGAACCTTAGTTTATGTTTGATTTACTGTTAATGCTGATTGCCTGTGATGTTCCCCTGCGCATTTCGGGAGTTCTGGAATAAATACAATCCCCAGGTGAATTTACCAAGTCGTTCATCGTTACGTAGATATGTACCAAGTGTTTGTGAAGACATTGTAAATAGGATTAAAAAATACACGGCTGTGGTTATGTGTTGACGAGACGACAAATTGTAAAAAAAATTCTATTTTAAATGTTATAGTACGTGTACTCGACCCTGTTAAACCAACATTTCCACTTTTACTAGCTAGCAAAAGACTAACTGCGTGTACTGGCGAAACAATTACGCGGGTGGTGTTGGAGACTTTCGAAAATTTTAACTGTTAACAAGTCAAGTGTTGATGTTTGTGACCGACGGTGCTGCGACAATGCGTTTGATGGACCGTTTTTTTCAAATAGACGATTGTGGGTTTTTACATGTTACGTGTAAAGTGCATACATTCCATCTTGTAGCAGAAACGATTTGAAAATGTTTTCCAGAGGTAGATGCATTAATAGCTAATACAAAAAAGTATTACTTGAATCTCCTAAACGGCTTCGAGCATTTCACACACTGTGTCCTGGTATTCCGGAACCACCAGAGGCGATTCTTACACGTTGGGGAACGGAAAGATCCTGATTTTACCAAATTATGACAAATTTGTGATGGTGCATCTACAGCTGCGTTAAGTGAGTTCACAGAGTGTTTTACTTATACCTGTATTACTTCCGTAGATGTCGAACGGTCTTTTTCAAAATGCAAACATATTTTTTCACCACAGTGAACATCGCTTACTGAGACAACGGTAGAAACATATCTGATGCTACACAGTTATTATAGAAGTGCTCCAGTTTATGATAACGACAACCAAGCTACTTCATAAATCTGCTTAAGAAGGTGAGTTTTGTACATATTTTTATAATGTGTACCAGTATTAATAAAATTTATTTCCATTTATTTTATTTATTTATTTATTTATTATTAGTTATCACTTAGATATACAATGTACATGTGTAAACGTCATTTAACAGTTTAATAATAATGTGCAGCAATAAGCTTACAAAATATAAGGAAAAACATAAAAAAGAATTTAAAGCGAACGAAATAGTACAAAAACATACATGACAATATATAAAATATTTTTGTTTTTATTATTGTACTTATTCAAGTATTATGATATGATGCATACCCAGTACGTCTCTGTAGGATTAATGACCTTGGCCAGGCTTAATTATAAATATAAATGTTTAATTTTCGCTTAATTATTTTTCATATTTAATATAATCAATTGAATTTTAATAGATTCCTATTACTATCTTTTAATAAGTTTTTAAGAAATACTAGTTTTTTTATCGTGTGGTAAAGCAACATTACCACGCTAGCGCGGTAGGTTATGAAGAGTTTTGGAGTGCGACGAAGCCTCCTTTTTTAACTCTGGCAGTAAAACTAATTGATGATAATGAAAGGTTGTCTTTATTTTCAAGATATAGACTTAATTTTCATTAGAAATTGTATAATTCAGTTTTTTCGTTACCGTGTACAAGAACTGTAAACACTAAGTCAAGTCAAATTTAAATCATTCATTCTGTATACAATCCCCAATATTATAGAAAACTGTTTCAACTTTACTAATTATTAACTTTTCAGTTAAATGCGATTTTTATAAAATATAAATCTTAAAGGGTTACACCTAAAATGTAAATTTGGAAAATATTCGTAGATTGCCTAAGAAAGAGGAGAAAAAGAATTATGGTCCATTTAAAATCCTGGAGAAAAGCTCTTAACCCATATTTAATTAAAGGTTAAATAAAATATATTGTGGTTTTTATTCAAACAGCCTTGCAGTTAAAATGTAAATGTAATAATATGAGCGTGGTTCCTAGGTGGCATTTTGAATTATGACATCAATTACAACCCCCAACATTGGAGTTCCTGCCCCTACCAAATTATTTCCCGACAATTATTCTCACTCATTGTGTACCTTTAACCCAAGCCACTAACCATTGGTTATAGAGTAATTAGCATGCATTATAGTGCAGAGATAAACAGGTGTATTAAGAGGATGAAACAGCTCGATCAAAACTGCTTAGAGTTAATGCAACTTTATAAGTAATATTATTGAAAATAATTACTATAATTGTGCACTTCTCCACAAAATTATCACTTCAGAATATATGTTATGAATTTAATGTGTCTTTTTTAAATTGCTCTGCGATGCTACTCGTTAATTTGTATACAGGGTTGCCCCAAAAGTAGTCTGCTAAACTTTAGCAATCGATAGAATACCTCAAAATAACAATAGCTTGTGACAAAAAGCAAACCGTTTTCGAGTAATAAATAACCACAAATGTCGCGGTAGGACCATATTTTTCGAAATATTTCCGATACCACTGGATCGAGTACCTTCAAATTTAGGTTTTTGATAATACTACAGCTTAACTGTATAAAAGATACTATTCTATTGATATTCATCTACAGCGTCTTTATTGTTTAGGCAGAAAGTGTCGATTTTTTTCCAATAACTTTTGCTTAAGTAACAACGTTCTTAGATTTTTGATAGCACAAAATCAAGGACTTGCCTTTTTCGAACAAACCTATTCTCTTTACCTTCTTTCATACCTCTTACTATGATCCAATATAAAGGGGTCAATGTCGAGGCTTTACGTATAACAATTTTGTCGAAAAGAACTACAAAATTTGAAGATCCACAAAATCGATACCATTTAAATTTAAAATGTGATGTCGGTAACATCATTAAATGTCGTTTTTTTTTTATGAAATTCAACCTTATCAGGGTATAGATAAAAGAGTGGATACTTCAAATGCTGCAGGATACTTCGTGCTAAATTAGCTTAAAAAAACCGCAGTCTTGATCGTTCTCGAAAATGATATTAGGACTGGTTCCTAGTACAATTCTTGCACCGTAAGAATTACTGGAAATTTACTTTTTGGAAATAAGTAAATATAAACCATAGTCAGAAAAATTAAACTAGTCCCACAAACCGCTATAGTGTGGTAAGGGTTACTCCTCCATTTATCTGAGAGAAACAGATGTGTTCCGCTACACTGAAAGTTAATTTGTTTTTAATCTATGATTCAAAGTATAAGTCAAAATTTGCTAAAATGGCAGGCCGACTCAATTTTTATTGCGGAACTTCGGTAAAACAACAAGATATTGCACACGTGGATACAATGTCTCTTATTTATAGCACATAAACGATAATTGGTCAGCCTGCCATGTATTAGTGCGTGAAGTCTGCATTCAATTTATTTTAATGGACAAGGCACGACACCGAATTGCTACTTATAGAAAAAGTATTTTATTCTATATGATTTTAAATTCAAAAAAGATTGTCAATATCAATACTGCGTTACAGCACTCCAAATTTTATTGTTCAACAATTACTCTTTGCAACGGTAGTTCGGTGAGGATCAAAACCGGAAATCATTTTCAGAACTTGGATGAACAGAAATAAATTAACTGTAATAAAAGCATTTGATGTTTTTGATAACATAGCGCATCGACGGGGTAATAGAAGAGTAAAATTAATATTAATTTAATTGGTATTGTTACGTGTTTGCTATCCACACAAACACCTATAGTCGTAGATTCGTTGATTGAAAGTCCAGGTACCACTTACTCACTACTTTATTGACTAATTAATAATTATCAACAGTCGATTAATGACTGTCTTAACTATAATAACAATTAAATACTTATAAGTCTCTTTCTTTCTTTACTCGTTCACTTTCAATCTAAGACTGAGCTCGACCCACAATGCCCCTTATTTATACATCTATTCACGCGGTCTAGAATATTCCAGAACATTCTTGGCCGTTCTCATACAATTCCAGTCTCATCTATTCAGTCTACACAGTACAGTGGTGTAACAGTATATTAAGAAAATAAATGTAAAAACAAAGCAACAGCATTTTGTAAATAAAGAAATATTTCAGTTAATTCATGTCGTATCAAAATGGTCACCATTATTTTGTAAACCATGTGTACATACGCCTTTCCATGTTTTCAAAAACATTTTGAATAATTCTGGAGTTGTTTAGCATAGCACGAATGATAACCACCTCTAATTCCTCGAGGGTATGAATTCTGTTTTTGAATACTTAATTTTTCGTGTGACCAAACAGAAAATTATCCAGAGGTGTCAGATCCAATGATCGAGAAGGCATCCATCCGTAATAATAGTCTGTCGTCGAAAAATTGTTCTAGAAATATAATAGTCTCATAAATCAATGAGAAAAATGCTGAAAAAATCTCCTCTGCAATTCATCAGTCATCATAATGTGATCGGTGAACGACTGCAAAATCAGTTACCTATAATTTGCAGCCTTCAGTGTCTCACGGAATATTGATGGCCCTATCATTCTCTACCTAGACATGGACATTCAAGAACCAAGTTTCTGAGGATGCACAATGGTTTCAACAAAATTATGAGAGTTTTGAGATGACCATGTCCTGTAATTTAGAGAATTAATATATCCCTTCTTAACTTCT
The DNA here is from genome assembly GCA_029963845.1 of Rhamnusium bicolor. NCBI lineage: Eukaryota > Metazoa > Arthropoda > Insecta > Coleoptera > Cerambycidae > Rhamnusium > Rhamnusium bicolor. Next base: position 1,099,495 of record JANEYF010000538.1, on the reverse strand, counting down.
CATTGCGTCAATTACAATTTACTCTGCTGATTGGATCTTGGGAGAACCATAATTTTGTAGGGATGTAATTGTAACTATTTTTCACTGCCGTGTGACAGGATTCGTATGATAATTCCCTAAATATGAAATATCCAATAATCTATGATAACAAAATAATATTTTTAAGAATATGCATCTAAGCTGAAAGTTTTTTTTAACGGTTTTGTTGGACCTTGTTACATACGTTGGTAAATGTCTTTTAGATTCCATTTGTCAAAACCTTATTTCTGCCAGGGGATTTTCCGGTGTACACTGTACAAATTCCTAGTCCTAGTTGCTCTCATGATTTTCTTGGTCCATATGAATATGTTCAAACCGTCCAATAAACTTTCAGTAAATATCCGGACATTGTAGGTCCATTCCCCATTTTGTTGAACTTTTCCAGTTCGAAAATATGGCTCTATTAAAAAGGTATTCTATTGAATAGCAACAATAACTAAACTAAACTAAATTAAAAAAAAATAACGAAACAAAGGCCCTACATTTACCACTGGTCACTGATCAATAAGTACTAATTCAAAAACATTCATTGATCGAGAATTTTTGTAACGCACACCAATGATTCATTACCGGCACCTATTATTTGTAGCTGACAGGTCGATGCGGATTAAAGTCAATATAAAATCACTAGCTCTAACCCGAAAGCCACTGGATGAAAATTTTGATAATAAAAGAAGTGTGAAGTTTTTTACGTCACCCTCAACCATTTTTGATATCCCGCTATATAAAATGTAATCAATATCTGTAAGTGGTTGTAAAATTTTTTAGCATTATAAGAAAAAATTAATCGTGGAATAATTTATTATTGTCGTTAGTTAAGAGATTTACGTAAGGTTATAGGAACAACAATTTATTCGATTTATCGTTTTAGATTTGAGATTTTGCACATGTCTATTAAAATTTAATATTCTACGTCATTACGTTTTAGTTTTTTGTTCTACTTGCAACCGTGATAAAAAAAATGGATATATTAATAATTATGTGAATGAAACATTTCTTAATTTTTAAATATTGTCACGATCATCCTATTGGTGTTCATGACATGGGGTTGCTGGGAATGCGAAAGGTACTGAGAGCCCCAAAAAATAATATAGAAAATAATGAAAACAAGATTTAACTAAAACATAATTTATTGAAATTAATAAATGGAATATCAACCCCACATTAATTACATAAAAAACAATAAAATAATAAAAATGGATATCTTACCAAGAATACATGTTCAGGAGATGTGTCTATACCAATCTTCTTTAATTGAATGATCCCTACCCATCTTTCTTTGGGCTTATTTATATTTTTAATAGATGCTCAATCAGCAATTTCCATATTGAGTTTGATTTCCTTTAGGTTTAACAGTCTATTATTGTGAATGAAATTTGAAAGCTTGCATTATTCTTTGTCTTTAATACATTCGTAATCATGCATACTGTATGTTATCTAGATTACAAGTTAATTTAGATTTTATATTAACATAATTATTTAAATATATTATTATTTATTAAATTTATCTATAGGGAAATTGTTGATTGATATTTTGGCTACTTATGAATACCAAATAAAATATGTAAAATATTTCTGACAATGTAGATTAGAAATTTAGTTAACGGACGGCTTTTACTGCTTTTATAGGAGACATTTGTTGTCGTTGCACGATGGAAGGCAATTGAATCACAGAATCACAGTCAATCATCATACAGTACTTTTGTTTCGCAGAATATGCATTATGCTCTTAACCAATGAAGTAATGCGTGCCTATTTTGATAGTTGAAGGCAATTAAAAAGATATTTGTGATTTCGAAATTGCACATTAATTTTTGTGTTGTATTAAACTTTTTAAGACAATTTATGTTACTGTGTATACTGGCATAGGCAAAAAAAACGTGTTTAAAAAATTATGATTTCTTGTTCCAGGTAACGAATTCACGTTTTAGTGGAATTTTAAATAATCAGTTTCGTTTTTTATTTTACAAAGAATCCTGTATAAGCCATAAACCATTTTATCATAAAAAAGTCTGTTATCTCAATATACATAAATCCCCGTTTTAAAAACAGGATTATCACATACATGACAATTGTCTAATTTGTTTTTTAATTGGAAAATTAGGTTATAAAGACGACAACCCTAACATTGGTTATCCTATAAACCGACAACACGCCACCAATTGAGCGAAATGGATCGATAAGCAGCGTCAACGTTTGATGGGCATTGATTGGATAATGCCATCAGACACGGATAAGTAGATTGAATAAATGCCAAACTTGGCGCAACGTTATCACAAATTATGTTCTAGTCGACTCCACAGAGCACTGGTGATATTTTTTATTGGTTGCAACTACTTTTCCATTTTCCGTAACAATAGCTTTTGTTCCAGTTTACTAACCACTATCTCGTTAATATAAACTGGACTTTGTTCATTTTTATGCCTTTGTTCTGACATGAGAAGTATACGAAAATTTTCAGTTGGCTATGAAAATATATAATGAAGCTAGAGATAAAAGACTTTAAAATATCGTGCCATTTGGAGAATTGTTTTGTTTTTAATACTGAATATATGAATATTTTTACGCGAATTGAGTATAAGCCTCTTAAAATGCCTGGTCATAACTAAGCTTCAATTTATAAATCAATATAATAATATTGTTGTATGATGTTGGAAACAATCCAAAATCATACTTGTCTTCAAGAAAGGAGATAGAACTCTAATTAGTAATAATTATAGTCCCATTGTAATTTTAAATAATTTTACTAAATTCCTTGAAATGTTACAATACAAACACATATTTTCACACGTAAAACATCAAATCACGAATATCCAACACCATGGCTTTTATAAGGGTCGATCTACAGTTACTAACTATTTTCTTTAACAGAATACTTATCTGATGCGATTGATGTTGGCAGTCAAGTTGATATATCTATACGGATTTGTTTAAAGCTCTTGACAAACTAGACCATAGTATTCTTCTACAAAAATTACATGTTTTTGGATTTTCAGACCACCTTATTAATTACTTCTCATCTTACCTCGAGAACAAAACGCAATATGTTTTATACTCTGGCTGTAAATCTGTTGAAGTTTTACCAACCTCTGGTGTCCCACAGGGATCGAATTTAGGACCACTTTCATTTAATATTTTTATCAATAACATTGTCACTGACATTACTGTGAATTGTCTTCTATATGCTGATGATTTAAAACCATTTTGTAGAATTTCATGCGTCGATGAATGTCTAGCATTACAACATAATTTAGATGTAATTTATAACTGGTGCACTAAAAACAGATTGTTTCTGTTTAAGAAAAATATTCAACTATGTACATACTACCTGAATTTGGAAAAAAAAGTTTGCTTGTTTTGCTTTCCATTATTTGATTTTTTTCACGTTTTTGTCGAAGGTGTCTGATCAGTTTTTACTGCTTGGTCCAAACATTGTCTGAAGACCCACACTTTTGTAATGTCATTTATTATTAGATAAACAGTTCTCTTGTCTGTAATAACATTAACATTTTTCAAAAATGTTATATGTCCCTACTAAATGTTAAATAACTTTTCACTTCTGAATTTTGTTAGGTTAGGTTAGGGTTTTGTGAGTGGGTGCTTGTGGACCCTCCACTCATTTTTGTATAAAGCAGTCATTAAATTACTTCCTCACCCCTCAAAGTGAGGAAGTTATGTATTCGTGAAAAAAATTTTGAAAATTTTTGTTGCATTTCTGGACGAATATCGGCGAATTTTGACGATACACAAAATCGGTCCCAATTTTTGAAACGTCAAAAAATGTGACTTTTTTGAAACGACAAAATGTGACTTTTTTGAAACGTCAAAAAATGTGACTTTTTTGAAACGTCAAAGAGACTTTTTTTGAAACATCAACATGTGACTTTTTTTGAAACGTCAAAAAATGTGACTTTTTTGAAACGTAAAAAATTATTTTTATTATAAACTCCACCACACGTCGAGTTTTACAACTGTGAGGAAGTCTGATCCCCAAGTAATTGGCAGCGGTTCTTAAATTAACTCTATATGTTTAAATTTTACGTAAAGTTTTTTAGAATTTGATAATACATTTTTGTAACATAAGAGAATTTTTTAGACGAGAATGTTTATTTATTAGCAGATCTTATTTCAACGCTGCGCTAAAGGAGAATCAATAATTTCGAAACGCTGCTGTCCATACTTCCGTTATTGTCGAAATATGTATGTATAACACGTCTTTGTTTTAATGAAATTTATAATTAAAATTTAAATATTTTATAAATATTCCGCTTTTAATAATGACTAGGGAAAACTCTGAAATATATTATTTTAATTATATGGTTATACCCCGGATCTTGCTAGCACAATGTTATTCAAATAGTTCAAAAGAATTGTACCTAGTTTTGAATAGACTGTATTAATACAATCAATTTTTGTTTTGATTAAAAACGTACCTAGCAATTAAAGTAAAATATCAAAACAAAGAAACTAGCAGTAATTAAGTTTTAAATTAATGTTTACGATTTGCGTAATCACCTCAGATCTTTTGAGTTTGAAACTTATTATACATACTACATAGTTGTAGTTATAATAAAACTTTTGTTTTTGTCTGCAAAAGTGCTGGTTCTTTGTTTCATGGTATTATATACCAAGCGTTCAAAACAAATGACGATAAGTTGTCCATGCAATTGTTGAAAATATAATGCTTAGAAAACAAGATAGATTTATTAGGGTTCAAAATAAAACAAAGAATGTTTAGTGCCATATCCCCAAAAAAAACCAAGTAAGTAGCTACGGACACGTGTTTCGTAGATATTGAACCTCATCAGCGTACCGTAGCTAAGGAATTGGATCTAGGATGGGATAGATCAGGAACAAAAACTAAAATAAGGCTGGAAAGTACAGTACACAGTACTGTATGCCTCGATGAAAACAGTCGACACATAGAGCTCTATGTGTACTGCCCATTTCCACCTGGCATATACAAACAAAACAAGATAGATTTATTAGAGTTCAAAGTAAAATAAAGAAGGTTTAGTGCCCTCCGTAATTGCATACTTGTATTTTTTTTGGGATATAGCACTAACCCTTTTTTGTTTTGTAATGATTAGATAAATGTGTTATTTAAACCGTCAGTCACAATCTTAATGTCAAATAGCGTGTTCAGAATTCTATAATGGTCTCTTCTCAACAGCACAAAATACTCATGCTTGAGTCGTATGTTCAAAATGGACGAAATGTTGATGGAGAATGGCGACATTTCATACAGGACCGTTTAGAAGAATTTAGGAAATTAAGAGTTTTATAATATATGTCCTCAACGCACATATAAGCAAATACATATACATGGGCGACATTTTGGGGGATACTATAGAGTTCATGACGCACCGACCGTGGGGAATTTCAGAAGCAAAGAAAAAACACAAACAGCAAAAAATCAATGTAGTTCAACACCAACTATTATTAATCAATCATAAAAGATAACTGAAACTTAACCCATTGATTTAATAACAGTTTCTGTTGTATATTTTAATAATTTATATGCGACATTTCTTTGTTTCCGCAATTTCCTAATTGACAAAGAAATAAATATCATGTCATGACATGAGACTCAATATGAACTCGCGATTAATCAATTGCTTTCATGCCACTGCAAGCACTGACTTTCAACGTTTAGCTAGCGACGCTGATCTGTTCTATATTTTATGTATCATTAATCATTATAAAGAAATGTTTAACAACTATATAACATACGAACTTGAACTAAAATCGAAAATAGACATTAGAACGCATTTTAAAAAAAAGTCAAAGTAATGTAGTACTGTTGAAATAATCTGACGTTTATCACAATTAGGTAAAAAAAATCAGGTTCGGCTAGGCAGTACCTTCTCATCATCACATCCAATTTGAAATGAAGAAAATAAACAATTCTCAATGAAAATTTTAATTTCATTTATACTTATATTTATTGCATTTTTTTGATTGGCCGCAAAACTAATAAAATCAGCCAGCAAAATCTACTGATTTAGTGCCAACAGAACATGTATGAATATAAGTCGAAGGCTATCTAATGTACTCCAACTCCCAAGGACATTACTGGAGCTCCAATGTGGAATGAGTTAGGTACTTAAAGAATCAATAAACCATCTCATTAGGTGCATGCCTAGAAAAGTAGAATCATAGAGTATGTTTGCAACTCATTGTCAGTATATTATCAGATAAAAATGTTCATCCAATAATTTTTTTGCTGATACGTTATTATGATGTATTCCTAACATTTATTTTAAACATGTTATCTAGAGGAAAACGTATTGTTCTTAAAAATTCTTCAAAATATGTTGGTTATTATAATTACAATAATATCATGTCGAAAATCGTTTATTAAGTTAGAATATTCATAATTTTTAAAGAGGAAAAGCTATTTTACTTTAAAAAAATGTACTTTATTTCTAAATCTAAATACCTTAAATATAATGTAAAGTGAGGAACTATTCTGGTGTGTATATTTTGATCATACAAATTACATGCTGTTTTGATGATTTTGTGTTAATTAGGTTAGGAAAGCCATGTTGTGTTATAATAATGGTTAGTATTAATTGCAAAACGGGGTGAACATGATGACTGCTATCATGCACACTGCTAGTTTTCTTTTTATTATTGTTTTATGGATTAAAAATAAAATTCGTGATTATAATGTCAAGTAATTAGATAGAAAGGCGTGTGTATGTATTCATATTATGGTATCTCCAACATACCTATATAATCGATTATTACTATAATTATTTTAGATTACCATGACCTTAAAATTTTATCAACTGTAACGATTAACAAGTAGTCTCTATGTCCAATAGGATATATAGGATGTATAAATTTTCAAGATAGCGAATATATTGCGTTTGGTATATAAACATTCTGTTTGATTTAAGTTGACAACATGATATACTAGATCAGGGCTTGATTGTTATGGATTGTTCTTGACTTAACTTTATCTAATATACCTGATTTATTATAGTTGCTGTTATAAAATTAACAACTTCCTTATAGATGTTAAATATTTTGTAATACAAATCATGGTTCTAGATTTTTATTAGTTTTTTTTTGTAATTTATTTCAGAGTTACTGCATTGATCAACTAAACTACTTTTATATAATTCAAAGCCTGACCAACAAAAAACTTAAAAGAATACACGTCATATAGGTATTTCTGGAACATTAAAATACGTATTATTTGCAAAACAAGGTAAATGATGATACATTTTTAATCATATCTCGACTAGGCCAATTTATTTGGTATTGCAATTAGAAAAATCAAAACTACACTCATTAAAGAGAAATATCTGATTTTTGGATATGTGAGCATATTATTTTGTTTGATAGGTGATAATATCCTTTTGTTTGACTTTTGTAAGTTATTCTAGCATTAAATTAAACTTTGCGTATCTGCTTTTTCGTTTATGATGGTTGAGTTTTTTATTTCTGTTATTTCTAAGATTTCTCTTTTTGATTAATAACTTTCTGTTACCAGTATTATTTCTTATCATGTCGACTTCGACTTTATGTTTGGTTTGTGTTGTCTGGTGAGTGCAGTTTCATTGATTTTGTCGTTTTTTAGGTGATTGAATGCTTTTTTCTGTTGACAGGTTTGTTCTATGTACTTTATCGTAGTTTTCACGTGGTATTATGTATAGTTTATTTCAAATTTATTTGCAACATAAAAATCGGCGGCTTCTTGGACAATGGTAAAGGGATCAAAGAAGCCGACGTTTTTTATGTTGCAAATAAGTTTGAAATAAAGTGTACACTATATGGTATTTCAACCAAAAATATCAAAAGAGCACTCATAAAAAACTAATATCCTGATACATTTATTAAAACTATTCTTAAAGAATTAAAAAAAATTAGAACTAAAACTAAAAATATATAAATCACTACATATAATTCTTAACACATATAGGGAAAAGTACTCATTAGAAAATTTTGAAAATTTAGGGAGTTACTAATGGCAGTGTGCCAATCCAACTAAAATAATTACAATCATCTGGCACTTCTGGTTATACCGGAAGTCGATACCAACTTGCCTATTTTAAATAAAACACCCTATATATTTTAGTTTCCGAAAAGAGCATTAAATTCAGAGTCAGAAATATGACCCTCTAAACCCAGTCGTTTCAGAGATATTTGACATTTTAGAAACATTTTGACAGGTGTAATGGTTTACAATAATCTTTATAACTTTCTTCATGTAAAAGATAATCATTTGCTTTTTGGCATGCAGAAAGACCATAAGGTGAACTACACTATACAGTATAAAGAAATTCAATAATACTGTACCAATTGTTCCATTTTTGACGTTACATTTTGTAAACTTTAAACCGCGAAAACTTGCTTAAGTCAAATGGAAAACCCTATATTTTTTTTACATCAAACTATGTAAAATTTAATTCCTTTTTTTATATAAGCATTGCGGGGGTTTATGTTAGAACTTTTTGAAATATTTACGATTTTCTTAGAAATTCAAGTATTTTTAGTAAAAATTTTATCAAATTAGCCATGATTAGAAACAATCAGTAATGTCAGTCATTCTCTTATGTAAAAAAGTGCCACCGCGGTTAAATTACACCCACGAAGACTTTTTGAATTTGTTTATTATTTATGGAGAATGTGATAAAATAATATCAAGAACTTGTAGTATATTTGTTACTAAATATCTACAAAAACGGAAAATAACATTAAACACTGTAACATGGCTGTCAATTGGATTGAAAGCACTTTGCATAAACTAAAAACTAAGATAAAGTCAACTAAATACATGATTCCATTTTAATTTAATAACTGTTAAAAATTCCGCCCTCGAACCACTACACATTTTTTTCGCACCTTCGGATTAGTTCTTCATGGGTAGCTCTTCTAATTGAATCCTGTGATAAGTTTTGAAATGCATTTCTTACTCTCTGCATACAATCTTCAATAGTTGTTAATGGGCACTCATAAACCTTATCTTTAATAGTTCCCCGAATAAAATAATCTAAAATTGATAAATCAGGCGAGCGAGAAGGCCATAGGAAAGGTCCATTGATCGTAAAAAGTTTTTTGTAAACAATTATTTCAAATACGCGTTATGTGGAGGAGCACCGGCATGGTGATAAAAAAATGTTTCTATGTTCGGCGAGAGATAAATTTTCTAAATAGTTATTATTCAAATTTTGTAAAATATTTAAATATCTTTCACCAAAAAAAAAAAAACAAAAAAATTAACTATACGTATTAGCAGAAGAAGGAATATGTATAACTTACAGTTTAAATTTTCGTGATAAAATTCGAATGCCACCACTCTATTGTTTCTTATGGCACAGTAAAAATTAAACTGCCAACTTTCTTGAAAATTTCGCTCCCTGAACACATTAGGATTCGAGTCACTCCAATAATGCGAATTGTGTTGATTAAAAAGTCAATTTTTTTGTAAATTTAGCTTCATCTGACTATATAATATTTCCCAAATAAGAATCGTCGCCTACAGACCTTATTAGAATAAATTCACAAAAATCTTCTCTTCTTAGGAAATCTGTTTCTTTTAATCGTTGAATCACTTGGAACGAAAACGGGTGAAATTTACGTTTAATTAAGATTCTGTGAACTGAATCCTTGCATAGTCCTGATTCCAGAGCAGCTTGTCTTAATGACATCACTGGAAATGTATGAAAATATCCCAGAATTGCTATTTCTACGTTTTCATCATAAACAATAGGCTTCCGCTTTTGAATTCTTGCCATAACGGAGCCACAGTTTTTAAAATTATCCGGTAAGCGTTTTACAGTGTTTGGCGACGGTTTCTGTTTTTGTGGATATAGAGTAGCAAATGTACTACAAGTTCTTGATATTACTTTATCACATTCTCCATAAATAATAAACAAATTCAAAAAGTCTTCGTGGGTGTAATTTAAATGCAGTGACATTTTTTGTCATAAGAGAATGACTGACATTATTGATTGTTTCTAATCATGGCTAATTTGATAAAGTTTTTACTAAAAATTTTTGAATTTCTAAGAAAATCGCAAATATTTCAAAAAGTTGTAACTTAAACCCCCACAATGCTTATATAAAAAAAATGAAATTAAATTTTACATAACTTGATTAAAAAAGACAGGGTGTTCCATTTGACTTAAGCAAGTTTTCGCGGTTTAAAGTTTACAAAATGTAACGTCAAAAATGGAACACTTGGTACCTATACTATTATTGAATTTCTTTAAACTGTAGAGCGTATCTCACCTTATGGTCGTTCTACATGCCAAAAAGTAAGTGAGTATCTTTTACACAAAGAAAGTGATAAAGGTTATTGTAAACCATTACACCTGTCAAAATTTTTTTAAAATGTCAAATATCTCTGAAACGGCCGGGTTTAGGTATAGCGTAACCTATGTTTTTGACTCAGAATTTTATGCTCTTTTCGAAAACCCTAAAATACATAGGGTGTTTAAAATAAGCACGTTAGTATCGACTTCTGGTATAACCGGAAGTGCTAGATGCTTCTAATTATTTTAGTTGTGATTGCCCACACTGCCATTAGTAATTACCTAAATTTTCAAAATTTTCTGGTGCGTACTTTTCCCTATATCGATCGATGCAATTCCTGCTGAGACAAAATCTACCTTCAGTAAACTAAAAACTACAGATGTTCTTATTTTATCTTGTCTATGTTTCAATTTAATATATCTCGCACATAAAATAATGTTACACAAAATATTTAAAAGACATCCATGTTTTATTGCACAGATGAAAAAATTTTACAGTGATATCCATAAACTAGCTCACTTTATTTAAATTACAGATTTGATATTATTATGAAATTCTAAATCCGTTAATGTAGTTATGTTATTTTCTCTGAGTACTTTTATTTATATTATAATTAATTTAAAAACGTTCAATTATAATTTTAAATTCAAATAAGCTACGATTTTTACTCTCATTATACTGACAGCCTTGTTAAAGAAATCATTGCAAAATAATTAGTATGCAGAGGAGACTGGACATTTATAAAGAATTTGTGAGAAACAAATATAGTAGGACAAATGCGCTTAAATGTTATAGGAGAAATTTTTCCAACAGGTGAATTCCGTGCGTAATATTGGACATAACTACAAAAAAAAGTTTTCAACTAAAGAAACAAGACAGAAGACACACTGTAATAACTCTCCATAATGAAATTTGTTGTTTAGAATATTTTAATGATCTCTGCACGGCTTCTTTTAAAATCTTTCAGACAATTTGTATTAATGTCAATAAGTACAATAAATCCCAAATTTTATCCATATGAATTTAGAAAAGTACTTCGGGAAGGTGACAGGGAAAAGCGAATGTAATTTTGTTAATTTATAACCGAAAATAACCATATATTGTTAAGATATTATTTACAAGCGAGGAAAAACGTATGTCTCTAAACTAAAAAGAAACAGCATTTTTTCATACGCTTATAAATGTATAAAACACGATGCGCTATGTATCAATAATGCGAATTTTAACAAATAACAGTTTATTCTATTTCATTCAATACTTTTATTAATAATACTACTATTTTAAAAATCTTTATATCTTAACAATATTGTCATGTGTAGTCGTAGAATAAAGGTCGATTTATAATAATTATTAATTCCACTATTCAAAAGCTTACTTGGGGCTTTAACAACATTGTTACCTAATAGTCTTCGACTAAAATCGGGTTGATTAATAGTTTTCAAATAACCCACCATTAGCCTTAACGTAGCTTTTAATCTATTTGGGAAATTGTTAACCATTTTTCGCTCTAGATAATCATCTGCCTCATTTCATGTTGCTCGAAACGACTGTTTTAACTATTTCAGATTACTTAACTAAAAACTTTCATGGAAAATCTAGTACCAACTTAATGATATTTTTTAATCAATAATAATCTACAGGTTAGTAATTAATGGCAGCCATGTTATCAACTACTCAAAAGGCAGTCAATTTTTATCGTTGTTTATAGAAAACCAAGTATAAAAACATAGTGCGCCTTCATAATATTTATTTAAATTACACGGCTGGCGCGTAAAACTTTTTGTTGTTAACTGTTGTTCAATATTGGCATAGTCGTGTTGTAATGAGTTGAATATTACGTAAATTCTTCCATATGGTTTATTTATGGGCAAAATTATTTTCAATTCAAATATGTATTTTACGTAAATAAATAAATAAATAAATAAATCTTTATTATGTACAAAGGAGTTTACACACAAAAGGAGAAAGAAATGTAATATCTCAACTTCCTTAAAATAATTTAACTATTTGTATTTTTAACGTATTTCAAACCTGCTTGTATTTGTATGACATAGTTTAAAAAAACTAAAAAACACGCTTTTAAAGCACATCAAACTAAAAAGTGAAAAATAATTATTAATATAAACTGAAAACAATAATGAACAAAAAATACTAGTATTATTGTGAAAAGTCGGGTTTTTTTGTAAACTTTCCAACTAGGTTTTTATAACAGAAAGCTATGTTTACCACCCTGAGGCGGTGAGTATTAAAAAATGCTTTAAGGCGGTAAGTAAAAATTCGAGCATGGTATATTCTGCCCATAAACTGCCTGGGGATTTTAGTTTTTGATTTCAGTATACGAAATAGGACAAAAGCACCCGTTCTTTTCCTCGCACCATTTCTTGAAAATATTGTATGTCTTCCTCTATCGGTTTTTTTAATTGTTCAGGAATAACTTATAATGGTTCACCTTCTTTTAAAGTTTATTTATATTAATAATTCAAATTGTATCATCTATTTGTACAGTTAATATCATGCGCCTTAACATTTAACTTAAAATATTCCGTGAGATCTCATTCTGGTTAACCCTGTATATAGAAAATCTATATATCTCCTTTTTTTATAAAATTCCAGTTAAAATCTGAAAAGAAAATAAATTTATTTATCATTCTGAGTGTGAATTTAGTAACTTATTATTAACAAATAGGAAAAAAAGGGGGAAAAATACATGTAAATAATAAAATATAATGCATTTAAAAATGATATGGCAGTTAAATTTAGGTTCAGCAATCCTGAGTGCTGGTATATTCATTTGCATCGTAGTACATTATTGGCGGAAAATTACACAGGTCTACACAAATTTTGATGTTTAGGAGCTATCAGCTATTTTGAGGCACTGATCTCAAAAATAATGTTATTTTTGTTGCATCACGTCCAGTTTTTTTGCAACACGGCATTATGCCTAAAATGTATTGTTTCATAGGTATACTTTTGAAAGGTTACCGAATGGGAAATTTTTCGTCCTATTTTATCCCATGCTCCTTATAATTAAATTTATTACCAAAAATTGTGATCTGGCAACACTGTTTTACAGCAGTTTTTTCAGCAACACAACAGAGTCGACGCAGAAACTTGTCAATACACGTTCATTTATCATTGTTACATTGATCAGTCGTCGTTTAACCCTACTGGCGAGTGTTTTATTGTATTTCGTGGTTTTCTAAAGTTAAAAAAGAAATAAATATGCAAAGAAGGCATTGTGCAAACAATCCAAACAACTTTTGTTATATCTGTGGTAGTTATGTCGTGGCAAAGTAAAGGCAAAATATAACTTCTTTTGTGAAGAACGCATATTATGCCTATTTTCTCAAGTAAAAATTAGCGACCAAGACAAATTCTGGGCACCCCATATTGTTTGTTCTATTTGTGTGGAAGCATTAAGAAATTGGACAAAAGGTAAGAAGAAATGTTTAAGTTTTAGAATTCCTATGGTATGGCGGGAGCCCAAAAATCATAGTGACGATTGTTATTTTTGTTCGTGTGATGTTCAAGGTTTCAACAGAAAAAATAAAAAACAAATTTCCTACCCCAATGTAGATTCTGCTATTCGACCAGTTCCTCATGGACCGGATGTACCAATACCTACCCTTCTAAAAAATATACAAAACGTCGCTTCGTCAACGTCAGAGATGTCGGTTTCTGACTTCAGTGACTCAGAGTTTAATCCAGAAAACAGCAACCAGCCCGAAGTGTTTCATCCGAGCGAACTAAATGATTTAGTTAGAGATTTGCACCTTCCAAAGAATGCCTCGGAATTGTTAGCCTCCAGACTTCGTGAGAAAAATTTGTTGGCACCTGGAACCACAACGACATTTTACAGGAATCGAGAAAAGGAATTAAGTCAATACTTTAGTCAACCAACGATCCCTTGGTATATTGTAACAATATTCCTGACTTGGTTACAAACTTAGGATATGTCCTATACGTCAAAGAAGAGTGGCGGTTGTTTATTGACTCGAGTAAAAGAAGTCTAAAAGGCGTTTTATTGTACAATGGTAACGTACTGGCCTCGGTTCCTGTTGCTCATTCGGTACATCTAAAAGACACGTACGAAAATTTAGAGCTTCTTTTAGAAAAAATAAATTACCAAGAACATCAGTGGATGCTTTGTGATGACCTAAAGGTGCTTTGTATGTTGCTGGGACAACAGGGAGGTTATACAAAGTTCCCTTGCTTTATTTGTGAGTGGGATAGTCGTGCACGAGACAAACACTGGACTCAAAAAGAGTGGCCCTCTGGAACAAGCCTTACACCTGGTAGTAAAAACGTAATGAGAAATAACTTAGTTGACCCCAGAAGAGTATTATTGCCTCCTCTTCATATCAAACTGGGCTTGATGAAGCAGTTCGTAAAAGCACTCGACAAAAACGGACAGTGTTTTAAATACTTTCCAGCCTTATCAGTTGCCAAGCTGAAAGAAGGTATTTTTATTGCGCCTCAGATAAGAACATTGTGTAAAGACAAGGATTTTGAAGACCAATGATGAAAAGAATGCTTGGACCTCATTTAAGGAAGTAATTGAAAAATTTCTTGGAAATCGTAAGGACGAAGACTGAAAATATTGTCAAAAATATGTTGCAACATTTTCAGGGGCTAGGGTGCAATGTGAGTTTAAAATTGCACTTCTTTTTTTCGCACTTGGGCTATTTTCCAGAGAATCTTGGAGCAGTTAGCGAAGAACATGGTGAGAGATTTCATCAAGGTATAAAGGAAATGAAAAGGCGATACCAAGGTAGATGAAGCGTGTCAATTATGGCAGACTACTGTTGGATGTTACAACGGGATATGCCCCATAAAACACACAGCCGAAAGTCCTCTCAACGAAGTTTTCAGGCAAAGCAGCGAAGATTTCATTCAAAGAAACAGTAAATACATATAGTATATATTTTTCAGATTTGTATTCCACTCTTGCACTAAATATAATTGCATGATACAAAAAAATGCGTGAGATTTTCAGAATTAGCTCACCAAAATTATAAGAAATCATTTCTCAGAACCAAAACATCTGTTAAAAAAAATTATTTTTTGTAGACCTGTGTTATTAGAATTGTTTTTATTTTTTACAAACTGCCAGAATTTTTTGGATTACTTTTAATATTACTTTCGATATCTTGATAATATAACTTATAATTATCGTTGATTTCAGATTTTATGTACCTTCTTAACATAGAAATTCCTCCAAGGCAAGAGGTGGTCATTCCAAGTATTAGGTTTTAATTTTATACATTTAATAATATTTTTAGTATACCATGGGGGATGTTTTATATTACTTGACTTAATCTTGGAAACAAATTCATCAATAATTTTTAGCAATTTACAATAAGACTTATCATAAGCCTAATTATTGTCAGTAATGTTAAAATGAAAGTCCCATTCACATATAAAATAATGTTGTTACAGAGCCAGCTAGCTTCGCCTTTTTATACATAATTGAATAATTAACACTGACGCACTTTTCCACGAAACACCAAAACACTATATACTGCACTCGACGCGCGTTTCGCCAACCAAGTTGGCATCATCTAAAGATAATTAAAAACTGAGTTTTTAATCATCTGATGATTAAAATGATTGAAATTGAGTTTTTAATCATCTCCAGGTGATGCCAACTTGATTGACGAAACGCGCGTCGAGTGCAGTATATAGTGTTTTGGTGTTTCGTGGAAAACTACGTCAGTGTTATCTTCACATCAAAGGTGCCAACCCACTCCAGGAATTAAATAATTGTTAGTTTTATACTTACAATTTAAATGTTTGTGGCCATGAGAATCTAGTGAAATTAAAAGAGGCGAATGATGGAGGTCTTCAGTAATTAATACGACTGGTGCGGATTGCACAGTACCCTTTATATTAGCCAATATTACAACTAATAAACTGCTTTAATGATTTGTTGAGCATTCACTAACATTAACATCATCAAAATCACAGTAATCTACTGTTCGTACGTTACTGTTGTATAAATAATTCAACGTAAAATTATATGTGTGGTGTAGAAGTCAGATTTAATCCTGACTCCTACATTGTTAATAAAAAACAGATCTTTAGTCCTCAAATATCAGGTGCTTTTGGTAAAAAATGCTTAAAGTAGCGAGTTCTTACAAGAAATATTTTAATTGTTATTAGACTTTGTGAACTGACATTCTGACAAATAAATACTTTACTTTTATTGTTAGATCATAAATTTTAATTATAACAAAAATTAACAGCTAAATTTTTATATTAATACTCATTAGAAGAGTAGCAAATTTCTAAAACCATTTTAAATATCATAACAAATTTGGTTTTTTAAATATTTATAATAACCAAAAGTAAATTATTCTTCCTACGTACTTCGCGAAGTCTCAACTTTTATGTATAAATGTACCAACAGTTCTCAGTTTTACCAGGGGCGGTCGGTCCATGGAAGCAAGGGAAGCAGTGCTTCCCTTGGGATTATTAAAAAAAACACATAATTAGAACCTAATTATTATTTATCACATATATTAATCATTAAAATTTACTTTTACCCAGTTTCAATAGACACGACCCTGCATTTCAACAGCTGAGATAATGTTGCACGCTAAAACCGAAACGATGACGCATTCGATTAATCGAGCCAACTCGCGCGACTTCGATATAAGCAACTTCTTGAAATGCATCCCATCCCCACTTCATAATCTTGATATCTGAGCCATATAGCATAATAATGCTTTTTGTTTTATAGATTTTAATCTCGATTTTAATATCGATTTTAATATTATACTTAATATTAATCTTCCTAGTATTATTCTCAGTTTTTGTGCTATATTTGTAAAAACTTTTTTGGTGTTTCTAAACCTGTGGTGCGGCGACAAGTGATTTTTAAAACGTTGAACATTAGTGCGCGTATAAGCAATTTTAGAGTTGCTTATCCAATATGGAAGCTGGTCCTAGCACTGTGGAAAATATTATTTGCGTTTGTGTGGTGTGCAATTTGTTGTGTAACCCTCGCCCGTGCAGCTTCGACTTTGGAATCGGGGTTTGTCTAATTTTTGTGGTGTTTTTATGTTTTATGTTTATTGAGGAGTGGCGGCCCTACAAGTATAATTTTTTTCTAGATATCGTAACTTTGCGGCTTTCGACATTTGCTTTAAAATGAGTATACGGAAGCCACGCCCCTTTTCTTAAAAAAAATTTTGCCTCGCTTCGCTCGGGGCTTCGCACTACCCATCACCCTATATCACAAACTGCTTCCCCTGTTTCAAAACTTACCGCACGCCCCTGAGTTTTACAGATGTTATTTTTGACTAAGTAACTCCTTCGCTTTATTCTGTTTATAAATTAATAAACGTAATAAGGATAATTTCCTTTCTGTGCATATTGGTTACAATTACCAACAGCAAACAGAGAAAATACTGTCAATATATACTGCGAATCCATTCTTCAAGTAAATTAACCTGTCTGTTGTGGATTTCTCACTAATTGAAATATCAGAAACCTAATTCTATTTAAAATACGTTTATGTTTTATACACACAAATTAATTTGCACAAAATTAATTTTTCTTATCTTCATATTCCTATTATTTATCGTTTGATTCGTAAATCTGGATTCATTCTTTAATTAACTAACAGCACCAAAAAACATTTGCAGCAGACTACTTCTGCGAAAATTAATGTTTGCTCAATTCCTATTTAATTACTTTTATTTTGTCCGCTAATAAAATTTCAGTGAGAAATTTAAAACACAACCTAAGTTTAATGGCAAATTTTTTTAAAAACCCTTACTTTTAGATTTGATGTATTCTAATGTCAATTTTGAATATCGCCAGAAGCATATTTTTCTGTAATAATGTCAAAATAGTTTTCCTTGTGGTTGCCCAAGGTTGCTGAAGGTAATTTTTTCGGAGTTTAGCTGTATCCATCCTCCTTTTTCAAATATTGTGCCTTTCACCTCTGGTTTCCGTTTTAATCGAAATTAGGATAATTTCAAACAAAACAAAAATCAAAGAAAAACACATGAATTTGAGAAAATAATAAATTTTTGTAATAATTTCTCGGGAAATGATGATATTGACTATTAGTTCGGAGGATAGATATAGCAAAACCCTGAAAAAAAATGATCTTCAATAACCTTAGATAACCATACAAGGAAATCTGTTTTGCCATTTTCACAGCCTCTAGGAATATTTATCAAGGGGCCCTTTTTTGTACAAAATTTTAAACTAATTAAGAAAAATCTTGTAATTTTCTTACAATGATCATTGGCGTATCAATTTCTTTCAAAATGTTATTTAACTTTCCCCACAGGCACGCCTCTGGCAATGGATATAACAAGTTTCATCGAATTTTTATCAAGTATAGTGGCAGTGGGCAATACGCCAGATATCGGTTCAATAATTCCAATTATTGGGGTGAGAAAAAATAAAAAAACCATTTCTTTCTTTAAAACTTCAACGCCTTGTATATCAAAAAAAGTGGGCTTCCCGATATGTAGTTTATGTATATATATATATATATATATATATATATATATATATATATATATATATATATATATATATATATATATATATATATATAAATATATATATATATATATATATATATATATATAAATATATATATATATATATATATATATATATATATATATATATATATATATATATATATATATATATATATATATATATATATATATATATATATATATATATATATATATATATATATATATATATATATATATATATATATATATATATATATATATATATATATATATATATATATTACGATGACCAAACCACACCCTGTTTAATGTACAGAGTATATAAGGATAAAATTATGTTTAAATAATAAAAAGAAAGTAATAAAGATAATTTGCCAGCACTAAAACAAAGAAAGACTCTAATATTTAAATTAAAATGATAATTTTGAGTGGTATGAGAGCTCAGTTTCAGTGAGAGACACTTACATTAACTGTATTCATATTAAATAGGTAAAACTTGTAATAAATGTTGTTAAACGCTAGATATAAACACCTACCGTGTGGTAAATGGATTGTTTATGTTATTATGTAATGTGAAAAAGCATTGTTCTATTTAGAATAAGCACCAGAAGGACTATTGTGTATAGCATGGCAACCAGAGCCAGAACATTATTGATTTTAGGTAGCAAAACTTTTGGATAACCTGGAAAAAAATAAAATTTTATTGTTATTAATTAAAATTATAAACTTTGTTAAAGACAAATATGTTAAATTTAGTCATAGAATAGCTACAAGTGTGATAGCAATCATGAACACTGGGAAAAGGTGCTATAAACTACTTTCATAATTTGGGTAGCGTAAACTCTACGATATCTGAAATTTTAATCATTTCTACGAAGTAAGTGCATCGTCTAACTTTAAAACTTTACAAAAGTGAAAGAGACTCACCTTGTGAGCTAAACAATGTAATAGCATCAAAATGTAAAGACATTTAAAAGGTATATGTGTAAATTTATGTCCAGGAGGTATATAACTTTGACAAATATGAAGTTTTTTCTAAAATAAAAACCATTTGTTGAACTTTTTATAGCTATGTCAGAAGAATAGCATCTATTAATTGTTTTCAGTCAGTTAGTTATAAGTAATTTGTTGTATTTGAAAAGTTTCCAGCCAATGAGGTTTAACGAAGTCCTAAAACGAAAGGCAAATTAAAATAATGTTTTAAATGTATTTAGACATGCAAATATGGTGTTGATTTGTTCATTAGTTCTTAAAGTAATCTCTGGTATGTGGTTTAGATGGTTGTAATTAGTTATATAAAAGAAATTGTTAAAAATCGTTGCATTTGTAATTTTTCTAAATATTCACGAAAGGCCATAGTATGGCATATGAAAATAAAGCTAATCATCTCTATATCTTTATTCAATAATAAAATTAGAGCCATAAGGTATATATAATAAAGAAATAAAAAGGGGAATTTAATTTGCATATTTTAAATTTCAAAAATCTAGTGTCATGATTTTTGGAGAAACGTCAGATTAGGCCAATAAAAAGCCCATATTTAAGTTTTAGTATAGATAGAAAGCTCAAAGGGAGAGCATGTAATTTTGTAAGAAATTTCCTAACCTCAAAATTTTAAATTTATATTTTTCAAAGAAATGAAGTCCATTCTCAAGCTCACGTAAATATTAAAACAGGGTTTGTAAACCTAAAACACAAAAAAAATATATTAAAGTAAATTTTATTAATACCATAAAATAATTCCAAGCGGAATTTTAAGAATAATTTTCCAGTTGCAACGTACAAGGAAAGTATTGTATATAATAGTAAATGTGCTTTGAGGAATATAGTAAAGATAAAGTACGTACCTTAAATAAATGTTGCTGACTGTTAAATAAATATAGTGTTGTGCTACGAAAACGTTAATCCAGTGTGCTGAGCAGTCATTAATATTTGAAGTTTTATGCATCTGAAATTTGCCACGGATGAAGAAGGATCGAGGCACTGAGCAACAACAGAAGCGTCATTCAACAAAGATTGCCATAACGAGGTTCAAGAAATCACCGTAAGTAAAATCAAAATAAATCCTAGGTACCTACGCGACGATTTAAAAGTTTTGATATTAACAGATCTGATCAATAAATAAAAGGCCATTTCATTTTAATTTTAAGATATATTTGTGCAAAAGTTGTCCTAAACCACACCAGAAATTTGTAAATAAATTTATTTTGTTTTGTGTTTTTCATTGAAATTGGGGCTGTACGATTTATTTTCCAGATTAACGCCAGGAACCTGCCCGAACCCTGAGGAGAGGTTAAAATAAATAATAAAATAATAATATAAATAAAATAGAATAAACAATATTTTTTATTATAAAAAAAACAAAATAACATTATACATAATAATATATATATATATATATATATATATATATATATATATATATATATGTATATATATATATATAAATATAAATATATATATATATATATATATATATATATATATATATATATATATATATATATATATATATATATATATGTATATGTATATATATATAAATATATATGTATATATATATATATATATATATATATATATATATATATTATATATATATATATATATATATATATATATATATATATATATATATATATATATATATATATATATATATATATATATATATATATATATATATTACGGATTTTTAATGGCGAACGTCGCAATTCGAACACCCTGTAAAAGCAAGCAGGTGTTGCTGCATTGACAGTACCTATCCAAGAATATCCTATCATTAATAATCCGTTGAATTATTGATCCCACCTACTAAAAAATGTAAATAATAATTAAAATAATTAATTATAAAAACAATATTAAAGATGTCCATGAGTAACTAGCCTACACGAGTAAAAATAGAAAATTTTCGATTAAATTTCAAGGTAGCTCAGTTACTTAAACAATTTTGCGTAAGTAGGATAATTTGTATGGCATATTTTATGTATATCTAATACCGTCGAAGTTGTTGTCCTCTGGGGATGGAGAATATTATTGTTTTCCACCTCATCCGAACGGTAAACTTTGATTTGCTACCTAATAGTGTAAAGAAATATGGATTATTTAATAAAAAATTTATGCGAGTAATGTTGAGAGAATGAGCTGAATTTTTTTGTAAACATTTTTAATCCTATAATTCTTTAAATTATAGTCTGAGATATAATGGATTTATTTTAATTATCCTATCCGGTTTTTTTAATATTAAAATTTATTATAATCTTCGCATAAGGAAATACCAGTTTCCTGAAAAATTTTTTTAAATATTTCTGTTTTATTTTTAAAAATGTTGCAAATTAATATATTTCAGTCTAATTTCATCACTCAGTTCATATTACACCATTTTGTTTTATTTTCAGAAATATTATTTTTTTAAATAAATTAATTTTGTTCTATGCTATAATTTGCTTCCATTATTTTATTTTGAGTGGACAACAATGAAAGCTATTATGCATTTGCAATCATAACATAATGAATTGATTCAATCTTTGAAATTAATCAAATTATTTCTGTCGGTATTAATAATACTGGTTACATTCATTGAATAATATTTTAATATGCAATTTAGTTTTAATAATACGTTAATGCTAAAGGCTTATTTCGTTCAATATCAGTTAACAGAATTTTTTGTAACAGTGATGCATTGTACAATTTTTGGAAAGTGCAGCAAATGTAAAAAAACTGGTTCTTAAAAACTTTTAAGATGAAATAGCGATAACCTGAATAAAAATAAAAAACAACTGGGATATGCAACCTAATTGAGTATATATAGAGTTACAATATTGCACTGTGACGTACTTCTGCTTTAAATAAGTAAATGGAAGTGTCCCTCTGCCCAAAACTACGGCGGAATATTCAGCTACGGTGATCGCGAGCACCACTTTCTGTTTAGAGTTCAGAAACGTCACTTTATTCTCTTGTCGAGACAATAGCGGTCAGATAGTAAAGAAATGATAATTCCAGAAGTCGAGAAGTTCAAAGTCATGCAATACAGTTAAAGAAAGAAAAGATCAGAATCCAATATACTGTATTTATTCCACACCAGGTGTTTCATTATTTACAGATTATTTACAGGTTATACCATAGCTAGTTACAAAATTACTATGGTTAGAGATCATGTTAGGAGTTCTAACCAGTGAGCAGGAAGGACAGTGAATAAGAGGTAAAACAGTAAACAGTAAAACGCGGTCGACAAGCAGTAAAAGCCTGCAAAACAGTAAGCAGTTAAAACAGTCAGCAAGCAGCCAGTGGTAAAACGGTAAACGGTAAAAAACGGTAAAATGTAAGCTAACAGGGCGTGAATGTCTGGTGGATAGGAAGCAAAAGCAAAACAAGTAATGACTATATGGTACACTTAGCTACTACGCAGGTACAGCCAAATTAAATGCGCCGAGAGCAGAATATTATGGAAATTTTCGGAAATCTCTGTGTGCACATCTAGTTTTATCCGTGGTACAGTGATTTTGCAGGGGCCTGCTTATTACTTAGTTTATGATAATTATTTAAACAACAATCTTTATTCGATTATCCCTAAAAATGCTACCGTTGGAAGCGCGGTATCCAAAATATATAAGAACTTCTTTGGGACTGTTAAAAACGCACTGCGTTACAGCACCTCCTAGACAAAATAAGCAATTTAAATGAACAAAATAAATGCCTCCTAGGACTTGCTATGAGTGGTGATTTTTATAAACATAACTAACCATGGACGATTTTATCATCTCAATTTTAAATAGTTGGGCGGCGCTTAAACTAATCGAGTTATTTCGAGATAAATTTTAATATTGAATAACATTACAGAGAATCTTTATTTATAACTTTTATAACAACAAAAATTGAGAAGGATATTTTCGTTTCATTAACTGTGGTGGATGCAAAAGAATTGATTCCGTTAAATAATAACAACGTTGAGATGTGGACAGATTTTGTCTGAACTACAGTCTTTCCATCAAAATATGGCATATTGTATCACCTGTGGTTTTAATCCAAAAGAATTTCAACGAATTTTTATAAAACGAAAAAGAGATCAAATCGCAATACGCGACATAT
This sequence comes from Rhamnusium bicolor, assembly GCA_029963845.1. NCBI lineage: Eukaryota > Metazoa > Arthropoda > Insecta > Coleoptera > Cerambycidae > Rhamnusium > Rhamnusium bicolor. Next base: position 1,075,589 of record JANEYF010000538.1, on the reverse strand, counting down.
CAATAATTTCTTCGTAAAATATTTGTGGTGGCATTACTTAATTATATATGTCCGATAACGTCCTCATAATCAGAAAACCCCCTAGCTTGCCATTTATGACATACTAAATATACTACTATTGTATGTAACGGTTATAACATAACTTAATTTTTTACTGATTTATATAGGAAATGTTGCTACATAAGTTTGCAATATATCTTACAATATTGTAGTGGAATAGTCTACAAAAACCCTGAACACACTCCAAACATAAATTAGTAGATATTATTACAAGTTTTAGTAGCATCTTCTACAACACTTTATGACTATAACCACACTTTGGGTACAAATCTTAACATCAAAATTGAGCCAGGCACTCTTTCTTTTGTAAATTTTATGTTTTAAATAGCCTAATAATTTATAGTTTAATTTTACTACAATTTCTTCTTGAAATTTAGTACAATTTGTTGTTGTCCCTATTTGTATCGTAATTTATAGTAAAAGTCCATATAGGCCGGGCGCCAAGAAATATTACATTTAAAAAATTCGTTGGATTCATTCGAATTGACGATTTACCTTCAGAAAGATGTAAAGAATAAAATTCTAAAGGTTACCAAACAAAATTTTCGTAAGTTTTCTTTTCGCAAATAACGATAGGTACGTGATTACGTGAGCCCGCAACTCCAGCGTCTTAAAACCATTATAAAATAATTAGTAATTAATATTTTGATCTAAAATTTTTAAGGCATGTTTTTCTAACGGGTTTTAAAATTTTAACATTTAAAAAAACATTTTTTTTTCAAATGAAATATTATTTTTTACCTGCTAAAGGTAAATGTAAATGTAATGCAAACTGTAAAACCATATCCTGTAGTTGCAAAATTAAAATAACTTATTCTGTATCCCTCTTTGTAAATGCATCCATAATAATTGCCAAGATGTATCTTTAGAAATATAAAATTTGTTAACTTTTATCAATTTATTATTAATCTTATTTTTCTTGCTTTAATAGATCTCATAACGAATTACTGGATATGTTTAAGCGTTACCTTAATTTTCAGCAGCCCATCCTGCACCATATCATGAATTTCTTGTACGTTCGTACAAAAATAAAATATTTCTAAATTGCTGGATTGGTAGATGAGTACCTACTGAATAGCCAGCAAGTTTCCCAGACCTTACGACATTAGGTTTATTCTTGTGGGGATAACTCAAAAGTAGCGTTTATGTAAATTGTCCGCATAACTTAGATATTCTAAAGAAAAGATTCGATAGGAGATAAGATGGATCAAAACTCGACAAAGTCATCACTAGAGCTGTCCGAGGTGGCTGGAGTACAGCCACGGTCTTGCGATGGCGTCACACGTGCCGATTTAGAAGTGATTTACGCTGCAGTCTTATTTGAAAGGTTAATGCGTGAGGTTGTACCTATAAATTATACATAATGTCAAACGCGCCAAAGGATAAAAAACGACCATACGCGGACACAGTGAATAAATTTATCGGTGAATTTCCGGATTATTTATTCTATGACGGATGCAAAATAATTTGTAAAGTTTGTAATCAAGACTTAATGTGCTGGCACAAAACAGATTGTCGTCGTCATATCAACACCGTGCAACATCAAAATTAAAAAAAATGGCATGCCTTTGACAACTCAGTTTATGTTTGATTTATTGTTAATGTTAATAGCCTGTAATATTCCGCTACACATACTGGATAAACAACCATTTCGGAAGTTTTGGAATAAATACAATCCCCAGGTGAACTTACCAAGTCGTACATCGTTACGTAGATATATTCCAGCTGTTCGTGAAGACATTGTAAATAGGATTAAATGTGGATTAAAAAATACACGGCTCTGGTTATATATTGACGAGACGACAGATTGTAAAAAAAAATTCTATTTTAAATATTATAGTACGTGTACTGGGCCCTCTTAAACTAACATTTCCACTTTTACTAGCTAGTAAAAGACTAACTGCGTGTACTGGTGAAATAATTACGCGTGGGGTGTTGGAGACATTCGAAAAATTTGAACTTTCAACAAGTCAAGTATTGATGTTTGTGACTGATGGTGCTGCGACAATGCGCATGGTAGGCCGTTCTTTTCAAAGAGACAATTGTAGGTTTTTACATGTTACGTGTAAAGTGCATGCGTTACATCTTGTGGCAGAAACGATTCGAAAATGTTTTCCAGAGGTAGATGCATTAATAGCAAATACAAAAAAAGTTTTTCTCAAATCTCCTAAACGGCTTCGAGCATTTCACAGACAGTGTCCTGGTATCCCTGAACCACCAGAGCCGATTCTTACACGTTGGAGAACGTGGTTGAAAGCGGTTTTTTATTATGCTGAATATTTTCAACAAATAAAAGCTGTGATACTACAGTTCAACCCTAACGAGGCTGCAGCTATTAGGGAAAGCCCGACAAGCTTTCAAGACGTTTCCCTTGAAACAGATTTAAAAACTATTAATAACAATTATAGAGGACTACACGACGCAATAGAAAAATTGCAAAATAGTTCGTTGTCGTTAGTGAAATCGCTGCAAATAGTGGACGACGTAAATACACAACTACAGGCTATAAATGACGCAAAGAATAATAGCGTTAGTGAAAAATTCGAGAGTGTATTACAGAAAGATTCTGATTTTAGTAAATTAAGACAAATTTGTGATGGTGCATCTACAACTTCGTTAAGTGAGTTCACAGATTGTTTTACTTATGCCTGTATTACATCTGTAGATGTCGAACGGTCATTTTCAAAATACAAACATATTTTTCACCAAAGCGAACATCGCTGACGGAGACAGCTGTAGAAACATACCTGATGCTATTATACTATAGATCTTCCCCACTTTTTAACGACGACAACCAAACTACTTCATAAATCTGCTTAAAAGGGTGAGTTTTATACAAATTTTTATAAAATGTAACATTATTGTTAAAATTTATTTCCATTTACTGTACTTATTCAAGTATTATGATATGATGTAAACATATGAGTCATATGACGGCTCTGTCGGCCAGGTGACCTCGGACAGCTCTAGTCATCACGATAACTATAATGACGTATTTTCAAATTTCCTCTAGCAGAAGTGCAATTGAAATTAGAAATCGGCGTTATCCGAAGTTTTTTCGATAACCTTGTATTACAACTCAATTTAAAAATATGGAAGAACATCAAGAAATAAAAGGAAATAACAAACCAGGCTTTTATTTAAAAAATACTTGCCACGATTTATGTGTGAAATACATTATTTATTTTTACAATGGATATTATTTGTTTTTAGATATGTTTCATGGATTTTCAAAGGGAATTTTTTTTGCTTAGATGGTATACGCGGTAATTATTCTTCCCCAATTTAGCAATACTGGTATATATTTACATTGTTGTAAAATAGGCATATTTTCTTAACCTTATTAACTAAAACATGAATAAATATCATTTTACATGCTCTTACAAAGTAGATATCCATTTTTTAAATGGTACTATTTGTCACACATTTTATTAATAATTAGATTATTTATTTTGCTAAGAATTTCCGTAAAATAATTTTTAATTTTTTCATCACGCAACCCAAAGTATTAAATACCCATTGCGAATAAGATAAGAACGATCCATACATATAAACTAAATAAAAATCCAAATAACGCTGGAGTTTTACCACATGATTTCCCTGGAGTTCTGTATTTTAAAAATATCTGAAAGATTAATATGAAGGATATACATATATTTCGATATGTGTACATATCCATAAGTCCTATGTTTTAACAGTTTTTAAGTTCTCGTATTGGTACATCGAAAGTGGTAAATAAAATATTGGTCTAAAAACATATAAAACATACAAAACACGGAAATAATTTCATTCATTTAATTTCTCTTTCCCTTATTTTAGATGAAAATTAAAGGTATTCAGTCATTATTTATGTACAGAAGTTATATTAGTGAAGATTAATTAGATAGTGATCGTAAAATACTTTTTGAATCGAAAACAGTACATAAGAATATTAAGTAAGTGATGTAGATAGATATGTTCCTTTTGAACCTTTCTTACTATATTTAATCCAGTAAGCATCTTGACGTGTAGTGCTGTAGAGTAGAATGTCGTTATACACAGGGATCCATTTTGGAGTCATTTTTGATTATTATACGAGTACTTTACACGTCTGATTATTTCGCGACCTAGCCATATATTTAGCAAGGACTTACGAAAATGAAATAACATAGGATTCCTGAAGAATTATAAAATGCCACACAAAATTGTTGGCAGCGATAGATACCACAAAAATTGTTAAAAAGGGCAACTTGTATGGTGAGGGATGGTCGCTGGGGTAGTGGAAGTACGAGGGTTCACATTCAAACGATAATTTATATTTCTCAGTAATACTTAATTTATATAGTAAATTTCTTTTTAGGGAATGAAATCCATTAGCCAAAAAAGAAAAAAAACAAAAAAATGCTTTTATTTGCCATTTTGCTACTACTGCTGCTGTGTTGGAAACTTTCCTCAGTAATAGTGCTAGTCTCTAGTTTATTAATAGCGAATTGTCAATGATGGTTGAAGAATTATCTTAAATAAAATATTCTTATGTACTATGCAATAAATCTGTTTTCTTTATAAAAATGAGAACAAATAATTAAAAGTTTTTATGAGGTAACTGGACAACTTGCAGCTATAAAAAACAATTACTGACCGACCGACGGGGAAATGCTCATTATTGTCGAATGTCCAACAGCAATTCATAGATATAGGCAGATCGCGTTGGCTATCAAATTTACATCCACTACCTCACGCTGAAAATGAATAATTCACTCTAAATACGTAGTATTTACAAAGCGTCTACGTGAATAACATGTAGATACGTAAACAGTGCGAAGTTAAGGACAACGGATGTTAACTTTTTTAAAATGTCTCGTTCAATTAGTTCCATCAGAGGATAAAGTGAACTTGTGGTTTAAGAGATTTTCTGGAGTTGCAATTTAGTGGCACAGAATTATATTGCACAATCTGTAAAAAAGTGCTATTATGCAACATCAAAGCAAGACACATTTCCTCAGACAGTAATAAGAAATGTGTGAGTCCAATGCTCCACTATTAGTATAACTGACAGGAAAACAAATTTTAAATTAGATCTAGTGGAAATGATGGTTTGGTGTAAGATACGTGGACGAAACTAGATAAGTTTGTTGTTTTCCGCGAAAAATTGTTTCTGCCAGTTTAGTCCAGATGGCGCCACAGATCTCTACTGGAACAATTGGTTAAAAAATGCCTAAATATATATTTGTTTTTATTGCTCATACTGTACTCTCAAATAACTGTCTCTTTCCAAACTATATTCGAGTTTAGGTAGCAGAACACTACGGTGCTACTTCCTTCTTACTAGTGTAGCATTCTGAAGATAACACCTGTAGTTCAGTGGTCTGGTAAAATTTATGTGTTTTCTGGTATTATCGTGTAATTTTATGATCATTATTATTTACAAAGTTGCTATATTGATTTAACATATTCTTGAGGTAATTTTCATAATAATATTGTATATCAGCCATCATTAATATTGATTATTATCGATTTATCGTGCCTTGTTGACAATTTATCTAATATCCCTCTGATATTGTAATAATTTCGTGTGCTAATTTAAACTAACTTTCTTTTATTGTAAATTTTAGATTTACCCTACAACGGATGTCGCCATTTTGTAGCGTAGTTAATTGTTTTCTGTCTTTGTCGGTTGATGTTTTAGGTCACTTGGCTACGTTCGTAGCTCTGTGAAAAGTGGTGACTGGTGATAATTGGAGATTGATACCCCTTCTTGGGTTAAACCTATTTGTTTATAACCTCTGTGAGAATTATCTAATGTGGTGCATTTGTTTTGTGGTGGATTATTTTATATCAGTGCATATATTTACCAACCAGACGTTAGTAACGTAAGGTTTTTCTAAATTTAAAATATCGAGTGTTTACTTGAACGTTTTCTTAATATAATAAATATAATGAATACCTATTTCACTTTGTTTATTATCATAGCTACACCTAGTTTATCTGTTGGACTAGTAATTTTTCTGTTTAACGTAACTTTTATTGTCACTTAAGTTCCTAAAATATTGTGGGATACCGATCCTAGTTTGTTTAGTTTTCAATTTACTCTGTAAATTTGTGTTAACTCTCATATTTTGTCTACGTAGCTGGACAATTCAAGCGTCCCAGCTTTTTACTTTGTTTTGCCTATAATACTGATCTCATAAAACTCTCCGTTCTTATGTAAATACCTGGACCAAGAGAAGAGGATAACTGGTGGATCGAACTGATCATTGTATACTGGGTGGAGTAGGAAAACGGTATTTTATGCAACTGGCATTTCGTCTCAAGGGTAACTGCAGTACTGACAGTGGTGATTCAAACTGACACCAAACCCATTAAGAGCTTAGCCGTTGGTGGATTTTTCTCTAGACTAACCCATTTGAAGTTACGTAAGATCTTCGTCCCTAGTGAACGTTTATATTTGGTAATGAGAGATTTGTAAGAGATCAGTCTTTTTTTTCTCCTTCAATAACGTGATATCATTTTTTTGTGTGGTTAGTTTGTTGGTCTTTAACCCCACCTAGATTTTTTTTGACTAAAAGAGGCCATCTGAGCCAATGTAAATATTGTACATTTTTCATACCAATCTTTATTATACTTTTTATTAAATAATATCTTTTTATTCGACTTCCTTTCCAACAGAATTCAAGTACTAACGTTATCTTTACCTTTTAAAGTAAACTTTTAATTATTTGGTACATGCAAAAAGTCCTGGCAGATTTTGGTGAGAATTAAAATCAATCTAAGCCCTTATTTACGACCTGCTAACTGAGCTACCGGTCAATAAGTACAACCCCCAGTTAATTGTGTTATGCTAACAATTGGACGGAGGTATTGCAATAGTATAGCAATGTTCAGGCACAGAAGAATAAACAATCTCAGCAGAAGAAACACCTACAGCAGAAGAAAGAAACAGTATATTATCTCTCCAGCGGTGCCTTTGATATCGTTAGTTAGACATTTTGGCCTTGATTATGTCATTCGGCTTAGATGTCTGGGTTGGACTCCAAAACAGTTGATTTTACAAATATATTTTTGACAAAACGGTATTATATCGATTTAAAATTAATATAAATTATGTTTTATGCAAGTATAAATCAACATGTTAAAAGAAATTTTAGCCTATTTCAGCAGTTCTCGTATTAAAGCTTTTTAGAAATTTGAACCATTTAAGGTTGGCAACGTTAATGTTTTTAAAGCTTTATTGATAATATAAGGAATTCCAAGCAATTTTATTGTTCTAAGTATGATATAATATTTATAAGTGCCTTATTTCTACCCTCAAAGTTATTTATTATTGTTTATGACTATGTACCATTGCGAGCATAGATAACTGGCGCAACAAAATTATAATTCTAGTTCGCCATTATCTTTCCACTACACCGCCTATGAACATCCGTTTAATGTTAACACCAAATAATCTAAACGTCTCTGAACCAGACTCTTTCAGTGCGATGTTTTGAAATGTTCTTAACCGAAAGGGCGGCATGCGCGAAGGTATGCTCATAGACTTCTCACTAACTAGAAATATAGTGATGTTTGTTTCTTCTGCTATGATTTAGGTACCATCGGAATCGACACTAAGAAAAAAATGTGACAATATTAAACAAAAAAATTAATGACAAATACGTCTGGATTAGCGTGGATGAAATCATCAATTTTAGTGGGTACATTAATATTATTGATATACTTTTACAAGTGTGATTGCTAGTTAAAAAAAAATATATATATATATATATATATATATATATATATATATATATATATATATATATATATATATATATATATATATATATATATATATATATATATATATATATATATGTGTGTGTGTTAGTGTTACATTCACTAATACTTTTAGCCCTCTATGTATTAACAATGGATATTACCGAATTCGCCAAAATAACCAAAAGGTAAGATATTGTGGCATATATGTATGAACATTTTATGCGGTGACACATAACCTAGCATCAATTCTGGAATTGTCGCTACCTTCCGATCTCTATTTATTTATTAATTCTCTAATGTCTACAAACTCAGATTTATATATTTAATTTTCCCCTAAAGGAATGTATGTAAAAACCGTTTCAAATGCAAAATGAGAGGTAATTGCTTTCCCCTCTATTTTATTTTATTCGCTGATAAAATTTGAGAAATTTGCTAGCATTTATATGCCAAAAAACAGGTCAATATTGTTTAATGAAAAGTGACATGCGGATTCTGGTGAACAAGTCATTAAAATGTTCATAAAGTTGTGATTTAAAAAAAAATTAAAATTTGAGAAAAATATGTTGAAAAAAGATGGGACCTAAATAGAAAATTACTTTAGCATTGCCCGCCATTTTGGAAGAGAGAAAAAAATAAAGTTTGTCATCATGAGTAAAAAGATTATAGTTTTGTCTATTTGGGCCCAGTCATTAATATCGCGTGAAAGGTAAAACAATTATAAGCAATATATAAATTCCTATTTTTTCTGTCCCACTCGGTATATTATAACCATAAATTTAAATTTCTGCCTTGCTTCAGTTTTTATAACAACTTAATAAAAGTAAATATTGGCCTTTAGTATAACAATCGATTCACTTTAATCAATCAACAAAATGTGCTGACATTATGTAAAAATTTTTGTATGTTTTTAATTAAAATTAATTAAATCGTACTATTCCAAAAATTGATACAAAATATTGGCATGATCAAACTGTTGTATCGTTTACACAACTACATTTCTTTATTTATTTCAATGTGTTTTTCAATGTAGTTTTCACCCCGTATGAAGTTGCCTTGGAATGTATGAACTTGAATTGAAATCTATAATTTTTTTTAAACTGGAATTTTAGAAAGACATTTAACAAATATTTTATACTGTGTTAGATCTTTGAATTAACTACTTAAAGAATATGAAAAAAAATTGCGCTGTCCCGCATAAGAATAATCTTTTAGTTCTCTTCTCTTAGCAAAATCTTCAGTCTTAGTATTTCAATTAACAGAATTTTAGTTATTGTATTAAGGGACATTTTCTTCACGTCTGGGTAAGATACTGATAGCTAACAAGATGATTGGAAGTGGTTTTACTTTAACATTTCATTTATGACTATATTCACAATCTGATTTTCTAGTTAGTTACAAGTAACTTATCCAGAAGTGAAAAAAACGGCCCTAAGACTGAGAGAACACAGATTCTCTTTGGAGAATATCACTACTGCATATACTCAGTAACCTCTGTATACATAGTCATTTATTTTCCCATTGGGAAAAGAAGTACTACTTGTAGGAACGATAATGTTATCGGTATATCTGTAGTAGACGCACATAATTGGTGACAGATTAAACTGTACATTGAAAAGTATATCTGGGATACTTCTTTCCAACCAAACTGTCAGAAGAAAACTTCATGAATTCGATCACTCTGTGAGGAGGTGTGCAAACTATTAACAGAACAACAATGCGTAGCATGAAAATTGTGGGCAAAATAATATCTTTGAGGAATAGCAGTGTGAAGTAGATGTTTCTTAAGGAATGAATGCAGATTTATTTTGTATCAGTCGAGGAACGTATTTTGGTATGAAGGCAACGGAATTATAGATATGGAGAATAGATACTAAATGCTAGGGTAGGGTTTGAAGTGTATGGAAAGGAATGATAAAATTCAGACTGAACTGCTGGTGTTGATAGGTAAGAGTATGGATGATTTTAATAACCAAAAATAAACTAGCGTATCTATTCACGTATCTATTCAGCATGAAGAACTAGGTGACAAAAATTTTGTCCATTTATCAGTTACTGTCCTTCAAATAATAAAAAAAAACAATTTCATCTCAACTCCTTTAAGGGCCTCTGACTTTCTAGGAGTGAGTTTTATGCCACATATTTATAAAAACTTTTTGACTTATTTTGATGAGTACTACACGCTGTAGAAGTTTAGAACACTATTTCAGAAACACCCTTTATATCTGAAGATACAAGTGCAGCTCCGTCGAAGAGTGGATGAACTTGTGAATTTGAAAGTACCACTGGCTGTAATATTGGAACAATGGTAAGTTATTCCTTCAAATCTTATCAGTTGGTTGATACAACGCATGCCTAGAAAAATCACAGCGCTCCTACGAGCAAGAGTTCGCTTTGTAAGGTACTGATATCTCTTTGTTTTTTCTGTTCGAAAATTTCTTCCACCTTAGTTGAGTACACCGAAGTTATTACTCCCTTTTTTAGAATTAAAGCAAGTAATATCTCACACAACTTTCTTGAAAAAAAAAGTATATCTGGTCAACTGTTGCAAGAACTGACAAAATTACAAAATAGTTCATTAAACTTCGAGTTTTTGCCCGAAGAAAAAAATCTGAAAACTATATCTTAAAATAAGAAACTTTGATTTCATGAAATTGATGATAGGAATTTTTTTTATATTCTTTCAGGGATTGCCTTGTAGTCATAAAAAGTGAATCATACCGTATTTTAAAATCTTCTCTCACAGAAACTAGGTAGCAAAAAATTGTACTATTTTTATACCAAGAAAATTCAATCTTAAAAAAACAAAAATTAAATATGTATGCATCTAATGTAATAAATGACAAAATTCCTAATTCATCCCGATGAAACTCACTACTTAAAAATTTTTACCCACTGAAAGAAATTAAAAAAAATATTTGTTTTCTCCTCGATTGTATATGAAATACGTTTTTATTGTACTTTTGCACATTTGTGTTCAAAAATAATTTATTTACTTTGATCCTAACTGATCTATCGCTCCATAAATAATTTGTGAACCAATTGCAGTTAAAGTGCCCCCTGACAGTGAATGAAATTTGTGAGACTGTAACGTAGTTTTCATAATGAAAATCTATTTTCATCTCTGTATTTAAAACGAAAATGAATAAATATTTTAAACTGCAACGCTAAACAGGTTTTCAAATCAAAATAACCCTATAGTATTATTACAAATTTACTCCTCTGCATCGGGTATAATAAATAAATTTCGCTTTAACAATGTCATTGTAAACTTCATATAACATAGAGAAACCTATTTATATAACAGCTACCGTACTTTATCTTCATTTAGATCTAATCCCGAAAGAAATCTCACCACAATTGCTCCTCTGCTATATAGAATGCAGGTAGTTTAGAATATAATGAAAAATAAAATATAACACATGAGATTTTTATGAAATTGCTGCATATATTTAAATATGGTACATGACGTTACATAAACCTTGCAGCTGTATTTATTATAAAAGAAACTTGTGCAATGAAAAGAAGATACAAAGCATTTTTCTAAAAAGTTTAGAGTATTAACTTTTTATTAACAACAAATTATTAATTTTTTGCAGTACTGAAAAAATGTACGCCACAATTTTGTAATGTAGGTTTTAAAAGACACTTGTTTTTTTCTAATCAGTTATTTATCATCTGTTTATTTCCGCTACCAAGTCTAATCACCGACGCCAGAGAATGACTGACGCACCATGCAGGAGACTAGTTTTTAGAGATTGTTGTAATCCGGAAAAAGTAAATTTTTGTAGATTTTACAATTGTAATAATGTATTAGCCTATTTCGATCAGTAATACAGTTTACTTGAATAGCTATTTAAATTTACTAAAACTAAAAATTAGGATTTTAGAAATCTTGAGGATTATGGTCCAGAGGCCATTCCAGATAATCTCTTCGACCTATTCATCTATTTGAAAATTTCGGTTTAGGTATTGCCGAACATCTTGGGCATAATAAGGAAGTGCCCACCTTGTTGAAACCACATTTTAACAGGTATTTGTCCTTCTCCTTCAAGGGCCGGTATAATTTGATTATATATGTGTATATATGATAGATCTATTAACGTACCCTCAATAAAAAATTGACCAATACTTGTACCTATAATTATCAGCCCAGACATTTGGTTTTTTGCAAGTCGTCCATTCAGCGAGAATTATTTCTCACCCAATTCAACAGTTATGTTGGTTAACGGAACTGTTTCGACAAAAAGTTGCTTTTTCCCAAAACACCACATTACTTGCGAAATTTGAATTGGTGTTAAAAGTTTTCATCGATATGAGAATTGCAGTCTACAATCATCTTTATCATCATCTTCTGTGGCACCGTATATGGATGATAATTTTCTTTTTTCCTGAGCGACGACTAATCCCGTGTATCACTACAAGATTTATCGTTGATGTTTTTTGGCCTTTCTTCCAAAATAATCGCAACTTCATGTACTTATTTTCAATAGTTGCTGTCTCTGAACGTCCTGTTTTAGGTGAATTTCTAACATTTTTATTTGCATTAAAACTATTTAACGTTTTACTAACAATTGTGCGAGTTACTGGTTTTCGATTCTGATGCAAATTAATAAATTTGCATACATCTTATTAAGTTCTACGCCTATCACCATAACCAAACATCATCAAGCTTTTCTATTTTTTCTCTTTCTATTAAGTGAACCACTTAGAACAAAATTTAATAATTAGTAACTTTTAAAAATATTAGAACTTGTTAATGATAACTTCTGCTGGATGTTTATATTATTGACAATATATTTTAAATTAAATTTTTTTATAGCTACTAGATGTAAGTTGCAAATAAAGTTATGTCCGTAGTTATTAAGAATAAAAGTAACAAACCTTGTATCACTGCACTGCTAAAACAAGATTTGCCCAAGTCTAAATATATATATATATATATATATATATATATATATATATATATATATATATATATATATATATATATATATATATATATATATATATATATATATATATATATATATATATTGTAATGATAACAAAATGGGATTTTATTTTGGGCGCCACCAAGCGGAGACTGCTTGGATTACGATACTTACTTTTATGATTTATATATGAGCTGAGACTCGTCAACAAAGGGAGCCGGTTCTAGGAGCCAAAGCACTATTAAATTTTAAGGTATCTCTTTTTTTTTATAATAAGGCAAAGGTATCAAATTAACACATATAATGATTCCTCTTTTTCAAAAGTTGACATAAATGGATACTATATTACAAATAAAACCCACCACTAAAAATAACAAAACAATTTGATACACAAAAAAAAACTTCACGTTGTAATTTTGAATTACTTAACTAAAACTATGTCTGAGCTCAGATAAATAAAGTTGAAATTAATATAGTTCTCAATATCAATCAAATGTCTGTCATATGACACAAAACAATTTAAAATCTTAACAAAAAAAATACTACCGTTGGGGCCCCTTTTTTTCTAGTACTTCGTACACTTGGATAGTTTCCACCACCCAGGCAAAACCATAAATTCCTGTCCTCAATTTTGCTTTCTCCAATCAAATAGCTTTCTCCTTCTCTGTAAATCGCATTTAGTTATTCATATTCAACAGCTCGACGTTAAACTCCTTTCAAAAAAACTCTTTACTTCCACTCTTCTCCTCTCATCTATTTTTTCTGACTTTTCTTTCCTTCAATCCTCCGCCAACTCGTTTTTCTTTTTTAAAATTCCATCTTAATTCTAAATATAATGTTCAGACATCATTGCCTAGCAACTAACAACTATATAAAAAGTTTTGGCACTTTCACACTTACTATGGTCCTTTCACGTGTGTCTTGGTCCTTTTTACTCTTCATATACCTAATACCTATTACTTAAATCTAAAACTCTTGTATTATTACTACTACAAATTTGAATTACCTACTTAAAATATGTGTCAACTTGATATTTCTCATTTTGCCTTATCGTTATACCTTAAATATGCCCTTACTGGCTGCAATGTTAGTTAACTAAGATCGAAACTTATTTTATTATCTTTAATAAACCCCATTTTATTCCATATCTATGTAGTTAGTACCATTCATTAACTTTAAAACACAAATTCAGGCCACCAAATATTAATAAATCGCAAGAGTCCTTAGATTAATGATTGAAACCTTTATTAATTACCTTGGGGGTCGCAGATATCATGTCTATATATATATATATATATATATATATATATATATATATATATATATATATATATATATATATATATATATATATATATATATATATATTTTATATATATATATATATATATATATATATATATATATATATATATATATATATATGATTAAATATGATTTGAAGGAAACAACTACTCAGCGGGCAAATACCCCGACTTACATTGAATTACACCTTCAAATCATGATAGATCGATAGCCAATATCATATATATATATATATATATATATATATATATATATATATATATATATATATATATATATATATATATATATATATATATATATATATATATATATATATATATATATATATATATATATATATATATATATATGTATATATATATATATATATATATATATATATATATATATATATATATATATATATATATATATATATATATATATATATATATATATATATATATATATATATATATATATATATATATATATATATATATATATATATATATATATATATATATATATATATATATATATATATATATATATATATATATATATATATATATATATATATATATATATATATATATATATATATATATATATATATATATATATATATACAGGATTGTACTTTGCAATAAAAAAGGACGTTTCATTTCTGGTTAAACCAGAAATTTCCTGAGATCGACAAAAGGATGTTCCTAATGTATTCAGCCCTCTTGAATGTAAATTTTTATTCATACTCTATATATTTAAAATGTTTCATACTTACGCTCAACCCTGTATAAATCAAATGAGAGTCGATCTAACATTAAATGGATACATTCTTTGACAAACAATGGCAATCAAAAACAATATTTTATTAGAAAAATTTAGGTGAATTGAGGCATAATATTACTTCCATCGCATCATACAAATAAAGATTGCAAATTATTGTAAAGTTTCAAATACCTATTACCACTTTCCTCGATAATGATTTTGGTAAATATAATAAATTAATTCTGATAATGCAGCAGAGTACTAATTATCTTTATTTAGGGGGAAAAATAATTTAATTTTGGAGGATTGATTGATTGATTGATCCCTATTAACAAGTCCAGTGTTTCCCTCTTAATTAGTTTATGATGTATCTGGAACCATATTAGTACCGCAACAAAATAAAACAGTATAGAATTAAAATTGTACATACGTATGTTTATTTGAAACATGAACAAAATAATTCAATTCGAAATAGCCCATATTAATTAACTTTTAAGAAATAATATCTTGGAAATTAAAATTCAAACGGTCAGTTTCAATATCATAAAATATCTGATGTGGCCAGCACATAACTTTCTTATACCAGTATATATTATCCTGATCTAAAAAAATTATTCTATTTAATTCTTCACTTACCTCAATTAAATTTTAATAGCGTATCTTAAAATATTTCATTAAAATTTTTTAAATAATTAATTATAAGTGTCATTCGATACTGTCAATAATAATTCATGTCATATATTTTAATAATTTTTTGTTATTGACATTGACATTTTTGTAACTAAATCAGATCTGTCAAACTGTTAAATTTATCCTAACCCCATTTTATGAGGCCAAATGTGAAAATATTTCAGTTTACATCAGCTTTATTTAAGTAATTGGAAAATATATTTTATTCTCTTGATATAGTAGACATGATTTATGATCTTTCATCAAAAATATATTTTTCTGTAAAGTCAAATTCAAAAAAGTTTGGATTCCATGAAGGCCAATTTTATTCATCACCGAATTTTTCATTGTCTTTGACCTTTAGAACAAGTGTACCAAATTCGAAAGCTTTATCTCGAGATTCGTCCAGAAAAGCATTAAATTTTTTTTCTCGAAATTGTAGAGTTTTTCTTCTTTCATTCATTATGTCTCTTCCGGTGGTACCACATTCACCAAATTTAATGTGTCACCTAAAATGTTGTTGACAATCTTAACTGTAAAATGTTTTAAGTCTCCCCTTAGTATTTTTTGAGGTATCGCGGATACACACATACACACACACACGCATGCACGCACGCACGCACGCACCGACTGACTTTCGGAAAATAGTCAGAATGGATTCAGGAGGGTTCAAAACGTATAAATCAATCAAAATCTCGAGATCGAGAAAATCACGATTACTATACTTCCTTATATTAGGTATAAGAAAATATAAAAGTATGTAATGGTTTGCGCTGTCATTGGTCAAAAAGATATAAACCAAAAAAAAATTTAGCCTCAGATTTTCCTCCATAACTACGGAACGGTACCGATTATCCTAAACTTCTCTATAGATTCCTGACGAACATTAAATTACCAAACTTTTCCTTCTTCAACCAAGTTTGCATCTATTACCATATCTGAGATCCAAGTGGTAATCATTTAAACAGTTCTAACCCTGTATGTATATATATATATATATATATATATATATATATATATATATATATATATATATATATATATATATATATATATATATATACATACATATATATATATATATATATATATATATATATATATATATATATGTATATATATATATATATATATATATATATATATATATATATATATATATATATATATATATATATATATATATATACATGTATATACTATATATACTATACTATATATGTTTATTTATGTGTTCACTAACATGAATTTAACTCCACATGATTTTATTTGCTTATTGAATACAGCACGTTTATTATAAGGTATATTAAACTGTATTGATATATTATGTATCATCCTTCTCCCGGCAAAAAAAGTTATTATATTTTCCTATCAGGCAGTAGAAATGTCATGTTAATAAAAAGCATACGCCGAACTTGATACATAAAACAAGAAAACTTTTCTTTTTCCACTTTAGAGGTTGATCGATGAAGGACATTTCACCTTTGTATCATCGAGGCCGGTATAACTCCCCTGTCAATTATTTTAAGGTGAGCCATAAATTGTGTTTTAAGGTGACATTTTCATGAATTTTACAACAACTAGCGTTCGATCCCCAATTATCTACGCCACTAAGGACATAAACCACCTATTCCCCTCAGGATTTCCTCGCTAGATTTGCAATCACAAGAATCCGTTATTCATAGAGTCCTTTGATTTTCCAACGCTTACCAACCAATATGTATCGTAGGAAGAGAGGGGATATGGAGTGATATATAAGCCCACCCAAGCTCCTACATTGAGACATCAAAGCATCTTCGTAGCCTTATGAAATCTTTGTTTTTATGAAGCCAGACTTTCTGATAAAGAAAACTTCCCTATTGAATCTCCGCACCTACTTTATCCCGAAAGGTTTCAAAGGGGTTATTTTCTATATGTACACTGAAAAATTTTAATAACTTGCCAAGGGCTTCCATTATAATTCCATTTCATTTTGCATCAGACGTTTTCTAGAGATATTAAATTTATTACTTAGTACGGCATATTTCCTTCGTATATTTCATAGGCGTATATTAAATCCTTAATTCAGAGAGTACATTTTGTAGTTAACAATAATGATGAACCAGGAGGTATCAGCGTCTGTGTCAAATTATTCGTTATAATTAGAATTTGATTATCATGACGTAAATAAGAGAAGACGACTGCAGAACAGTGGCAGACAGAACAATCAACAGTATTTACCTTGTAAACTTTTTTACATAAAAGCTCCTCCCTATTCATCGCCTTTGTTTCTCTCCGCCAATTAACGTTTGGTGCTTTTTCGACGACACACGTTTCGTCACAGAGGACAACGGCCTTACGTGTCTAACCCGCACACTTTACATAGCAACGCGGTCTACTTTGCCATTTGTTACATTCACTAATGCACTACACTAAACAGAAAAGTGCTAATAAATAAAAAATGTCTTTGTACAATTTCTTTCAATGAAAATCCGTAAGAACGTAGAAAATTGATGAGAAAAAGAAAGCAAAAATCTCTACATGAATCTTCTTCAAGTTTAATATAGTGTGAATAGAAAATAATCTAAGAAGATTTATGTAAATATTCTCGTTTCCATTCTATCGTGTTTCCGCTGCATCTACAAAACTGTGACTACGTTATTAAACGTAACTGATGATATTTTTAAGTCCATTGATGAAAACAAGGCTACATATTGAGTTTTATTAGACTTTAGTAGAGTTACTTTAGTTGTTGATGGAAATCTACCAAAGTTCAAATCTACCTTAAAGGGTGTTCCACAAGGTAGCTGTCTTGAGCCCTTACTTGGATTATTATTGTATACATAAAGGTATTTTAGCAACAGCTTAAACTCTGTGATACATTGATCTTGTCTTCGTTTCCGTGTTGCAATGCTGTTTTTCAGTCGGCTTTATTAATGTCTATCAGGAAAATCTACACGAGGTCAAAATTCTTGTCTGAGATTTATAACATATTTTCTTGGTATTACAATCTTTAAAAAACATGTTTAATCATTACTTGTAGAAAATCGAAGTTAATTTTTCCATTATTTCTATTATTTTTTATTGTATCTGGTGATTATAAAGTAAGGGATATATTTCAACTTATTATATATTCTTAACAAATTAAATTAATATCAAAAAGTAAATGGAATCTAGTTGCTTACATAATGGGATTTCTGATGTCAAACACTAGTTACCGCAAATGCTCGATATGACCTCCATTTTGTTGTTGTAAAATTATCAACCATTCTTCCAAATTGTATAAAGCACTATTCAATATTTTTGGATGAATTGCACGAATTTGCTCTCTAATACTGTCCTTTCATTGCTCCAGCGTTATTGACCGTGTTCCAAACACCAAATTTTTTAAATAACCCCACAGCCCGTAATCCGCTGGATTGATATCAAGCGATCTTGGTGGCCATGAATTTGCAAAATGTCTGCTTATAACACGATTTTGAAAAAACGCAGTTAACAATTCTTTAACTGGTCGGTAAATGTGATGGATCACCTATCCATCCTGCATAAAAATCATGTTTTGAATTCCTTCGTGCTCGTTTTGCAACTGTGGAATTGCATAATCCCTTAACATTTGCAGGTATCGTTCACCAGTAACAGTTACAGATACGGCCTCCCCAGTCTGCATTTCCTCGAAAAAGTATGGACCAATGATGAAATTAGCTGTCAAACCCCACCAAACGATAACTTTTTTTGTCATGAAGGCCTTGCTGAACGATTTCATGTGGATTTTCTGTTGACCATATTCGACAGTTTTGGGTATTAATTCCACCATTAAGAGAGAAATGGGCCTCATCTGTCCATAAAATACGGGATAACCATTCGGGTTCAATTTCCATCTAAGCCAATACGTGTAATGAAAAATCGTACCTGCGAGCAAAATCTCCGTCCTTTAATTCAAACAGCAGTTGCAGTTTATAAGGATACATTTTTAGGATTTTCCGTAAAATTTTCCAAACCATGGTGTATGGCATTTGTAATCGTTTTGATATCGCATTCACACTAGTGATTGCTAGCGGATTAGTATTGGCTATGTTTTGATTTTCCTGAAGAACTTCTGCAACTTGGACATCACTAATCCTAGGTCTTCTTGACCTCGGAAGGTCTTTTACAGACCCTGTTCTTTCAAATTTGCTAATCAAATTACGATACGCCTTCATTTTGCACGGCCCTGCTCTCAAACCCATTTTCGTACGAAATGTTCGTAATCCAGTAGTGTAATTTTTACCGCCTTCATAATAACATTGCACTAAACCAATTCTTGTTTGCAGATCCATATTGAAATTGTTACAATTTACGTTACGCGAGTTTTATTTTGAGAACAACTCTCTAAATTACGATTACTTCGTTTGATACTTGTGTCAATAGTTGTCACGACAATTCTTTTGTTTTCCATAGATACACTAAAATCCAGTTATTGAGGCAACTAGATTCTGTTTACTTTCTGCTACTAGCATAATTTCTTAAAACTATATAAGAATTTAAAATAGATCCCTGACTTTATGATAACCCTATATATCTTATGCACAATGCACATACATTTTCTCTTTTTATTGTAATTAGTAATTGTTTTATATTTGTACTATTTAATGTACATACGTAGAACCTTGAAAACTAGTACTTGTGTGCTAATTTGTAATAAGGAGTTACTTGGAAGAGCAACCCAGTTGAATGTCGCCAACCTTTTACTAATTGTAATTTATGAGAATTATTGAGGAAAGTAATATAGTCATATTATTATCAACATTTCTAGAAAAAAATAATAAAATAGTTATAAGCATCCTCCCGAACCTAACATGATAACGATAATAAATACCTATAATTTTTTATACACGGAAAGAAAATGCGTTAATTATTTTGCAACAACTTTGTTTGATGAGAACTGTAATTGTTTTCATCAAAGTTTGTAATTCATTGTAAAATAATACATAATATGAAAGTACCATAAATATTTGAAGTAAAATTGTGGTAGTTATAAACAACAAATATTGTTTGACTGTTTATTCTCTTAGTATGGTAAAAGTAACCATTTATGTCAAAGTAATAGATCAACTACAATGTGCAGAATATTACTATGCGGTCTGTGTTGAACTAAAACAAACGTCGTACCTGTATATTGTAAGTAGTAATAGTTTCAAATTAGAGATGTACGTACGCAAGCAATAAGTCACCATCAGATTTGTTTACCATCAGCTCGTTGCTTTTGTGTTATGCAGTTATGTACGTATCATTTCATTTTATTCCAAAATGCCGTCCAGTCTAGAAACCCTTGTTATATCGTTATATTCAGTGCTATGAGTGGTGATTTTTATAGACATAACCATAGACGATTTTATTATCTCAATCTTAAATAGGTGGAGGTTTCTTGAACTAACTGTGTCATTTTGAGGTTTATTAGTTCGAGATTTGATGTTTAACTAGAATAACATTATAGTTTATACGAGCACAATTGAAATCGTATAAAAACTAAAAGCCAGCAAAAACAGTCGGCATCTCTTTATTCTATATATTATTGTATATGTACAATAAAGAGATGCCGACTGTTTTTGCAGGCTTTCAGTTTTTATACGATTTCAATTGTACTCGTATAAACTATACAGGAAATCTTTATTTATAACTTCTAGAAGAGCAAAAATTGAGGAGGAAGTTTTCGTTTCATTAACTGTGTAGATGTAAAACGGTTCATTCCGTTAAATAATAACAACGTTGAGATGTGGACAAATTTATTATGAACTACAGTCTTTCCATGAAGAGATGGTGCATTGTATCACCTGTGGTTTTAATCCACAAGGACTTCAAACGAAAATGGGATCAACTCGCAATACGCGACATGTCAATATTCTCTTTGTAAAATATTTGGGGTGGCATTACTTAAACGTGCTAAATATACTACTATTGTACGTAATGGTTATAATGATGACTTAATTTGTCACTGATTTATGTAGGGAATGTTGCTGCAAATGTTCACAATATATCTTACAATATTGTAGCAGAATCGTCAATAAAAACCTGAACATGCTCCAAATATAAAATACCTATAATATTATCACAAATACTATCTTCTAAAATACTGCATAACTATAACCACACTTTGTGGTATAAATTTGAGAATGAAATTGTGCCGGTCACTCTTTCTTTTGAATATTTTTGCAAGTTTATGTTGCAAATAACCTAATAATTTGTAGTTCAATTTTATTACAATTTACTAAAATTTGTTGGTATTCTTATTTGTATCGTAATTTATAGTAAAAGTCCATCATCAACATCATCAAACAGCCTGTCTTGTATGGCCTCTCTTAATGCTCTCCACTGATTTCGATCTTGGGCATCTTGAATCAATTTTATAGTGATTTGTTTTATATCCTCGGTTCATCTGGTTGGTGGACGCCCTCTAATTCTAGCCGCATCTTGCCCGGGTCGCCATTCCATAATTTTTTTGGTGCATCTGTCATTGGGCATCCTTCCAGCCCAATCTCACTTCAAGGAGATTATGCATTCCATTGCATCGGTAACCCTAGTGATTTGACGAATTTGCCCATTTGGAATTCTCAGCGTGATTCTGAGCATGCTGCATTCCATGGCTCGTTGGGCTACTCTTACTCTTTTAGCTGATCTCTGCATTAACGTTAGAGTTTCCGACTTGTAAGTCACGACAGGTAAGAAGCGAGGCAAAATTTTTTGAAGAAAAGGGGCGTGGCTTCTATAGACTCATTTTAAAGCAAATGTCGAAGGCTGCAAAGTTATGATATCTAGAAAAAAAGTACACTTGTAGGACCGCCACTCCTCAATAAACATAAAACATAAATACACCACAAAAATTAGACAACCCCCGATTCCAAAGCCGAAGCTGCACGGGTGAGGATTACACTTATGAAAAAAACGCAGACACACAACCATACCCACCGACATTGCCAGCGCCAGTGGCGGGGATTGAACCCGTAGCGAAATAGAGAGTTTGTTCAGTCACACTAGCCATCGTGCACTCTCTAGCCAACTATGTGCCGGCTAGTTAAGTAGTTAACATGCACATACCTACCTATTTATAATTTAGTTTAATCCGCCTCTCCTTTTTTGCGATATCGGAAATAACTTCGTCGTAAAAGTTTGAATTTTGGGACATCTCCTTCACAAAGTCACTTTCTATTGTCAACAGGGATAATTTTGAAAGCCGCTCTTCACTGGTTGAATTTCTTGAAAAAGTTTTTATTCTTTTTAAGGTCGAAAAACTGCGTTCAACCGAAGCACTAGTTGCAGGTATCGTCAACACTAATTCACACAATTTCAACACTTCAGAGTAGGCCTGATCCAAATTATTTTCTTTTATAAAGATAATCAGTTCGTTGGCGTTATGTTTCTGACTAATATCTTCTGTAGCATAAATAACTGAAAGTTCCGATCGTAACCAAATTATATCAAAAAAATTTCCGTAGCTATCACTCAATGACTGAAGTGCGTTTTGTGGAAACTGTTTATTTTTAAATTCATTAAAATTACACAATTCTAAAAATTGTATATCACTAAAATTTTTAAATCTATTATTTAGTTGACACAAACGCAAATAATATTTTCCACAGTGCTAGGACCAGCTTCCAAATTTAATAAGCAATTCTAAAACTGCTTACACGCACACTAATGTTCAACGTTTTAAAAATCACTTGTCGCCGCACCACAGGTTCAGAAACACCAAAAAAGTTTTTACAAATATAGCACAAAAGCTGAGAATAATACTAGGAAGATTAATATTAAGTATAATATTAAAATCGATATTAAAATCGAGATTAAAATCTATAAAACAAAACGCATTACGATGCTATACGGCTCAGATATCAAGATTATGAAGTGGGGATGGGATGCATTTCAAGAAGTTGCTTACATATATCGAAGTCGCGTGAGTTCGTGTTGGCTCGATTAATCGAGTGCGTCATCGTTACGGTTTCATCATGCAACATTATCTCAGCTGTTGAAAAGCAGGGTCGTGTCTATTGAAATTGGGTAAAAGTAAATTTTAATGATTAGTATATGTGATAAATAATAATTAGGTTCTAATTATGTGTTTTTTTTTAATAATCCCAGGGGAAGCACTGCTTCCCTTGCTTCCATGGACCGACCGCCACTGATGATTTTAATAATCAGTAATTGGTTTCTTTATCGAACATTTTTCACCCAATAGGTATGTAAAAGTTAAAATTAACATAATTTTAATTCAAATTATTGTGCGAAATTAAAACAATGTTTGGGTTTTTCACGAAACTCTGGATAAAATGATTTTAATTAAATTGAAAGCTCCATTTTGCTCCAATTGAGCACATCCATAATGCAACAGCACATGGAATAAAATTATCATGATAATCTGATTATTATAGGGGACATGTAAAATTATCTATGGTTTTCAGATTAAAAACTTAATTAGATTTGAATAATCCCATTAATTTATTAATTTCCTCCTGATGAACAGTGCAGATTATTGATACGTTTCGCGTGACCCCAACCGTATAAACCTATCAAGTAATTATTATGACCTTGATTAGTATATATGTGTACATATTAAGTAATTACTATGACCTTGATGATTATTTATTATTCTCAAGTAATTTCAATCATAAAAGTAAAAACTAACTGGTGATTCCTACAAAATAAACTCGACCATTTCAAGAACTTGGCAAAATTGTAATTTTTATTGATTTACTATTATTGATAATATAATATTTAAAAAAGGAGAAATTTTACTCGTTGTATTCAATGAATTTTCATGGAATAGTTTTTATATCTATCCGCTTCTTGATATAAGAACATATAGAATTATTATCGTAGTAACACTAGCATGAAATTGCAATTTGAATGCAATGGCGAGCATGGAATAACACAAAGACACCGCATAGCCAAGATGACTGTCTCTTGATGTTATAAACATTTATTTTTTTGAGGAATATGCCATTTATTTTATGGTATAATAATAGGTAGAAAATTGTTTGTTTAGTTTAATTGTTAATAATATAAATGTAATTTACAGAATATGTATAAATAAATTTAACTAATTAATAATTTAAAAATTTATGTGGGTATTATTTATTAGTCAAGTTAATTTTTAATGTGAACACGAAGGTTAATAGACTTTTAATTTTATTATGATATGCAGAGTGACAAATGTCTTTTATTTATTTTATTTATTATGTCCATCAACTACATTGACACAGAGATCTATGAGAAGTACGAACAGCCGTAACTGAGGCAATGTGAAATGATTTTAGTGTTCGGTGTTTAATTTCCACAAAAACTATTCTAAAAAAGTTATTGCGAGAAAACATATTTTTCTTTCATTATATTTCACCAACATGTAAATTCCACTCATTTTTTGGTAAATATTTCCATTTTTCAATTTTATTCACAAAAAATAATCAAAATAAAAAAAAAACACAAATTTCATTTGAAGCTGCAAATTGGTTCGTCAATTTCAATGAAGAATAATGTTGTTTATGATATCGTCAACATACACTTGGGCTGTTATCGTTCTCTCAAAAATAAACTAGTTAGATCGTCTACTAACGAATATGCCTCGCAGCACCATGATTAAACAACCGCCATAAGCATAATATGCTTATGGCGGTACGTGCGTCGATAGAAATGATTTGTAAACATTTCAAGTATCGAGGGATAGTTTATAAAAAACGTCTGAGAACAGTTCCTTTGACCGTATGTCAACGAGCTAGATTAGAATGGGCGCTGAAATATCTACTTTGGCGAGATGAATGGCGTTCTGTTTTATTCACCGACGAAACTCGAATGAGTAGATTTTCGCAGAGTTCGGATATGGATTAGGATATGGGTAGCCAGAAATCATCGTCAAGTTCTTGAAATATATTATATTTCAAGAACTTGACGATGATTTCTGCCTACCCATCTACTCATTCGAGTTTCGTCGGTGAATAAAACAGAACGCAGAAATCATCGTCAAGTTCTTGAAATATAATATATTTCAAGAACTTGACGATGATTTCTGGCTACCCATATCCTAATCCATATCCGACCTCTGCGAAAATCTACTCATTCGAGTTTCGTCGGTGAATAAAACAGAACGCCATTCATCTCGCCAAAGTAGATATTTCTGCGCCCATTCTAATCTAGCTCGTTGACATACGGTCAAAGGAACTGTTCTCAGACGTTTTTTATAAACTATCCCTCGATACTTGAAATGTTTACAAATCATTTCTATCGACGCACGTACTCCATTGGCATTATCTAGTGAATATGTTGTTAATTGAAGTACAGCAACTTTCTCTATTGGCATTCAGATAAATGGAGCGGTATAGATCTGCATTGTTTTTCTTTGATATCCACTTCTAATCTTCTCAGATGTTTTGGTACCGTGAAACAAGTCAATAAATGACAGTTTAGACGCAGTTTAGGCGCAGCAACCTCGATTTGATTGTGACCAGCACGAAGCATTTCAAGCTATATTCCTTCCTTCTAGAGATAACTCTCTCCGTGGCATATTGTAATTATTAAGAATAAACTTTCAAGATCACAAGCAGAAATACACTAATAGTCTGCTAATATCCTGACAACTAGATTCAAAAATCCAATAACTCCAAAGAAAAAAAAACAACATGTTAACTTCAAAAACTCTGAAGAACCATTATGTAAAAGTCTGGTGGGTGTGTCAAAAATGGCACAAAAAAGGTTCATACCAAAATGTGTCCAAAAACGCACAATTCTATGAGTTGTAACAGACTTATGTGTGGTTTACAAAATGGACAATAGTTTTTCTGTCGTTGGAGAACCAACGACCTATTGTACTCGGTGTAACTACAGTGGAGAAATAATTACTCCAGGGTTCATTAAGAAATTAAGAATCGTAAACTTCAACTGACCATGGTTTATTCACAAACATTCTATTTGCAAGATTAACAATAAATTCAAAAGGGTAAATTCATTTAACTAATGTTGACGTAATTGGAGGATAACTTTTGGGGTAACGGTAATGAGCTGATAAATTGGGAGTGTAGTCGCTTTTAATGCAGATTAGCAAAATTAATGTTAGTTGTCAAAATAACCAACTATACTTAACGTCTGTCACTGTCAAGGTGACAGTTAATTAAAATTACTGCAGTTGAGTTCAAATGCTACTTGACAGCTGTCACTGTCAATGTGACAGTTACTAAAAATTATTAAGGCCGGCTTCAAATTATATTTGACATCTGTCACTGTCAACGTGACAGTTAGGTAAAACTCTGTTGACTGATATCAACTTATGATTGACGTCTGTCACTGTCAAAGTAACGAAACGCGCTTGGACTAATGACTGAAGATAAATTCCAGTGTAAAATAATGACTGTCTTTCAATTTACGATTACACAGATCAGGACAAACTCTATCTGTTAAGAAGCTAGTATTCGGACAGACTCAAATACTTGTTATTTACGTCTCTCAGTTTAGGACTAGCTCTATATTGAGATGTAGAAAGTATCAATCAAATATTCAACTGATATTTAATTATAACCTATACCTATAAGTTATATTTGAGATCATTCCCGGACGGGCTCAGGAATTAAGCTGCCTTTTCCAGCGTCTGCATCCCATTTTATACTAAATGGTGTCCATGTGCCCATGAATACAAACAAAGTAACTAAGGTACGTAAATACAAACAAAATATCAAAATGTTTATAGATACCCAACTATTTATTTGGGGTAGTTAATTAAGGTGACCTATCTTCCACAGAAACTAACTCTACATTATACATGTCTAGCTAGTAAATTCAGTGTTGAATATTTATTTATATAAAACTCTTTAACTAAAATCTATCGTTACAGAGTATTTCGGTGAAATATTTTTTGCAATATTGAAACGAAATTCGGCATACTTAGTGAGTTTTGGATTACAATTATTTTGCTCATTAAAAATTACATACTTTTAGAACTACCAGTGAAGTAGTTGCGGAGGCTGAGGTGCAAATTTATAATGAAATGTGACCCCAAAGAAAAAATTCAGAGGATTAAGATCTGGTCATCGAAGAGACTATAACTGTGATTCTCTATATCTACTGACCAAAATATATCATGTCAAAAAATTGCCGCTGTATGGGGTTAAAGTGTGCTGGGATATCATCCTGTACTTTTATTACTAGAGATCGGAAGGTAACGAAAAATTCCATTGATGACATTAACATAGATATAGTATTTATATTGTAACCACCCAATGAAACATTCCCAAACAATATGAAATGATAAAATATTCTTACGTACTATGCAATAAATCTGTTGTCTTTATAAAAATGGGAACGAACAATTCAAGGATTTTATCAGGTAATTGGACTGTTTGCAGCTATACAATACAATTGATTGATACAATAGGTTCAGTGGTTTCTTTTGTGTTGTTGAACCTAAGTTGTGCCTATCCTTACAATTTATAGCCGTCATGATTACGAGTAGTGACTCAGAAATACGTGTCGGCGGAATCATCCTTTTTTGCGGCCATTACCCATGACCCTTTTCTTCCCATTATATCTCATCCAGCAGTAACCTTCTATACTTTGTACTTTAAACCTTGGGTAAGGAATACCAAGCAGGTAGCTATAGTTGTCTCGGTGACAATATTGTCTGTTGCCCTGTAAACACTGGGTCTATTAATTGAAGCTACAAATGAGCGACTAGCTTCCTGTCATTGGTTTCCTTTGTGTTGTTGAACCTAAGTTGTGCCTATCCTTACAATTTATAGCCATCATGATTACGAGTACGTCTCGGCGGATTTATCCTTTTTTCCGGGCATTACCCATGATCCGTTTCTTCCTACATATGTGTATATATATATATATATATATATATATATATATATATATATATATATATATATATATATATATATATATATATATATATATATATATATATGTGTGTGTGTATGTGTTAGTGTTACATTCACTAAAAATTTTAGCCCTCTTCGTATTAACTTTGGAAGTTACTGAACTCGCCCAAATAACCACAAGGTAAAATACTGTCATACACATGCCATATGTATCATGAAAATATTTACGCGGGTAGCTCACCTAGCTCCAATCCTGAAATTGACGTCATTTATCGCTACCTCTTGATCTCTAATTATTAATAACATTCAATTCAGTAGAAAATTTTCAGGAAATTGTTTCAGGATGTTTACAGCTATATTATGAACATTTTCTTCTATTTGCCAGTCGTTCCATGACTACTGCATTTCAGAAGTACCCGTTTCCTGTAAACGATGATGAACATTTGCGAAAGGTCGGTGGTTGAGAGCCAACGCTAGGGATACACTTCAACATAGAAGGCGTTTGGCTTCTAATGAATTGCCACTGTCAAATCCATAAAATATACGAAATGAATATCAGTCGTTTCTACATATGTATAATAGTTCATAATGAAAAAAATTTTCAATTGCGAATATCACTTGAACCTGATTCTATAATCGAGTAAACTTTATCAGTCTCCAGATTTAGACAAACTTGAAACCAACTTGAATTAAAAAAAAAAAAACTATTACAACAAAATAGCAATTCCATATTAACAATGTTTTATCATTTTTAACAGTTTCGTCTCAATTTATGTGTGGAGAATCAACGTTCCAAAAAATTTTGTTTCATGGAGATACCTGTACCTAGGAAAAACCCTGTATAAATAATTACAATATTATAATGCTACATTTTTTTGAGTAAATATGCATAAGTAAATATTTTGCAACTAAAGTATAAACCGGAATTTACAGTTCATCAGTGATATGAAAGTGTAACAATTTTATGCAACTAAGACTTTTACTGTTGAATAATATCAATATACTATAATGTAAGCATGTTAAATAGAGGAACGTAAATCAGAAATTTTTTCAAATGGAAATGAATTTATTAGTGTTGAAATGATAGTGATTTATAATCCTGGTATTTACTGTTTACGGAAAGTGCAAAAAATATTAAAAGGAAAAAGAAGCCGTGGCCTCAGTGGTCTTTTCCCCAGTATCACATGTGGTTAACCTTATTATTTATTAAATAAAAACCAATCAAATTTTAATTTATTTATAAAAATTATCATAGAAAACATCATTGGCAAAAAGGAAATAGGATACAACATATTAACTAACTTATTTGGTAATTTACTCCTGAAGTGGGATGGAACCTTTGATGTGAAGTACTCCAGCTTTATATAGGAGATTATATGCATCTAGCCCAAGTGTATCTATATTGTACTGCTTGCCTATCAAAATAGTTAACAGAGTACTTAGAAAATTTACTTATTGCACCACTGGTTTCTCTGTGATTATTTCCAAGGATTTCATTAATAAGATGAAAAATATTCAGTTTCAAGAAGGTGAAATTTTGAATTACTTTGACGTTCTTTATTGTTTGTAACGAAGAGTCTTCTTTCTTCGCTATTTTAACTTACTTTAATGATTCAAATGAAACAACATAAAAAAATACATACATATATTCAGAATGTAATACACAAGAGGGTCAGGACGTGGTCAGCAAGTAATAAACTATGTACATATACACAAATTCAAACTACAGAAAATCCTAAAACAAGTTCACTTAACGAAATTGTTTAGGGCGCCACCCGCCTTTCTTTTTCGTTTAAATAGTTACATATATAAAAGTCTAAAAAAAAGTTACACGCACTAGTGCCGTTGAAAAGGGGAAAGAACGGTTATTTTTCACTAAATTGTCTCGCACAGCTCAATAGCAAAATTAAAAATCTAGGGGCTTTCTTCACCTCTAGTTCATTAGACAGGCAAATCAACCCGTTGATGCAAATTTAGTTTTCAAATTTCCAGCTCGCACTCAAAGCGGAAGCTGGCTGTTTATTATTTAATAGGTACCTATGTAAACAATAATTGGAAGGAAGATAACCTTACCAGCTCGTATATCTTTCTTAGACTACATATTTCGTAACTTCTTAACCATAACTCTCAGCCTGACAAAATCTCCAACGTAGTGCCCGTAAAAGCAACGTACCATACACACAACTCACTGCTTGGACGTACCAGCCTTGTCTCCACATACAAAAGATTAAGATGACGTACTCAAACGTAATTAGCACAAGGTAACGTACATCAAGACACACCCGCTCGGTGCCGTGGCTTCCGAGCGTCTCCTCCAAAAAACCTAACCGTCTTAGTACCAGCGTTCCCCTTGTCCCCACACACCGCAGTGTTCTCGCTGGTGCACTAAAGGTCCAGTGGTCGCTTGGATTATATCAAGGATTTACTATTTATTTAAATCGGTTCCAGAATTTTTAAGGTTGACCTCAAACCAATTTATGCAATTAGCATTAAACGAAACGCAAGTTAATTATATCTAAAAATGGACCGTTACATGTTTCCAGGTGTTCCGATACGACAGACCTTGGACTGCCTTAAGGATCTATTCGAATTAACAATCTCAGGCAAAATGTAGTAAAAGAATATTGAACTCACTAAACTTTGCATGAAACTAAATTGCTTTCGATTCAACGATAATTTCTTCGAACAACATGAAGGAATAGCAATGGTTAACTCTTTGGCATCATTCATTGCTACTCTCTTCATGAACAGTTTCGAGACAGAAGCAAAAGGGAGATTCGAGTATTTCTCCAGGTTTAGGTATGTGGCTGATATTTTTGCAGTGTTTGATAGAAGACTCGCTGATATTGACAACTTGACTTGTTTCTAAATGAAACAGTCGTTTCGCATCAGTTAAATTCACATATGAAATTGAAAACTCTGGATAACTACCATTTTCAGGTCTATTAAAAATTAGAAATAGTGCAAATAAGTTAGAATTTGACATATACAAGAAAGATACCAGTATTCTAAGATATATCCCTAAGGACTCTCACCACTGTGCTTAGTACAAAATGACGAGTTTTAATTTTCTAGTCCTTCATCTATTAAGCTTCCCTCTCAATAAGGAGAGCTTTGAAAATGAAGAAGCATTGATTAAGGATATAGCTGCGAGTGATGGATATTCTGTAAGTTTAATTGATAAAATAATTAGGGAATGAAAATTTAAAATCACTTCGAAATTTCTTGACCTTTAAAAGTGAAAGAGAAAATCCGAAATTTGTATCGATTCCATTCGATCCTCGATTCAACCGTGGTATTGATCGGGAAATAAACTACAACTTTTAAGCAATTCAAAAGACAAAATTAAAACTAACGAAAAGTTGGGGATTTACGAAATTAGCTGTAAGGACTGTAAATAAAACTATGTTGGACAAACTAGATGATCAATTCAAACTAGATTCAAAGAGCATATGACCCATCTCAAATATTCTAGTGTTGCTCAATACGCGTTTAAGAACAACCACAAAATAGGTATTAGCAATTTAAGATTAATTAGGAATGCAACAAATACTATAGAGGTGAATGCATTTGAAAGCTTGGAAATCACAAAATGTAAAAGTAGTATGAATAGTGACAGAGCCAATCCCAAATAGCCCGCCTTATTGGTTAGTCACCGAACCGTGACAATAGTTTAGGTATAAATAGGATACATTGTTAGCATAAGGGTACTTTTAATCATCTCCAGATGATGCAAATTTGATTTGAGAAACGCCCGTCGAGTGCAGTTTATTGTGTTTTGGTGTTTTGTGAAAAATTACGTCAGTGTTGTAAAGTTATTATATCCAAAGTCAGTTGGAACGTTATAAAAACGGCGACTGAGGAATTTATACGCCTGACAAAGGGATTTACTATAATATTGACTTAATTTTCCACAAAATACCAAAAACACCATACTGAACTTTAATCATCTACTGATGATACCATGTATATGGCGATTCTTTATTATTTTCTAGTCTGAAAATTGCCTTTCACAAAAGTTGTGCTGCTACAATATATTTTTAATCCATTTTATATTTATTGCAGTTAATACTCGTGCTATTAAATGTATAATAATAATGACATAGCAGGCTTACTTCGCTCCATGGCTAATGCGATTCTCTGCTCTATTATTGCTCGGCGCTCAGAATATTGCGTTAACTTCATCTTTTTAACTCGATGTCTCATATCGTCGATGATCTTTAGATAATCCCCGGAAACAGCTATGATTCTTGGAAGCAGTAATTTATTTTATTTTATTTCATTTTACTCTTTAAGTTGCAAAACAGCAGCCCTTGTAAATATTTTTATTACTACTTTGCTTTTATTCTCTTCTGATATTCGGGCACTGCTATTATCATTCACCGTTTACAGTTTTATAACCAAGAAAATTTTCTATATTTTGATATAAAAATGTCAATGCAGTTAATATTTTAAAATATCTGAAATTTGGCCAAATTTTGGGGTGGATCACTTTAATCCTTGAATACTTTGGATCAAATAGTCCTCCCAATAAATAAACAATATCATTTGGACGACAAATACATTTAATTTTATGTTCAAATTATAAATTTAAATATAACGATATACTGTAGTACCTTCAAATGCTAAAATTATAATCTATGCACAAGTTCAACATTTCAACAATTGTAATGAGCTAAAATCAGTAATATAATATGAACAATATAGTTATTAGATATAACTATGATATAACTATAATAAAAATAATGGTAAAGCTTTGTCTAAATATACCTTATTAAATTTTTTTTGCTATTTGTTATGCAAATAAGATCAAAATATAAACATGTAGATAAAAAAAGAATAATACCTGCAATAGTAATAACAAAAACTTGTTAGATACAGACGAAATACAGACAGGAAACTATTCTCCTTAAAAAACTGAATTATTCTGAAAATATTTATCAAAATCCCACAAGCGGGTATGGTTTAGTTCTGACTCGAACAAATCACTTATATAAACACAATGCATTTGAGCCAGCACAAGCCCATAATGGATTTACTACTAAATTGTTTGTCAATGCAGAGAAGTTGAGGTTCAACAGTTAGTAATTGATTCTCAAACGTCCACCACATAGTCGTCGTATTACATAGAAATTTTCAACCAAAATAAATGCATTTCCTGAACATTTAAATTCTCTTTTGAATATACATATAACATGTCAGAAGATCTTAAAACCCCTCGTTGTGCAAAGTTTCAGCCCTAAAAAAATAGAGATTGAATGAATAATTAAAACAATTTACTAACAAAAAACCAGTTTAAATGTCAAAGTCATAAAACCAATATACTGAAACCAGTATCTAGTGTGAGTCACACCATCTATACAGGGTGGGACAATAGTACATCCGATTTCGATATGTCGGTTTCTATGACAGCTAGAAAATTGATTTAAAAACATAAATAAACTAGACAAAAAAAGTTTATAACCGGAAATTATTTTCAAATATACAGGGTGAGCTAAGACAATTCTACAGGGTCAACATTTTTTTTAATATAATGATTTTTTTTTGTTGAAATTATGTCATTTACACGTGTCTATTAAAAAAATCATTACAGGCACAATTATCGATTTTAAGAACAAATATTTTAGTACCAGTTATGAAACATCTGTGTGATAACACTCAGCCATATTCACTTCCTAAAAGTATACAGTGTGGCCAAAAATAATTTTTAAATTTACAACTATTTGAACTGAAATGTCTCAATTTTTTCAAAAACACCACTCTGTATATTTTTGGACGATGTGTTGTAAAATTGAAAAACGTACATTTTTTGTACTTACACCTAGACTATTTGAAACCATTTTCGATTGATTAAACAATAACTGCAAAACTCAACAATAAAAATTAAAAATATTTTTTCTTATAATTGTAGAGAAGATATTATAAAAATTGCTCCACATGACACACATTTCTATTTGTCTTTGGAATGAGATTTCTACTGTTCATAAAATTGCCGGAGTGATTCTTCTAAAAGAATTTACTATCCTTCCCTTCACATTTTAGATTGTTGTTGGTGTGATATTTTTATGGGCATCATGTAACACATTTATTATAATACCTTCTCTTGAATTATTTGAAAAAGAACCCGCATTTTTAATTTTTTTTTGCAGTTATTGTTCAATAAATTAAAAATGCTGACAAATAGCCATAGGAATGTCCATACAAAAAATTTTCCATTTAAAAAAATTGAGAAAATTCAGCTAAAAAAGTTGTAAATTTAAAAATCCTTTTTGACCACCCTATATACTTTTAGGAAGTGAAAATATCTGAGTGTCACCACACAGATGTCTGATAACTGGTACTAACATAATTTTTCTTAAAATCGACAGTTGTAATTGTAGTGATATTTTTATACAGGGTGAATCAGTTTTTTGTAGACAAACTTTAACAGGAGATAGAACACATGTTTTTAAAAAGAAACCTACCTAAATATGGTTTGTTAAGGATTCTAAAAAGCCGAAATCTCTTATTCTTTATCTCTTTCCAATGTAGTCAAAATAAATATTTGTTATCTCAAGCCATACTCAAATACAATACATACAAATACATACTCAAAAAAATTCGAGAAACAAAAATTATATTCAACACCCTGTATCTCGGAAACGAAGCGTTCTACAACATATGTTTATAGGAACTTTTCTTTTTAAAAACATGTGTTCTATCTCCTGTTAAAGTTTGTCTACAAAAAAACTGACTCACCCTGTATACACATGTAAATGGTATAATTTCAACAAAAAAAAATTATTACATCCAAGTGGTTGGTAGAAAGTCAATAATAATGCAGGAGTGAAAGGAGGCCACAAAGAGGTTTCAAAGAATGTTCTGATATACATGACATTTTATTTAAAAAAAATTTACTTGACCCTGTAGAATCGTCTTGGATCACCCTGTAATTTGAAAACAATTTCCGGTTATACACTTTTTTATCTAGTTTACTTATGTTTCTAAATCAAGTTTCTAGCTATCATGGAACTCGCGATATCAAAGTCGGACGCACTATTGCCCCACCCTGTATATTAGGTTCATGTAATAACAGGAAATAAATCGAGATATTTTAATTCACCTTTTACCAAAATTGATATTGTGTTAAGCTGGTTTATAAAATAATCCAACGATTTTTTTAAATAAATAAACAATAAACTAAAAAAAAAAACAAGGAAGATTAGCGCGATCTGTCAATCCTATTTTTAATGTTTTATATTTTATGTTTTATTTTGCACCCTACGTTTGGTAAAAATTTAACATTTTTTTTCTGTTTAACGTAAATTTTTTTAGGCATGTGTATACAGTGCTATCCATATGCATGGAATGAATTAATTTTAAGCGTAATTATGAATTCTTAGGGAAGATCCTGAAACAGGTCAATTTTTAATTTGAAATTTCCCTTTTTTAGCATAAAAATAATACTTCCAGCTTTCATCCCCTCTGAATTATGTCTGCCCCTCTGAAAATTTTAAATTAGGAATGGGATCGTGCTGCACCTCGTTCTAAAGAGATTTTGATTCCCTATTCAGAAGTATAAAGTTTTTTAAATTTGGGGCATTAATTACTGAAAAATTTATTTTGAAAATGCAAAATTTTGTGAATGTCCTGTAAACTTAGTTAAGGTATTTTTTGTTAAATTATTGGCTCTGAAGAAAAATTGACACAGACCTGTTGTTATTTTTAAAGTTTTAAATACAAAATTGCACCTATCAGACCGTAGACACTAAAAAATTAGTCAAAAAACCTAAAGAAATAACACTATTAACTGTGCATTAAAAGACTACCAAGTGGGCCATGGAATATTTTTGTTTCCAATTACTGTCACTTTATTCAGTTCAGTAGTTACTCACACTCATCAGTGTTTTTAATAATATTTCTTTATTTATTGAACTTTATTTATCCGAAACTCAGAGAAGAGATATTCTAATTATGATTGGAAGCGGCAATAAAACAAGAACTCAAAAGTCAGTTTTTGAAATGTTTAATAATAAGGACCTTGCCATAATCACAGTCTACAGTCAGTAAAATCAAAAAAAAATTTCGTGAAACTGGACATGTAAGAAATATTCAAAAATCAGGTAGAACTAACTCTTCGATTTGATGAGGAAAAACAATTTGATGCACCGTTAGTGATTGAGGAAAATCCGCATAAACCAAATAGACAACTTGCTGCCGACAGTGATGTAAGTAAGTCATAGTTCCTGCGAGTTTTAAAGAAAGAAAAATACTATCCTTATAAAAACTAAGTTGGTTTAGAAGTTAAATGAGGATGATCCTGATTAAAGGCAAAAATTCTGTGAATTAAAGCTGAACCAAATGTTAGCTTCTGATGAAGTCATATTTCAATTAAACGGAACGGTAAACCACCAGAACTATCGATACTGAAGCATAGAAAATCCTTAGTGGATGATGGACGCTCACACACAATTTCCTCAAAAAGTGAACGTTTGTGCTAGTATCATTAATAATCAAATTATTGGCCCTTATTTTTTTGAAGGCACAGTTAACCATGATGATCATCTAGATTTTTTTACGAACTTTTAAGTACCTACATTGAAAATACTTTTTCCTAATGTTATTATCCAAATGAAATAGACAGGTCTATTTGATACCAACAAGATGGAGCCCCATCGCTTTATTCACGTAGAGTGAGAAACTATTTAAAGGAAATTTGGTGGATTGAAAGATGTGGAATTATTGAATAGCCATCCCGGTCTCCCGATTCCTCCCCTCTTGATTACTTTTTATGGGGCTATTTAGAATCAAAAGTGTGTGTTAATAGGTCATACAAAATGTCATCCGAGGATTCAAAGATCGCCTTGCTTATTCTCAAGAGGTGACTGGCAGTCATTTTGATATTTAATGTAATTATAAAATAAATTGGAAATTCGTTCGAATAAATTGGAAATATATTCTCAATATTATGTGAGATTATGCTCCTCATTTTATGTAAAAGGTTGAAATGAGTACAATTTTGTATTAAATACTTTAAAAACAACAACAGATCAGTTAAAATTTTTCTTCAAAAACCAATAATTTAGCAAAAAATACCTCAACCGAGTTTACAAGACATTCACAAAATTTTATATTTCCAAAATTAATTTTCTCAGTAATTAATGCCCCAGATTTAACAAAATTTATACTGCTGAATAGAGAATCACAATCTCTTATGAACTAGGTGCCACACGACCCCTTCCTAATGTAAAATTTTCGTGGTGGAGATAGTCATAATTTAGAGGGGGTGAACGCGGAGGGTATTATTTTCATGCAAAAATGGCAATTTCGAATTAAAAATATGGCTCCGTGGTCTAGAGGTAACGGGTTCGATTCCCGGCCGTGGCTCTGGGATTTTTCTGTGAGAGAGATTAATCGTAGTATACTCGGATATTGGATGTATGTCCGTTGTTTCTTAATGTGTAACCCTCTCCCGCACAATGTCATTTAAGACATTCAGGGATAAAGGGGGTTGTCATTACATGTGGTGTTATTAAAAATCGACCTATTTCAGGACTTCCCCTAAAAGTTCATAATTACGCTTAAATTGAATTTACTCCATATATATGGACCGCACTATATATTTTTGTACGTTTTGTGCAAGAAATTGCAAACACTTTTTGTGATGAAGAATTCAAACGCAATTTTAGAATAACAAGAGAAGCATTTAATTGGGTTCATAGCCAAATTAAAGATAAATTAGACACCAACTCTAAATATAAAAGCAAATATTCCCTCGGAGAAGCAACTGTTAGCAGCAATTTGGATTTTAAGTGCCCCAGATGGTTATAGGTAAGTGCAGTAATTAATTTGCATACATTGAATATCTTTATGTGGATACTAATTTCCTTCATGTGCTAGTAAACATGATTTGTATTTTTCAGGTATATTGCAGGAAGGTTCAATATGTCCAAGTCCAGCCTTCATATATCCTTTCAAGGAGTAGTTAAGTAGGTTAATATCATTGCTCCTCAAATAATCAAATGGCCCAATGCTGATGACAGAGAAGAAATACAACAACAATTTTATTCTAGTGGCTAAATACCAGGTTGTGTGAGGGCAATAGATAGAACGTACAGTGTTAGCCACTTGAAAGCGGGACACCCCCCTAAAATTTGTATTTATCGTCCGATTTTGACTAACTTTTTTTAGATTGTAGAGCGGGAAAAACTGTACTTTAGAACAAAGTATCACATTTTTTTACAAAAACCAAGGCCTATTGCTTAATTTTTAGGGATAGATAGATTAGATAGATGATAAGGGAGGAGCTGGCTGGTTGGCCTTGACCACCGCGACCCCCTGTGGGTCTATTGTGGAGCTCCTATTCATTTCCTTAGAGCTCCTCATCCAGCTTTGTCCTTTGTATCAGACTCCACAGCCTTGATAAGGGGCTCTTAGTGTAGCTGTCAGCTCTTGGTTTTTGTTCCCCAAGTAGTTGGAACCTAAGTCTAGCGAGGCCTTCACAGTGGCACAGCACATGGACTGAGGATTCCTCTTCCTCTTGGCAGAATCTGCATGTTGCATCCTGTACCAGACCCATCAAACTCATATGTCTATTGAGTCGACAGTGTCCTGTTAAAAGACCTACTATTATCCTAATGGCCTTTCTATTTTGGCATAGTAGATCTTTCGTAAATTTAGCCGATCTTTCTTTAATGAACTCTTTGGCCTGTCTCTGTTGCGGGAAGCCTCTCCACCATTCCAGAGATTTATTTTGCATCCATTCCTCAATGGATGTTCTTATGCCTGGCTTGGCCATGCCACAGAAGGGTTCAGGTCCTACTAAGGCTGTGGATGAGCCTTCTCTGGCCAGTTCATCCGCCTTTTCGTTACCTTTATGTCCCTCGTGTCCTGGCACCCACACCATGGTCAGTTTATTTTGACTTCCTAGGTCTTTTAGGGCATTCACACAGTCCCACACAAGCTTTGAGTCAACCTGCATGGAACCGATTGCTTTTAGTGCCGCTTGGCTGTCGGAGAAAATGGCTATCGACTGATTGACAGTCCCTTGCCTTATTATTTCCTTTGCACACCACTGTATCGCGGCTACTTCAGCCTGAAATACTGTGGCGTATTTTCCTAGACTTAACGAGATTTCCGTTTTTGGCCTTATCCCGTAAATCCCAGCTCCTACTCCTTGTTCTGTCTTGGAGCCGTCCGTATACCAGATTTTTTGAGCTGTTATTGGGGGACCGTTTTTCTGCTTCCCTGTCTGGTATTATAATTTGAAAGTTTTTATTGAAGTTATACTTCGGGACTAAGCTATCCGTAGGCATTCCTAGTATAGGATGCGCCTTTAACTCTAAGTATAACCTCTGGTGCTCTGTTCCGTGCTGCTGCCTTATGGGCGTTGAGCCTTGCATTAGCCTGTGTACCACTGAACGAGCTTCTCCTTGGATAAATATATGTAGTGGTGATAGGTCTAGCAGGACCTCTAATGCGGCTGTAGGAGCGGTTCTTATGGCACCCGTGGCGCACAGGCAAGCAAGCCTTTGTACGCCACTTAACAGCCTTATAGCTCCTAGCTGCAGTGTCTTAGTCCACCATACTACTGATCCGTAGGTTATCATGGGTCTCACTACCCTGGTGTATAACCATAGGGTCATTTTTTGGATTCAATCGCCAATTTTTCCCACACATCTGTCTGCACCTCCCTAGGGCAATTGTGGCTTTTTGTGTGATTTTTTGGATGTGGGCATTCCATGTCAGTTTTTGGTCGAAGATGACTCCTAGGTATTTCACCTCACTGGCAAATGGAATTTCCACTCCATTGAGCGCTAGGGATTTTAGGCCTTCCAGGGCTCTTTTTCGTGTAAAGTTGACGATTGTGGTTTTGTGAGGATTTATGGACAGTCCTTCCTCACTGCACCACCTGTCGACAAAATTTAGGGCATTTTGAGAGCGCTCTACTATCGTGCTCGCAAATCGTCCCTTGACTACTATTACTAGATCGTCGGCATACCCTAGGCAGTAAAAGCCTTCTGCGGACATTTTTCGAAGGAGTTCATCAACAAGGGTCGCCCACAGCAGTGGAGATAATACTCCACCTTGGGGGCAGCCTGTATTCACCTTTGCTTCAATG
The DNA here is from genome assembly GCA_029963845.1 of Rhamnusium bicolor. Taxonomy (NCBI): domain Eukaryota; kingdom Metazoa; phylum Arthropoda; class Insecta; order Coleoptera; family Cerambycidae; genus Rhamnusium; species Rhamnusium bicolor. The sequence goes on along the minus strand of JANEYF010000538.1, from coordinate 1,035,219 downwards.
GTAGCCTCGCCTATATTGGATATTATTACCCTCTTTTCTAAGCTGGCTTTGATCCATTGGCAAAGTAGTGTTGGGACTCCTCTATTTGATAGGGCATTCGTTAGCGAATACGTTGTCGCGTTATTGAACGCTCCTTCTATATCCAGGAATGTAGCCACTGCCATTTCTTTGTCATCTAGTGACTTTGTCAGTAGCCTATTTAGATCATCCAGCGCCAGGTCCGTAGACTTCCCTGGCTGGTATGCGTATTGGCGTTCACTAAGAGGATTTTCCTTTAGGTTTACGTCCCTAATGTACCTGTCCAATAATTTTTCCAACGTTTTTAGTAGAAAAGAGGACAGGCTTATGGGTCTATATGACTTGGGCGTTTGGTCTAGCGTCCTACCTATTTTTGGTAAGTAGATAACCTTCACCTTCCGCCATAGATATGGTATGTATCTCCAGGCTAAACATGCTCTGAATATTTTACACAAATGTGGTATTATTGTGTCCTGCCCCTTTTGAAGCAGGATTGGATAGATACCGTCCAGCCCCGGAGATTTAAATGGTTGGAACTTACTGATAGCCCATCTGATTTTGTCGGGTCTTACTATCTCGGTGGCAAGCCTCCAATCCTCAGGTCCAGGCCTCTCCGGCCTTTGGTCCAGGTGTGGCATACCATCCGAGTTTGTCAAAACCAGAGAGCCCGGAAAGTGTGTCTCCATAAGTAGTTGAATGCTTTCCGTTGGTGTTTCCGTGTAGGTTCCATCCTCTTTTTTTGAGGAAGCCTACTTCGCTTGCAGTACCACCATCCTTGGCCAAGACTCTGTGGATTCTGGACATTGCAGGGCCATCATTGACCTCCTCACAGAACCTCCTCCAAGAGTCTCTTTTTGCCTTGCGGATTTCTTTGTTGTATTGCGTGAGTTTGGCTTTGTAGGTGTCCCAATCTTGGTTGGATTTGGTCTTATTGAACCGTTTTCTCACTTCTGTTCTGAGGCCTTCTAGATGTTCGTTCCACCAGGTTGTTTTACCCCTGTTTTTCCTTGTTTTTTTTCTGGACAGTTTTTCTGATATGCAGCTATTATCGCCTCGCTTACCTGTTCCACTGCCATTTCAAGGCTCTCTACATCCCTTCCTGACGCTGTTCCTCCCTGCAAGTGCCCCTTGAGGGATTCAGAGTATCCTTCCCAATTGGTTTCACGGGGATTTCTGAACTTTGTCTTCGTAAGGGATGGAGTCGTGATGTCAAATCTTATGTGCATGTGATCGGAGCCTGATGGCTCTTGTGATACGTGCCAATTTTTTATATTATTGCTTATATTACTTGTACATAAGGTTATATCTAAAACTTCTTTACGCACTGTAGTAACAAAAGTAGGTTGTTTGCCTATATTAGCTATTAGTAACCCCTCACCTAGAATAAATTGTAATAGACACTCACCCCTTGTGTTGGTGTCGGTGCTTCCCCATATAGTGTGGTGTGCGTTGGCATCACTTCCTATAATTAGTGGTAGGTTCCTCCCCCCGCAATAGGCAACTATGTCGCTCAGTAATTTTTAGGGATGAAAGTTAAAGAAATTTTTTTACAAAAAAATCTGAGTACACCACTGGATTAAGCGCTCCCTGAAATGAACATGTGCCAAATTTCATAAAAAAATATTGCATATTAATAATTCTGTGGCAAAATTAAAAATCACATTCTTGTTATGAATTTATTTTTTTCTGATGAAGCAAGCCATGGAATAAAACGTCAAAAATAACTGACAATAATTATTTTTATTGGTAACGATATTCAACAAAATATGCACTGAAAACGAAACTTTTGAACTCTATTTACTCAAAGGCCATAAAAAATACCAACATCTCAAGGATCACCTAAAATTATATGACTTACTAGGCATGAAAATTTGCTCTTAAAATAAAAAAAAAACATATTTAATAAACAGCTGCATTAGTTGCTTTTTATACTCCTCGGTGCTACTCCAAGAAATTTCATCAAACAATTATTCAAGTTAGTGATATCTAAAGGCTAAATTTAATCTTAAATATTTTAATATCTTCAACTAGAATACTCTATTGAATGATTGCATTGTTAAATTTAAATAAATATACAATCCTACCTTTAAATGAAACCAAAGCAAGAATTCCTATAAAGGACCTTTACTCTAACATCGTGTACATAATTCATGGTTAAAGAATATTTCAGGCAAATAATTCAGTGACATTAACCTATGTTTAAATTCATCTACATACCTTCTATCGTGTATCAATTGTAAGAAATCCTATCCGGTTTAATATTATTGGTAATAAAAAGTCAAGACATCGTAACTTATAATTAACATAATCCAATCTGATGATTCATAAATATATGAATTTCAAAAAGAATTTCAAGGTTTATACAATAAACAATGCCGCATTATAAAGTGATAAGAAATATACAAACGTAATTAAAATTTTGTTATTTTAAATTTTTATTGCAAATTTATGCTATTTTTTTATTTACTGTTCTTATTTTATATGTTTTTTATTAATATTTTAAGGATATTATACGTTTTATATATTTTTTATGCGAATCACTGGCTGTTCGAACTAATTATGTAAAAAGAAGTTCCGTTTAAACATAACTCAACGTATTTTATTGACATTAAGCTATGTAAGAGTCACATTACATTGTCAGTTGCGATAGAAGATACTAAGAAACTTCTTAATAAGGAGAGGCTTGCCTAAAAAATGCATTCGTTAAAGATGTAGCTATTAATAACAGAATAGTTAAGTTAAGTTGATAAAATAATTACGAATTTTAATTTAAAGGAAACCTTTCTAAATGAAGGAGAAAATTCCATGTTTAGTAAAATAGTCGAAGACGTAGGCATGACAGCGATTTACTCATCAGGAAATAAATTACAGCACGTAGACTATCCAAAAGATAAACTTGGAATAAACGAAAGGTCGGTGATTTACAAAATTAGCTGAAAGAAATATAATCGAAATTATGTGAAGTAAGTGAACCGATCAACTCCAGCTAGGTTTATGGAGTATGTGGCATATCTCAAATATGGAAGAACAGATAGGGCATGTCATCTTATCTGTCAGTCTTCACATTAGTGCGAAAATAAATACTAGATTTTATACTGGTTTAATTAATTTGAAAATGTAGAAAAATGAATGCGAAATTTTCACTTGTTATACAGATTGGGCATATTTAATTTTGGTATCTTACCTTTAACAATGAGCACGAGGAAGCCCCACAATGCCGACAATTACAAGTATAAAATAAAGATAGAAATGGTCAGGAAAGCACGACTCACACACTTCTCAATTGGCGGAGGGCGTGATTGTTTCTATCCTTATTCTGTACTCACAATTACCAGCATTGTACGTCTTTCTCGTACTCATTGTTAAATGTAAAATACGAAAATTGATTATTGCGCAGTCTGTGTGGATTTATAACACATTTTTTAAAATTAGATAAATTAACACTTTATGATGATAAGTTGCAAGGAGATTCAAGTTTTAGTTGTAACACGGCCCCCATGGAGTTATTTGAAATTTTCCTCTTCACTCAGAATATTTGTAGCTACTTTCCATTTTCGAGATAATTTTCAATATATCATTCCTCAGCAACAGCAGTTAATTTCAACTTCTGTGCCGTTTAAGTGTCAAAATATCTGCTCTTGAATCCACCAGTAACGATGGATATTCCAAACCTGTGTATTTGCGAAATTATTTACACTGACAAGTTGTGTTACATATTTACCATCTCCCTATGAAAAAAAAAAAACGTCGAGTTTACCGAGAGCCTTTATGGAGTTACCTTACTTTACATTTTCTATATTATATTAATTAGTAATAAAATGTATACAATAATGAAGATCCTCGTGAAGACCATTCAAAATAAATTATTTTTAACAAATAATTAATAACCAGTTGTGTATTAACAGTTAATTATTGTTCTTTCCATTACGTCAAAATATTACATAGGTTATAGCTAAATCACCAGTACCTATTGTTATACATTATATATTATATACCAGGTGACAATTTGAAAACTTGCAATCGCCATATCTCCGGAACTAAAGAAGTTATCAAAAGTCGTTCGGAACCGTTTCGGTAATATGAAGGGAAAACTCGAATATTGTAATAAGTGACGCACCACCACCCACCCCCTCAATCCCAGCTAACCCAACTCAAAAATCTTAAATAGCAACCTCCTGCTTGCGATATCTCATTGAAAAACAGCTGAAAAGTGCTATCCAATGATACCAAATAAAGTTTATTTTAGTGCAGTAGTTTTCAAATAATTTATGAACAAGTGATTTAAACTTACCATTCAAAATGATATCACCACTTTGGTGATATAAGGGGGAACTGCAATACTCTAATAAGTGATGCATCTCCACCTATCCCAGCTATCCCAACTCAAAAATCTTAAATGGCAACTCCCTGCTTGTGATATATTGAAAAGTACTTGAAGAGTGCTTTCCAATGGTACTAAAGAAAGTTTTTTTTGGATTAGTAGTTTTCGATTTAATTAATCAACAAGTGATTTAAATTTTAAAAATGATTGCTGTTTGTTTACTGAATCCGTGAATAGCAGAATAAACATCAGACTTCGGCCGCACATTTCATATTCACAACAGTCACGCCACTTGCAGCACCACGCCTGCCTAATTGTTTTGCCTGGGAGTAAACACTACCACACGCCAGCACAACTTTTTGTCGCAATTAAAGAAATGTAAACAAAAAATTCTATACAAAATGTGACAAAAAACTGAGATAGCGGAATAACATTGTAACGTACATTGTGATGATGATTGACGTAGATGAGTCCACCACCATTTAACTAGTTTTATACCATTGATTTTATTGTATACACATAAATTCGTCTGAATTCGGTATATGTTTCTAGTTCCTTACCACATTCTGTATGTGTGTTCTTCAGTTAGCTAGTTTATAGTAGACATTCTTTCTACATGCAGTTTTTTGCGAATTTTTTTTGTAAAAAGTTATAATTTATTACCGTACTGTTATTATTGTTGTGACCGATTTTATTTATGGTTTTGAGAATCGTTGTGCCTTCAGAACCACTAGATCGTTCAACCAGATATATCCGGATAAAAATGTAAGCCACGCGTATATCCAGAAACTAATTTCTAAATTTGAAGAAATTGGATCTGTCGCCAATAAGAAAAGAACCCAACCAAGATTACTTGATGGAACAAGACAAATTGAGGTCCTTGGACAATTTGCCATAGATCCAACAATGTCTACTCATCAAGCAGCCACAGTTACAGGGAATATCACGCGAGTCCTTTCGAAAACTGTTGAAACATCACAAATTTCATCCATATAAAATGCAGATTCATCAAGAACTTTGTGATGATAACCCTGATCGGTGAATTGAGTTATGTGAATTAATGCCAAACAGAATTATTGTTATGCCTCAACTTGCGGAAAACATTTGTTTTGGTGATGAATGTACCTTCTATTTGAATGGGGGAGTTAATAAACATAACTGTCGTTATTAGAGTGATGAAAATTCGCACGTTTTCAGAGAGGAGCATACGCAGTATCCTGAGAAAATAAATGTGTGGGGCAGGTATATTAGGGGATGCCATCATCGGCCCATTATTCATTGATGGGAATTTAAATGGCAATATTTATGCTGAGATGCTGAAAGGAACCATAAAATCAATAACAGTACATGAGCTGGAAAACCAGAAAGGCGTTCACGGGAATCTTGCATTAACTGAGAATTTGCTGCATTTTCAACAAGACGGAGCACCTCCTCATTACGTACTCCCAGTTAGGCAGTGGTTGCATGATCACTACCCAAATAAATGGTAGAAGAGGGCCAATAGAATGGCCTCCAAGATCACCAGACCTAACTCCTCTGGACTTTTTTCTATGGGGCTACCTAAAGTCAGTTGTTTATAAAACCGAACCTCAATCAATTAACGAACTACGACAAATAATTCAATAATGCCGGTCTATTCCCAGAGAGGTATTTGAAAACGTTCGACAGGAGTTTCAAAATTGACTGTATTGTTCTTTAGAAAATAACAGAAACCATTTTGAACAGTTGTTATAAAGTAGATTAAATGAAAAAAAATAGTTTAAATCACTTATTCATAAATTAATTGAAAACTACTAGACCAAACTACACTTTCTTTGGTATCGTTGGAAAGTACTATTCAGTAGCTTTTTAATGAGATAACACACGCAAGGGGTTGCTATTTAATATTTTTGAATTGTGGTAGCTGGGGTTGAGGGGGTGAGTGGTGGTGCATCACTTATTACAGTATTCGAGTTCCCCCTTCATATCACCGAAACGGTTCCGGTCGATTTTTGATATCTTCATTACATTCGGAGATATAGCAACTGCATGTTTTCAAATTATCACCCGGTATGTATACGGTGAATTTTTAAACAATATGAAATAGACAGTCTTCATTGTTCTTAAATTCTTGTTCTCATTAAAGTGATAAAAAGTAAAAAGAAAAATTTATATCAGAAGTTAACATGCTTTTCCCTGTGGGTTGTTCGGTAGTATCTGTTTTATTGATCACCAAGTTCATGGGCGTATAAGACAAATATTTTTTTGCAGTCAACAATACCAAGTTCGCCCGCAGAACGTAGTAGCTTAATTAAGTAACATGTTTATTTAAATTATGTACAATAATCTCTTGATATTTGTATGTAGAATAATTATTTGTTTTATAAATGAGTGTAAATATAATTTATTTTATTTGTACAATCGGTATTTTATTTAGTATTAATTACGCTCTTTCGGAACGACCGTCATTCGAAATGATATACCTATACCTATATAGGATCGTGAACATTTTAGCTGAAATATTTTGATATATGTACTTCTCATTTATGACGTTTTTTTTAATATAGAATATTCGCACCACAAGCTTGAGAATATTTCAATACTGTACATTTCTCCAGAAAATATGCCAAAAGTGAGGTCTTTGAATGACGATATTGTTTTTGTTTCGACACCAAATAATTTATATGATAATTCGTACCGTTTCTTTGACTTTTCAGGTAATAGAAACAATGTTGTAGAATTTAAATAATTTTACTTGCGTGTTAATTAGGAAAATGGAATACCTTAGGCTGCAGGTAAATTTTTTACTTTATCCATGGATCTTGTGTTTCTTAGATAACCTTCTGCTAAGAGTAAAATGAAGACATATCTGTTGGAATCACGATTTTAAAAACTGGTTGTAATTACTTTATTCTTCAGCCTGCTTTAAATATTTATAGCTCTCTTTCTCTCATTTTTTATAAATAATAATTGTCGGTCGGGAATATCCAAATGGAGAAGTAAAATATTCTATCTATATATTCTATATTCTATCTGTACATTCTGTACTTTAATAATCATTTCTGTACATACAAGTATTCAATATTACCTTGTAAGTTTCAAAGCTCTTTCACACACAAAGAGCAGAAACTAATAATTAGTGCGTAATATCATTACTACGTAATGAATACAAACAAAGTTTAAAATAACATGCAAGAGAACATTTTCTGGAAACTAAAAACCTCACATAAGAACATATTTAATTGAAGTTATAAATAAATAAACTCCAAAATGACTTAACAGTAACTAGAGGTTATAACAAATTTACTTACATCAGTTAGAAAATAATTGCAATTATTTTCGACATATTTTTTAGAATTTTGTCTGCAGTGGTTACTTATTGTTTATAAGTTTAATGATATTTTAAATATATATTTCTGATACATCAAGTTAACGATTAAACCTAGACATGCTTGATGTCCTACAGGTAGTACAGTGAAAAGTCAGAATCCAGCGACATTTGCATCGTATATTTTTTTATTAAAACTGAATAATAAAAATTCGTCATTTGTATTAAAATTGAGACTAATCCTTTAATCTATTAGTAGTGGTAGATGGAAATAGTATTAGTGTTATATTATTTCATAGTTTTGGTGCGCAATTGTCCTATGTTAAATATTGTTACGCCACTGGACTGTGCAGACTGGTCAGATTAGGCTGGAATTGTACACGAACGGCCGGGAATATTCTGGAGTGCTCTAGACCGGGAGAATGGATGTATAAATAAGACGCACGGTGGGCCGAGTCTTAATCTGAAGTCGAACGTGAACGAGTAAAGAAGAAATACGAAAGAGACTTATAAGTGTTCAGTTGTGATTATAATTAGGACAGTGATTAATCTATTGTTGTTAATTGTTAATTAGTAAATAAAGTAGTAAGTAAGTGTTACCTGGACTTTCAATCAACGAATCTACGAGTATAGGTGTTTGTGTGGATAGCAAACACGTAACAATATAATACGAGTGGCAATTACACGCTTAACTTTTTTTTTAGGAATTTTTCTCTGAATGATACGCTTGTCTTAGTAGATGATGAGAAATATGAGGAAAAACTAGAAGACATTATTATATTTCCGTCTGAAAATTATTGTGCAAACGAGGAAGATTTTTTTGACAATAAGTAATTTACGATACTACTCCAATTGAGTTAATCTATCAAGACATGAACGATGAATACTCACCTGAGAATGAAATTGCAAAGAGACAAAGATGAAAGTTTACAGTTGGGTAGAAGATTTACTTTTACCACTCACCTCTCTAGCGAATTGACAATATTCCATTAGCTGAATGATTCAGAACTCCTTTAAAACTGTTCTCTTGATTTTTTGTCGACCAAGTATTGAAGCTGATTGTTAGGGAAGGTAATAAATATGCAATGTGGAAAAAGGGAACAGCACTAAATTATTTGACCCAAACAGTTTTACTGGAAAAAAAGGAGAGCAGGCACACGTCCTCCCTAAGGAGGAAAGTATTTTATACCCGCATTTTTGACTATTACCATAGTTACCTTAAAATCTTAATGTCTGATAAAATTTCAAAACAGACGTCAAAATTAAAGCAAGTAATTTCAATGTAAGGTGTTATATTTTATAAACTGCAAAAAAAATTTTTGCCATTACCAGTTTTTTTATGAATATAAATATAATTATAATAATAGTATTTGTAAAATATGTTCTAAAACTCGCAATTCACCTATATTTAGTAAATAATTTTCTAATTGATAAACCCGTTTCATTAGTTTTTTTAAATTTTTGTAATACAGGATTTCTTCCAATTACGAATTTTCCTAAGGTTATGAAATTTTTTTTGATCTCAGAAAAATTAATAATAATTAATAATTCAACATTTATCCGTATATTATAACCATCAATAATAAACAACTACCGATTAATCTAGAAATATAAATAAGTGGACAACTATTGATATCACCGGAACACAAAAAAAAGTGGTCTGTACATTTGACTAGGTCTATCTATCTATATGTATTTTGATGCGCTGAATTCAAATCCGACGTCCGTTTGGCCCGTACACCTTCAAAATTTTGAGTAAATTGCGAAAAACGCTGAAAATGACTAAAAATTACGAAAAATTGCAATTATGTAAATGAAGAAAATTTTATTGAATAAGATCAAGTAAGTTTCTTATGTATTTTAATGCACTGAATCCAAATTTGGAATCTGTTAATCTCGATCATTCATATATTTATCAAAAATCGTAAAAAATAGCAATGAAGTAGCAGAAAATAGCAAAAAATAGTGTTGTTCTTACGTACAAAAATCGTAAAAAATAGCAATGAAGTAGCAGAAAATAGCAAAAAATAGTATTGTTCTTACGTACAGCAATGAGCTGAACATGATTTCTCCCAAATTATACTAAAATATTTATTTTAGTATATTTTCACTTCCTAAAAGTATACAGGGTGACCAAAAAAGAATTTTTAAATTTACAACTATTTGAACTAATATTTTTCATTTTTTTCAAATATTTTGGACGATGTGATGCAGGATTGAAAAACGAAATTATTTTGTACATACATTCCTATGGCCATTTTCGATTTATTGAACAATAACTGCAAATTTAAATAATTCAAGAGAAGGTATTATAATAAGCGTGTTACATGATGCCCATAAAAACATCACACCAGCAACAATCCAAAATTTGAAGGAAAGGATAATAAATGCTACAATTTTATGACAAGTAGAAACCTTATTCTAAAGACACATTGAAATGTGTTAAAGACACATTGAAATGTGTGTCAATTGAAATGTGTGTCAATCAAAATGGGCAACATGTAGAGCTCATTTTATAATATCTTCTCTTGAATTACAAAAAAAAAACATTTTTAATTTTTGTTGCAGTTATTGTTTAATAAATCGAAAATGGTTACAAATAGCCATAGGAGTGTACATAAAAAAAATGTTCGTTTTTCAATTCTACATCACATCTTCCAAAAATATACTTTTGAAAAAAATTGAGAAAATTCCGTTCAAATAGTTGTAAATTTAGAAATTATTTTGGCCACTCTGTATACTTTTAGGAAGTGGAAATGGCTGAGTGTCATCACACACGTCTCATAACTGGTATTAACATAATTTCTCTTAAAATCTATAATTGTGACTGTAGTGATTTCTTTAATGTACACGTGTAAATGGCATAATTTCAACAAAAAAATGATTACATCCAAGTGGTTGGGAGAGAGTCAATAATAATACAGGAGTGACAATTGGCCACAAAGAGGTTGTAACGATAATTTTAACAAATTATGGTTACGACCTTGCTATCCTGTTTTAAATCGAAATGTCCTGATTTTGGTTCATGCGCGAATCAATCACTTGACGAGTGTACGGGCAGAACAGAACAGGAGAGTCTTTGGGTGTTCCTCGAGTAGGGAGGTGAGCGTAGCATTTTATTATCGTCAAATTATTAATTTAAAGTATTTAATAATTAGTACAATTTCATTTTACCAATTTGAGCATGTAGGGTATTCCTATGTTCTTGATAAAGTAATTATTTCCTTATATAGGCTTTAATATCGATTTTTATTGAGTTCTATTAGTTTAATTAGTTTAATGTAAAGCTCGTTGGCTAATCGCCATATTTGCGCGGCCTTTACATTTAACTAAATTCATGAGTTTGGATAACCTTACTGGCTCTATAGATGAAATTTATATCGTTTATCGTATCTTATTAATAATTATCTTATCGTACCGCGTAAATTAGCATTATTGTTGCTAATTTGCTACCCTCACTTACCTCTTGGACTCAAGTCCTTTTTTCTGCCTGCTGAAGAACACGCAAAGCCTCGTCGTGACTAAAAAGTCTGTCTATTTTGATGTCAGTTAATTACTTTTTTCTTTATTATTACAAAGCTACATATTTTGAATTTACGGATTCATAAAGGCTGTTGCCTAGATTTTTAGCTAGTATTAACGTATTGAAGATGATTTAACTTGATTTCTTAATGTTTATTAGACTCTACCGATTTTTACCGTAAAGAACGTTTATAACTTAAAGTACCGCACCACTTATCTTTTCTGTGGAAATTAATAGAATTTATTTAAATCAAATAATAATTAATAGAATTTATTTTTGTGAAAATTCATATAATTTATTTAAATAATAAATTATTCACTATCTTTATCTAAAAATTAATAAAATTTATCTAAAAGGTAAAGAAGTATCTTTCTGCTTTCCTGTTATACTGTTACACGGTGTGACACTGAAATAAATCACTATATTTCAGTTGCAGAACTCTTATTTATTTTTTCCTCTTTTATATTTGTTTAAGCACATTTATTAAATTGTTTCAAAAATTTATTGTCGGGTATTAATTTTTCCTTTGGATGAAGGTATATATTTATGTTTGGTAAACCTTATAATTTATTCCAATTGGCATAATTATTATAAATAATTAATATCGTAATTCTTAAGCGTTATCTTCGTGTTTTTTATTTTTTTTACCTTAAATTCATTTTTAAATTGAATTAATTAAACCATAATTTATTACTTACAAGTTGAGTAATTTTTTTTATTAAGTAATTATCTTTTTTACTATTTTTGTCTCTTAACTATTTTTCTTATCAAGGAAAATAGTATAACTTTTGTATAATTCAAACCTTTGGATTAAGTTGTTAGTATCTGCCGGTAATTTTCTCATCTAGAAAATTAACCGAGTAGTAATATTTTTTAACTAATTCTATTAGTTGATTTCAGTACTGTTTATACACAGTAGTTTTTTTCTTTTGCCTTATTGTATTTTTTTCGTTCAACCGTAGCTTCACCTATACATATTTTCTGTATTATTAATTTTGACTGGTAATTTTCCTTTTATGCTCGAGACCGAGAAGAAGGTTCAACTATAAATCCCATAGGACAGGGTATTTTTTTTGTTGGTTGAAATAACCATTTAGATCAGCATAGCCGTTGTTCCCCTAGGAGTTTGCAGTCTATATATTCTCACCAGGAAACTGTCCGCCCAGTTATAGTTCGAGAAGGAACAAGACGATCAACCTGGAGAGACTCTATTGACCTAGTTTGGAATAAGGTACTGTCTGTCTGTCTGTTTATAAAATCTATAACCTGCCAGGTCTTATCTTTCATCGTACCAGCCAAAGTATTAAATTTTGTAAATGTTGGGGTAGTTGCGGGGAAGGAAAAAATACAATTTCATTGGTAATATTTTTTTTGTTTTGCTTCACAGTTTTAGTTTTCCCTATTGTTGTTCAATATAATGTTTCTCCCTTCAGGCAAATGTTAAAACCATTTATACTTTTTCTATTGTAAATAATTTTTTTATTTAATTTGTAATATATTTTATAAAAATTCTGTTTTTTTATTTTTCTAAGAGGGACGGGTCTGTTCTCATATTCTCGAGTTTGTTGGATTGATACCAGTAACTATTGTTATTAATATTTTTATTGATATGGCGCCCAATTCTCTTGTCTTTTAATTAATTTAATATCGAATAAAAAAGTAGTTACGGGAATCATCCAGCATTCTATAAGTGATATTTCATAAGGTTAAACTACAGTAATCACTATTTAGCTTTGTTGATAAATAAGGCTAAAAGCATCTTTGAAAATATTTATCAACATTTAACAACTGTTCTGACCTACGAACCCACCGAAATCACTGAGCAGCCGACAGGCAACATAAAAACTTAACCAATTGGACCGCTCTTTGTTTATGAGAGGCCTAATAAAACAGGTAATTATAAATTATATCTTAGGGTGGTTATAAGGTTTCAAAAAATGTTCTGAATTACATAGCATTCCATTTAAAAAAAATTTAATTTACCCTGTAGAATCGTCTTGGCTCACCCTGTATATTCGAAAATAATTTCCGGTTATAGACTTTTTTGTCTAGTTTATTCATGTTTTTAAATCAAGTTTCTAGATATCATAGAACTCGACATATCGAAGTCGGACGCACTATTACCCCACCCTGTATTTGAAAATGAATTTTCCATACCACACACTTCTAGTGTCAAGTGAATCAAGTAAAATAAATATTTTGAAATTGGTAATTGTATTTTCTCTGCTCAAATTATTAGCTAGATTTTATATTTTATATATTTTTTGATATAAAATGTTATTCCTAAATAATGATAGAGTTCGAAAGACACACTGTTTCAGAAAATAATAAATCCTCTTCTAATTGCCTCATATATTTCCCAAACGAATTAAATATAAATAATGGTAGAGTGGAAAAATGATTTTTGTTCAATCATAATTAATTTACTTGATAGATTGGCTCTCATGAAATGCCCACATTTTATCTGTGACACCAGGTATAACGGATGAATAAGGGATTTATCGACCATCTACTTATTAATATCAGATATTTTGATATCTTTATACTATGCTTAATAATTGAAAAATCTATTTGTGGCGAGTATATCTGCTAAAACAACATTTCTGTTTTAGTTAATTGGCGACAGGCGAGATTAATACAGAAAATTGATTTGAGATTCATATTATATGAACAGAGAGAGTTATGTAGGTATACTAAATATAACCAACTCGGACAGAAATATTCTTTACTTATTTGGTATGTACTGTTTGGCAAATAACCAGGAAAATAGTTGTTTAAAAAGATATTTGTGATACTCATCTGCGATAAGTCTTTTGTAAAGATAGAAAATAATAATTAGGAAAAATTTGTGTTGTTATTATATTTCCATTTCATACCTTACAAACTATATTTAACATCATTTTTACACACATTATGTACTCAATAAAGATGTACAAGGCGATTCCTATAACGTTCTCATCTCAATTTTTGATTTGTCTTTGGAAATAAATTAAAACTGTTTAACGTAACTTGTAGTGTTTTTTCCAAGGATTTCGAAAATGTCAAAAAACAACAATTGAATGACAAATAAAAGTGGGAAAAAATAAAGCAATATTTTTTTGGACGGAATATTTTTACAACTTTGAAAAAAAGATTTAAATTCTCTTTCCAAAAATATAACATAACATATACACTGTGTCCAAGATAAGAATGCACAGCATGGGCATCTTGGAAATGGTAGGAGATACGAATTCGGTTAAATGGGGAAAAAGTTGCGTAATTAGGATACTATCACAATGGTCTTAACCAATGTCAAAAATTATTTTTCGTTTTTGATTTATTTCGAAAGAAGTAAATTTTTGAAATTCGCTTTTAATTTTTTTTCCACGTTATTATCAAAAATATGAAAAAACAAACAAATCATCCTCGTTGTACTTTCTAATAAACTTTAACGTGACAATGATATTTTCGCCCTCCAACGTTTCGTGATCGTGAAACCATCATGAACTTCTTCTAGTAAATACGGACCTGGATTTTTTTTAAGGATTTTGAATGCACTCTTTATTCTAAATTCACCTATGTATTACACATAGAGCTTACAACTTGTTTTTCTCTAGTTATAGTCGTTATTAGGATTTATGTAGTACAGCCTTTACTTTGAAAGTTACAAATAAAATGTATTAATTATTTCAACCTTCAGCAACAGAAAATAAGGCAAGAAATAAATTTTAAATCGTTTATTTTTAAATACTGATTAGGGGAAGCAAATCGGCAAATCCGATCACGTTTTCATCAATCTACATTTCTCTTAAATGTGAACACTCTAAATTCAAAAGTAATACCACGACTTCGATTAAAAATTATTTCATTTAAACTGATAAAAGTCAAAGAAAAAAATATTCTCAATGTGCTACACGTTGAGTTAACTTTTTTTAGTGATAAGTAGGCTGGTAAAAACAATGATTGTTTGAGTTTAACGATCTGTCATATTCATAAACAGTCGTTGTTTCATCTTGTTGTCTTTATACATATTTATACTAATGGATTCGTTTTCGAATGAAGAAAAATTTGATATGGTAACATGTTACATTTTGTGCCACCGAAATTGTGTTGATGCTGAGAATTTGTATTTCGATAGGTACCCAGAAAGAAGGCAGCCTAATAAAACAATTTTTAGAAGGTTAGTGTCAAATTTTAACGAACACGGTTCTTTCCGAAAACCCATTCGGTCTCGACAAAAACCATGTAACGAAGAGTTTACTTTAAACAGTGTATTATTGTTGACAGTTACTGAAAATCCACGTGCATCAACTAGAGAAATTGAACGAGCTACTGGGATATCAAAATCCACGTCCAGTTTTATTTTACAAAAACATCGGTTTCATCCTTATAAATGTAGAATTTGTCAAGGGCTTAGACCAGGCGACGAAGAAAGACGCAGGACATTCTGTGAGTGGTATACTAGGAAATGCCAGGATGATGAAAATTTTCTTCATAGAGTAACTTGGTTAGCCGAAAGTATGGTCACTAATAATGGTATTTTTATTCGAAAAAATACACATTATTGATCCCGAGAAAATCAACATCTGTTCAAACCAGCCAGACACCAACACCGCTTTGGTTTTAATATGTGGGTTGCCATTTTTGGTACAAGAATTATAGGCCCTTTTATTTACCATGACTCATTGACTGCCCAACGTTATCAGAACTTACTTGACACTTATCTTGAAGACACCCCAGACAACTTACCTCTTGCTGATTCCCAGAATTGTTGGTTGCAACAAGATGGTGCTCCTGCTGATTCCCAGAATTATTGGTTGCAACAAGATGGTGCTCCAGCACATAGTTCTAGGACTGTTCGAGAATATTTATCCAATCGGTTCCCAGAAAAATGGATTGGCACCCATTCAACAGTATCCTGGCCAGCACGATCGCCGTATATGACACCGTTGGATTTTTTTTCTGTGGGGATATATCAAAAACTTCGTATACAGGCATAATTTTGAAAATGAACAAGAATTAGAGGCATCTGTTACCGAAGCATTTAACAGCATTACTCCAGAAATGCTAACTAGAGTTTTAGACTCTACTATACGAAGATGCTATCTTTGTTTAGAAAGTAACGGTTCCCATTTTGAATATTTATTATAGGTTTGACATCTATGGTTTTAATAAAATCGATTGTTTATATCTGTGCAGTTACTGAGGTTAATACATATGTAATTAATTTATTATTATTCAGTATTAAACCATTTGTTTTGTTAACTAATTATTATTTAACGTACTAGATGGACGAGTACCTGATAAATTGTATTTGTATCTAGTCCTCAAATTAAATTTATTATTTATTCATTTCATAAATCCTAGTAACGACTATAACTAGAGAAAAACATGTTGTAAGCTCTATGTGTAATACATAGGTGAATTTAGAATGAAGAATGCATTCAAAATCCGTAAAAAAAATCCAAGTCCGTATTTAAAAAAAGAAGTTGATGATGGTTCCACGATCACGAAACGTCGGAGAGCGAAAATATCATTGCCACGTTAAAGTTCATTCGAAAGTACAATGAAGATGTTTTGTTTGTTTTTTCATATTTTTGATAATAACGTGAAAAAAAAATTAAAAGGAAATTTCAAAAATTTACTGTTTTTGAAATTATTCAAAAACGAAAAATAATTTTTTGACATTGATTAAGACCATTGTGATAGTATCCTAATTACGCAACTTTTTCCCCATTTAACCGAATTTGTATCTCCTACCATTTCCAAGATGCCCATGCTGTGCATTCTTATCTTGGACACAGTGTATATTTAACCTTCATATTTAGTAAAATACTGATGATAATAATTGAAAGAACTTAACACCGAGTTGGCTTTGAATGTTTCTTCTTGAACTGTCACTTAAATACTTTGTGCTGTAACTCTTTACGTTGATTAAAAGTTAAAAATGCCTTACTCAGCAAAAGAAAAAAAAGATATATTAGAATGTTATTTAAAAAGTGATAAAAACTTTTGTGCTGCTCATAGAATTTATACTGCTCAAAATTCTGACAGACAAGTAACGCATCGAACTTATTTTGAAAAATTAAATAGATGATTTAGGGAAAGGGGAATAGTGCACAATGGAAAAAAATATAAATAAACATAAAACTGTGTTAACAGAAGAAAATGAGTTAAATATTACACTTTATTTTGAGGAAAATCCGTCCCATTCGACTCGTGATGCTGCTCTATTTAAATATGTCTGTTCAAGAATCTTAAATATACGCCATACATACAGCCAGTACAAATGTTACATGAAGGTGATAAAACGTGTAGAATATTGCAATAATAATTTAAATAGATTTGCTGTGAACAATCATATTTTTAAATATATATTATGTAGTGTTGAGGCGAATTTTAGCACAGCTGGCATATTTAACAGAATAAATTCACATCGCCGCCGGTCAGTAGAAAATGTACATAAAATATATGAAATCAAATTCCAAGGGAGATATTTAGTAGTGTTATGGTGTGGCTTAATAGACAATAAAGTTATAGGCCCCATTTTCTTTAATGGAGCTTTGACTGGAGTCAGATATTTTAATTTACTTCAAAATGAAATAGAGGAACTTATTGACAGAATAGTGCGTATGTCTCTTAAATGATACTTGATACCACGATGGCGCACCTGTGGATAATATTATACCTGTTGGGAATTTTTAAATAACAAATACTCAGAGTGGATATGAAAGCATGGAACTATATCGTGGCCTCCAAGAAGCCCATACTTAAATCCACTTCCCTGGTCCTTACTTTTTTCTTTTTTAAGCAATGGCCATGTCCGGCCCATCAAATTGTAGATATTTTTAAGTTCTTTAAATGTAGCGTGCAGTGATCCAAAAAAAAAATTCTTTAATTACTGCACTATATATTTAAATTTAACATACTTTGCTATATTGGGTGCTATTAGTGGCGAAGGAATATAATTTTCAATGCTAAAACAAGTGAGATTTCTTTTAAATATACAAACCTTCATGACTGCAATAAAAGTAACATATCAACAAAACAGTTGATGCTTTGTAGGTATCTACTTGATATTATTTCATGAGGTATAAATGAGTGACTACGCACTATACTATTAATTTTCAATATAATTCTGTAATAACTTGGACAGCATGTGTGATGAACCTGGTGATAGTGTTGCCAGGGAAAAAATAGAATAGTACTGATTTTCAAGACTTTTAATCCAGGTCTTTGAATAGTATAATAACTTTTTTAAGTGTTCTGATCACACGTAGTGCCACTTACAGACATTTTCCATTTTGAGAGCTTTCAGGCAACTTTCTCTTCTCACCAGATTCTCGGGAAATCTGAAAATAAACACATTTTTTAATAACCTTTAAAATTTAATTAAGAAAATATCAACAGATTTTAAAACATCTATAATTTGTGAGCTACCTTAACTTTCCATTCTACACAAAATAAATATTTTTGTATAAGTATCTCTTTTAATAAAATATAGATTTTTTTTACTGTTCAAATGGAATCAAGTTTATTATTTTCTGTAAAGCTAACATTAATTTTAGTCATTTTTGAACTTTCACACTCTCCAATTGACACATTATGCCGACCCTGATATATTTTGTTTACTTACCTGTGAAAAGATAAACAATCCCGTGGTTTTCCTCATTGGCCCCACACACACTTATTAATCATTGTTTCTCTAAATAAATCTTTATAACTAAAAATTGATTATTAATCAGTACCCAATAAAACAAAACTTTAAAATCACTTAAAAACAACTGGGATTAAAATAGCAACAGCAGAATAGCATTAAAAAATTCACTACTCTAGCAAACAAATTTTGTATACCTATTAAGTTTTAAGTTATGCAAAAGCATTAAAATAAACGCTGAAGCCTGGAGCCGCGCCTGGTTTGTTTTGATTACGTTGATATGTAAACATGCAAATTGTTGTTTATATATCGGTCATAATAATCAGTGTATCTCTAATGGGTGTTACTTATCTTTATATTATTAATTTGAGATTCCTATCACCAGTTCACTCTCTCATTTGGTATGTAGTTATGCCTATTTGAAGGCGCGATGACGTGGAGTAAGGAATAGGCACAAAAACAGTCGGCAATATACTGATGCCACAGACATCCTCAGACGTAAAACTTCTATCCACTAATTTTCCACAGCTCGCATCGTGGAAAATCGTCCGTAACTAGCACTCTTCCTGATGCGCTGTTTTATGGCGTCCGGAACCGCGTTGTCACTCATGTGGACCTTCCTAAGACCACTTTGCCCAACATCTTAATACTGCTGCTACATTATAGCCTACATGACTGACAGTATCCTTAAGAAGGTCGGCTCCCCTCATTCTGATTATTCAGCCTCGTTCAAAGTCATTTACCTGATGAAAATTGGTACTTCTACAGCTTTTCTAAATATGTTTAAAACTCAAATGGTGACATTAAACTGATTAAATTTTGTCAATTTTTCAATAAAAAGACAGGAGGCACTTTAAAATAAAAAAGCTCAAAAAAGAGCAGATGACGTAATTTTTGTTCAAATATTAATCGCTTCTTATCTACAACGAAACATAATTTCTCTGGAAATCTCAACATTTCTCAAAGAATTCTTGCTGTTGCGTTTTTTATTCAAACGAGTATATTATTAAAAAATTTGATATGACTTTTAAAACTACACTACTGAGACGGTCTATTTTAAATTGTAGGTATAATAAACCCATGGACAAAGTCCAATATTCCTCTCGGTGTCGTAAACTATTAAATATTACTACTACTGACTATTACTGAGTAAAATTTTATGGCAGTACTATCCTATCACATAAATTTACTTATAATACTTTTCGGTTCAGTTGAAAAGTCATTAACTGAGCATATTAAGTATTAATGTAAATGTTGAGTGGCTCTTTGTAATACAAATGAAAGATATATCAGGAAGTGTATAACTTGTAGATATAATGTATTTTGATATTCTTTACGTCAATAAATTTAAATGTGTTTCCCACTTCTGAGCTACCATCCTAGTAAATTATAAATGTGCAGGAATGGTCGGTCCTAACCCATGCTTTAAAATTTATGAGATACCCAAACAAATTTGCACACTATATTCCATCCAGTTCGGATCATGATATTAGACAGATTCTGCTGAGGTCCTGCACATTTTTATTTATTTATTTATTTCATTATTTATTGGTAGTTATTAGAATAATAAATACAATTCGCAAATAGTTATTTCTTATATTAATATTTACCGCCCCAAAATCAGTACGAAAAAATTTTTTGTATCGTTGTAAAAGTGTCTATTTAGGATTTTGTTTGTTAGTCTAGAGACTGTAAATACTATTATGAACCATTTGTAAAATTTACTATTTCAAAATTGACAATCCTAAACAGGCGTATTCGCGTATTCTAAACAAATACATGCTTTTATGCATTACAAAACTTTCCCGACAATTTCTGGCACACTCCTTATAACAGCAATTTATTAGCCTCATTACTATTTCTGGAGCAGGCGCATTTTTATTTAAAACGTAATTCAGAGAACACCATCGAGAGGTCAACAATATTCTAAAACAGGTTGTAAATTTTGAAAATGAAAATATGTTTGCTACCAGCCAGATCATAACCATAAGGTTTGTTTTATGAATACGATGTTTTGATAAATATCCTCATAAGGAATAAATTTTCATAAATAACTATCTAGGGTATACAATGCATATGAAAACATCAGAACAAAAACTATCTAAGTGACAACAGTCCTCCGGAGCGGGAACATATCTGGAAGACAAATGAGTGCATGAAAGCCTTGCTCTAGATTCGTACACCACGGTATTTCAGGCAGAGGTTTACGTAATCCTAGCGCTGTCGGGTAAGGCTGAGGTTAGAAACAGGGCAAAACAGATGGTGTACATCTGCTCCGATAGCCAGGCTGCTCTAAAAGCGGTGTGCTCCCCAAGGACGAGATCAGTTCTCGTCTAGAAGTACGGGGACGCCCTGAAAGAGCTTGCTAGGCATAGATAAGTGAGACTGGTGTGGGTCCCGGGACATACCGGAGTTCTCCAGGCGACGAGAAGGCCGATGAATTGGCTAGATGTGGAGCAGAGGAGCCCTGTTTCGGGCCTGAGTATATGTTAGGTATTACAAATCTTTTTAATTGGGGTTTTGACAGGCTACTATATACTTAGGAAGCATCTATCATTGATAGGTATTGAGGAAGACTCTACATGTCCAGGATGCGGGAGTGGTTAAGAAACATATTACCACTTCCTGGGACAGTGTGAAGCGTTTAGGTGCCTAAGACAGAGTGTCTTCAGTTCTGAGGTGTTTCTAAGGGAGGAGATGAGCTCTTTCGCAATGAGTGACATCCTGACCGTCATTAGAACGTAGTAAAGATTTGACGAGGGAGCAAGAGAAGCACATGGCCGAGAGGACAGCTGGGGGTTGGTAAAAAAGCCCGTCTGCTGCCTACTTGCCAGGCGTCAACCTCCACGACCATTACCATTGCCTAAGTGACATCGAAGTAATTTTAAGCAAATTGCATTTAAAGGACAAAATTTTCCCTTGAATGTAGGAATATAACTTTAGCACAACCATATTTTTATACTAAACATACACATATACCTTCCTGTAATTCTTTAAGTAATGTAGTAGCTTGTTGATCCCCTCCCCAAAACAAATATTTTCACTTGGGAACTTCTTCACAAAGAAATGATAAGCAAATATATTAATATCAATGATTTATTTCATTCTCTCAAGAAAACTAACAAAAATCAAAAACGCAATATTTCATGTCAGTATTTATTCATAATGTTCAGTTTCCTCAACATCTTGAGTATCAACATTTTCATTTTTTTTCTGAGTGGGTAAATCAGGGCAGTTATAAAACATTCGATTGTCTTCTTTTTCAATAAACTTTTCCAACTGCTTTACATTATTCAAATATTGCAATACAGAATGGGTATACAATAATCGATAAGTAATTACATACCTCTACATACATAATTCCGCATTTTTAATTATGAACTGATTTAAGGCAAATGTTTATATACAAAACTGTTTATCTCCAAGACAAATTTATTAATAAAAATTTTAAGACGTGTCGAAAAAATAAATTAATTATTTGGAAAAATTAATAAAACATTTATTTCATATTATTGTTGTTTCATTTATTTTTACTTTGTTATACCTAATATAAGGAAGTATAGTAATCGTGATTATTTTCGACCTCGAAATTTTGATTGATTTATACGTTTTGAACCTTCCTGTGTGTGTGTGTGTGTATGTGTGTATTCGCGATAACTTAAAAAAAATACTAATGGGAGACTTCCCAAATTTTTCAGTTAAGATTGTCAATAACATTATAAGTGACACATTAAATTTGGTGAATGTGGCACCACCAGAAGAGACATAATGAATTAAAGAAGAAGATAGTTACAATTTTGGGAGAAAAATTTAAAATTTTTTATTGCATTTCTGGACAAATCTCGACGAATTGTAATGAAAAAACATAACTTTATGGAAAAAAAATCTGTCAGCAGGTTTGCAGTATCGCGATAACAGCCACAGTTTTTGAGATAAATCTTTCCAATTTGGTACACTTGTTCCAAAGGCCAAAGGCAATGATAAATTCGATGATGAGCAAAATTGGCCAGCTGAAAGGGTGTCCACGGACCTCAAACTTTTTTGCATTTGCCTTTACAAAAAAATGTATTCTTGATGGAAGATTACACAGCCCCACAAAAAAAATTTTTTTCTGACCTAGCAACGAGACGAGTATATCCATATGTATTTTTGATCGCTGATACCGAATCCGGGGTCAAAAAAAGTCATATACCCCCAAAAAGAATTTTAGAGCCAAAAAACACTCCCTGAATAGGGATATGAGATAACGCTCTGAAGATGATGTTATCATTTTAATCAATCGTTTTGTTTAATATTTTCGGGAAAATTTGAATGTATTACGATAAAAATAAAGGTAAACTACAGCGTTCACCCTATAGGTATGAAACACACCCTCATAGAGGGTGAGAACCACCCTCATCTGCCACCAAACCAATTGATAACGACAATGACTGAAAAACATTTAAAAATGTTTATGTTTCGTTAGGTTTGCAATAAACTGACGTAGAATTCACGTAATACCCCTAAACTACCCCTATATCGTTATGAAAAACAACCCTTAACTTCACATGATAGCAGACTACTGTTGGTCTCTGAAAAGAGACACGAAAGAACAACACAAACGACAGTCAGTAAGAAAGTCGTTTGAAAATAAAGTTAAAAGATACCATAAAAAAAAAGATTAAAAAAAAGAAGAATTAAAAGTTACTAACGTAAGAGTACTTCTCACCCCCTTCAGGGATGCGTTTTATACCCAAATGGTGTTAAGATTGGTGACAAATGACTGCTAATATCCTAGACATAAGGATCTCTGCAAATAAGAACATCCATATAATGAAATCATTATAAAATTTTATGTTTTTTCCTTTATTTTTTCTGTAATTGAAGTTAAGGGTTGTTTTTCATAACGATATAGAGGTAGTTTTGGGGTATTACGTGAATTCTACGTCAGTTTATTACAAACCTAACGAAACTTAAACATTTTTAGATGTTTTTCAGTCATTGTCGTTATCAATTGGTTTGATGGCAGATGAGGGTGATTCTCACCCTCTATGTGGGTGCGTTTCATACCGATAGGGTGAACGCTGCAATTCACCTTTATTTTTATTGTAGTACATTCAATTTTTCCAGAAAATATTAAACAAAACGATTCAGGGGGTGTTTTTTTGGCTCTAAAATTTTTTTTTGGGAGTGTACGACTTTTTTGACCCCGGATTCGGAATCAGCGATCAAAAATACATATGGATATACTCGTCTCGTTGGTAGGTCAGAAATTTTTTTTTTTTGTGGGGCTGTGTTATAAACCATGTTTACTATATCTAGCCAATAAAATATATTTTCCAAAAACTTAAATAAAGCTGATGTAAACTGAAATATTTTACACATTTGACACCATAAAATGGGGTTATGATAAATTTAACAGTTTGACATAAGAAATATCTAATTTAGTTACAAAAATGTCAATGTCAATAAGAAGAAATTATTAAAATATGTGACATGAATTTATTATTGACAGTATCGAATGACGCTGATAACTATTTAAAATTTTAATAAAACATTTCAAGGTACGCTATTAAAATTTAATTGAGGTAAGTGAAGAATTAAATAGAATGATTTTTTTTTAGATCAGGATGATATATAAGAAAGTTATGTGCTGGCCACATCAGATATTTATTTTAGAAAAACCGAAGGCTTGTTTATAATTATAATACAAAACATTACATTCCTTACATTCATTGCTTCAGCTCCAAAGTTGTAATAAAACACAGTTTACCTAAAACATGAGAGCAAGAAATACACTAACACTGTAGATTTTGAAGCAGAAGTTATAACTAACAAAATGATTAAAACACTTAAAATACACACCTTTTTAAACTTTTCCAAAAGTTCATTTATGAATTAACTAAGTTCGCAGAAACCTCGATGGGATTTAAATACAAGGATATGCAGAGTTTCACCCAAATAACCATAAAAGTGAGAAAAATACTAAGTAGAACTTTCAATATCACACGGTATTCTATAAATCTGAATTCTGCATTGCGTAACACCAGTATCTGCAAAACACTGTCTACCATGCAATTAAATGAGGCCTTTACGATTTTACACATATGAATTTAATAAGTAGTAATCAATGGACAACCACCACAGATATCGCATTAAAGAAAATTAAATGCATACACACACCTTTAACTATCATGAGCTGAATTCTTTTCATTTATTAATTAACGCTAGAAATCAATAAACCCATTACGTCTGCATTTTCATTAAAATGGAACAGCAAAAGAAAGTTTTTACAGTAATAATTCATGAAATTTAATTAAACAGATAATTCGGGCGATGTTCAATTCCCGTGATTTGTTAGTAAGGTTAGTAGCAATACTGTGTATGACATAACTCACTTACGGTAGCTATAAAGCCAGCCACTCTTATAAAGGCAAAACGTGGATAAAATCCCGTAGCGAAGACATTTTTTAACATTAATAATTACGCTTATTTTTTTCTATTTTAGTGTTACTTTTATAAGATTGCCCCATTACAATAAAAAAAATATTAACAGTCCTATTTAGTAAAGGCAGTCATTACATCCTTAATATATTAAAAAATTTTATTGAAGATGAAGTAACTTTGTGAAAATCCATTTTGATTTAAAAAAT
The DNA here is from genome assembly GCA_029963845.1 of Rhamnusium bicolor. Lineage (NCBI taxonomy): Eukaryota > Metazoa > Arthropoda > Insecta > Coleoptera > Cerambycidae > Rhamnusium > Rhamnusium bicolor. The sequence continues at coordinate 1,009,782 of JANEYF010000538.1, read as the reverse complement.
TATAAACACTTTTTATTACTTGTCTAATTTTCACTTTATTTATTATTTTACAACTGTTTCATCCTATTCGGACATTTTCAAGTAAACTAAAATATACACAGATTTTACTTTCATTTAAATATAAACTGAACTGAATAGAAGGATGGGTCACTTTATGGTTGATAATATAATTCAAATTTGTACAGACGTTATGTCTTTAAATGTAGAGGTCTTTTCAAGATAGTAAATTATATTATGGTGTGATTTTTATTAGCAGCAGGTTATCTGAGTAAGTTTAATAACGGAGAATTATTTAAATCTATTTGGTCGTTTAATATATCGTAATTTGTATTCCTATTTAATTTATTAATTTCTAGCAATTCTAATAAATTACGTTTTTTACTTTTTCCACAAATATGTAATATTTTAGGTTGATGGTCATCAGTTATTGTATGACCAGAATCTGTTAGGTGTTTATAAAAGTTGGAATGTTGTTTTTGTGTGTAAATATGTTCTCTGTAACTTACCCCGAACGATCTACTTGTTTGACCTACAAATGAGGCGTTACATTCTGGACAATCTAACCGATATACACCACATTGTTTAGAGGTATCTGTTTTTTGTTTTGCATTGAAAGGATATCTGCCTATATTTTTGTTAGAACTAAAATATGTTTTAATATTAAATTTGGAAAAAGTACTGCTAATAGAATAAGAGAGTTGACCTGAATATGGTAATGAAATGTATGTTTGAACTTTTTTCTCGTTAATAGTGAGATAAAGTTCTTTCAAGAGGGACTTATTTTGTTTTTTGTAGATTAGATTGTTGATTATATTTTGAGGGTACCCGTTATTATGTGCTATAAGTCTTATTGTGTCTGATTCTTCTTTTAAATCTATCTCAGATAGATGTAAGCTGAAGGCTCGGTGTGTCATAGATTGATATGCGACTAATTTGTGGGAAAGACGGTTATAGGAATTAAAGGGTATAGTGGCGTCTGTAAAAGTTGGTTTGCGGTAAATATTATAGGAAAATGATGTTTTATGTCTTTTTATAGTGAAGTCTAGAAAGTTTATTGATTTATTATCGTTCTCTGTTTCTAAGGTAAAAGATATATCATTATGTGTGTTATTGATAAAATCGAGGAATATTTTTAATTGTCTGTCTGTCCCTTTAAAACCAATTAGGATGTCATCAACGTACCTGTACCAAAAGATAATATGTTTTTTTGATATTGGAAACGTATCTAAGTTTATACCAATGGCATACCCTTCAAAACAAAAATTTTCCTCCTTAGTTTACCAAAAACATAATTACCGATATAAGATGTAAAGATGAGGCTTCTCGCATTTATCAAAAATCTAGTCATCCTGCTGATCAGGAAGAGTTCAAATTTTTAAGAAACAAAATCAAGAAAGACATCGACGCGTCTTATAAAAATTACTTACAATCCCGCGAAAATAAATTAGCAATTGACGCAAACGATTTCTTGAAGTATGTCAACAATAAAAAGGAATCTAGTTCATTATCCAACACCATGACCAACAACAACAATATCCTTGACAATCTGGATGATATTCCTGGAGTGGGTTGGAACCTTTGATGTGAAGATAACACTGACGTAGTTTTGCACGAAATTGTCAATTCATTTGCTGATAACGTTGGCTCCTCCTGTATTCTGTCAAGTCATAATGTAGACTATTTCTTAGACACAAGTAATAATATTAACATTATAATTACAACGGTAACTGAACAGGCTGTGTTAAATGCCATTAAGAAACTGAAGCCGAAATTTACCTCAGCTCCTGATGGCCTGCCAGTGTTCTTTTTAAGAGACTGTTCAATCGTATTAACTGCACCCTCAGTCATATTTTTAACCTTTGTTTGCAAACAAATATATTTTCTGATAAGTGGAAAGTCTCAAAAGAGGTAGTAAATCTGATATACAAAACTACCACGCTATAACAATTATAAAAACTTTTGTAAGGTATTCGAAATTGTCTTACATAACATGCTTTAACCGCAAGTCCATCGAAGCATCTGTATCAATCAACATGGGTTTGTCTCACAACATTCCACAACTACGAACCTACTTTGCATAACACAGTACTTAGCGGAAATCATAGATGGTGGTGGACAGGTCGATGCCATTTATACGGTTTTTTTAAAGCATTCGACTGAATAGACCATGGTATTTTATTAAAAGAAATATATTCCTACCTAAAATTAATTTGTTTTTGAATCCTATATTCATAACAGAAATCAATTTGTACAATACAAGGATCATAGGTCTATGGAATTTATATCTTAATAAGGCGTTCCACGGGTTCGGTATTGGGCCCTTTACTGTTTATCATATTCCTAAATGATATCGTACTTGACCTCCAATCGCCGTCTTTCTTATGTGCTGATGACTTGAAAATTTACCATTAAATTGATAGTATATCCAACTGTAATAAAGTACAGGCATGCTTAAACACACTCAGTGACTGATGCAGCAAATATAGATTGTTTCTAAATATCTGTTAATATAATATAGTTTCGTTTACTGCTTACAATTCGACAGTTATTGGAAAAAAATAATTTTAGAGCACCCGCTAGGCCAGTTAGATCCATCTTTATTTTATGTACCAAATGCATATACAAATATTTTAATATTTTCTCCATTACACGTTATGTGCCGTAATTATCAAGTTATTGAGAAAGACGTTAATATTTTTAAGTCAAAGTAAGTAAAAAATTTTGCTAGTTGATTGCTTTGTTATATTAATCATCTTAATTTATAGTTAGTTTCCTGTTTGTCTACTTTATTTGTATATAAAATTGTCTTTATTTTATTTTACTTTTATTTTATTTCTTTTCTTTCATATTTTAATACTGTTTTTCTTTATTAATACACTTTTTCTGTAATATTAAGTAATATTTTGTACTTTATTTAAAGTATGTGTACTTTTAAACTTAACCTGTTTCCTATCCTGTAATTGGAACTTTATCCCGTTGAATAGTTGTCGGTAAATAAATAAATAATACGTACTCATAGCTTAAAATTTTTTTGAAATATGTATCTATGTGTAAACAGAATCACTATAATATAGATACATATTTTAAAAACATTTTTTTCTCAAACAATTTTATTTCATTTTGTTGTTGTTTAATTTATTTAACCCTTTTAATTTACATTTTAATGCCTTAAACAAGTATATTTTTAGTGTATTTTCATGAATTGTTTTGTTTCATAATTTTATATTTTGTAGTGTCCTGAAGAAGGTAACAAATTGACTGAAACTTCGGCAAATTGAAAAACTAGTTTTTCTAAACATTGGACCTTTTACCCAAAAAACCTTTCCAGTTATAATTTATTGGTCTAAAATAACTACGTGTATTATACTCATACTAGCAGTCTTACTGGATTTGCAAACTTGAAAAAAATAACTTCATTAGAATATAAAGCAAATCTTTCAAGAGAAATTTCTGTTCTGTGATATTTTTTTAAATCAATAAAATATCCTCTACTCTTAGAACCTTGAAAATTTCAGGCTTCCTCTTCCTAAAAATGACAAAAATGACTGAAAGATAAAAAATAAGCCACCATGAATAGATGTTGCAAACTAATTAAATTTCTGAAGACGTAGGAAATTTATGTAAATTTCAATATTGCAAACTGTCTTTTTCATTGTGGTTTATTGTGACAATGGATCAGAATATTAGGTCTTGGAACTTTGATACCAAAGGCAGAAAGATAATAGATCGTTTTTCTACGTCTTTAATAAATAACAGAAAATTTTTAGGTAAATTCCTAAATTTTTTAATTACTTTTACCCATAATATAGGCATACTTTAAGATCTTCTTTAGCCTAACTATATAATGTACACGGAATATTTGAAAGTTTTTATTCTTAAATTTCATATTTGAAAATCTTAAAATGTGGGGTAAAAATCTACCCAGCAAATTTCATTAAGTAGTAAAAAAAGAACTAACAAATAATTTAATTAAGAAAACTACATTAGATCATAATTCATATTATAATATCTACTAAAAACTATATAACTTAAAACTTTCTTAATTGAAAATATGAAAATTTCAATCTTAATTTAAACAAACTAACCCTAAATTTGTCTATGCATATTTTAAGTTTATTGTTTTAATCCGAAGTTCAACTATGCTTTCATTTAATTAAAAACATTTAATATAAAGTTTTCTAATAAACCACTTTTCTAATAATCCACTTTGTTTCCCTGTTGGCATTTAATTTTTAAAAATGTTAATTTATTTGGTTATGACTTCCTTATACCTATATAAGTAATTCCTTCCAGCAAAATGAAGCTTAAAACTTTGTAGGGCTCTAAAACCTCAGAAACTAACATATAACAATCTCGATATAAAAATCCACTAAAAAATTTAATACTGTAATTATGACTTACAGGTAATCACAAAGGAATAAACGAAACAAAATGTTATCCTTCTTCGTAGATATAAAATATAAATAAGTACTAGTTCATATATACAGGGTAGTTGCAAGGTGGAGATCAAACCAGATAATGCTTTGTTTTACAAAATGATCTGTACAAAACACAAATATTTTTTGTAAAGCGCATAATGAATAAAAACCGAATTAACGAATGTATTCAATGTAATTAGACCCTAAAATTTGAAAATATTAAAATAATGTTTCTTTTGTGCAATTAATTTGAAAATTACTAACTGATTTTAAAGTATATGTACGTGACCAAATTAAAACAACAACACAGATAGAAAATGCCTTAACTATTTAACGACAACATTATTTTATGAAAATTATAGTTGTTTTCATCAAAGTTTGTAATTCATTGTCACATAATACATATTGTTACGCCACTGGACTGTGTACACTGGTTAAATGAGACTGGAATTGTACGCGAATGGCCGGGAATATTCTGGAATGCTCTAGACCGTGTGAATGGATGTATAATAAGATACACGGTGGGCCGAGACTCAGTCTTCAGTTGAACGTGAACGGGTTAAGCCACTAATTAATTTATTGTTGTTAATTGTTAATTAGTAAATAAAGTAGTGAGTTACCTGGACTTTCAATCAACGAATCTACGAGTATAGGTGTTTGTGAGGATAGCAAACACGTAACAATATAAAAGGACTATAAATATTTACAGTAAAATTATTGTAGTTTTAAACAACAAATACTGTTTGACTATTTGTTCTCCTAGGATGGTAAAAGTAACAATTTACTGAACAGAGTAGTTAGAATTAAAAATAACATTATTGAGTCAGTCGTACTGAACATAATATGCATATAATCTTATAATCCGAGTTTCAGCGTTTGACAAATACCCAAAAAAAATAATTGTTTAAAAATATGTGTTATACTTATCTGTGATAAGTTATTGTAAAAGATAGAAAATAGTAATTAGCAAAAACTTTTTAGCGCTATTATATTTTCATTTCATTCCATATTTTAATAGAATTTTTACCAAGAACGATGCCTAAATGTTTTAAAAAAGTTTCTCATATTTATACTGCATTCTATACCACAATTCCCTTAGATCATATCAGGTCACATCATTTCTTAATCCCTGAATCGATGATTGATTGATTTCATTTCTAAGAAGACTAGATATTTACTGGTAGCAACAAAGACTGACAGTTTATATTTTATTAAGCTGAGAGTAAAATGTCAATCAAATTTCAATATATCAAAGGCACTTAATTCGCATACAAATTGGTAATTTATGTATTTATGTATTATCAGTTTTCTTCATGCACCAATTAGATATTCAAAGAAATATTGAGTAATTATAGAAACGTATAAATATGGAAAGTAATTAACTAATTGATAAAATTATATATTGTATACCATGTCAAAAAGCATGGGTGTATTATAGATAAATATATAGAATTTTATTAGTGTTAAGTTACACAAAAGTGTTTTTCACAATGACATGTCAAAACTTAATGCTAGTACAAACTAAAATAACTGATAAAAATAAAATATGAAGAAATGGATGTATGGCTAATATAAACACGATGTAGACAAACAAGATTTAAAAACAAAATTTATATAATATACAGAGTAAAATAATATAAATGCAAGATGAAATGACACCGATATACGTGTAATTTTAAGAATACTGCACCAGTAAACACAAAATATTTTAGATGAGAAAGAGATTATTAAGTAAAAATTCTTTCATGCTGTAGAGGGGGGTTATCAAATAAGTAATTTCGCTTTTAGTACTATATGCGTTCTCATTGTTTTTACATGTAGAAGGCAATAAAATATGTATATATAAGGTACAGTTATAATTCTCAGTTTTTTGAATTGTTCCATACAATCGTCTCTCAACTTTAAGCCCGAAATTACTCGGATGTGATTTTTTTGGGCTGAGAATACATTATTACAGTTGTCCCCAAACTAGAATGGCGTATGATACTACGAAGTTGATGAAGCTGTGGTATGCGGTTGTTAATGTACCTAGTGATACTTTTCCAATGAAATTTCGAAGCAGGTTAACAAATTTAGAAATTTTGTTACGTACGTGAGATATGTGACTTTGCCAAGATAACTTCGAGTCTAGGTATAATCCTAGAAATTTAGTGTACTCTGGATTTGTTAGGCCTTCCAAAGGGCGCAAAGTAAATACCATTGTCTCTGTATTGGATACATTTAGGTATAACTTGTTTGACGTAAACCACTTTTGGGTGTCAAATTCGATGTAAGTGACTTCCTTTAATAAATCCTTGATACTGGAGTCGAACACCGTTAAGTGTCGTCAGCAAACAAAATAACTAAAACATTGTCTTTGGAATCGTTGATATAGATTAAGAAGATTATGGGCTCCAAAACAGACCTTTGTAGAATACCGTGTTCGTGGGGTAAATTTATCTCCATTATGTACAACAAATTGTTGCCTATATGAAGTATGAGTGTAGAAGATGTTTGCTTTCATCCGAAAAACCGTAAAAAGTTAAATTATTAATAAGTATGGTGTATAATATGCAGTCGAAAGCATTTGAGAGAATAAGTAGCGTATGTATGTTCCTTCCTCATACCCCGTGTTGATTATGGATGTTAGCTAGCTTATTTGGGAAACCATATTGGTTGAAGTTGAGAAGCTTATTAGATTCTAGGTACAATGTTAACTAGTGTTTTAGAATAATTTCATAAATTTTAACAATGCACGTGATGATAGATATTTGTCTGTGGTTCGAGAAATCATCGATATTGTTTTTCTTATAAATTGGTACTACTTTCGATATTTTTAGTGAATCTGGAAATATGTTTCTTATTATACAAATATTAATTAAATTGGTAAGTGGAATAAGGATGGACTGATTTATGCTTTTTACTGACAGTGATGTCATAAGCGTCTTCACATTTTTGTTTTTAAGATTAGTAATGATTTCTGCTACGTCTACGTTATTGGTTAATAGAAATGTTACTTGGTTAATAGAAAAGTGATTATGTGAGTTAAAATCTATAATTTTGCACTTATAATGTTGCACCAGACCAAATTGTTTCAAAAGAATATTTTCTATGAAACGTACTAACTGTTTTTTTTCATACAGGGTAATTCTAAAAGATATAGTTAACTTTTATAGAAGAACAATATGAATAACAAAAAGATTATTTAGCTTAAATTATATATTGCACCCCTTAAAATAAAATAAAAATGAAAGAAAAATCTATTTTTAAATAATAAATCAAGAATGTTGAGGAATAATGTGTTTGTTTATTTGGTATGAGAAACAAAATTGCTGAGATAATTATTTTACATCAATGTCATCCAAATACCTATTTTAAGAAGATTATTATTTTTTTGTTTCGGTTCCAATGAAAAAAATATTTCTCAGGATAATTGTACTATGTTTATAAAAAAAATGTAGACGCTAGTACCAATAGTTATGCCAGAATGATAAAATTTGTGGGTCATACCGGAGTTTAGCTAAAAATATACGAAAACCTTAAACTAACAAATTTCGCATAACACAAATGGCGTTAAATCGTAGCCTATTAAGGTCCTCTGTCACCCTACACCGGTTGGTCCGTCCTCATTGAAACACCCCGTATATACAACTTTGAAGGAAAGTGCATTTCTTCGCCTTCTTGTGTTTGTTGCCCTCCTCTACACCTGAGGCAACGAACTTGAGACTTGTATCGAAAAGTTGTTTAAAAAATTCCTATTTGACAATTATGTGTCATGTGACTATAAGATGATATAATGATATATTTCATATCAATTTTAATATTAATAGGGAAAGGCAAATATGATGCAGCTAAAAAGTGGGTTTCTATTGGTAAAAATTACCAGTTTTCATCTCAAGAAGTTTGGAGAGGAGTTTTACAATAAAATTGTATATTTTATATCTTTATGTGCTACAATAAAATTCAGAAAGTGATTAATAACTAGTTATAAAATTAATGCAAAAAAGTAGAAGTTCTGTAACAACCAAAACGAAACAAATCCAGTGACTCAGAGGCGTTTTTCTTGCAAATTGTTATGCATGCTATCTCACCACAAAATAAAATGTTATTTATTTATTTTAATAACTACTCTTTCACATAATAATTTGTCCAAGAGTTTTTTGTACTTATATAATAATCATAAGAAATTTATTGAAATATTAGTGATTTTACGGTAGAAAACCACATTAAAATAAAACCAAAATTATGATTTATACAAAAAGTTCACTGAGACTGCATTATTCTTAAAGTTGAAAACAATAAAAGTATGATTAACCTTGACGGAATTAAATATATTTTTGATTAAATTGTCACAAAAGAAACCACTAACGCAAAATAAATAGAACAGTTAAAAATATTAATAATATTACGAATGACTGAATTTCATAACTTGCTGACATACTGTTATCCCTATTTTCCGATATTTGTATTATTAAATTTACTCGAACGTAACCATCTTTGTTTTTAAGGACACTTACCCAAGATATTATGTAGGTGTGGATGCAAATAATAGATAGGTGCATTAATTTATTTAAATCTAGTATCGAGATAATTTATTATTCTTGATATATACAATAAGGAAATTAATAGTCGTGTTATTACATTGTATCTGTTTGAGGGGAGTTTGATTTGTCAGTGTAACACTTCTTAAAAAGGCGAGTCAAAAATTCAATTAAACTTGATCTAAGGAAGTTCATTTAAATATTTTTTCACGCCTGTCTAGTACAATCCTTTAAATATATGTTATTAACTTTAAAAGAACGCAGACACCTGTGGATACAAGTCATGTCAGCATACAAAAATGGTTCATAAAAAAGGTTAACCTAATATATGCATTTTAAATTACGCATTGTTATCACTTAATAATTAAAAATATATACAACAACAACAAAAACAAATTTATTAAGTAGTTAAATAGAACAAATACTTCGCCCGCTTTGAACACCCAGTCCGGAGCCGATGCAACATCCCCCTGCATGATAACATCGGGGCAGTTAATGTATCAGGCGGAGTGGGGCAGAATTGGACTTAACGGCTAATTTAAAACTAAAAATAACAGTTCCTATCACTAAAGAGCGTATACTTGTAAATAAAATAAAGATCTATGTATATAAAAATGAAAAATACATACACATTAATGACTTAAAATAATGAGTGTATATAAACATGTAGAAATAGAACTGTATATTAGATGTATTAGACTTAAAAATATGTCAGCCGTGTAAACGAGAAAAATTCTGGACGAAAAAAAACTCGCTAAAAACAATTCTGAAATTAAGGGGAAATATCAGCACCGTTTAATTTTTAATTGAAAAATGTTTATTTATTGCAAAATGGTTTAAATTTAATAAAGGGTTTTTCAAAATGCAGAATTTGGAAAAGAAATTTTGAAAAACGGATAAAAGAAACGAAGGAAAAAAATATGAATAAATTTTTAATTTTGCTGCTTATAATAAGGAAGTGACTTAAAGTGGTGGCCAATAATTCGGCAATGCCCGATAAGGTAATTCTTTCTTTAATGAGGGCTACCGCGCTTGAAATCACCACAAAAGGCGCTAGTGTATGGCAATGTCCATGTCACTGAACGTTACTGTTTACTATGGCTTTTGAATGTTAGTTTTTAGTAATTTTCATAAAAATTAGCTGAAAGACATATAACACAATGATGGCAGAAGGCGGAAGTAGTAATTTACTTGTTCAGTAGGGAAATTATTGTACCTATCAGAGGTGTCTTGTCATTAAAGTTAGGTTATATCAAGCATGATGAAAACAACGAATGTACATAATTATTACTTACGATTTTCTGTAGTAGACTCATTTCGTAACGCATAATCGTCAGGATTAAGATGTTCCTTACCAAAGAGAATAGAAGGATTCTCTTTGTCCTTACAAACACACGAATGTTTCGAAGGAGTAAAGTTATCCCTGCGAATCGCTACCAACCAATGTTTTAGGCGAGTTTTGTGTCTCGGAAGCATATGTCCGCCTTTTGTTTCCGTACAAAATTGAACTGCACAACACTGAGGCATAATTAAAAAGTTATTTTATTTACTGGTGTACGAAATAATTATAATAAAATCCTATAAACTTGTTCCGCACCTAACAATAACTTTTGGCAGGACCTTACTCGCCATGGGCGCAAACTGGTGAGTATAGAAACGGTAGCCCTCATTGTGAAAGTCGCGTTATGCTCTCTAATTTGGCTAATGTTGGCTGTTAGTGGGTTATCCATCAATTTAAATTGATAAAATATTTGAGACACGTTTTTGATGTAATCCACTATGAGTTCGATGCCGTTACAAAGTTGGCGTCTCTGATGAGGTGTATTTTGTTGAGTTACTTATTAGGCGCAGGAATTTATTTTCCATTGCTTGCAATTTGTGTAACGACATCACGCACGCAGAACACCAAACCGGTGCCGCAAACATAGACTTTTCGTATGGTCTCGTTAATGTGCTTCGAAATGTTAGTCCTTTATCTAAAATGAACCCTAAATAAGTAATGTTTTGTTTCGTCTGAATTTGTGTCCCCTGACCGAAATGGGCGTAATGATTTTATTTTTTGTGAATTTTTTTATAAATACTATCGCTTCTGATTTCTCGACGTTCACTTTCACTATCCAACGGCTATAATAGTACTCCGATGCACGCACCATATGTGCTTTTAGCAGCTATCCATCTATCTGAGCATGGTGGCTGTGACAGTATAAGGCCGTATCATCCGCGTACATGGCTAGCTTGGTGTTAGGAAATTTCGGATAGTCGGAAATGCATAGATTGTATAATTTCAGCGCAAGTACTGACCCCTGAGTAACGCCAGCTCGTAATGTTCCTGGTGTTGATAGTGTGTTGTTTACTCTCCCTCGCAACGTTCAGCTATGCAGATAAGAGTAAATGAGTTTAATTAGAAATTCGGGAAAGTCATACCGATGCAGCTTATAACCATGGCGGTACTCTTACGAAGATTGTATTGTACCTTGATATCATTGCAATCCTAACGACCTGCTTCGTGGTGTTATGTCTCTTTTTAAATCCGAATTGATAATTGTCATTCACTTGCAGATGATCGTCCTGATAGGCGTTAAACCTATGTAGAACAATCTTTTCTACAAGCTTGGACAGAGCAGAAAGAAGAGATATCGGCCGATAGCTATTGGCCAGTTTCGCCTGTTTAATCGGCTTCAATATGGAGACCACCATTGCCCTTTTCCACTTCGTGGGCCGGTGCTGCAGGCGCAGGATGCCATTGATGATATGCATAAGTTGTACAATACCTTTCCTCGGCAGATTTTTGAGGAGATTGTGATCGATACCGTCTTGTCCCGGTGCCTTGTTATTCGCAAGAGTCTTAATAAGCTTACGAAGTTCGGTAGGGTTGGTGGTGGAATTTGGATGTCATAGCCGTAATTATGAGTAACGAAATTTTCAATGCGGTCATGTGAAAATAAATACGGGAATAGTTAAATTTTTGGATTCTTTATTATACAAATAAGAGAAAAAGATTCTTCGGTGCAAGAAGCACTAGTGTTCCCGCAGTTTAGAGCAGAAACTCTTTCGAATTATTTTAGAAGGTGAATTATTCATTCTAACTTAAAGCTATATAATAATTTTTACTTTTCTACCAACATTAGCAATTTTAGTAAAATTTTGTATTGCAAATTATAACGATTACAATCATTGAGAAACCAGATTTTTCATAATATCTGCATTACTGACTAGGTAGTTCAGTTCGTAATACTTTTGAGATTTAAAAATGTTTAACCTCAGATTTTGAAACATAAGAATCAACAAAATATAATTTTTTGTCTCCCGTGTATACTTTAGTTATGCTGTCAAATTTTAAGTATGTCAAGTTAATTTTTAAAATATTTTCAGTTCAAGAACGTATCCTTTCATTGATAAAGATATTGATTTTATAATGATAATATTATTGATTCAGTTGATAATAATATTGATTTTAATCTTTTGATTTTCAATCATTACCTACTTGCTGATATTACAATGTTAACGGTGGCATATTAAGTGTTATTAATTACAAAATAATTTTGGATTTACTCAGATCTATAATCTCGCCCTAAAGTGATAACGTATTAATATTGTAATTAAATTATATTGCTATTTATTTATTTAGACCTTGCATATTAAAATACGTTACCGTACATTTTTGTTCTGCACTTTTTTATATTCTTTTATCGCTTATGTTTATTCTATGCTAATGATGTCTCGATGCGTTCCATACCTGTATGAATTAAATTATAATGCTCTATTTTTTGTGTTTTAGAAACTTTGACAGTTTAACATTGATAATTGAGAGATACACCTAGCAAGCTAGTAGAGCAAGAACTCATTTCCTTGATAAATAAAAATCCCAATTATGTGGAACTGCCCTATATTCATGCGAAGCAAAAAAATTGCCATGTATCGTTAAAAGAGCAAAGACCATGTATGTGGTTTATGTTGTATTTATTTCAACCTGTGCCTTAACCAGTTTTCGTTTGTTAAATTTATTATTGATTGTGAACAAGAAACGCTCAATTTAAGTTGTCCTGAGGATGCTAATAAATATAGCCAAAAATTGACTGAACGTAGTTTTTCTGTTTTAATTGATCAACTCTCACTAAGTTGAAATATTAACAATAATATGAGGCGAAGAACCAACCCATGAGGCACGCTATACTTCACACATTAAATACAGGTATACTGTTGTTAATTGATACTGTTTCCGCTTATTTAAATAGCAAATGAGGAGCAGAAGTGGGACTCTAAAGCAAAAATTTGTCTAGTACAATATCATGCGAGGCACAGTCGAAGGGTTTGAAGAGATCATTCTATGTAATAATTGTAAGATTAGTGATTAGTAATTATCTAGCTCAATGTTGTCGACTATGTCACGATGTTTAAAGAGTTCAGCAATGTCCACGAAAACCAAATTGTTGAGGACACAAGAGGCAGCTGTTGTCCCAGTGCCTGGTCAATCCTGATTTTAAAATATTACCTATATCTTTAGAAAAATGGGAATAACTGATATGTAATTGTCAACATAATTTGGATCATCCTCTTTGAAAATGAGATGATGATTCAAAGCATCAGGATACGCACTTGATCTAAATTGTGTGTGTTGTTAGCATAGGGACAATTAATTATGTAGTTTCTTTAATACACATATTTTACTATATTAAAATTGCTGATACATTACCAAGTAAACTGGCAACTATTAATTACATCTGAAATATTAAAATAATAGAGTAAATCACGAGAAGTATGTAAACTACATAGGCAGTATTAAGTGTTAAGAATGTCTCACATATTTTTCACTTTTTCCAGACGTAACATGGCATGACGTAAATGGCGTGTATGTAATTCCATGTATAAAAAAAAATCGGTGATAAATAGTCATATACGCATAAGTTATGTTTAAGTCGACCTAAATATGACATTTATTCTCATATCTTCCTTAAATCATTGTAAATTTTTAAATATAAAGCCATAAAAGGCACTTTATGTTCTTAGCAGATACCTATATAACATTTTCATTATGCTTGAGGAAGTTGGAAATGTTATTATAAAATATGCAGGTTTCATGTAAAGGAGCATCATTAACTTGAATTGATAGGAAAGTTTTGTACTTAAAAACTTCCTCTGCTAGAAAACTTAATATTGGATACAATCAAAGATATTGCATTTTATGTCAACTTGTCATTTACTTTTGTGTCTTGAAATGAGACGTCATTATATCCACTCGCATAAGTACTTTAGTATTCGATATAGAACATGATACTAACGAATAAAAATTATTGAAAATTACATTTACAATAAAATTTCGACGTAACAATCAGTTTAACTATTGGTTAACTACAGGTTAACAACAGGAACACTGGAAGCATCGACTATTTATTTAACCTTAAAGGTAGGAAGACACAACAATGCAACAATAATGGGTAACTAATGCCATAACTTTGCTAACCGATAGATAGAGTGAGCTATGATGTGCCCAGTAGCATGGGTATAAGTCACTTGTTTTGTTATTTCAGTTACATTTTATATTGAGGAACCTTCATGAAATGAATGGTAAAAATTTTGAGATCATGAATAATGCGAAGCTTTAAAGTGATGCGTCAATTCAGAAGAATTGTGTCACGAAATATTTATCTGTAGAGGTTTTGGATTGAGTTCGAAATTGTTAACTCATTTTTAGGGGCAGTTCCCCATATATTGTAATAGTATTTCAAACAGGAATGTATTTCGGCTTTATACAGCAATAATACTTGCTGTATGGTATAGAAGAACTTAGACTTTTATGAAAAACGTATCATTTTTGTAACACAGATAGTTATCCATATTAGAGTTTTAAAAAAAATACTTTTTATGTTTCCCAGTGCAGAATTTTGGATAATAATCAAGTTGGCATTGCGTGTAGTGTATGTCATTATATAATGTGGGAAATCTGTAAGCATGAAAAATTACGATAATTTAATGAATATCACATGCTTTATAACTTGAGATATTCCAGTTAACATGTTACTTCTGCAAATATCGTTGAAGAAGTTTTTTGAGAGTTAAAACTTCTTTTACGACTTCTGGTGTGGGGATTATTAACATCCGTTAGATTTATGAATGTCAGCCGCAAAATAACTCTTACATAATAATATGACCTCTAGAAGGAACTGTTAATTTCTAAAATGATGGTGTTATGTTACTACAATTAAGCACTTTTTAGAAGATTGAATATTACTCTTATAGACTTCACAATGAATACTTTTTTTAGTGGCGTCCAGTATATGCAATATGTATTTATTACGGTTTTTAATTCTCATTCACTTTGCATCATGATATAATATTTATACAAAGTGTAGGGGTCAAGCTTTCACACATAACTTCTTTTAATATTGTGATATTTCCAATAGATTTTAAGAACATTGTAGTACCAAAATTTGTCAACACATACCAGTTCATGGTAAAATATGGACATTGTAGTTTGATAAAACTAGTACTCCCCAAAATAATGTTTTATAAAAAATAATCTAACTTTTTTTTAGATACACAAATTTGAGTGATTTGCCTGTCAACACATAAGTGATTACTTTATTAGTAGTTTTAAACTTAAAGTAACATAATTAGCTTGACCAAAATCTCCTAAATTCACATTTTTTTTTCACTTTATTTTTGTCAACATCAAAATGGCGGCGATAGTAAGTACGTTCGTCCTCGAGCTGGTCTTAAAAAAAGACGAAGTTGTGTAAAGCAACCTCTCCCGTTCTGGAGACTTCTAAAATGATAGGCATAAGAACTATTTATGGAACGTATATAAATTATTTTCAAGACGTTATTTTCCGATGCCAAAAAAAACTTAAATAGAGAGTTTACAGAAGACATTACCTTGAGGTTTATGAAACTAATATAACCTGATATCTTGTTTATATAAAGAATTTACAGATTTTTTTTGCACCACTAATTGTACGATTTTTGCGATACTCATAAATATCCCATCGATTATTTAATTTTTTTAGAAACAATAAAACTTCTTTTCGCAACTTCTGCTAACGTTTGATAAAACTTGTCAAAAGTGCTCTCATTTATGCAAGTTATATTTATATTAGTTTTATAAACTTCTACGTAATGTTCTTTGTATACTATATCTTGATAGACTTTTTTTACCATCCGACATTGGTAAATAACGTCTTAATGAGAATTTATATACAGTGTATCTCATTTAAGAGTGTAACAGCGTAATAATTCTTTTGTTTTTTGTCTGATTTAAATCAAACTGATCTCAAAACTTAGGGGTCACCAAAGTCTATTTAAGACCACAAAATCACTTCACATCTTTAAATGCAAGGCCATCTACGATGCTAAATTATATGAAAGAAATCAAAAAATCATAGTAGGCATTTTTAATCAAAAAATTTTATTAATAAAACTTGTTCGAAATCATTCAAAAACCCTAAATCCGAAGTTTAGTTAAATTCTAAAAAAAAAAAAAAATGAGGTTTTGATGAAAAAAAATTTCAGTCCCAAATTCCTTGTTTTGATTGATAAGCATGCACTGACTCCTTGGTTTCTACTAAAAAACAAATTTGTAAATGTCAGATTAGTTGTCAAGTAAATCTGTTGGCATTCTGTCTGATTTTTTGTATTCTAGCATATTCAATTAAAATGCTTGCAACTGCGGAAAAAGTGGAAATTATTAGATTAGTTGGTGATAATTCTCGTACAGCGCGGGAAGCTGCTACAGAATTTAATAATCGGCATCCAGATAGACTTTTAATATACCATGTAAAAGTTTGGCGAATTAATAATTTATGCAATAGAACTGGCAAAGTGTGCAACAAACAAGAAGAACGTGTGAGGGATAATGTTATAGATGCAGAAATTCTTCAGTTTGTGAGAGAAAATCCAAAGTGTAGCCTAAGGAGAATGTCCACAATTTTAAATGTACCAGAGAATACAATTTGGCGATGCTCCCGTCGAAATAAATTACGTCTCTTCAAGCCTGTTTTCTTACACACATTAGAAGAAAGAGACGATGAAAGGCGGCTGGAATATTGCTTTTGGTGTCAGGGAGAGTGTTTTAACAACCCTAATTTTTTTAAAAATATTTCATTCTCAGATCAAGCGACATTTACATTTAATGGCACAATTAACTCTCAAAATACTCGAAATTGGTCCGTTGACAACCCTCATTGGGCTGTATACTGTCGACGCCAGTATTCAGGATAGGTGAATGTGTGGTGCGGTATTTTAAATGAACAAATAATTGGGCCATATTTCTTTGAGGGAAATTTAAATGCGCAACGTTTTTCAATTTTTCTGCAAACTGAATTTTCAATCGAAATTGAAAACTTGCCCCTTATGGCAAACAACAATCTGATATTTCAACTTGATGGAGCCCCAATCCACAATGCAATCCACAATGCTTAGTACGGAATTGGCTAAACGACAACTTTCCCCGGAGGTGGATTGGAAGAAATAGCCCTTTTATTAATTGACCTCCGAGGTCACCTGAACTCACGCCCTTAGACTTTTTTTATGGTGGTTTCTAAAGAATGAAGTCTACAAAATGCAGCCACGAATGCCTACTACGATTTTTTGATTTCTTTCATATAATTTAGCATCATAGATGGCCTTGCATTTAAAGATGGAAAGTAATTTTGTGAACTTAAATAGACCTTGGTGACTTCTATCTTTTGAGACCGGTTTGATTTAAATCGGATAAAAAACAAAAGAATGATTACGCTGTTACACTCTTAAGTGAGACACACTGTATGTTTGCATAAATAGTTTTTATGTCGATCTATTTTAAAATTCTCCAGAACATTTGTAACCTAGCGTGCTTACTGGGGTATTACCTACATACTTCTTATTGCGAATGTAAAATTTTTTAAATATCTTTCAATCTAGGTTAATAAATAATAGCATATTAATCAAACATATCGTACTATAATTTGACCAGATATGCATGCTTAATAACAGACATGTTTATTTCAGAGAATTAGATTTTATCTTACGATCTGATGTTGATCGTGTTAATCACTGTCAGGTAGACTCAAATCGGAACGTTGCTAACAAAACAGATGTGAGAAGTTTTAGCTACATATTTTATTTATCCAAACAATGTAACCTTGGCTAATATTTTTGACAACTGTGGTAATTGTACCTATTTTTACATTTCACACAGTATTGATTACTGTAATTATGCACAAGGTTATATAAAAAAGTGTCCAACCCCTTTACATGAAGTCATACATCTATACAAATTTAAAATTACAATAAGCAGGAAATATTGCTATTTGTTTTCAAATATTCCTATTGAATAAATACATGGAATTAAGATTGCACATTATGTATTTTTTATAACAGCATATGGCGATAATTGTTTTAGGAAAAGATTTTAGAATTATTAATAGACGAGAATAATTTAGTTTAAAAGATAAAAATGATTATACCTTATTTAATTGTTTTAAGGATTCGTCTATAATAATAAATAATATAATAATTTATTAATTTATTTAAATTAAGATCTTGTCAAATCTGTTAATAAACTTGTATTAGGAAACTTACCAGTTTGAAGAAAAGACTTAGCGAAATAGGAACTTAAATAAATAAAAACTTCTGTGAGATATATCATACCAATTGAACCGTAGGGGCAGAGAAAAGGATTCTGGAAAAAAGTCACAGATAATCCAGGGATAAGCACCAAAAGAATGGCTATCTAAGGAGGTATTCCAGAAATCTTCAATTGAAAATTGTTATGAACAGTTACTCTATCCATATCATCTGCAGAAACTTCTGGTCCTAAAAAACTGAGATTCTGCAGCCCAATATGAAATTTTGTTAAGAGGAAAATGGCACCATGGCTGCAATTTTATCAGTAAAATATTTGTCACCGATGAAGCCGGCTTTACTATGGACAGAATTACTAATTTTCACTACAGTCAAGTGTGAGCTGTCGAAAACGCATGCGCAATTTTCAAAACGAGATATCAGGAAAAAGTTTCCATCAATTTTTGAGCGGAAATGCTTAAGGACCAATTGATAAAACTCTATGTTTTGCTAAACAAATTAAACAATTAACTATCTTGTTTTTCTAGAAAATGTATTAAAAGATCCGATTGATATGATGGTGCGCCCTATCAATTGTGAAAGGTAGATTGGTCTCCTCGTTCCTCGGATTTAATTGCGCTTGACTCTTTTATACTGATCTCTTTAAAATGATTGGATTACGCAATTCATGTTCGAAATATTATTAATTGGAGCACGTACGCATCAAATTTTAAAATAAAACGGTTTGTCTTACGACTTTTCACCAAGAGGACCTGTTTTCATAAAATCGTCATAAAAGTAGAAAAAGAGATTTTCCATCTAGCCGTTATGTGGTCAACAAT
This sequence comes from Rhamnusium bicolor, assembly GCA_029963845.1. Classification (NCBI taxonomy): domain Eukaryota; kingdom Metazoa; phylum Arthropoda; class Insecta; order Coleoptera; family Cerambycidae; genus Rhamnusium; species Rhamnusium bicolor. The sequence continues at coordinate 990,465 of JANEYF010000538.1, read as the reverse complement.
ACATAATGTGCGCGATACGATACCAAATTACAATCTTCCTGCAATATATCTAATACTTTAATACACATGGTGTATAACAAAGAGTGTTGTCATGGGTTTAGAATACTCTAAATGATTATTGTAAACAAAGCAATTTGTAACAACATCTCCTCAAAATATAAGCAGCGTAGGTAGCTCCAGGTACCAAAGTACTGCTTGGGATGGCTTGACAACAACAATTACGGTAAATTATGAAACCTTTACTAGGTAATTTATTCCAATAATTCGTATACCATGTAAAATTTTGCACACAATAGTTTTGTAACTTGAACACTAAGATACTAGATAAAAGAATAGAATACTAGATAAGTAGTACAATAAAATCCAAAGTCGGCTAATGGTAGCTCGCCAAATTTTCCATATCCAATGTTTAAAAATACAATCCAAGAAAAATTAGTATAAGTATATATTAGTATTGTTTTCCGCCGTATCAGAGATGTCTAAAATAAATTATGAACAAAAATTATTTAAAGTTAATCTTCAAGCACATGATCGTTTAATAAAGGAAAATATAAATTACAACTTACCCAGCAAATCTGGACGTTTAGTTTGTCAATAAAACCGATTTACAAATCGATAGCAATCAATACTACTGTATTTATTAACAAAATAAATTATTAGACAATTTCATCCCAAACTATTTTCGAGGCAACCAAAAATCAATGTTATTTATTAATTTCTTCTCAGAAAAAGGAGGAAGGTTTTTCGTAATTCGCTAACTATTTAAAGCTAACAATGTTAACAAGAAATGACCTCACTGATATCACCAATTGATTAACGTTCAAATTACTAGATCTCTGGAATTTGGACATTTCGTGCGAGTGAGTAATACGTTCACAAATCCAAGCAGGCAGGACGTACTTATTTTTAGGATGTAATAACTGTTAGAATTCTACATGACTGCCTTGGAATGACAAAAGCTAGTGCAAGATGGGTTCCCCAAATGCTTTCGCCATTCCAAATGTGTGTTCGGGTAGAGATATTTGAATAACACTTGGCGATTTGGGGATTTAATTATTAACCGACTTGTCACTGGAAATGAAACGTGGGTTCATTGTTATGATGCTGAATGGAAACAAGAGTCGATACAGTGTCATATCAAGGGCTCCAACCCTCCCAAGAAGTTTAGAGTCACCTCCTCTGCAGGAAAAGTAATGGCAAAATTTTTTTGAGACTGTCAGGGAATTTTGTTTATTGATTATCTAAAGAGGGGTAGTACAGTAAAGGGATAGTATTATTCAAGCTTAATGCCTCGCCTCAGAGATTCAATTTAAGTGAAAAGACGCTGACAACTTACGCGAGGTGTTTTGTTGCTTCACGACAATGCACCAGTACACAAAGTCAAGACTTGCAAAAGCTGCTGTTGCTGATCGTAGCTTCGAGGAAATTGAACACCCGCCTTATAGTCCAGATTTGGCACCCAGTGACTACTTTTTGTTTCCGAATCGCAAAAAACACTTAAGGGACAATGAGCTCGGCAGCCGGTTTATTGCCTATCGACTTCCGGGTTCAAATCCCGGTTTCGAATCGAACAAAATCGAAGGGATTGTTTGTGTATGTCCGCGTTTTTCCAATTGTGTAAGCCCCGTCTGTGAAGTTCTGGCTTTGGTCTAATTTATGTAGTGTGCTTTTTTTTGATGAACTTACAGCAGCTGTTAATGGCCATTTTGTGAAGAAATCAACGTTGAACAAATTTTCAACAAAAGTGTTTCTTTGTCGATATTCTAAATTCCACAGATTTCTATTTGTGACAGGTACTATCAGAATAAATTTATCATTTTTTGTCAGACATTTCAACGTCTTAAAAATGATATAGAAAAATATAAATATGGGCAGTTTACAGAGTGTAATTTATAATGTCAGAAAACATTGCAGAGGTCTAATTAAAGAATTAGAGTCTATTGTGTCTAGTTAAACAACCATTTATGCAGACCAAAATAGGAATATATCGAACACCTCTCAATATTATATATGGAATGAATTGGCTCGGATATTTCATAAAAGTCTTGGCTAAGAATGACTCATATTTTTAAATGAGGACTAATAATAATTAATAATTGTTTTATCATGAAAACATACTGTGATGATTACACAGATATGTCCAAATAAACCTTTTCAAGCTTAACAATAACAGAAGTAGGTGTGACACATGTTAAGCAATAATTAAAATGAATTCCTAACCTTGCTTGTTATTCCTATTGTGTAAAATGGTTTTAATGATATACATTGCCAAGAAGAGGCATCCAAAAAATGTTTATTGAAACTACACAATATTTTCAATGTGTATGTATTTACTATTCCATAGCATTATTGATATTTAACTGATAGAAACCTTTATAGAAATAAATGGTGTTAATATTAAGTATTTTTTTAAAATGTTCACTTTAATAGACAAACCAATAGAAATAACACCTAAACTTTGCTCAGTGAGAATATCTGACCCTTACCATAGATTGTATATTTAATCCATGCTTTTACCCTGATAATAATTATTAGCAGCATAAAAATATAGATAACATAACAACATAACGTATCATTTATTATTATGTAGATACAAAATTTGACATGACCAAATTTCAATATGGATCATTCTATCATTTTAAGCATATACCATTTTCTAAGAAGATATTTAAAAGTTACAATTACAGTTCTTTTTTTATTTTAATTAATTTATGTAATTAATTAATCACTGCAACAAAAGACAAGCACAGTTATAATTCTCAAATTATAAAAAACTCGCAGAACAGATTCTAAAAATACAATGACAAAATGAAATTAGTTTTTCTATAAATTAAACTGGATCCAAACTGCCTTCAATGAGGGCCTTTAAAATCAAATTCAAATTTTAAATTCCTTCTTCTTCTCGTATGAATGTGGGTAATAAAAATGTGTTCTCTGGTAGTGAATATGTTACCTTAAGTAATAAAGAAGAAAGCAGCGATGAATGTGAAGTTCCTAAGGAATTTTTTGAAAAACGGGTACGAAATCCGAACCAATGCAAAAAGAGATTAGCAAATGCAAGAGACAGAGAAGAATATTTTTCCCAAAATGGAAAACTTGTGCTGAAAAAGAACATAGAACAGAGTCTGTTGAAGGAACAATGCTTATTGAAGTGCAGTGAAAAGTTTAATTTGGAAGCAAGAAAAAAATTTTATTATTTAGACATTGATTCCAAAAATTTACTATTATTTAACAGTTACGATTCAACAGTACTATAAATGTGGGTGTTTTGGCATTAAATGTTGAATAATTGATAATGATAAGAGTTAAACCCACACATTTTTATATTTCAAATCTTCATCAAAGTGGTAACTTTTCTATAGGTACAAAACAGTTTCAGACAGAATGGGTACTAAGATTTTTATTACATGGGTTAATGACAGAACGTACAGTAAGTTTGTCAAAGTTGCCCAACCTATTAGAACTGAATTTATAGATATATGTTAGAGATATATCAAACTAAAATTTCCGTAAATAAATATTCAACTATTATTATAAATAGTTTATATTTATGTAGGATGCATACTAAAAAAAGTCTGATTGACGTGAAATTTAACAAGGCACTTTTTTTAAATCAATCATATTTCCTGTCTTGTACTGAATTGACTGTTTTTGATAATCACAATAATTGTACATGTCGTCTACACTTCATACAGTTATCGCAACTATTTTCAAGGTTATTTATACAAAGTGTCCACCCCATTTCATAAATAACATAGAAAACAACCAGGAAGTAACGCCATTTGTAAGCAAATGGTACTTATGAATAAATGCATACAAATATAGGTGTAAAAGATACATTTTTATTAACGTCCAATACAATAAAAACTATGAAATATTTTCTATTATAATGCAGATGGTGTATAATAATAACAATAATAATAATTTATTGTATTAAAGGATCTTAACATAAAACAAGCCAAAATATTGACAAAGCACAACACAATGATTAATTCTCAAGAACGTGTAACATTAAGTCAAATTTATAATAAATTGATGTTTAAAATAAACATTCCACTCAAAAATTTTAGCCAAGTTCAACTGCCTATATCTCCGAAATTCAAGCTCAATATTTAATATTTTGGCATTACATGAAAGTTCCGTCTTTTAGTTACAACATATATGGGAGTAAAAAGTAGATCAAACATTCTACGGATTTTACAGGGTGATTAGTAGACCTCTAACAAAATTGTACAAATTTAAAAATCTACAAAAAGAATGGGACTCACATCACTTTTTAGTAATGGGGAATTAATCATAGAGCTCTTATCGCAGGATGTTTTTGGAAACTTCCAATTGCGACTTTTTAGAGCAGTAAAAAAGAAGATTTTACAGCACTTGGTGGATTCGCTTTAGCAAACTACAACAGAATGAGTTTTTGCTTAATTTCTTGATGGATGGTGTTGCCCTAGAGATTTTTTGAATTTTCCTCTCCACTAAAAATAGGTATCACTTTACTACAAGACGAAACAAATTGATTTGATCATTTAATGTCCGCAAATCTGCTGATATCGTTAAAAAGTATTGTAAAAGGTTATCTAAGACATTCTGAAGGAAATGGACGGAATTTTGAATTGCATTTGTGAAATAATAATTACTGCCTCTCCTGCCGGGAGATATCGAACACTTAATTGTGACCAAAATAATGAGTTACGTATGGCGACAGGAGTGAGTTTACTAAATCTTACTGTAAAACGACGCTTTCAAAAACAACGCCTGAGAGTAAGACATCATCCAATTTGTCCCTTGTTGAACCTTTAATATCGACAGACAAGGAAGAGGTGGGCATACAAGGATTCTCTGCGGTGTATAACAATGGTAAAATTGTCATTTGTCTGATTCACCCTTCATCAGTATGATGGTCGCGTGACGGTTTATAGATAGATAAGGAAACGAGACCATCAGCAGAATATGAACCAAGGATAGCCTTCGGTCGAGGTGGAAAAATTGTTTGGGGAGAAATCAGCCATCATGGACGTACTGAGCTCATAGCGTTATAGAATGAAACGATGTAAATTGCCAGATACGGGGATTTGTGATTCCTGGAATTGGTTGTATCTTGGGCTGAGAATTACGGTGAAGGATTGATTCTAGTCGATGAAAATGTCCACTCACATAGAGCTCATATAATGACTAATATTTTGAGTTGAACTTCAGACCTTAATCCATTCGAGTACGTTTGGAGTGATTAGAATAGAATCTGGCAAGGCGAGTAGAAGATCCAGTTGATGTAGCAGAACTTGCCAGAATTGTTGAGAAATGAATTCCTCAACATTTTATTGGGCTGCTTATCGACAGTATGCCCAGACGGTGTCAAGCAGTGTTAAATGGAAGGGGTAATCCCATGCGTTTTAGGTATAGTGATTCATTTTATTCCGGTATATTTGACTCGACAGTGAAGATATATACACATCGCTGTCGTCAAATATGTATGACGTATGTGATGAAATTTAACCTCCCTACGTGATGAAATTTAATAATTTGCTTCGAAGAACTATTTTATAATCTAAATAAGTTACAAATAAATTATTAAACGTCAATAAGTAATTCCAAAATTTTCTAATATTTTCCTTATCCTTACATAAAATATTAAAATTTTTGCATTTTTCTAATATCTCGACTCTAACGCAGGGAAAGTACCAAATCCAAGAACTGTATAACTATTAATTTTGCATAAGTGATTATATTATAATTTACTGACCATGAACTGTCGACCTACAGGAGGCAAAGACCGTATCGCGTCGTTGAGCACGAGATTTGCAACGTGTGTTTGCTAATTTAAATATTTGAGCCAATATCGTACATTTGTCCAAGGCAAAACATATAAATCTAATTTAAATAAAAAAAATAACAATAAGTTTAAGTCCAGTTTTTTAAAATTAGCTTACGTTTAATGGGAACAGGCCAAGTTTTATAGAGAAACCAATTTATATATAGTCAACGTTTCGATTTTTAATTAAATCATCCTCAGGACTGTATACAAAAGATAACAGAAAAGGTGTATTGACAATTTTTAACATATTTTCTAAAACAAATAAACACACTAAGTACTATAAAATAACTAAAAGTTGATATTTTAAAGAATATGAAGGTTCATAGAATTATATTTTTTTTAAATTATTTTAAAAAACATAAAAATGTATGTATAAAACACAAATAAAATACAAAAATGACAGCCTCAGTAAAAATTATTAAATTAAAATAAACAATTATAAGAGGTATAAGATACTCATATTTGAAGTAGATTCTCCATGTTGTTATAAAACTAACAGTTTAAACAAAGTATAAAAAGGTGAAAGAATCTACAGCAACAAACTGTAATTTTTAATTATTAGTGCAGAGAATAAGCCCTTGTCTTATATGTCTTACAATTCAGACAACAATAAATTTGTTCTTAACACAGGAATACAGAAACAATAAAAACGGGATGTAGGTAAAAATGTGTTATTTACAGTATTTTTTAATTTATCAATTATATTATTATTGTTTTATTTCTTATGAACCACTAAAACATTAAGTCATTGATCACGCTTGCCACATATATTATATATGTGTCAAGTTTCATGACTAACATTTTCTAAGAAATATAAATACCTTTGAAAATGGAACAGATTCGTTTTCCGAAGCGTTAGGGAATTATAGGTATATTATAATTTTTGTGTCTCATATTAGTTCATATTAGTCAAAAAAACACCCACGGGCTAACATTTTGATATAGTCACAAGCACAGATGTTTATTTTTCCAGTAACATACTGGATAACTAACTATATTTTTTAGATAACGAAGAATTATTCATGTGGTAGGAAGTCCCAAGAATATCTGATGTGGCCTGCACAAACTTTCTTATACCAGTATATATCATCCCGATCTAAAAAATCATTCTATTTAATTCTTCACTTACCTCAATTAAATTTTAATAGCGTACCTTGAAATGTTTCATTAAATTTTTACATAATTAATTATTATCATTATCATTAGATACTGTCAATAATAATTCATATCATATATTTTAAAAATTTCTTATTGACATTGACATTTTTGTAACTAAATTAGACATTTCAAATGTCAAACTGTCACATTTATCCTAACCCCATTTTATGAGGTCAAATGTGTACAAAATTTCAGTTTACATAAGCTTTATTGTACTTGGAAAATATATTATTTTCGCTTGATATAGTAGACATACATGATTTATAATCTTTCATCAGGAACACATTTTTTTGTAGTCAAATACAAAAAAGTTAGGGTACCGTGGATCTCCTTTCAGCTGGCCAATTGTACTCATCACCGAATTTATCATTGCCTTTGGTCTTTAGAATATGTGTACCAAAGTTGAAAGCTATACCGGTGTCACGAATTGCGCTCGCCCCGATATCTCCTAAAATATTTGGAATAGAAAATTGAAATTTCGAAGGCTTATTATACGACTAAAATGCCATCTTTTCAATAAAAAATCAAGTTGGGTGTACATCCGGTTTGACCGGAAATGCCCACAACTTTCGATTTTTAAATGAGACACCCTATATATTTTTACATTTTTTGGAATCTAGAGGAAATTTTGAATACAATACATCCATTTTGGTCACTTTTTGATAAACATTAAAAATTTTATTAAAAAATCTATTTCTGAATCCAGAGTGCTGTGGTGCCCTAAATATATTTTAGTTTGTGTGCTACGTTACTATAAAAATAAAAAAGAGCAATATGATTGCATTACTTAATTGTCTAGAGGCGTTTAAAATTTTTAAATGTGATTTTTACCCACTAACTCGGTTTTTTTAAATGGGAAGTTAATCGTCCACCAACATTTTTAAATACCCCATTTTCATACGAATCTAATAATACCAAAATTTTGAAAATCCGCTCAGAAATATTTGAGATTTCAGCCAAAATACAATGCAACCAAGCTTTTAGAAACATGCGGCTAATAGATTAGTGGGCTTTGGAAACTAAAATGACACATTTCTGTTTAAAATCTGGTAACCTAATAACATTGGAAAAATCATAGTAGCCATTGAATGTAATAAATGAATAACAGAACGTAATGTAACATTTTAAACAGCAAATAATTCGTAAACTTAAACTATTAAGCAAAAAGAATTTAAATATACGCTGGTCATGCTGAAAGCATATTGCAGAGTAGCGAAAGCAAAACTTGTTGGTGCCACTATTATTGCTTTAATAGTGTATATCACGGGGAGGTTTAGTGCTGAAAGGAACTAATTAATATGTAAGCCGTGTCTGCTTTTAGGAACTACAGAATTTCTGGGAGTGATTTAAATATTTAATTTCAACCATACATCTCAATTAACTAAAAAATCTTTTCAATTTATCTCAATGTGGCGTGTGAGAGCAAACTGTTTTCTTTGATGAACTTTGTGTTTAGTAACCACGTACTTCATTTATAAAGAGTATGTACATCGTGGCCAAAATGAACTGTACTATGTAACACAGAAAATGCAACACGTACTATTTATAATATTATAATGATTCTTTGCTAAACAATTTGAGCTTTAAAAGAGTATTATATAACTAAAACTTCATTATGATTAGACAAAATAATGTACTTCAAAATTAGGCAGTCGATGTTTTTTTGGGGTATTGTGTCGCAAGTTATCTGAACCTCTTATCGTAATCAGAGGGTCCAGTGGTGGAAATGGTAGTGGATCTAGCAGTCTGCTGATGATTTAACAAACATATATGACTGGCGAAAGATCAGATGATCCTGCAGTACGTGGAAGAACATACAATTGTTTACAATAGTTATGGTGTAAATATACAGTTTACTGTTGAAAACTAGGCTAATAATCCAGATCTCTTTTTTTAGTTAATTTGTTGCTGAGGGATATTTAACGAAGTGGTACTGAAAAGAAACACATTCAGATTGAGTCTTAAATTTTTATTCTAACCATTCTTGAACTCAAAATAGCAATTATTAAACCAACGGAAGTGAACATTACCAAATTATGTTCAGATCAGGTTAAGCAAAAAACTTAAATATTGCCAAAAACATATTAACAACAATTTATCAGAAAAATATATCTAACACCAAATATTTTAAATAACCATTTGTAAATGAATTATATTAAAATTTAACAAATATTCTCAAACGCGTTAACGGATAACATAACATGAATATAATGTTTTACAGCCAAAAGTCATTGGCAATATTTTTTAACAAAAACAGGGATAAATTAATCTAGTACATAAAGTGAGACGTTATGTGTCAAATATCATGTAATTTAGGAAAAGTTTATATAGGCCAAACAAAACAATGTCTAAAATCAAGATTAAAAAAACATATCTATAATGTTAATGTAATTTTATATCTGAATATGTTAAAATATTGGATGTTGAAAATAACTTAAATTATTATTAAAAATGATGCATATTAACTGTAGCATAAGAGCTGTTAATCTTAGATTTCTACACATTGTTATTAAAAACATGTTCTTGATATGAATATGTGTTAGTTTTTGGCAACGCTATTGATTATGTCGTTAAGTACGTAGGGATATATGTAGATATATTATGTAGGCTAAGGTGTGTTCTGCTTCATTCTATTAATTACTGGGAACGGTAAATATTATCCTAAGCATTGATGACATGAGTTCTTGATTCTCTTCGTTACGTTTAGTTATTTTTAGAACACTTACGATTGTTAACCTGAATCTGTGACATTATTATGTTGACCGAATATTACTTATTGTAATACGTATTTAACAAGAATTCTTTTTTTTATTATATGTATATTATTGTATTATGGATTATTTCTTGTTTGTAATATTGATGGAACCAGTTAATGATAATAAGAATTTTTACTAAATTAGTAGGCATATTTTTGAATCACTCCCAACTGAATATGTAATAAATCTTTGTAAATTCTGATGAAGGTATGCAGTAAATGCAGAGACTGGTTAATTTAGATAAATAGTTGTGTTATTGTTTGACCAGTTACCCACAAATATTGTTCATTATAGGTCAGTTATCGTGAATTCGAATGAATTCGGCTATTCAGAGTTCCACAAACCACATCTATAATGATGCAATTAAAGAAGCTAAGTATAACGGCATTCTTGCAGGAAAAGGTAATTCGCAGTCAGAAATGTTAGAATTAATACTATAACAAACCCAGGAGATAAATTTTCTGAAGTTCGAAGAGCCTACACTACCCACATGATTAAAAATAAATAAACAACTACAACCTTTGAAACATTAGAATGACCATTAAGTAACTAAATAGACACATTTCGAAGTATCCATAACTTATATATTTAAAATAATACTTTTGCACCAATCTCTAGTACCTAAAAAAAATGTTGTCATTTTGCAACACTTATAAACTAATGTTGTAGCAATATATAATAATAATAATAATAATAATAACGTGTCTTTATTTTTTCTATTACAAAAATAATTACATAAGTAAAAGTGAATAGCGGGCAGGCGATATTCATATAATATGCTCTTCCATATAACCACCCCATATAAAGTGCATAAAATAGAAAAGTGTAAATAATAAAAAAAGATATGAATTGGACAATAGATGTTTACAAGCAACAGGCTGTAAAATATTATGTATTTAAGTGTTAGGTTTGTTTATTAAGAAATTTTGTATCTGTTTTCTGAATGTGTCAATATTATTACTAGACTTTAGTTCGAGAGAAAGAGAATTATATAGTTTACGGCATTATAGCTAAATGAGCGTTGAAACTGGGCAAAGCTTTGCTTGGGAACAGTGAATAGATTACTGTGACGTGTGTGACATTGATGAATATCAGTACCTTTCTTCAGTTTATCAAATAAGTACCTGGGAGACTGAAATTTAATTATCTTAAAAATTTGACAGGCCATGTGACAATCAGCACGTTCTGAAAGATTCAACCACTTGGATTTATTAAAATGTTCAGTAATATGATCGAACTTACGCAAATTATAGCAAAATCTTATACAAGCATTCTGGACTCTTTGTGGACGTTCTTTATCACGGTTTAAGATAGCTGGCCAATAAACCGTGTCACAATAGGAAATATACGCTAAGATCACGGAGTCAGTAAGTCTAAGTTTAACATCTATACTTAGAATATCTTTGTGCATGTATAATAATTTAAGTTTACAAAAAGATTTTTTGTAATAGAACGTTAACATGTTTAGAAAATCTTAATTCCGTATCAAGCCAAATTCCAAATGTCTTTGCCTCATTTAATATCAATCCATGATCAGCAGAAAATTTGGATATGTTATTTAAATCAGAGTTAATGTTCAATATCGCTGTATCCATTTCATTTAAGAGAAAAGAATAATACTGTTACGCCACTGGACTGTGTAGACTGGTTAGATGAGACTGGAATTATACGCTAACGGCCGGGAATATTCTGGACTACTCTAGATCGTGTGAATAGATGTATAAATAAGACACACGGTGGGCCGAGTCTCAATCTTAAGTTGAACGTGAACGAGTAAAGAAGAAATAAGAAAGAGACTTGTGTTCAAGTGTGATTATAGTTAAGACATTAATTAATCTATTGTTGTTAATTGTTAATTAGTAAATAAAGTAGTGAGTAAGTGTTACCTGGACTTTCAATCAACGAATCTACGAGTATAGGTGTTTGTGTGGATAGCAAACACGTAACAATACGATTGTGTATCATCTGCATATTGCTGACAGGAGCAGTATTGAAAACACTTATTAAGGTCTGCAATATAGATACTAAAACGCAGCAGCCCTAGCACGCTACCCTGCGGCACACCTTTAGTAATTACAACACTTTTAGATACTGTCTTGCGTAAGATAACTTGTTGGCGTCGGTCAGTGAGATAATCGTGAAAATATCAGTTGATTACACTGAAAAAATTATTTTATTACACACAACCGTACGCATAATTAGTTGACCGAAAACTTTTTTTACAGTTACAAGGACAATTTATTATCTATTATATAAAGTACTGAGATTGAAGTGTTTCTCTTCTGACTCTGATTTACATTACCAACATGTCAATTTTTTAAATTATGTATATATACTTGCATAATCCTATTCATAATTAATAAACCTCAATTTTTCTTCTAAGTAAGTGAAATGTTTTCTAAGTGTATTAATAATGATCAGAAATCAAATTGCACCTATCTATCTTTATATTATATTTATATTTTAAATGATCATCCAGAACACCACAACGTGTATTAGGCAGGATAGTTAGAGGTTAACATTATTTGTAAAATTTTAATTAATGAATCTCTGGTATGCCAACATACCAGTGGGTGTATTGACAAAGAGGACGGACCTATTGTTGTGGTTAACGTGTATGTAATGAACACATTGTTTACTAACTGCCTACTTGAAATAATTTCATTAAATTTCGCTTCTGATAAAGTATTTTAGATAAACTGTTCATATTATAAATACAATAAAGAAACTGCATTCTCATTGTCTTAGAAGTTAGACGAAATAAATGCTTTAGAACTGTACATATTATGCCTCTTTATATTTTAATTGAAATATACATCATTATGATTACTAGGGCTGTCAAAAATGTTCCGTGGGACAGCGGCGTATGCGAAATTAACTAATACGAGAAACAATAATCTGTTACAATTTATAACAACGTATGTAAAACTTACCCTCTTAACTAGTTTGATGAACTAGATTGCTTATCACAAACTGGAGAAGATGTGTAGTCATTTTGCAGCATCAGGTATGTTTCTATAGTTGTCTCCATGAGTGATGTTCGCTTTGGTGAAAATATATTCTTATATTTTGAAACCGACCGTTCTACATCTACTGATGTAATATACGCATACGTGAAATAGTCTTTGAACGCACTTAATGGATCTGGGGCTGCACCATCACATATTTGTCTTAATTTGGTAAAACCGGTGTCTTTATTTAACACACTTGCGAACTTTTCTTTAACACGCTCATTTGTTATATAGTGTGTAGCAGTAGATTTACTTCGTCCACTATTTGCAGTGACTCCACAAACGACAACGAACTGTTTTCTTATTTTTTTTATGCTTTCATGTAACGGTTTATAGTTCTTGGTAATATTTTTTAAAGCTGTTTCAACGGAAATATCTTCAAATTTTGTCTGGCTTTCCTTAATAGCTGCAGCCTCATCTAGATTAAATTGTAGTATCACAGCTTTTATTTGTTGGAAATATTCAGTGTAATAAAAAGCTGCCTGCAATCATGTTCTCCAACGTGTAAGAATCGGCTGTGGTGGTTCAGGAATACCGAGATACTTGCTATGAAATGCACGGAAACGTTTAGCAGATTTAAGAAACGCTTTTTTGTACTTGCTATTAATGCATCCACCTCTGGAAAACCTTTTCGAATAGTTTTTGCTACAAGATGTAAAACATGAACTTTACACGTAACATGTATAAACGTACAACCTTGTTCTTACAAAGAACAGCCTACCGAACGCATTGTCACGGCGCCATCAGTCACAAACATCAACACTTGACTTTTTGACAGTTCAAATTTTTCTAACGTCTCCAGCACCACCCTGGTAATTGTTTCGCTAGTACACTGACTTAGTCTTTTGCTAGCTAGTAACAGTGGAACTGTCAGTTTAAGAGGGTTAAATGCTCGTACTATAACATTTAAAATAGAATTTTTTTTACAATCTGTTGTCTCATCAATAGATAACCACAGCCGTGTATTTTTTAATTCACATTTCATCTTATTTACCATGTCTACGTGTACAGTTGGTAGATAGTTACATAACGTTGTGTGACTTGGTAACTTCACCTGGGCTTTGTATTTATTCCAGAACTCTCGAAATGGTTGTTTATCTAGTATGTGCAGCGGAACATCACAGGCAATCAGCATTAATAGTAAATCAAACATAAACTGTGTTGTCGAAGGCACGCCATTTTTTTTATTTTTATGGTGTACACTATTTACGTGAAGTCCACAATCACGTTTATCCCAGCACATTAAATCTTTCTCGCACACTTTACAAATTATTTTAGCAGCATCATAAAATAAATCCGGGAATTCACCTATGAATTTATTCACTTTGTCAGCAAATGGCCGTTTTCTACCCCTGCGTACGTCTGCCATGCTTTATTATTAAATTAATATCAACAATACAGTACAACAAATAAAATAAAAACACAAAAACAATATGCAATACGCCCAAGTGACAACGTGTATACAACTCGAAAGCTAATAATTGACTGGACTGGAGAAAGAGTTTCGCGGTCAAGGTGAATGCCGGCGACAGTAAGTACATCTGTACTCTACGACCATGATACACAGAAACGATTTGCAGCTTTAATGATTACAAATTATATATACAATATACATAATATGAATAAAGAGGGCCGAATAATAATAATAATAATAATAATAATAATAATAATAATGTGGGGTGCAAGGCCGGCAACCTCCACGTTGGTGCACCCTGGACAGGCAGAGGTAACTCAGCCTGACTAATGTCGGCCGGGGGGTACCAAGGCTAACCACCTGGTACCCCCTATACTACTTCTGGTTCCGTACAACCTCAGAAGAAGGGCCCCTCACGATCGACCCCAAGCGGATGGGGGTCAGAGACAGGCGGGAGGGGCCTCACCGGATAGTCTCAATAACGACAATACTGGCAATGGACACGGACGCTTTAAGTGGACGAGGGAACTTCGGGATGACTTGCTGACCTGCCGCGAGAGTAGCGAACCTGAGCGAAGGGGATACATGGCGCGAATGCATGCACTTTGGTGCGAAATGCATCCAGAGCATCGCGCCTTCTCTCAACAACATCTGAGAGATCAAGTATCCTTTCTGCTCAGGACAGGTTACGTAAGGGCACCCCGTCAGCTAGAAGAACTGCCAGCCGCAGTCCCATCGCGGCAATTACCAGCTGATGGGGAACATCCTTTAGAGTTCACCGGTGTAGACTTAAGGACGAGGGTTAGCCTTAACACCAGGGCTAACCTAAAGCCACAAGACCTGGCTAGAATGGACGCAGTCATCGATGAGGAAATTCCGGAAGATGTAGACATCTGGCAAATCAACTGTGCCGTGTACAACGCCGCGAAGCAACTCGTCCCCCGTGAGAGGTCAACCAATCACGGGGTCGAGAAAGCCAAGCGGCGTGTACAAAAAATCGAAGGCAAGATACAGTCGGCCATACAACACGCTTCTCGGATCCAGAGTGTGGTGGAATATAAGACGACTGGTAGAGTTTTTACTCCCAGGATCCGGCGCATAGCTGCCGGATTAAGACGTCAACACCATACTCTAAATCTGACAGTGATGCTTACCATCAAGCAGCACTGTCTAGATAGGATCCGAGCGCTCATGGCGATAAAGAAAACATTGAAGAGGCGGGTGAGGAGTATGGAACAAAACAATTTGTTCCGTACGAATCCTTCCCGCCTCTTTCAAGAGCCACAGCGTGTTGTTGAGAATCCGCCGACTGTAGAAGATGTCGAAATCTTCTGGAAGGGAATCTACGAAACGCCGCGTCCATTCAATAGCGACACTCCATCAATTGCACACTTTGAGGCTCTGTGTCACAGACATCTTGAAGAGCCAGAAGAAGTGTGCCCGGCAATCAGTACGGAGGAAGTCCAACAAGCACTTGTTGGTACCAAGAACTTCGCTGCCCCGGGCCCAGACGGCATTAACAACTGGTGGTGGAAGAAATTTCCTTCCACTCACCGCCGTCTGGCGCGAGTTTTCAATTCATGGTTGAACGAGGGGCAGCAGATTCCGGACTGGTTCGTCGAGGGACGTACTGTGCTAATCCCCAAAAAGGGGGATCTTTCCGACCCGAGGAATTATAGGCCGATCACTTGCCTTAACTCCTGCTACAAGATATTTACACGTATCTTGTATGCTAGGACGCTGAGGTCTGTTGATCCGGTCTTCCAGCAGATACACGAACAGCGTGGTGCCAAGAAGGGCATGGCAGGTTGCAAGGACAGCCTGCTGATAGACCGCTGTATTACACAGGATTCTGTGCAATACAAGCGGAATCTATCGATGGCCTGGATTGATTACCGCAAGGCATTTGATACAACATCGCACGAGCTATTGTTGTACTTGCTCGAATGTCTTGCGGTACCAGCACCACTAGTGAGATGCATAGAACAGCTGCTGCCGCTCTGGAAGACCCGCTTCACCATAACATCAGGTGCACAGCGGGTCACGACAGGGCAGGGGGCATTTAGGAGAGGAGTTTTCCAGGGTGACTCCCTGAGTCCTCTCCTCTTCTGCATCTCACTGCTGCCGTTGTCTGTTGGGCTCCGCCAAACCCGCGGATATCAATGTGGGCCACCCAGCGACCGGAGGCATAAGGTCACCCATCTATTTTATATGGATGATCTTAAACTTTATGCCTCCGGAGAGCGCGAACTACAAAACGCTCTTAGGGTGGTCGAAGAATATACGCGGGCAATTGGTATGGAGTTCGGGTTGGACAAATGTGCAGTCGTCCACCTCAAGAGAGGACGATGCGGGGGAATTCCCTGAAGATGCGCAGCTCGCAGACGGAAGCATCCTAAGAGATCTGGATGCCGGAGAGACCTATACATATCTGGGTGTGCAACAAAGGCACATCCAGGATGTATCACAATAATAATAATGTGGGTTAGAGATATATATCTAAACAGGAAATCACAGGGCGATTTTCATAGTCACTTTTTTACTTGAGTGTAACATTTTTTTATGTTATGTTTTATTTTGATATTTTCTTCATGGAGAGGAATATATCTACAGAAAAAGTCATTTGGTTTCAACTCTTTTCCGAATTCCCATTAAAGTTGAGATCTCCCTCCACAAATATTTTCATATTAATTTTACACGAAATTCGGACAAATAATTCGCATTTCACAGCTGTTTAGGCGGTTTATGCAGTTGAATTCCCACATACCATGTTGCCATTATATACACGTTCGACAAATTTAGAATTTGGATCCTACATGTGAGTTAAAGCATGCATTTTCATCCCACTATTCGATAAGTTTGATGGTTAGAAAGAACACCAGCATGCGCTTGGTTGTGAATGTTGTCTATTACCCCTATACTCTACGCACACAGGCTGATATTTGCTGGAGAAATTAAGTGTACCCAAATCGTGCTGAAGGTATATATAGATAGACCGGCACATTTAAAAGGACCTCTGCCATTTTGCTGAGTGTCGTCATCTGATTTATCGCCTACGACATAAACTGCTAATCTATGTGATCGAATACAGCACATTGATGATTTCTCTTCTACTATCCCTTTTCAGAAGCTTTCCAGCAAATGTGCAAATATTTCTGTACATGTAATTATGTCAGGAGGAATATTATCATGCTGCAACGTATAGTAGTAGATTGTATAAATAGAATAAGCTTTTTTTTTGAAGAAAATTTAAACCATATGTACACATTGTACAGTTTGAGGAGAAAGTCTCTACTTATCATTTTGATAACGTTTGGAGGTTCAAACGGCACAAGAAATATTTCACTGTGTGATAAGACATTTCCATGGAATTTCTTCCCTTTATATACCTGTCAAACACTGCAAGCATGCCAAAGCATATGCATTTTGACAAAGGAAACAGATTTGATACATTTTCGACTCTATCGATAAATATTAATGCCAATAACAATAATTTTATTTCTAATAATTATGAAAATGTTCCTTAAATAAAGAGGAATTTTCCTTTACAGAGGGAATTTCTGAGCAAATTGATCAAGTTGTTTCTAAATTAAAATCTAATTCATGTGGTCCTGAAAGCATTGACCTAAAAATTATCTTGCTACTGACACTCTTTTTAAGTAACCACATTGCCTTCCTTGTCAACAAATGTCTCACTAGTGGCACGTTTTCCTCGGTGTGGAAAGAAGCTAATTAATTCCTGTGGCAAAAGTACTTAATCCCTCCCTTATAAGTCAGTTTCGTCCCATTAGTATTTTACCTACTCTCTTTAAAATTCTTGAAAAAACAGTCTGAGATCAAGTAACAACATACTTCAATGACCTTAATATATTACCAACTTCTCGATCTGGTTTTAGAGCTCAGTACAGTACTACTACTGCTCTTTTAAAAGTAACTGATGACATATTTAGAGAAATCGATCTTAATAGTAATGTTTTCTTAATTTTCTTAGACTTTAGCAAGGCGTTCGATACCTTAGAGTATGCTACACTATGTACAAAGCTGAAATACTTTGGACTTAATACTACAACGATTTCATTTTTTGAAAATTTTCTTGTTGCTCGGCGTCAAAGAGTTATTCTTGACAATAATTAAATTTCTGCTTCTAATGCTATTATTCGTGGTATACCACAGGGTAGCATTCCAGGGCCATTGCTATTTTCTATTTATACGGCATACTTTAATAAATATCTTCAATATTGCCAATCCCACCAATATGTTGATGATAACCAAATATATATTTAATTTAATTTTAATCATCTTTCGACAGCCGTGTCTAAAATTAATAAAGATTTAGAACATCATTTCTGAGTTATCTTTAGCACATAGTCTTATTTTAAATTAGTCAAAGACCGAATTGCTTGTATTTGGAAGTAAAAGGGAGAATGTCAGATTGATTTTGAATTTAAAATTAAACTTAGTGTCCAACTTTTACTACCTAGTAATTTTTGTAAAAATCTGAATATATGGCTTGACACAAACCTTAGATTTTCTAATCATGTGAACCATCTATTTCAAAAATCATTTGCTAAACTCAAATTGATGTATACTCATAAATAAATTCTAACTCGGAAGTAAAGTTAAATTATGTGATTCTCTCATCTTGTCATCTTTGTCTTGCTGTGATATTGTCTATTGGCCTGCTTTACTTTGCAGAGACAGGGAGAGTTTGTAGAAGATTCAAAACGGGTGTTTGAGGTTTAGATATGGTCTGCGCAAGTTGTGAAATGGCCTAATCTTAATGAAAAATTTCAACTCCATGTGTCGTGTATAATATTTAAGATCTTAAAACCTGAAAAACCTGAATATTTAACTAGCAGCCAAATTAGTTAAAAATTGTAATCTGCATATGCGTTCTATTCGTCATCGTGACCTACTTTTTATCCTTAAATATAGATCAGCGGTCATTTAGTTACAATACTATAAAAGTTTCTAAAGCCTGATAATGTTAAATCACACTCATCTATTAATTCTTTCAAAACAAAGTTTAAAAAACCATATACTGGCCAACAGGAAATGATGTAGTATATATATAGGGTGTCTCACCAGGAATTGCATCGATCGATATAGGGAAAAGTACGAACCAGAAAATTTTGAAAATTTAGGACAATACTAATGGCAGTGTGATCAATCCAATTAAAATAATTACAAGCATCTGGCACTTCCAGTTATACTAGAAGCCAACTTGCTTAATTTAAATGGAATACCCTATATATTTTAGGGTTTTTGAAAAGAGCTTAATATTCTGAGTCAAAAACATGTAGGATACCCAGCCGTTTCAGAGATATTTGACATTTTAAAAGAAATTTGACAGGTGTAATGGTTTACACTAACCTTTATAACTTTCTTCGTGTAAAAGATACTCATTTCCTCTTTGGCATGCTGAAAGACCATAAGGTGAGCTACGCTCCACAGTTTAAAGGAATTCAATAATAGTATACCAAGTGTTCTGTTTTTGACGATGCATTTTGTAAAATTCAGACCGCAAAAACTTGCTTAAGTCAAATAGAACACCCTATATTTTTTTTACAGCAAGTTATGTATAATTAAATTCCTTTTTTTCTGATATAAGCATTATGCAGGTTTAAGTTACAACTTTTTGAAATATTTGCGATACTCTTAGAAATTCAAGAATTTTTAGTAAAAATATAATCAAATTATCCATGATTAGAAACAATCAGTAATATTAGCCATTCTCTTATGTCACAAAAATGTCACCGCGTTTAAATTACACCCACGAAGACTTTTTGAATTTGTTTATTATTTATGGAGAATGTGATAAAGTCATATCAAGAACTTGTAGTACATTTGCTACTCGATATCCATAAAAATGGAAATCGTCATCAAACACTGTAAAACTCATACTGGATAATTTTAAAAACTATGGCTCTGTCAAGGCAGGAAATCAAAAGTGGAAGCCTATTGTTGATGATGAAAATGTAGAAATAGCAATTTTGGGATAGTTTCATGCATTTCCAATGATGTCATTAAGACAAGCTGCTCTGAAATCAGGACTATGCAAGGATTCAGTTCACAGAATCAAATTAAACATAAATTTCACCCGTTTTCGTTCCAAATGGTTCAACGATTAAAAGAAACAGAAGTGAAAGCTATTGTGAATTTATTCTAATATGGTCTGTAGGCGTCGATTCTTATTTGGGAAATATTATATGGTCAGATGAACCTAAATTTATGGACTTTTTAATCGACTTAATTCGCATTATTGGAGTGACTCAAATCCTCATGTGTTCAGAGAGCAAAATTTTCAAGAAAGTTGGTAGTTAATGTTTACTGTGCCATAAGAAACGATAGAGTGGTGACATTAGAATTTTATCAGGAAAATTTAAACAGTAAGTTATAAACATTTCTTCTTCTGCTAATATGTATAGTTAATTTCTTTGTTTTTTTTTTTGGGTGAAAGATATCTAAATATTTTGCAAAATTTAATAATAACTATTTAGAAAATTTACCTCTCGCCAAACATAGAAACATTTTTTATTAGTACGACGGTGCTCCCCCACATAACGCGTATTTGATAAATAATTTTTTACAAGAAACTTTTTTACGATCAATGGATCGCCAATAATGGACCATTCCTATGGCCTCCTCGCTCGCCCGATTTATCAATTTTAGATTATTTTATTTGGGGAACTATTAAAAATAAAGTTTATGAGAGCCCATTAACAACTATTGAAGATTGTATTCAGAGAGTAAGAAACTTATCACAGGATTCAATTAGAGGAGCTACCCATGAAGAACTAATCCAAATGTGCGAAAAATATGTGGAGGTTCGAGAGCGGAATTTTGAAGAATTATTAAATTAAAACGGAGTCACGTTTTTAGTTGATTTTATCTTAGCTACTTTAGTTTATGCAAAGTGTCTTCAATCCAATTAATAGGCATGTTACAGTGTTTAGTGTTATTTTCCGTTTTTGTGAATATCAAGTAACAAATGTACTACAATTTATTGATATTACGTTATCGCATTCTCCATAAATAATAAACAAATTCAAAAAGTCCTCGTGGGTGTAATTTAAACGCGGTGGCATTTTTTGATATAAAAGAATGACTGACATTACTGATTGTTTCTAATAATGGCTAATTTGATAATATTTTTACTAAAAATTCTTGAATTTCTAAAAAATCGCAAATATTTCAAAAAGTTGTAACTCAAACCCCCACAATGCTGATAGCAGAAAAAAAGGAATTTAATTATACAGAACTTATTGTAAAAAAATACTGGATATTCTATTTGACTTTAGCAAGTTTTCGCGGTTTGAAGTTTACAAAATGTATCGTCAAAAATGTAACACTTGGTATACTATTATTGAATTTCTTTAAACTGTATAGAGTAGCTCACCTCATGGTCATTCTGCGTGCCAAATAACAAGTGAGTATCTTTTACATGAAGAATGTAATAAAGGTTATTGTAAACCATTACACCTGTCAAATTTTCTTAAAATGTCAAATATTTCTGAAACGACTGGGTTTAAGCATAGAGTATCCTACATGTTTTTGACTCAGAATTTTATGCTCTTTTCGAAAATCCTAAAATATATAGGGTGTTCTGTTTATAATAAGCAAGTTGGTATCGACTTCCGGTATAGCCGGATATGCCAAATGCTTGTAATTATTTTAGTTGGATTGGCCATACTGGCCTAGCTCCCTAAATTTTCAAAATTTTCTAGTGCGTACTTTTCCCTATATCGATCGATGCAATTCCTGGTGAGAAAATGCTTTAATTTTAATCTTTACATCGTGCTGTATGCACAGGTATAATACGCTTTTTCTATTATGTATGTATGTGGTATGTGGTTTACTCATACACTCATGTATGATCTCTAGTTTATTTTTCTTCTCTTTTGTATACACTATTATATTGTAATTGCTGTTTTATTTTGTTACCAATATTTTCCTACTCAGATGATTGAAGAGCATACTATATATGAATACCGCCATCCTCTTCTAAATTCTTTTTATTATAAATTGCTAACGTTAATAACAACATATTATTTTTATTTCTTTACCGAAACATTGAGTAAATATTTAATTTTTTTTTATTTATACCAGTTGTCAAAAAACAGCTTCTGATTGTTGCTTTGAGGTAAAACTACAGCCGCAAGGGTTTACTCTTCCAGTATTATACTGGGTAACCGCATTTTTTAGATATTCCATCTTAGACGAATAATGTGGTAGGAAAACCAGAGATAAAAAACGAAAAATAGTATCCTCATGTTCTGAGAGTCTTTTATAAACTTAACATGCTGAATATGTTAGTAGAGAATAGCGAACTAATTAGTTTGTAATGCATATAAAATATTTACAAATATATTTATACAAGGAATTTAAACTCAACTACACCCACAATTCGCTTACAGCAAATAAGTGATTTGATTACAGCACACACCAAAGAATTTATATTCGGTATTAAGTTAGTTACCATAATATCTGATTTTAGATATGTATCATATTCTTTAAATTTAATTATTATATCTATAGTTTTAATATACTCCTTGTGTTTGAAACTATCGATCAGAATTTTAAATTGTTACAATTTTTTCACCATGGTTATACATATAGTTTGAATATGAAAATTGTTAGATGATATAGCCTAGATAGTACTATAAGCTGCTTAATCAGAATAATAATTTAGTTGGTATCGTATCAAGGTTATAACTAATTAGATTTCACTGCTAGTAAACTATTTTTTTCTTCCATCATGATCTGATTTTTTTATACATCTATAGGTATGCTGACACCACGGTATATGTGCTTTAATACTTATAGTACATATAAGGCTTAAAAAATAAATCGCAAATTGATATATCGATACCAAATCTTTCAATGGATCTATAATTAAGATTCGACTGATATATAGTTACAAACAATAAGTCTTATTTTGATTGTATCGTACGTCATATATTACTGCTGGTTATAGATACAAATAATATACTATTCTATTACACAGAAACTTCATTGTAATTTAAATGTCCGAATAAAGAGCCCGTTTTCTCGGCATCAACTTAACTTTGTGCTTAATTTTTACAATAGATACAATTATTGTTAAGGCACAATTTAATTTTCTAATAGCATTTGAGCCAGCTTAATCCCTGCAAGAAAATGCCAGCTCATATTATCGGTCATATCTTTGATTACCCAATTTTAAATTTGCAGTCAAATTTGTTGCTATCAAATTTTATAGTAGCTTGAACGATTCTCGAAAAAATTTCAGCTCAGTGGATTAGTGTTTATACGTTAGGCTTAAGATCAAATGGTCATGGGTTCGAACCTTGGCTAAGGCATGGATGCATAATGGTGTTTTTAAAACACCGAGATGGTAGCACAGTTAGCTAGGGCATTGTTTTGTGTCAGAGCATGGCTAGATATTGTCTGTCTCTCCTACGTTCGAGTCTCAGCTGCGTCACCTGGCAAATATCGAAGGGAATGGTTGTTGCGTATGTTTGTCTGTCCTGGCTGAGTGCTAGAATAGTAAAGCGCTAAACTCCACGTTAATATAAATAGTATGTTAAAAAGAAAAGTAATATATTAGACTCTAAACAGTCGATAAATCCCAACTATCTGTGATATTTTAATATTTGATGGATAAGTACTCTAAGTAGAAAAGAAAGATTATTTAATAAGCACTCATTTGTTATTTTTATGGAATCTCTAACTACTATGCAAGAGGAGATATGAGGTTTGGAAATATATGGGTGAACATGTTTGATGATCAATTCCTTTGGACTGGCGGACTCACACTGGCCATCTACTACGTTTCTTGAACATAATCCAAATGCCGCTATCTGTTTCGAATCAGTATCTCACAAGGAAGCTGTTCAATGTTCATGTTTGTTACACTTAGTCAAAGAATGTTATATTTTTTTTTATTTAATCCATTTTTAATTATAATCGTTACATAGTAACACAAATATTAAAAAAAGCTAACAGAATCATTTAAGGAATTACCAGAATTAACGTCGCATCAAGAGGTAACCGATGCAAACATAATTTGTTACACATCAAACTCGCTTCTGCAGATTGCCCGAATATAGTATGCAATTCAGGTAATAATGATGTACTTATTTTGTGTACTTATGCGTCGCAATACATCAATAAAAAAAGTAATATTTTTGGAAGAAAAAACCAAATTAGCCTCATCGGTATAGGAAATCTTGCATCTGCTCACCAACGGTATATCCCCAGGTGACGTTACTAAGTCGCGCAACGTTGTGTAACTATCTACCAACTGTACGTAGAGATATTGTAAATATGATCAAACGTGTATCAAAAAATACACGGCTGTGGTTATGTGTTGACGAGACGACAGATCGTAAATTTTTTTTTATTTTAAGTTACAGTACGTATACTGGACTCTCTCAAACCGACATTTCCACTATTACAAGCTAGTAAAAATTAAGTGTACTGGCAAAACAATTACGCGGGTGGTGCTGGAGACGTTAGAAAAATTTTATCTGTCAACAAGTCAAATATTGATGTTTGTGATCGATGGTGCCGCGACAATGCGTTTGGTAGGCCGTTCCCTTCAAGAATACGGTTGTAAGTACAAAAATAGTGTTCCTTAAGTCTCCTAAACGTCTTCGCGCATTTCACAAAAAGTATCCAGGTATTTCCAAACCACCACAGCCGATTCTTACACGTTGGGGAACATGGTTAAAGGCAGCTTTTTATTATGCTGAATATTTACAACAAATCAAAACTGTGAAACTACAAATCAATCCTGACGAGGCTGCAGCTATTAAGGAGAGCCAGACAAAATTCGAAGATATTTCCGTTGAAGCAGCTTTAAAAACTATTCAGAAGAACTATAAAATACTACATGACGCCATATACAACTTACAAAACAGTGTGTGGTCGTTAGCGGAGTAACTGCAAGTGGTGGACGAAGTAAATTGACTGCTGCACTCTATAGGTGACGCAAAAAATGAGACCGTTAGAGAATAGTTCGCACGTATGTTAAAGTAAGACGCTGGTTTTATCAGATTAAGATAAATTTGTGGTGATGCTGATGGTGCAACTCCAGATCCATTAAGTGCGTTCAAGGAGTATGTCTGTATTGCATCAATAGATGTCGAACAGTCGTTCTCAAAATATAAGTATATTTTTTCACCACAGTGAACATCACTCATGGAGATAACATTAGAAACATTCCTGATGTTGCAAAGTTTTTACAGATCAGCTCCAGTTTGTGTTAACCAAGCTAATTCATTAAACTAGTTAAGTTGTGCATAATTTGTAACAGTTTATTGCTTTTGTTACTAGTTAGTTAATTTCTTTTATTACGCTTATTATGATGCGTACGACTATGTCCCGTCGCACATTGCAGCCAACTCTAGTGTCGAATTATTTACATCTGTTGTTTCTCGATAAATGGATTAGTAAACGGAGATCCATATAATGGACTGCCAAGTCTCCCTATCTAACGCGCCTCCGTTTATTTTTATGGGGACATTTCAAAAGTGGACTGTACAGGAACAGGACAGAGAAGGATTTGAAAGTAAGAATAAAATTGTAAATAGGGTAACCGTTTGTATATTTTGTAGAATAATGAAAAATTTAATTGAATTTACAAATAGTAATAAATACTGAGTGTATACAAATATAAGATATCAAAAGTCGTAATCATCTTACTTTATTTAATTGAAATTTAAATATAGTTGCCACACACACTTCTTGATAATCTATAAAATTTGTATCATACGAAGATATGCATTTAAGTTTTATTTGCCATGGTCTACTAGTAAAATATTTTTATCAAATAAGCGGAAATTTTTCTTGAGGCCCTCGCGTATACCATTTGCAAACCGGTTTCTGGTGATTGTTTTCACACGAATTGGGTACACGTATCGTTAACAAGGAATATTTGAGGATCATAAGTAAAGCTGCAAATCATTTCTGTGTATCATGGTCGTAGAGTACAAATGTACTTACTGTCGCCGGCATTCACCATGACCGCGAAACCCTTTCTTCAATCCAATCTATTATTAGCTTTCGAGTTGTGTACACGTTAAGTCACTTGGGCGTATTGCATATTGTTTTTGTGTTTTTATTTTATTTGTTGTACTGTATTGTTGATACTAATTTAATGATAAAGCATGGCAGACGTACGCATGGGTAGAAAACGGCCATTTGCTGACAAAGTGAATAAATTCATAGGTAAATTCCCGGATTTAATCTATGATAGTGCTAAAATAATTTGTAAAGTGTGCAAGAAAAATTTGATTTACTGGGATAAGCGTGATTTTGGACTTCACGTAAATAGTATACACCATAAAAATAAAAAAAATGGCGTGCCTTCGACAACACAGTTTATGTTTGATTTACAATTAATGCTGATTGCCTGTGATATTTCGCTGTGCATACTCGATAAACAACCATTTCGAGAGTTCTGGAATAAATACAATTTCCAGGTGAAGTTATCATGTCGCACAACGGTATGTAACTATCTACCAACTGTACACGTAGACATGGTAAATAAGATGAAATGTGAATTAAAAAATACACGGCTGTGATTATCTGTTGATGAGACAACAGATTGTAAAAAAAAGTCTATTGAACCCCCCGACAGTTCCACTGTTACTAGCTAGCAAAAGACTAAGTCAGTGTACTAACGAGACAATTACCAGGGTGGTGCTGGAGACTTTAGAAAAATTTGAACTGTCAAAAAGTGAAGTGTTGATGTTTGTGACTGATGACGCCGTGAAAATGCGTTCGATAGGCAGTTCTTTGCAAGAACAAGGTTGTACGTTTATACATGTTACGTGTAAAGTGCATGCCTTACATCTTGGGGCAGAAACTATTCGAAAAGGTTTTCCAGAGGTGGATGCATTAATAGCAAATACAAATAAAGTGTTTCTTAAATGTCCTAAACGTCTTCGTGCATTTCATAGCAAGTGTCTCGGTATTCCTGAACCACCACAGCCGATTCTTACACATTGGGGAACATGGTTGCAGAGAACTGTTTATTATGCTGAATATGTCCAACAAATAAAAGCTGTGATACTACAATTCAATCCAGATGAGGCTGCAGCTATTAAGGAAAACCAGACAACATTCGAAGATATTTCCGTTGAATCAGCTTTAAAAAATATTGCGAAGAACTATAAACCATTACATGAAAGCATAAAAAAATTAGAAAACAGTGCGTTGTCGTTAGTGGAGTCACTGCAAATAGTGGACGAAGTAAATCTACTGCTACACGCTATAGGTGACGTAACAAATGAGCGCGTTAAAGAAAAGTTCGCAAGTGTGTTAAATAAGGTCAGGTTAGGTTAGGTTATAGGTTTGTTGTCTCAGTAGACCCTCCACTGCGGCCATCAGCAGGCCTATTGTGGCTCATGCCTAATTATATTTCACCCAATAAGTTCAGTCTCTTAATGAAACTGATAACTTTATTGGGTGACAATGTGTCCAGATCCTTTGGCAGTAGTTGCCTTTTGCCAAATATTGAGAATCGGATCCTCTCCACAGCGTGACAGGTGCATAAGATGTGGTCTGCCTTCTCATCATCCTCCAGGCATAGACGGCACTCGACGTTTTCCTCTAGGCTGAGTTTATGCAGATGATAGTTTAGTCGGCAGTGCCCGGTATATAGGCCTGTTAGAGTTTTCAGGTTTACCCTGTTGAACTCTAAAAGTTTCTTAGCTCTTGATTTCAAAGGGTATTTTATAAACGCCTTCGAATGAACTAATCCTGGTAACTCTTTTCGCCATTTAATAATAATTCTGTGATATGTGTTGTCTATCTCCATTTGTAGCTGCTATTGTAATAGAAATATTATTTACACAATCATTTTTGATGATCATTATTTTCAATTATTAGTAAATAAGGCAACGAATGCTATATCTAGTGAGTATTAGTTCACTAATCAGATGCTGTTTTTTTTTCTTTCGATAAAAAAGAATTGTAGGAAAAGGATACTAGGGAATAGGGAATTAACCCTCAAAATACGTAGCTTCAATAGCGTTCTTAACACTAAGAGGATATGATGCAAAGAGACCCAACACCTTTCTGACTGTTATTGTACCAAATAATCCTTTGTTGATTTATGTTTCAAAACTACTTTTCCG
The DNA here is from genome assembly GCA_029963845.1 of Rhamnusium bicolor. Classification (NCBI taxonomy): domain Eukaryota; kingdom Metazoa; phylum Arthropoda; class Insecta; order Coleoptera; family Cerambycidae; genus Rhamnusium; species Rhamnusium bicolor. Next base: position 962,188 of record JANEYF010000538.1, on the reverse strand, counting down.
GTCAGAATATTATCCGATATGGTTAAAACGTTAGGATTTTAAGACTGAAATAGTGCTTTCTATTAAAAAATAAAGACCCTTGTTTGTTTTTTTACAACAGTTATGTCTATTTATTTTAACTTAAAATAGGTATCTGTTGAGCTTGCTTTCATACAAAGTGCTTTCAAAATGTTGGAAGCAATATAAACGCTGTTTGCTATTTATTTGAAACATTTTATATCATATGTAACTTGTATTTGAAGATTCAAGCACTTCGGTTTTTACTCTGTATTTGTTAATTCACTTTAAGCGGTTATAATTATTTAAAGCATTTTTAAACATCTTCAACCATTCCTCAGTTTTCAACGAACACTTACAGTAGGTTACGACATTCAATAGGGAATGTATTAGGAATTTTCAAACTATCTATAAAGAATCACAACAATTGTGTATAGTATCCTCCTAAATGTCTTAATTTATTTTATAAAGATAAGTAAAATTATTGTCAGTTATGTATGATTTACAACTGCAATAATAAACAAAATATGAATTAATATTTTTCCCATTGGTAAGCCGCCTTTTTTGTCTATAAAATTCACCACTAAATTGAAAATAATTCTGTTCAATGCAAATTTTTAAAAGGTTCATTAATTCTGTTTTTTCAATTAAATCAATTTGTGAATTATCTATTAAATTATTTAGAATTAATTTTAATTCCGTAAGCGGGATAGATGTAAATAAACTTTTAACATCAATGAGACTAATTTTGCATTATTTGGTAGGATAAGATTTTTTGTATTTTCAATAAATTCAAAGGAGTTCTTTATCGAATATATAGATTTGAATTGGTTAACTTCGGTAAGATGTAATTTATTTCTTTGCACACCTTATAAGAAGGCGCATTAATATATGACACTGCTGGTCGTATAGGAATAATCTCTTTATGAATTTTCGGAAGGCCATAGAGTAAAGTGTGAGTGGTTCATGAGTTTTAATCTATACAGCTCGTTATTTTGAAAAATTGTAGTGCATTTTATATTAGAAACAATTTCTGATTGGCATTTATATATTTCCCTTAGATGAAGATGATTTTAATAAGGAATTAAATATAATCAAACAAATTGCAAGAAATAATGGATATAATGTGTCGTTAATAGATAATATGGTTAAAAACAAACAGCGAAAAATGATTCAAAAAAATTTTTTACTGTACCTGACAAAACGACAAAGTACAGTTTCATTAATTATATTCCGAAGTAGAGTGATAAATTAGTAGAAAATTAAATAATTTAGGTACCTCCACAATAAGTGTAAACAAAACAAACTTAGGAGAAGAAAAAATAAGTAAACTTAACAAATGTACATATATGAAATTAAATGTAAGGATTGCAACGCGGTCTATATTATCCAGAGTGGTAGAAATATAGCTAATAGAGTAAATGAATACAAAAAAATCAATTTTAAATAACAATAAAAATACAGGAATATCAACTCATTGCAGTGAAAATAATCATTTTATCGACACAGAGAATATGAATTTATTTCAAACAGAAAGAAAGAGAAAATGATTAAACCATCTTGAATAACTAGAAATAAAAAAATCCCTTAAAAACAATCCTTGTACCACTAACAACCAACTGAATTTCATAAACACAGCTATAGTGGATAAGGTGTTAAGAATTTCCTATTGAATTATATTCCGAGTAGGTAGGTACTTAGTTTTATTACCCTGAAAATGCCTGCAAGTTAACCTGATTAGGTGTTATAACATAATTATTAGAATAATCGCCCTCATAGCTTTAGTATTAAGCTGTAGTGCTCTTGAGAAAAGCGCAACAAGCCGAAACATATGTAGAGTGTATCGAAATACATTCAAAATAATTACTAAATTAGATATTTCAAATGTCAAACTGCCAGTCAAATGCGTACAAAATTTCAGTTTACATCAACTTTATTTAAGTACTTGGAAAATACATTTTATTCGCTTGATATAGTAGACATGATTTATAATCTTTTTATCAAGAATATATTTTTTTGTAAAGTCAAATACAAAAAAGTTTGGGTCCAGTGGTCCAGCTGGCCAATTTTGCTCATCATCGAATTTTTTATTGTCTTTGGCCTTTAGAACAAGTGTACCAAATTTTAAAGCTTTATCTCAAAAACTGTGATTGTTATCGCGATACTACAGACATGCAGACAGATTTTTTTTCCGTAAAGTTATGTTTTTTTCATTATAATTCGTCGAGATTCGTCCAGAAATGCAATACAAATTCTTAGTTTTTTTCCAGAAATTGTACCTTTTTTTCTTCTTTCATTCATTATGTCTCTTCTATTGGTACCACATTCACCGAATTTAATGTGTCACCTAAAATGTTGTTGACAATCTTAATTGCCAAATTTGGGAAGTCTCCCATTAGTATTTTTTGAGTTACCGCAGATACACACATACACACACACGCACCAACAGACATCATTCGGAAAATAGTCAGAATGGATTCAGGAGGGTTCAAAACGTATAAATTTCGAGGTAAAAAAAAATCACGATTACTATACTTCCTTATATTAGGAATAAGAAAGTAAAAATGATATCCCGGGTGGGTCATAGAGATCATAGGTCACAATTTTTTCTTTTTCTTCCTCACTTATTTATTAATATTCCTAGACCTAATATCCACAAAATTTATATTTTAATTTGTATGTATAAACCATTTCAAATGTGACCACGAAATGTAATATTAAAAGTAATAATTATATATGACCGCCTTGAGAGAAATTGTCTACCTGAATACATATAGATATACTTTAGCATCGTCCGCCATCTTATAAGTAGCACAATATATAAAAACCTAAAAGCTTTGTCTATAACTAAATATGGTTGAAAAGTGAAAATTAAGTAGGCAATTAAAAAATCCTGGTTTTCTACATGATTTATGTATTGTCGCCATTATTTGTATAGATTAAAATTAAATTAAAATTAAACACCACAAGTAATACAACCCCTTGTATTCCTGAAACTATCTCAAGGTACCTTGTGTGGAAGAGAGCTAAACGTTTAGAGGCTATGGACACAAATCCAATGTCCAAGTATGTTAGGATTAATTCCTGATTTAGAAAGAATCCTAGCTCCGCGGATCGAACCCAGGACTCCAGGCTGAGAGACAAGTGTCAGTATCACTCGACCACGAAGCCACAGATCCTCGGATACAATTTAATGTCAATAAATTCTTACTGATTTTGAAACAAATTAATTTTTATACAAGTAGATATTTTAATTCCAATTTTCAATTTATTAAATTATGTTATATTATATTATGTATTACATACCTGTCGGTAATTAAATTGTAATAATTTTACAGCATGTGAAATCATAAAATTCATAATTACACGCAAGAATAAATCAATATTGCTGTATCTATTATTATTATATATATTCATTAGCGAAATATCAGCATTCATTAAAAGTAACAATCAAAATATGATAAATAAATTAAAATATGTTAGCGAATACACAAACAATTGATATAAAATAATACAAAAATAATAATTAAAATTAAATACAGTAGCACGCATACAGAGCGTTTTAATGTTAAATGTATATACGTTAACTGTGGATAGAAGACACATTGATGGTTCCAAATTACTTCAGGATCCAAATTACCCATCATAAGTCCATCGCCTTCGTTACTGAGATGAAGGACGTTTTATTGATTTTGGCCAAACTTTTCTTTGTTCATAACTTTTGAACCACCTTGTATAAATTGTTCATAATTGTTACTTATATTTCTTCACATATTTTACTTAACAAAACAGTCTAAATACCAAAATCCAAATACAGGTCCTGATTTAGAAAAAATACTCTCTTGATTTCTTAAAAAACAACACCTCATATAGCATAATTTACAAAGCAAAAAAATACATTAATTTTTATCTTTCGGAAACAAATTGTTATGATAAAAAAATCGAGAGTATTTTGGGATTAATGGTTTAATCCCGGGATTACGAGATAAAAATTTACCTGGATAGCGATATTTTGCTATCCAAGAATTGAAAAACCCTACCTTTCATAGCACACAAAGTATCATGTAAAACTATTGTAAATTAATATGTTTTTATAAGTTGGACATTACTTTATTCTGTAAATCTAAATTATTTTATCTAAAATATGGGGACTGGTAAAAATTTTTTTGGTCATTCGTTAGTTTTTTATTATTTTTAACATTCTTACTTATTTCTAATTGTTCTAATAAATCAAGATTCTTTCGTTTATTTTCCGAATGGAGTAATTTAACATTATTTAAATCTGTAAAATGGCTGTTTTCTATGCAATGTGTTGACATGCTCGTGCAATGTACATTGTTTACAATAGATTTCTTGTGTTCCTCGAATTGCTTTTTTTACATTTCGTTCAGTTTGTCCAATGTATACAGCATCGCATTTTATGAAAAAAATTAAAACTGTGTCTCTTATAGTAAGCGAGAGGGTATATTAATCGGAAATTTTCTGTTGAAAATTACATTTTTTTAATTCTGTGAAGTAGCATACCTTAAAACTTGAACGCTCTATATAGACATTTTTCTATACTCGTGTATATGTTTAAAAGTTGTAATCTTCTCCTTGTCCCTGTATTCCTGAATAAAAGTTACAAGTTAAAATACTTTCGGAATGACTAATTTAAAATCTAGGCGACACGCACTATATTTTCAAACCCCGGATCCCACGGCTTCCGATTATTATTTATGAGAATAATAAAAAGGTCGTTTTGTAAGGCATCTCATAAATTAAAAGAATGTGTTCGCCGAGGAATATTTGTAATTCCGTACGGGGTTATGCTTCTAGCAATGTTTAATTTGATTTGAAATCTTATTCGCAAAAGTCTGGAGGTGGCAGAAGATACCTGCTTGTTATTAGCACGAGAGGTTAAATCAATAAGTAATATTAACCATTTAAAGGATATGTTTCATTAAGTTTACATATTATTTAATTCATGGATATTGTTCCAACAGCATTTGAGAGTTACATAAAACTTCTTTATAGATAATACTTGTTACTTATGACACATTAAATATGAAAATAATTAGTTTTTCATAAAAATGTGTGGATAAAAACAAGATCGATTTTACATAAAATCATGTGGAATTTTTTATTGTGTAACTAAATATGTGGTTCGGTTAGATAAGAATAATTTATTTGCATTTTATTATTTATGTTTCGATATAAACATGCAGTAATAAGTATACATTATACATTAATAAATTAAATTAACAATTTCTATATAAATTTCTTTTCTTACAATTCAAATTATTCCGAAAATTTAAAATCTACTAAATAGCGAAGTAAAGCTTAAAATGTTGAAAAACAGTGAAACAAGTATTGTTTATATTGATAAAGTGTGGTAAACTGACATTTAGAGGAAAAAATTTGTTCAACTAAGTACTGCCACCCAATATTGTACGAAAATAAAATTGACATTTTATAGTAATTTGCCCTAGGCAATAACCATGACCAATATTCACAAAATTTCTTGTGGATTAATTCTATAGTCTATCATGCTATCTTTTAGATTCCAAGTCTTACTTAGATGTCTATATTTCAGCGGTTGCAGTAGACATTTGCTGTGTTCAATTAAACAATTAATTATATCTCCCTAAAAACGATTTTATTATTTAATATCCGCAATCAAATTTGAGAGTTATATTAATAACCATTGTAATAAGTTAATCTTCCTTAAAATAATCTAAAGTTATGTTTGCCCTTGTTTCCAAGTAGTGTGTAAGCTATGAACTGTCAGGGATTAGGGACGATTTTAACATGCTCCAGTGAAGCAATTTTCAGAAGCTCTAATTGATTGTAAAAGCAGTGTAACAATTACCATTGAAATAAAAATAAGTTGTCATACGTAAAGGTTTTATTTCCTGGGAGAAGCTTGTTTTATTTGGCGCCCAACGCGGGGCAATTTTAAAGGCGAAATTGCATCATCGCGACTACAAGAGTTATAAGACGGGTAAAGTGGATAGCAGGTATTATTAAAGAAAACCAGAAACTCAAATTTTCAGTTTTTTTTCAGAAATCTCGAAAACGAAACAAAATACCGCGGATTGTTTTCATCATATTACTTAGCATAAAATTCCGCAACTTTGTTCCAATTTGAACTTGTTAGTATCTCTTACTGTTTACAAGATTCTAATGATAAGGATCGAATTTGACATTTTTTATACATGGTAATTAAAAAAAATTATCTCAAAACTGGCACGTTGATGCTTTCCTGTTACTCAACTGATGGCTGATAGCATATTTCTACACAAAGAAGTTCCTCCCAGGCGTAGGTATTCTATTATTTATGGAATATCATGTAGTTGTCACCTATTTCTTCTTGTGTCATTATTCATTGCTATTAACAGTTCTTGTTCATCTCGGATATTGAATAACAATTAAATGAAGTTGTATACTAGCAAGTAAAACGATATTACGTTTTGATACAATAAAATTTTTCTTATGGTATTAATAATGATGCTAAACCTCAGTTAATGCAGTCAATGCAATTATTTCTAATGTTGGTTGTACCTACACGTAAGATATAATTTATTAAGGGAACTCTTATCTCATCCTATCATGTAACGATATTTATCTGTTAATTAAAACGAAAATTGTACAGTCTATTGTGAGTTCTCTACATGAAGAGTAACTTGCAACACTACAATACAAATAAAAATTGTATTAGAGTAAAGATAGATGGTAATAATTGTACACATATTGTATGACTAGTAAGGCCAATAAAAAAGTCAACTACTATGAAAACATCCCATATATTCACAGTGGTGCGGAGAATCAGTTATTTCAACATGACCGAGAACACTATAGAGAACTTTTGGAATTAACTATAATATTTTTGGGCAAATATATATTTTCATTCTCCAGAAGCTTTCCACAAAGCAAGAATGATGGTTAAGGCTACTGTTTTAAGATATTTCTGTTTCGCTGCCAATTTCAGTTAGATATATACGAAAGAAAAGGAGTACGAAATACCTATTTTCCTATTGCGTCTACCAAAAGAGTTGGTATGAATGTTCCATGGCAGCTAATATGCCATATCCGGTATCAAGGACGATGATATCCAAGTGGGCTAAAGCGCTTTTTATTACCCACTTCGTACCGTATATCGGTGGTTCGATTCCTCCGTTGAGCAAATTTGTTTCAAATTTGTTTCCAACTAAGATGAGATATGTAATTGTCGATGTTCTAGATGTGGTTGGAACTCCACAATGAACTGTAGGGCCACGGCTCTCTTTACCAAATACTCAATCCTAGATTTTCAAGAGGTACATCTGAGACTTGTGAGGCGGTTAAGCAAACATTTTAAGGACTTTCTTTTTGAAAAATGTTGTTATGATTATGGCAAATTAAATAAAGCTACAAGTCACGTATCTGTGAGCAAATTCTGTGGCGATTGTGGCCATTACAGGAGAAAATATTGCAATTTCATTTCTTGACCTGCCTATTGGACATGATGATCATAAATAAATGCAAACAGATTGGGTGCACAATCTGAGATAGATTAATAAAAACAAAAGTTGTTAGTAAACTGAAAATTAACAGAGTTTGCACTCATGCATTTATATTTTTATGTATGTATTATTACATATACAATGTTATAAACAAATGTTTCCATTTTAATTTGCCTACGGTGATTTGTTAATTCCATATAGAGGCACAGGTGTGAATATCCAGCGAGAATATTTACTCCTATATCACAGTACACTCATTTAATTTTACCAGTTGATGTTGTGTCATGATGAAATACTTTAGTTAACAACATATCGTTAGCCCAATCCTCGCATTCCATTGTAATTAATTTCACAGTTCCAGAAAAAAACATTTATATATAAATGGCTTCCATTTTTCTTTTATGCGTTATTACTAACAGTTCTGCAAACAAAAATAATAAAGTCAAGTTTCAAGGTTGCAACAATAATAATTTATCGAAGAAAGTGAGTACTTGAAATTAATTTTGCTAACTTTTTATTAAATTGACTTTTGTTTGTGGGAATAATATATAAATAATATTGTAAAATATAACGTTTTTACTAACTTAATACTGAATACGAATTAATAGTCATTTCGACCTCACGTTTTTAATGATATAATATAAAAACCGCTGCCAATTATTTACCTCAACGTGTAGTGGAGTTTATAATAAAAATAATTTTTGTCGTTTCAAAAAAGTCACATTTTCTTACGTTTCAAAAAAAGTCATATTTTGACGTTTCAAGAAAACTCGATGTGTGGTGGAGTTTGTAATAAAAGTAATTTGACGTTTCTAAAAGTCACGTTGGTGGAATGTCACATTTTTTTTTTTTTTGAAAACTCAATCTCTTCCTTGATCTCTAGAATGTGTGTACCAAATTTGAAAGCTTTATCTCAAAAACTGTAGCTGCTATCGCGAACCAGACAGACAGACACACAGATAGAATTTTTTTTTTGGCTGAAATTTTGTGTATCGTCATAATTCGTCGAGATTCGTCCAGAAATGTGATACAAATTTTCAAAATTTTTTTTCACGGATACATACCACTTTGAGGGGTGTGGAAGTAAAAAAGATATTTTTTAATGAATTGTGCAACTCACTCCTATGTAATTACATAGATATTAAAATATCTATCCTGTTTCAATATTTAGATGCTTCTTTAAGAAAAGAGACTTTTCTGTAGAGGTAATTGATATGTTTGGATAATGATATAATATAAATGTTACCTTAATAGTTTACGAGAATTGAGCGTATGACTAGATACATTAGATTCATTTTACAGTTCTAGCGTGAATGGACCGGACTTCCTCTGTTAATTTTTGAACTAGATAAGAGAGAGAAAAAGTGATCAAGTAAGTGAGATGTTAAATGAAACCAAAAATACCACTTTTTGTACAAAATACCATATTGCCAACTAGTCGCTGGTTAACTGGGCTAACATTATTAGTAAATTAGAAGTCAGTAGTTTACTATATATTTTGTAGGATCGAAAGGTATAAGTCTGGCGACCTTAGCGGCCATTCTATTGAAGTTGTCCCAAGAATTTTTCTGAATATTTGTATCAATATACTTTCTGTTTTAGTAATGTGAAGCACCATCTTGTTGGTACAATTTATGACTATTCTGCTAGATAAGCTAAACTATTAGAGAATCGTTAGTGTTCTCCAAAATTTCGAGAAACTAATCACCAATAGAATTTTTCTCCACAAATAACAGTCCCTCAATATGATTTCGTAATGCCCTAGCTCATGAAACTAGGTGCGTCCTTCAAGGTAAAAAGAGGGAATCATATCGCTCTAACATATTTTATTTGTACATATTACCATAAGAAAAGGTTTGCGTCAGTGAAACACATATTTTTTGTTACAATTTTGACCAATTTCTCCCCCTACGATTTTGCAAAAATTCAACTCCACCTAACTTTCTAACTTCTTCAAGCAGCTTCGATGAGCTAATTGATGATTAATTTTTAGTATAGGTGATCAATATTTTCAACAGTAGAATTAGGCATGAGTGTCTACATCCTGCGAAGCGGATTGTTGGAGATTGAGGAGGTCGTTCGTAATCAGTTTTGCTTCATTTTCTTCCAATATTGATATTCTGCCACAAACCGTAAAGAAGTTTCTCTTTTGCTTAATTTGTTCATTCAAAATTTGCACTGCCTCATGACAGTTTCGATTAGCTACTACAAAAATGTAAGTAAAGACATTTACAAAGAGAAAATTGAAAGAATAAATAAACAGACAGTACTTGCCGCACTGACATTTTTAAGATCAACTGAAACTGTACCAGGGTAGAAAAATTTTGGCGAAATACTTTGTAGGGATTATTAACGTGCTCACATTGTAGATGCACGGAACCCACAGTTTTACATCCCTTTTAGAAGATGGTGATGCGAGCAGCTTCGCTCACTTACTATACCTTATCGACTTGACCCATTCTAGTTTTCAACTCGGATGGTTCCAATTGAAGCACGTGTCACAATTTTTTACACCACCAAGCTGATATCCCCAAACTTCTTAAAAGTATTGCTGTTTATAATTTTTAAAGAATCAAAATAAGATAAATGGTTTTATTGGTATTTAGCATATAATATAAAAATGATTCTCAAATATAAGAGCAACTCAAAAACGCTTAATTTAAAAAGTATAAAACAATATTTACCTCTTCGTGGGAGAGCGACTAATGTAATTTACTATATCGTCTTATAGTTTATTAAAACAACATATACATTTCAGAAAATTTAAGTAACTTCGTTATCATGGACTTCCTCATCAATTAAAAATTTCAGGTAAACAAATCTAATAAACTTTTAATGATGGAGGAAATATTTTCCAATTTGTTGCGCCACATCCAATTCAATTTCTAAGCAGTTAAGCTTGAAGAGTCTCTAATGATTCTTCGTTAAATTTCCACGTGGTCTACTCATTGCGCCTTACCCTCAAATCCAGGGGTGTATTTTTGAAATGAGATTTACACATAAAGAAATAAACACAACATACGTGTTAAAACTACAGTTTGCAATAATTTACTTCGGGCATTGTCAACTAAAAATTTTATTTACCAAATACTTTGTACTAGTGCATGGAAAGAAAACGCATTAACTATTTTACTACAACGTTGTTGGATGAAAATTATAGTTGCCTTCATCAAATTTTTTAATTCATTGTCACATACTACATATAAAAAGACTATATAAACATTTGCAGTAAAATTGTTGTAGTTATAAAACAATTAATATTGTTTTACATTTTGTTCTCTTACGATGGTAAAATTAACCATTTACGTCAAAGTAAGAAATCAACTATAATGGGTAGCAAACTATCACGCAGTCTTTGTTGAACTCAAACAAACATTGAACAAAGTACTAATCATTGCAAGGATTTTAGTAAACAAGACTAATGGAAAATTCCGCTACAAGTTGTGTGGCATTACGAAATAATTGGTAGCAAAATCTGCTCCAGAATGTAATAATAATTTTAATCTAGACGTATGCGCTATGCGCGCACTATCAGATTTTTTTACCAGTAAGTTATTGCTCTTGTGTACGTATCATTTCATTTCATTTAACGCCATCCAGTTCAGAAAATCTAACCCATAACCCTGTGATTTTGTTATGGTATAGTTACATTTATAATGCGACTATTATGAGTGGTGATTTTTATAAACATTAGTAACCATGGACGATTTTGTTATCTCACTCTTAAATAATTAGTTAACTGAGTCATTTAGAGATATGTTTTAATAATGTATAATATTACAGGGAATCTTTATTTATAACTTTTAGAACAGCAAAAATTGAGGAGGAAATTTTCGTTTCATTAACTGAGGTAGATGTAGAAGAATTTATTCCCTTAAATAATAACAACGTTGAGATATAGACAGATGTGTTTAATTCAGTGTTGCCAGGTCAATTTTATTTTCACCTGTGTATTGCGATGAACGTGTACTACCGAAAAAAAATACAAAAGCATTATTTACGTATAAAGAAATTTTTATTCAGATGAACATTATTTACATTCTTACATTACACAATGAAAAAGTAACAGTAAACCTCACAGTAAGTATAATAAAATAGTAAAAATGTGCATCAAAATAAAAAATTTACCTATATATAAAGAGTCGAAAAACATATTCTAATCAGAATATATTAATATATCATCATTGTTTTTTTCGTATATACCATTATTCTGCAGACGAAAAATATCGTCTAGGAAATTAACAGGGCAACAATTTTGGTTTCTACTCTTAAAATAATTATTGTTATGCAAATGTCCAACAATTGGTGTATTTTTTTCAAACTAATTTAACTACTTCAAGTGAATCAATGATAGTAGTGATCTTTATTGTATTCTGTAATAAGGCTCACTACTATCAATTTATTCACTTGAAACAGTTAAATCGATCTTTCAAATAGCAGAAAAACGTTAATTTAACCCATAACATACACAACTCTTATTTTCATAATATCTAAATGGAAATGACACGAAATAGCTCCCACGAACACCAAAACAGAACACATTATATTCGACGAGCATTTTGCCAACCAATCTTTAGATGCTTAGAGCGGACCTGACGTGACTGGTCAGTTTATAGCGTGACATAATAAAAAAAAATCCAATCATCTTCAGAATTAGATGAAACTAGTTGTGTTGTAATGATTGCAATCGGACTTTTCCGACTGCGGATATTTACTTGAGTCACACCATTTTATTTAAATATCAAAATTTATATGAAATGTATTCTAAATAAAATAAAAAAAAAATTTGTTTAACGAAATTTCAGGAATGAGAGAGTTTCCGGCATTCTAATCAACTTCTTAATTTAACTTTTCCTAATAATTCCATTACCGAACGAGATAAAATCGTTCGGTAATGGAATTATATAGGATGACCAGCTATATTTTGACCCATTTTCATCTTAAAACATTCTGGGACGAAAGAGCCATCGAAGTGCGGTTTTCGCAGATCAATTTTGACGATAAAAACTCTGTTTTAATTTTTTATTATTGCCCATGAAAACAAATTGATACATATTGTTGAAAACTGTTACTTTCTTGGAATTTGATAGACTATTTTGCTAGTAGTGAAAATTGTTTCTTTTAATTAAAGAAGCTTAATGTTAAATATTTTTTGCAGAAATTAGGTGATTTAAGTTTGTTCGCAGTAAAATATTTACGATTTCTTGATCTTTAATGAAAGTGACAATTTGGCTTGATGAATAGCAGAAGCACCGCTACTTCATTTTGGAGCCAGTGAGGCCTGAGTGTGAATAAACATAAAACTCGCCTCCATCTAATAATCCATAATCTAAAAGTGACAAATATCAATATGCCCGCTATTTCTTCAGTTTAGCGAGATACTAACGGCAAGCTTCGAATTTGGGTCATCCTATAAATTTTAAATTAAATAAAGTTCGGTTAGATTAAAATTTAAATATTAAAATCTAAGAAAGATTTGAGATTTTTACGAACAAATTATTTAAAATGAATGTGGATAAACTTTTTATGAAAATTATTACAAGTATATTTTGTTTTCAAAACGTTGTGGCCTTATCTTCTTAATTTGAAAATATAAACTATTAATGTATTAACCAGAAATCTTTTAATATTAGGTAAATTATTAGAAAGAAGTCGCATGAACACCAAGAAGTATTAAATTCAAATTAAATTTTCTGTAGCGATACCACAGCAATTTTGCATACAACTAAGTCGAAATATCTTTGTCTAAGGATATCTGATACAAACTTGAGTACTTTCAAAATTTTATTGATAAATTGGCCATTATCATTCTTTCGCAATATTTATTAATAAAGTTACTTGACATTATTTTTACAAGGTATAATAAATAATTTTTAATATGAAAAAATTAATATACTTGTTTACAACCTTATCGCATTGGTCACTGGCCATTTACTCTCGTTTATGTAATTAATTATTTTGAGGCTAGGACAAAAGCACTTTTTGCAGGATTTGATCTTTTAGGAAATTCGTTTTATTTACAAGGTTTTCCTTATTTATTTCCTTATAACATTTTTATTTTAATATTTCATATTTTAAAGCATGTTAGTTTGTCGCAACAAAATAGTTATTATGACATTACTTCATTTCAGTAATTTTCTGCCGGGTAAAACAGCTTTGTGTTTGTTGTTACAATAGGCGTCACTTCTTAATAAATTTAAAATAAATTATAGTAGATTTCAAAATTTTTTTGGTATTGCAATCAGTCAATATGCCTATTGTTATTGATATGACAACTTATTTCATCCGAAATTATACAAGATCTATTACATCAACTTTAAAAACAAAACGCAATAATTAAAAATAATTAAAATTGTAATATCGGGCTGCCCAGCCCATAGGGATACTCTTATAAGATTTAATTGAGAGAATGGATTTTTTCAAATTTGATGTAGTGATGTGAGATAAAATTTCCGATTATGTGATATGAACAGTCAAAATGGCCAACTCTCGGTTTCGATGCAAATTACATGAAAATTAAATTATTGAATGGTTCAACCTGTGTTTTTTTTTGCAGATTTGGATCCTAATAGTTATAATACATACGATACGCCCTCAGGTATTATAAAAAATCTGACATTTAGGTTAGATGTCATGATTTTCATTGTGATTACCAAAGGTAGAATCAATCAATCAATTTAAAATATCAGAATAAATATGACAAATGGTCATCCCAGTGAGGGAAACATTCACGCAAAGACACTTTAGTTCCGATATTTTTTGCATAAACTGGCACAATTTTTATTGCAAAAAAAATTAAATGTAAAAACTAAAAAATAATAAATTGGCCAGGAATCTTTTGTATTTTATTCCGAATTTACCTAGATACTTTAGTATTTAACTTCCTGTTTAATATCATTTTTTTAAACACCGGATGTAACAGGATCATGGTACACCCCCTTTTCTCCTTTAGTTTTGAAGGTAATTGATTGCAATTTGAGACTTATATACATAATAAGCAGCACTTTTTGACATACAAGTGATTTTATTACACTTTCGGTTTCGCCGGAAGTGACACTAACTTTCGATTTTTGAATGGAGCACCCTGTATATTATCACATTTTTGAATTCTGCATAATTTTCTGAATCTAACGATACCAAATAAGTAACATATCAAACGTCAATATTTTTTTATAATATAATTTTTAGTTTTTCATTTAAATGTGCCATGACGGTTCCGATTTATTCTAAATAACCCTTGTAATGCTAAAAAAATCCAAATCCCGTCAAAAATACTAAATTACGTGATTTATGAGCAAATAAAGTTCTTCAAAATGGTTTTTTGGGGAAAAATTAAATTTTTTCAAACGTAATCATATTGGTGCCGTGGTACCATTTATTAGTACTATTAATAAGGAATTTATTCATATGTCGTATTGAAGTTACGATAAATACAAACAAGATTACACCTAAATAAAAATAAGAAAATACAATTTTCAGAACCGTCATGGTACACTTAAATCGAAAACGTTTGAAATGTCACATATTTAGTATTGTTGGATTCAGAAAATTATGCAAAATTCAAAAATGCAATAATATGCAGGGTATTCCATTAAAAAAATCGAAAGTTATTGTCACTTCCGACGAAACTGGAAATGAAAAAAATTACTTGTATGTCAGAATATATTATTATGTATATAGAATGTCCCAAATTTCAATCAATTATCTTCAAAACTAAAGGAGACTAGGGGGTGTACCATGATCCTGTTACACCCGGTATTTCTATTTGACGTTTATTACAAATTTAATTTCAAACAAGTTATATTTTATGGTTCATAATGTTTTTTGTTTTTTACTTCATTAGAAGGTTGACAAATTAAAAATTTTGACGTTACGTTATTTATTTATTTATTTATTTTTTTTTATTTATTTTATACTATTGAATAGGTCGAAAAACCCAAATACAGAATAGGAACAATAAAAAAAGATATAAGCATACACTTAATTCATGAACATTTATATTTGACAAGATAAATATTACAACTTACGCATCGTAGCATGGCTCCTTAGATTTAAATGCGCAATGGATTTGGCATCTACTGTCTCTACCGCATACTGGCCACTTCTTTTTTAACTTGTGCGCAATTCGAGGGCCACTCTACGATGCATGACCTGGACAAAGGTGGTCTGCAGTAGTTTCAGTTTATCAACATTTTGAAAGTTACGGCCATTTCTGATGATGAATTATAAAGCTTTGTAACTCTTTGTGGCAATATAAATAATGTGACAACTAAATGTCAACTTTTTATAAAAAATGATTCCCACATCACAGAAAGTTTCAGGTCTTAAGAGTATGTTATTATCGAGAGAATAATCTAAATGTATCAAATATTTGTTGATGGAATAAGACACTGGGTTATATTTTTTCGATCCCTGGGGGAACGCCCGAAGTAGCACCTCGAAAGAATTGCAACCACGATATACTACATGTTGGATCTTGTTTGAAAAATAAAATTTTAGAAACGTCAGGAAGTCATGGGAGAAACCAAAATCAATCAACTTATTTAATAGTATAATTATAGCCAATTATGTCAAAGGCCTTCTAGATGTCAGTCGTCTTATAATTTCTCTTCAATGGCATCAGTTAATAATTCTGTCATATAAAAGAGGTCTGTAACAGTTGATTTGTCTTTAACAAACCACGTTGAGCCTCTGTGATCAAGTGTTTTCAATGACAAAATGCGTGATCAAATAATAGCATTTTTTAGAGTTTATGACAATTGGACGTTAGGTTTGTATTGTTCATTGGTTTCCATGCGAATTTAATTCCTAAAGAAATAAACGCCTGTTTTGAGACTGTTTTAATAAATACTGTTTTATTCCCGTTCGAGCAAAGAATATAACTTTTAACTGATATGTTTGTTTACCAGCCATCTGAGGAGTTCCGAAAGACTGAAAGATGTTAAATAGCGTTCTAGAGTTTTTTCTTTTTTTGTATTTTAACTGAAGGGAATCAGTTCTTAAATGTAATTTTTTTTTGTCAAGTCAAAATTTTTTTTAATCTCTCAACTTTTTTGCTTCTAATACTAAGAATACTATTAACTAAATTGAAATTAAACATAAGCAATACGGTCCTCTGTCCCCTGTCCCCTAAAAGTATCACAAGGTACCTTGTGCGGGCGGCGGCTACACATTTAGAGACAATGAACACACACAATGTCCAAATATGCTAGGATTAATTTCTGGCTTAGAAAAAATTGTAGCTCCTCGGACGGGGATCGAACCCGGGACAATTTTTTTAATTTTTAATACTTTTATTTCCTATTTCGTATAATACTAGGACTACTACATTTCATTCTATTTCATTCGCACTTAAATATATATACAAACAAAACAAAAAGAAAGCAATCATGATAGGGTGAAAGACAAGTGTCCTTCCCACTCGACCACGAAGCCATTATTTAATCTAATAAAATCATACTTCTACATTCAGTAGCTGTTTTCGTGAATTCTACGATAAAAATATATCTGAGCTCACCAAACATGAAACATCACATATCGTCCAAACAACGTATATTTTCTTCATAAAAAAGTCCATCTAAAAATATATGAATTGTAACATTATCATTATATAATAGAAAAGTTTTTAGACCGACTTATTAATTGTTGGAAAATTTTTTGGGTAAGGGTCCTTATTTTGAGAAAAACTACTTTTTTAACTTGCCGACGTTTCGGTAATTTTTATTACCATCTTCAGGGCACTGTAAGATATAAAATTATGATGTGTAACACTTGTAAAAAATGTAAATAAAAAAAAAGTGTATATAATATAACATGTGGTACAAACAATAAAAAAAAGTTATTAAATAAATAAATGGATATATGCACCTACAAACATACACAAAACACGTACAACGTATAAATAGATATTAAAAATCAGAACATATTAACAATAATTAAAAATATTTAAATATACTTTTTTTAGGGCATCTCAAATTTAATTTAACATAATATCACACTTGGTAAAACTACATATGCAGTGAAAAATAATAAGTACTTACATTAATTATGAGTTTTTCCTGGTCACCATAAAATATATATAAAACAGGAAACAAACAGATAAAATCGTTGGGTATTAAATTAGTGTACTTATGTAACATATATACACATATATATATCACTTATAAAGGTACAATTAATTATCAGACTGTAATGCGTGTAATGGTAATGACACGAATGTGAATCTTTCTAAACGTTAAAGTATGCAAAACACATGAGAAGGGATAAAAACCATCATAGATAAAAGAGAAAAAAAAAAAACGATTATTTGCAATAATGGCAAGGACTGATTATTTGTTTAATATTTCGTAAATAATGCATTTTAAATTATAGCTATTTTTTTACCTAACTTATTAATAAGATTAAAATAACACGCGTTTAAGTTCTCAATGTCTTTCCTTGAATTAACTGACTTAATTTTCTTTATATTGACCATTTCTTGAAATTTTCTCTTTTCAAGATTATGCTGTCTACCTACTATTGTTGTTTCATCAAAATTAAATTCGTGATTTAAACATTTGCAGTGTTCTACTAATGATGTTGTGTTTATTTTATTTTTGTTTTTAACGTCTCTCATGTGCTCTTTCTTTCTGGTTTTTAAGTATCTACCTGTTTGGCCTATATAACTTTTTTTCACAATCCTTGCACGGTATTTTGTATATGACATCTGACTGTAATTCTTTTGGTGTTTTCACTTTTAAATTTGTAAAGAAATTTTTCTTTGTCGTATTTTCACTCTTAAATGCAACATTAATTTTATCCGTGGAAAGTACCTTCCTTACTTTCTCAGAAAAGATTTTTTAACATATGGTAATTTGTAATATGTTTTTGTGCCTGAAGGTGAGGATCTAGTTGATAAGCTGTTATTATTGTTATTTATTATTCTGTTAATTAGTGAAATTGGGTATTGATTTTTTATTAGATAATTTTTTATTAGTTGTAAATTTTTATTGTGAAATTGTGGGCTTGATAAATGAATTGCTCTATATTTTAAGTTATTAATGATGTTTAATTTGTTTTTAATAGAATGTTCGGAGTTAAAATTTAAAAATCTCTCTGAGAAAGTGGGTTTGTGGTACCAGTCCACGAGTAATACATTATCAGTTGTTCGTATAACTTCAACATCTAAAAAGGATAGTCTATTGTTATTTTCAATTTCTATTGTAAATTGTAACTTTTCATGGAAGCTGTTAAACACGTTTAATAGTTCTTCTATTTTTGTTTTAGGTATTACCAGAAAAATATCATCCACATACCGTTTAAAAATAGGTACTTCAAAAGACAATTTGCTTAAGCAGACTTCTTGTAAGTGAGACATGACCAAATCTGAACAAACAGGAGACATACAATTCCCCATACCTAGACCATATATTTGCTTAAAAAATTCCCCATTAAAGTTGAAATAACTGCTTTCGGTGCAAAAATTAAATACTTCTAAAAATATTTCTAAAGAAATTGTTGTATGGTTTTCAATCAAATGCCATCTATCTTTTATAATGTTAATCGTTAAATCAATGGGTATGTTTGTAAATAGTGATATCACATCCAGGGATACCAATATATAGTTGTCTGGAACTGTTTGTCTTTTAATGAATTCGGTGTACAGTGTACAATTTAACAAAATATGTCAGTAATATTTTAAATTTTGCTTTTACAAAAGATGAAAAATATGTTAAAAATTCTTTTGAATTTGCTGAATTCATTAAAAGACAAACAGTTCCAGACAACTATATATTGGTATCCCTGGATGTGATATCACTATTTACAAACATACCCATTGATTTAACGATTAACATTATAAAAGATAGATGGCATTTGATTGAAAACCATACAACAATTTCTTTAGAAATATTTTTAGAAGTATTTAATTTTTTGCACCGAAAGCAGTTATTTCAACTTTAATGGGGAATTTTTTAAGCAAATATATGGTCTAGGTATGGGGAATTGTATGTCTCCTGTTTGTTCAGATTTGGTCATGTCTCACTTACAAGAAGTCTGCTTAAGCAAATTGTCTTTTGAAGTACCTATTTTTAAACGGTATGTGGATGATATTTTTTCTGGTAATACCTAAAACAAAAATAGAAGAACTATTAAACGTGTTTAACAGCTTCCATGAAAAGTTACAATTTACAATAGAAATTGAAAATAACAATAGACTATCCTTTTTAGATGTTGAAGTTATACGAACAACTGATAATGTATTACTCGTGGACTGGTACCACAAACCCACTTTCTCAGAGAGATTTTTAAATTTTAACTCCGAACATTCTATTAAAAACAAATTAAACATCATTAATAACTTAAAATATAGAGCAATTCATTTATCAAGCCCACAATTTCACAATAAAAAAATTTACAACTAATAAAAAATTATCTAATAAAAAATCAATACCCAATTTCACTAATTAACAGAATAATAAATAACAATAATAACAGCTTATCAACTAGATCCTCACCTTCAGGCACAAAAACATATTACAAATTACCATATGTTAAAAATCTTTCTGAGAAAGTAAGGAAGGTACTTTCCACGGATAAAATTAATGTTGCATTTAAGAGTGAAAATACGACAAAGAAAAATTTCTTTACAAATTTAAAAGTGAAAACACCAAAAGAATTACAGTCAGATGTCATATACAAAATACCGTGCAAGGATTGTGAAAAAAGTTATATAGGCCAAACAGGTAGATACTTAAAAACCAGAAAGAAAGAGCACATGAGAGACGTTAAAAACAAAAATAAAATAAACACAACATCATTAGTAGAACACTGCAAATGTTTAAATCACGAATTTAATTTTGATGAAACAACAATAGTAGGTAGACAGCATAATCTTGAAAAGAGAAAATTTCAAGAAATGGTCAATATAAAGAAAATTAAGTCAGTTAATTCAAAGAAAGACATTGAGAACTTAAACGCGTGTTATTTTAATCTTATTAATAAGTTAGGTAAAAAATAGCTATAATTTAAAATGCATTATTTACGAAATATTAAACAAATAATCAGTCCTTGCCATTATTGCAAATAATCGTTTTTTTTTTTCTTTTTTTTTTTATTATCTATGATGGTTTTTATCCCTTCTCATGTGTTTTGCATACTTTAACGTTTAGAAAGATTCACATTCGTGTCATTACCATTACACGCATTACAGTCTGATAATTAATTGTACCTTTATAAGTGATATATATATGTGTATATATGTTACATAAGTACACTAATTTAATACCCAACGATTTTATCTGTTTGTTTCCTGTTTTATATATATTTTATGGTGACCAGGAAAAACTCATAATTAATGTAAGTACTTATTATTTTTCACTGCATATGTAGTTTTACCAAGTGTGATATTATGTTAAATTAAATTTGAGATGCCCTAAAAAAGTATATTTAAATATTTTTAATTATTGTTAATATGTTCTGATTTTTAATATCTATTTATACGTTGTACGTGTTTTGTGTATGTTTGTAGGTGCATATATCCATTTATTTATTTAATAACTTTTTTTATTGTTTGTACCACATGTTATATTATATACACTTTTTTTTTATTTACATTTTTTACAAGTGTTACACATCATAATTTTATATCTTACAGTGCCCTGAAGATGGTAATAAAAATTACCGAAACGTCGGCAAGTTAAAAAAGTAGTTTTTCTCAAAATAAGGACCCTTACCCAAAAAAATTTTCCAACAATTATCATTATATTAATCTGTACTTCTTTCACAGTAAACAGCTAGTTTACTGTGCTTCTTTCTTTATTAGAATGTGGCTTGAGGAAGGATTTTATTCGCTTTAAAATACGTTTTACTATTTCCCTTATAATAATGTGTAAGTGGTTATGGTTAATATAACATATATTAAAAGCAGATTATACGACAAACATTATCTTCATAAGAAAGTCCATCTAAAAATATGTGAATCGTAACATTAGTAGAACAATTTAGCTGTACTTCTTTATTAGAATGTCCTCTAAACAAGGATTGAATTCTGTTTAAATGACATTCTGCTATTTTTGTTAGATAATGGAAATTGCAGTGCAACGAGGTTGCTTTTCATGACTTCACCAGTTTTTTCAAAACCAGCTCGTGGACGACCGTACATACTACTGCTGTCTGCCATTGTGATGTTGCCAAGAATTTTGAACATTCTAACTGTGCTACTTTTAATTTAAAAGCTCTAACATAATCACACCATTGTGTGTTGATAGTTAAATCACTCAAATTCGTGTATCCATGAAAAACACAAAACATTTGTTTTTCAAAAACTCTTCTGTTTGAGGGCGCGCTTGTTTTTTCAGTTTACAATGTCCATATTTTACACTGAGCTGGTCCGCGCTGGACTTTGGTACCACAAAGCTCTACCGAATATATCACAGTAAAACACAGAAGGTGAAATTCTACTTTCCATCGTTCTAAACATAGATTTATTATATTTTCGGAGTTCTAAGTTCTAATAATTTTAGGCGGGAACGGCAGAGCTGTGGTGTTGATTTCCAGAAACTACATAGAACAGGTAAACTAAATTAATTTATCAGGAAGTTGACTTGCACTAAATGCACCTAAAAATTATCTTAGCGTCCATGCGCCCTCTTGTTTACAAAAGGTACAATCTGAAGGGGGACGGAGCAAACAAGAAATTGTTTCAATGCAAACATTTTGGTTTAATTTGACGTCGAGACTACCTAAATTATGTATAATAAATTGCGGCGATTGGGATAAACAATAGGTATACTCACGGTGTCTTACGTTAATTTGACCTTAACTACCTTTGAAAATGTAACTACAAAGGATAATTGACTAAATGGTTGAAGTCAGGTAGATAATGGTAGAATTTATCGACATTTTCGACCTAATATTACTTTAAAGGAGCGTAATAAAGGCGACCAAATAGGTTGCTGCGTGAGTATAAATAACGTAGAATTACCAACAAAATCTACCAAGTCAGAATATTCTACCGTTGCGTTGTGACGATTTCAAGTCACCACAAAGGTATATATGACCTAATTTTACTACCTATTTCTACTTTAAGAGAAATTTACCTTAAAGTAATTTGTGGTAGATTTTTTTAGTTGTTTTTCCTTTGCTGCTTTAGTTAAAAGTACTTTTAAACAAAATAGTGTATGAGATTCATTTATTGGTTTTGTATACGTAAAAATAAATATAAAGTAAAACCAATAAGTAAATTTTTATGGGAAGTGTACTTTTTCAGTCAATTTTACATCATTACTATTAAACAGACGTTACAAGGTTTAAAAAAACTCTGTTGATTAACGTTCATAAGAGGATATTTTGCGTAGTGGGAAGTGTTGTGTTTGATTTATTATCTACCTATTACTTTTATACTAGCAAATTTAGATCAGAATGACAGTTAAAATGTAAAAAGCTATAGGTACTTAATACTGTTATCATATTAGGTTTGAAAGGATGCTTAAATTTGATACCCAATAATTTTTTTTTTCTAGAAATCCTTAATTCCAAACTAGTAAAACTTGTAGAAAATATTTCCTTAGTACAACACTGTTTACGTGCTGATCTTGATTGACTCGCCCTCTTTCTGCAACCAATAAGGCCAAGGATAGAGATTTAGAAAAGAGGATTCGTTTTGGTCACATTAAATTAGAGCGAGGCTTTAAATTTGACCTTTCTTTTATTTTTGCTTTCTGCTTTTTCTAACAAAATTGGTATTTAGAATAAATTACATTCACGTTAATCCCTGAGCTTATCTGATTGAATTTGAATTTTTTCACTCTCAGGCACTATGTTTGCAGAATGCTAATGTTTAGGGAAAACAAGTATCCTCAGATGTTTTTTAAGGCAAGTATAGGATGCTATAGTTAAAATGCATTAGTTTTTGTGTTTTCTTTAACTTTTACCGTGTTTTTTAAAAACATTGAAAGATAATGATGAAATAAAATCTAAATTACATAAGAATTTAATATTTTTTTCACTTTAGGTGAAATATGCCATTAAAATTGCAGGCTTGAGAAAAACTACTAAAAATTTTTTTATTTACTGCTATAAGTAAAATATTAGAAATTAAAAAAAAGTATATGTATATTTTTTCTAATGTATATGTTCTAAAAGCTTTAAGTTCCTTTACTTGTAAGTCCAATATAGGCTGGAAATGTCTACAGACAGTAAAGCAACTGGTAAGGAACAACAAGTATGCCGTGATGTGGGTACCAGAACATGAAAGAATAAAAGGGAATGCGATTGCTGACACCCTTGCGAGAAAAGGTGCAGGATCATCACTCAGCGGACAGAATCGTTTTGAAAAATATCTAAAAATCACACAACAGACGAAGTTAAAAAAATGGGAAAAAGAACATAAATCCTCCTACGGGCAGTTAATTCAAGGTCAAAAATATAAAAGAGCTAGAATGCTACTCAAACTCAGTAAACTAGAGTTAAGGATACTGACAGGCCTTCCTACAGATCATTGTCAACTGAAATACCATAATGTCATTTGGTTGTAAATAAAAATAAAACTTCAGTAATTGCACCACAAGAAATAAAATTTATTGCTTGTGAAAATCTTTGACGCAAGTCTCTTTTAATTCGCTTCGGTGGTGTAAATAACAGTAGTAGCGTGTGCTTCCACCCAAATGGCTCCGGTGTAAAAACAAGCAGGACCAGGTCAATGTGGTATAGTGGATGAAAGGATCTGCTCCGTATCATTTTTCAAAAGGAACGTATAATTATGGGTTCCATGTAACTGCGATGTGAGCACATAAGGGACAACAAAGTGGGGGTTTGGCAGAATATCCAGGTTAAGATTGCCAATGATGATCTGACGATCTTATCTCCTAGCCTCTGTGATCGGCGCTAGTTGCGAAAATAGGCCGACGTTAAGCAAAGGTAAAACTTCACTCTTATTTTGTGATTAAATAATAATAATATATATAATAATAGATTATCTAGTCACACTTGCCGTCACACGCTCTAGACAACTGCTCCACCGAGCCATTGAGGTATCATGTAAACATTTTACAGAAAACAAGTAATCGTTTCAATTTCCACAAAGTGAATGCAAAACATCATGGTTTTTCAGTTACACATATTTCATTCAATCATTCAACTTGGACATCTGACTTCAAACTCACAACCAGTAAGTCCGATACATTATATTCTGATATTCGAACGAGAGAGGGAGAGAGAGACAGAGGAAAATATAGTTTGCTCTCATACCATTAAAGAGCTATTTCAGAAGTTATTCATTTCTATTACTTGGTTTCATTCCGTTTTCATTAGTTGTCAACACGTAACAGGAAAGGTTCCGGAATAATAATTGCTACGTAATAATAACTATTTCCCATTTTGGTGAATGTTTGGTAGACGGATCGTTCCTATTACGTAACGGTTGTTAGTTGCGGAAACCTTTAAATTTCCACTGATGGTAGCTACTACGTAGAACATACTAAATGTGCTGCTTGGGAATGGTCAAAACGGCCTTATACGATTCATTTTATGGAATTGGCTGATATTGCAAATGTAAAAATTCTTTGTTTGAAAAACTTATTCAATTAAAAATTTTGTTAGTAGAAATAATCCTTTATATAGAGGCAAGAAAAAACACAAATATTTATTTGTACGTCATAATAATTATAAAATATATACTGCACTAGGCAACAAATCATTGCGTTCGTATGATCGGATAATAAATAGAAGACGGTTATTTTCACTTGTCATTCATTTTTTAATTGTGTTCGGGACTAAAAATCTTGAGGAAGTTTCTTGACAAATATTTAAATACGGATACTATTATTCAATTTGTTTATATATACAGCATTTTAAAAAACTAATAATTAATAACTAATAACCACATAGTTCATTTTATCAATTTTAATTATATAAAAAATTAATTAGCTTAATTTTTTAAAGTATCCAAAATATAATAATTACTCTATTTTTTCTCATTTCCTTGAACTATAATTTTTGCACCTTCATCGATTAATAGGAAAAATAAACTGATTTTAGCTACCGTTGTCACATTATACCAAATTAATTATTGGTTCCTTTAGGCTAAAGTATAAATTACAATAAATAGATTTTATTTACTGATAAAGGCAATAAACAATTAATGTTGACTTGTTAAATTAATATACGTATTTAACAAAATAACATATGACTAAACACTTTTAGTTTGTCCTCCTCATTATATATATTATATATTATACATTATAGTTTTACATTATCGGATAATTATTATAAAATATTTTAAAAGTACACTCTTAGCTAAATTAATTAGTTCCTTTAGGCTAAGGTATCAATTACAATCAATAGATTTGACTTACTTTTAAGGACAGTAAACAATTAATGTTGACCATTTAAACTAACAAACGAATAGAAAAAACTAGTTCATATAATATATATATATATATATATATATATATATATATATATATATATATATATATATATATATATATATATATATATATATATATATATATATATATATATATATATATATATATATATATATATATATATATATATATATATATATATATATATATATATATATATATATATATATATATATAAATATATATATATATATATATATATATATATATATATATATATATATATATATATATATATATATATATATATATATATATATATATATATATAGATATATATATATATATATATATATATATATATATATATATATATATATATATATATATATATATATATATATATATAAATATATATATATATATATATATATATATATATATATATATATATATATATATATATATATATATATATATATATAGATATATATATATATATATATATATATATATATATATATATATATATATATATATATATATATATATATAAATTATTCGTTTTCCGGGTATACTCCCGCGTAGGTGATGGGCCCGAGAGGGACCGTGGTTGTCTGAACGACGTTTCAGTACGAGTAACCAGAAGCCGCAGTAAGCAGTTATCTGTTAGAACCTGAAGATGGCAGATGAGATTCTGCCGAAACGTCGTTCAGACAACCACGGTCCCTCTCGGGGCCCATCACCTACGCGGGAGTATACCCGGAAAACGAATTTAACATTCACCACCCGCGAAAACCTGAAAAACAACATATATATATATATATATATATATATATATATATATATATATATATATATATATATATATATATATATATATATATATATATATATATATATATATATATATATATATATATATATATATATATATATATATATATATATATATATATATATATATATATATATATATATATATATATATATTGAATATTACTAAACATATTTTAGTTTTCTTCCTAAATTATAGAGCTCTTCACTTAATGCATAATTATAACAAATTTATTCTACGGTCCATTTTAAAAACAGTTTTGAATCTGTAAAGTAGACCTTTTTTGATTACCGTTCAGTAAGGAAGTATTACTGTATATTAGGCAATAGAATATCTTTATTGTATTGAATGCAGTTAATTTTCATAAAATATAATTATTTTAAGTTACATTCGACTTAACTTTCATGGCGCCGGTGTAAAAAACATAATTCTTTTTACGCGCCATCTCCATGGAAGTTAATGTTGTTTATTAGCAACTAGATATTTTCAAAAAATTTTATGTTTAGCAGTATTAAGTGCTTAATATCATTTAAAATAAGATTTGAAGATACACTCTATAATGAAAATGATGGGGTAGTCAGTAAAAGTATACCTGCTAATACCATTAAATTACATAAATCAATGTGGAATCATTTTACAAAATTTGCGAAGAAAAAATATACGTGCTAAATGAAGCAACATCAACGTTGAAGTTAAACAAGGTTTTGAAAAACTGTGCCTTCATAAAGAAGAATGATGGCTCGAATAACAAAGAAATGGTCGTTAAACACATGCGGAATGTAAGACTCAAATTAGTACAAAAATGATTTTAAAAATGGAACGCTACAATTTGTTTACTGATATGATTTTTAAGCCGACCTGCGATGCTAGAGATGCAGAATGGAGACAGCTTCAAAGTCAACCAGTGAATGCTAACAGAGACAACCACGAGACATTCAAGTACATGTAAAATTTCTCTTGTTTCTATTCGGAATATTGCACTGGTCTACTGTATCGGAAGATTAGAGTAGATGGCGCGCGCGATGATGAGCCGCGATTTAAAAAAGCGCTACAGTTTCAAGCAACATCAACACTTGAAATTATAAAAAAACATTAATTATATCATTAAAGTTATCAAGCCATAAGAAGCTAATAAAATAAAACATATTTATTTATTTTATAGTTTGCAAACTGTTTCTGACTGCAGCTGGAACAAACCTCATATCAACAACTATCGATGCTGGAATGTTCTCAGCTTATGTTTAGATTTCTTTGCATGCTTATGATTCTGGATGTTTTCTTGGTTTTCTCTTTTACACCACCAAAGAATCCCAATTTTCCACACAGCTTTCCCGATATCCCTGGTTACAATTTCATAATGGTCAGAACAAGAATACCATGAGAAGTTCACATTATCAAAGATGAATTCAGTGGCCATAACAGAAATCTTGGGTTTATGGCAAAAGATGTCTAATGTGTTTTCTAATATTGTGATGGCCTGACCTAACGGTTCTGAAGGATATAGCAAATGTTCTGTATCTGACCATTCCTTAAAACTTATAAGTAAATTATGAGGTGACTCCGGACTTGACAACAACTGGTGACAGCAAGTTGCACAATCTATATGCTCAAGAAGCCTTTTCACAATGAAGACACTGACGTAACCAACTGATAAAGTTGCCATTGTTTCTTGCTCCACTGCTCTGGCTATTGTATCAGCTATATTATCACCTAATGGCGGATGGGATGCACTATGTGTGGAACTTGATGCGACCACTTGTTCATCGTCCACGA
This sequence comes from Rhamnusium bicolor, assembly GCA_029963845.1. Lineage (NCBI taxonomy): Eukaryota > Metazoa > Arthropoda > Insecta > Coleoptera > Cerambycidae > Rhamnusium > Rhamnusium bicolor. Next base: position 933,749 of record JANEYF010000538.1, on the reverse strand, counting down.
CTAAACATTTCATAAGGTTTGTCAGCAACTCATGTTCATCATCCTCACAATTGCTGCCCATTATTTTTTGTTTTGTCAACCAATTTAATATTAGAGTTTTTAAACTGGCTGAAAACTGCACTGCTGTTGGATTGTCTCCGCACCCACAGCCAGAGCGAACAGTTCCAAATAAGTTTTCCAACGCATCCTTGTTGAGAGAGCGAGGTCTTAAAGCAGTTACTCCTCTTAAATGAATGTATGTCCAAATTTGCCTGATGGCTTTCGAACTAACTAACTAACCAATCTGGGAATGCGGTGTACTAGTTTTTAGACTTCCTTCGGAATTGCCATCGCTTAACTATTTCGAAGACTCGTTTCCAATATTTCAGTTCCTTTCCGTGTGGAGGTGAAGCTTTGCTATCATTGGAGCTGTCAAACAGCTCATCCACTTACTTCACTAATGTAGCTGTTGCCAAGGAACGCTGCTCCAATTCACCTGCAAAATTTTTGAATAATTTCTGATGTCTGTATTAATATAAACTGTTCGACTTACCTCTTGATCACTACTAAGCTCCACATTTCATTGCATTACCATTTGTTGTTAAGGATCCAGTTGTACTTGGCATGGAAATAATGTGCGAATAGCATCAGCATGCAGTCTCCGTGTTGCAAAGTTCATGTAACTGTCTATAAAAAAATGACGATTGCAAATCAAATAGTTGCGAAATGATACATCAGGAACATATATCATTCCCATCATCTCTTGCCAAATTTTGGACCTAACAAGAAGGAAACAATTTCATTTAAAACCTTTAAAACAAAACACAAACTTACTTTTGGTCATTGACTGGAAAATAGTGTATATTCTTCACCTGATCTACATTGAATCCACAAATTAGACAATATTTTTGTAGTATGGTTATAATGAAACTAAATACTACACTAACACTAGTGAAAAGTTCAAATAAAATAGTATTTAAAAGTCATAGTATTTTACAGTTCGGAATCCAATATAAAATAAAAGACGATACGCACCACACAATATCAGCATCAAAACAAACAATATGGCGACCGGATCCAACATCAATGATGACGTTTCCTGTGCTGCTAGCGCCATCTACGAAAATATTTCCTGATGGTAATAATGATAGATTAATTGAAAAACGCCTATGTACAACAAGGATGGAAGTATATCAGTAATTATACCTAAAACCGAACACATTCTTATATGTACTAGAATGTCTCGTGATTGTCTCTGATGCTAAAAAGTGCTGCCGTTATTGCCCAGAGAAAATATATGAACGTGATTAGCAGTTTGAATGTAAACTAGACAAAAAGATCTCCAAAGCTTTTTTATTATGGTTTCTTACAAATGCTTAAAAAATAGACTTCAAAGTAGATAGTTATTGACAATACTAATACAGCAACTGATGAGGTGAATTGTAACCTAATTTTTCTAAATGCACGTAAGGTGGTGCTTAAAAGTTAGATCAAAGCAACTGGTTAATAAATAATAAGAGTGAATAAGATTTATAGGAAACAACTATTCAGCGTACAAAAGCCCCGACCTGTGTTGAATTAAACTTACAAGTCTTGTTTGGAAGCTAAGATTATTTGTCAATTCCTCACTAGACATAGATCGGTTTCGAACTTATTATGTTCTCGTCACTATACCATCAGTAATGGAAAAGATAAATAATAATAATAGCAAACCAGGCTAGCCTAAAGCCGACTAAGCAAGACAGACCTAGTGAGTCATAAGTGTATCCCCCTGGTGGTCAGTGCTACTATCCATCAGACATCACTGATGTCTTAATGACTGATAGCGACCTGCAAAGCATGTATTGAGAGCTGCGACCTCTAGCCCTGGTTGGGCTAAACTATATACTAAATAAGATTTACAGGTCGCAGCTTTTGTCCGCTGAGTAGTTGTTTCCTGTAAAACTTATTCAGTATATAGTTTAGCCCAACTAGGTCTAGAGTTAGTAGCTCTTAGTACCTGCTTTGCAGGTCGCTATCAGTCACTAAGGCATCAGTGATGTCTGACGAGTAGTAGCACTGACCACCAGAGGGATATACTTATCACTCACTAGATCTGTCTTGCTTAGTGTGCTTTAGACTAACCTGGTTTGCTATTATTATTTGTGTTTTCCATTACTTATGGCATACTGACGAGAACATAAAAGTTGGAAAGCGGTCTGTCTCGTGAGGAAATAACAAATGATATTAGCTACCAAACAAGACTTGCAGGTTTAATTCAACACAGGTCCGGGGCTTTTGTCAGCTGAGTAGTTGTTTTTTGTAAATCTTATTCAGTATACAGTTTAACCCACCAGGGTTAGAGGTCGCAGCTCTTGGTACTTGCTTTGCAGTCATTAAGACATCAGTGACGTCTGACAGGTAGTAGCACTGACCACCAGAGGGATACACTTATCACTCACTAAGTAATAAGAGTAATCCCGATAAGTGCCCCGTTAGGTAATCTGTTGTAGCGATTAATTATTACATTCTTAACTTACCTGCTTTTTTGTTTTAGACTATACCATGCATCTATTTCCAGATGGGATAGTCATATAGAAACGAAACGAATGTTTTAGTGGCCAAACAATGGAACAAAAATAACTCAAGTTCTTGTTATAAAAATGTTCGTGCGGGAAGAAATGAAATTGGGAAGTGTATTAAAACCATACAGCGTAAAAGGCTGATTTAAATGTTAAATATACGAAAATATACAATATTCTTTCAGATCTTCAACAATATCCCATTTAGCAAAAGTAGGCATTGGGGAACAGCAATTAATTCAAATAGCCAGGCACTGCAACGTCAATTTCATAAAATCTTACCTTGAAATAGATGAATATCATCAAGGATCCATCATTGAGGGAATGAGAAAAGAACAGACCGACATCAGAACTACAACTTGAAACACCACTACAAAAAGTGTCTACTGTCAATCATGATGTGGTCGATTATGTATCTATATCTAAGAAACCTACATATAATTTTTTTGCGAAAATAACATTTTTACAAATTGTTATTATTATAAAAAAGTAAAATTTTACAATTTTTAGACAGAACCTATAAAATTGACGAAAAAATTGCACACCTTAGAGAAAAAAATTATGAAAAAATGGCACTGGTGCAAATTGTTGCTGTAATTTGGTGAAAATTTCATTGTTTTTGTAACACATGAAATAAATTGTCTAACCCTGGTATCAAGTTGAACGTCCCTTTAAAATGTTGATAAAACCGGACGTAACATTCATATTTGAAACATCCTTGATTTTAGTCTGCGGAGATTCCTCTTGGTTTTTACCCATAATAATTCGCTTGGTATTTGTTCGTGCTGTAATGTATTTTAGCCAGTACAAAGTATGTCACAGAGAAAAAGGAAAATATATGAGCTTGCCGATACTTGCAACGTTGTGTACAATTTTTCCTGGAACTAGATCTCATGAGGTGTCCAAATAACTTTTCGAGAAAAGTTGTGTTATTGAGCATAGAGTTAAGCAGCTCATTTTATATGCCGAATGAGCACATATTTTGTAGGTGGTAGACTGTCACTCGGTTGATCCACGTTTCTGCATGTATAGCTGGTATATTGCTTCGTTGGCATACCTTTCACTGCTGGTACGGTTATAATATAGCAAATTTGCATATTTCTCTAGTTGATGCAGTAATTCTTCTACTCTCTTAACTTGTCAGAATTCCGAGGTGGCATTCTTGTTGAGACTCAAAGTATCCCATGAGTCCTTATACTTTTATCTCTAAAAAAGCTGATAATGTGGAACATTGACAAAACACTACACTTAGCAGAATTCAGAGCACCTCTTAACTTATGAGCGGCAACGAATCGGGGAGTTATTACGTTTGGGACATACATATCTTTAATTATTTGCACCAAAGTCTCAATTTTGAGATTAAGGTAACACTATGCAATGGCTGTGTCTCAAGTTTGACACTTTTTTCATAAAAAAATTTATTTCTTTTCTATTATTATGCGTCCTCTTTATTTTTGTTTTCTCCCTGTGAATAGAGTTATCAAGAAATGGAATTTTGTTATAATGCGTATAAAATTTTAATTATATTTTTAAAAGCATACTAAATTAATCGGCCATATTAACTTATAAGAACTGAAACAGAAATAAGCAAATGTTTAATATTTGTAAATTATCATATTATGTCACAAGCTCGTCGTGATTTAATTATGAAACACTCTGTGCTGTTAAATTTATAATTAAAAATTAAAAGAATTCCATAAATCCCTTAAACCATCGTCATGAGTTTTACAGAAAGTAGTATTTTTTCGGAACGACGACAATTACAAAACCATTTCCTCTCCGAGTGTTTTATCCGACATAAATTTCAGGAAAACATTGTTACAGACTTAATTAAAATTTCAAAGAATTTAAATTAACGAAATTCTTTTTAGTGCGTCTATATTTTTCCAAAACACCATCCCACTTTGACATTTATAGAGTTGATATCAGCAAGTTGCAGTCCTGTTCAGCAACATTCTTTGTAATTAAGACAATTTCCTTCGAGGACGTTTATGGAGGAGCTTTTGAAAATTAAATCTCCCAGGAATATTTAATTTAATAAAATTTAGTCCAACAATATGTAATGAGCTTATTTTCATCATTAAACTCCTCATACAGAAAGCTTGTAGGATTAATCAGAATAAAAAAGACAAAGTTTCTTCAATTATTTTCTTTTCTTTTTTTGTATCTAAGAGATATAAAATACCAATTGATTATTTGTGCATCTACATATAATGTTTTGTGAAATATAGGCTGTACAGGGTGTTTCTTAAGTACATTTCAATAATTTGAGAGGTAATTTCTCAAGTTATTTCTTGAAAAAAAAATTCATATGCACTGTTCAAAAACGCACCATATAGGGATATTAACACGAGATAAGAAACAACAATTTTTGGAATACCGTCTGTCCACTTAGAGATATTGAGGTAAAATTTGGTACACTAACTGAGTTTAGGATTTTAATTATTTTGATCGTCAAAATTTGCAATAGCATTAACAGTGATGTAAGTATGGGGGCTGAGCTACAAATTTATGTCGAAACTTTGTTTCATCTGATAATGTCCACAATGTTATTAAACTATATTATTATTATGTTTTAAAATTTATTGTTCATATCATCAATAGTATGTTCACATGCATGCAAATTTACTACAGTATGGATAAATGCACTAGTGACTCCACTGCCCAAAATAAATGATCATAAACATTATTAAGATTTCAGACCTAATAGTTTTTAACCAGGAATGTCAAAAGTTGCAAAGAAAATGGAAATTTAAATACGACAACGATTAGAAATTAATAGTATACTACCAGCTGTAAAATTTCTTTTCCGTTTACCTATGCATTGTATGATATATTTTTCTTTATAATTCATAAATTTGCTAAGTTATTTATTGTACTGAATTTAAATTACTGTGAATAAAGATTTTTTTTCAAATGATGTTCATTTTTGATTCAACAACATAAAAAAATGAATGCTCTCAGAAATAGTTGGAATGATAAAATAGAATTGTTACTCTGTTACTACAGTTTTTTACTTCTTTGGGCCAATTTCAAGTCTAGAGATTGAAAAATCTTGCTCGATGTTTAGTAAACCAGGTTCAAGTGGTATTCGCAACTGAAAATCTTCTTCATCAAGAATAATGACATAAATGCAGAAATGACACTATTGTGCACTTCGCATAGGGATTTGCCAATAGGAGTTCATTAGAAGCTAGACACTTCTATCCCAGCGTGGGATTTCTCTCCATCGACCTTTTGAAAATATTGAGTATCGTCTACTGGAAACAGATACAGAACAGAATAACAGTAGTCATGAGAAGAAGAAATCATAGTTAGAACACAGCAAGTAGAAGAAAATGTTCTTAATATATTTAATGAACATTCTGGAACAAGTACCTAAGAAATTGATGCTGAATCATAAGACCGTTTAGAATATTTGGAAAGAACTGCAGTTATACCCTTACGATATACAAAAATTCAGGCCTGACTGCTTGTTTTGTTTATTTCCTCAGTATTAATCAGATCGCAGGTATTTTATTTATAGGTATTCAGTGTTTCACGTGTTTTGATATAATAACAATAATACACTTTTTCGTGATCATATCCCAAAAGTATACTCGTATGTGGTTTAAAAATGCTATTATGAAATACCTCAACTTCTGGTAGATGTCGACCAAGACATTTCATGGGAGGCTTCTGTTCATTTTTGTTGGGGAAAAAAATGTTTTTAGCGTAAAATAGTATGTTTCTATGCAGACAGTAAGAATGTACTAAGAATCAGAATTAATTTGCTTGTCTCATGTCTATCACAGAGGACGTCGTTTGTCACGGCCGAAAGTGCTAATTATTGAACTGCGTCATGAAAATGTGTTAGATTTTGGGATTGAGTGTCGGATTTCAAGACGGCGCACCGTGTAGATGGAGTCAACTGGAAGTACACAGTTCCAGAACGTGCTTCAGAACATGGTAAGTAGTTCAGAGTTGATGTGACAGTTTATGTTTATTATGTAATCAACTAATAGAAATAGTCTTTATATGTAAGTTAAAATCTTCAAAAGCTTAAATCACTTTTTTATATTTAAGTGATTTTGAATTACCAACATGCCTACAAGAAGAGTGTATATTATTCCGAAAGTAAAGTATGGTGTTGAGGTTAACTAAATGGGCACAGGGTGTACTTTAACATCCATTTTCAGAATTAAAAATCCGTATACACCATTATAACAAAAAAACGCTGCAAATGGATTTGCATAACTGTTGCCGGTGGCAGTTTTAATTTAATTTTTCGAGAGCATAATAAAAATTATTCATTGTTTATGGATGTTACAGTTTTTTATCAACCTCATAGAATGTTAAATTTATAAAATCAATTTACTTATTTCAATACCCTTTCTGAAATATGATATCTACAACAATGATCTGGTCTACTTATAACAATAGCGTCTGGGATCATGAAATTAGAGTTTCTAATCTAGAGCCCATTACATGAAAATTATACCCAGCGTTGATGTTCCTGGAGGAATTTAAATTTTATCGTATAACCTAACACTAAAATAATGGCTCGTCGCCTTTTCTGTTTGCTCATGACCATGCATGGTAGATTGCTGTATCTATATTATATAGAGATTTAAATTTGATTATCTTGTAAGGCTGGACTAATGCATCAATTTGCGAACTAATTTCCATATACGAGATTTTGGTTATACAGATTTTAATAGGTAAACGAACTTATATTGTAACAAATAAAAAATGTAGTGTGCTGTACTCGTATAAGTTAATTTCATAAACGGTTAATCTCACACACTACTGTCCTACAAATATAATAACATGATAACCATAGAAATTAGACAACCCCCGAATCCAAAGCCGAAGCTGTCTAGAAGGGGGTTACACAGAAAAAATGTGGATATCTAATCATTCCCACCGACATTACCAGTGCCGGTGGAGGGATTTCAACTCGCAGCTATAGTAAAAAGATTTTTAGTTTCATCACATTTGCTATTGTGCGCTCTAGCCAACTAAGCCATCGAGCCATCGAGTAAACCTCGGTGTCGAAAGGATTAATCAGAGGTGGCTTTTTTTTCGAAAATATGTTTTTATCCGTCCAAAAAATGTCTCACGCCTAAACAAATATTAACCTAAAAATAAATTTTAAATAATTTAGATTAGAAAAGTCGACATTTCAAATACGATCTGATTCCATTATCAAAACTAACAAGAAAATTGCTTTGGTAGTGTTTGATTTTTACATCAGTCAACATGACAGGTTCTTGTATAATTCTATAAATATGTGAGACATGTTATATTGATATTGTTTCTACTTACGTCATCCCTAAGGATTGTTAACCGGTTCCTACAAAACTATTCAGAATAATTAGACACAGATTTTTTTGTCACGGGCAGTGCACCTAGATTTCTGTGTCGACTGTGCACATTAAGACCCGAATGTGGCACATGGAAATATGAAAGCGCCAATTGAGTACTCTACTGAACTTTCCAGCCTTGTGTTTGTTTTTGTTCCTAATCTATCTCATTCTTCTTCAAATTTCTTAGCTATACCGTAATATGGGTTTACATGAGACACTGATCAAAGATTTTGTTAAATAACTTTGGAAAGAAAATGTTTTAGCAATTGGAATTTATGCAATGGGTTCGTGCATATATTGAGGGATCATATACTAATGCCAAAAAATAGATTTAATACATAATTATAATAGCAATTATCAGGCCCTCCCATTATTCACTCTGGGTATAAATGTTTTCCTTTTGTACACCACATAGTGTGATAATACATTACCGGAAGCACTAACGGTAAACATCAGGGAGGTAGAGCTCTTGGAATGATCCATGACCCTCAAAATTCTTTTCACTCCACGACGGACAACGACCTTTATCTGGCCTGGATCGTTTGTGAGGTTTGTCTCGTCATAATTGAGAAGATTATCTAGATCTATGTCAGAAATACACTCTTCCAAATTATTGAAATATTCGTTCATTTCAACGTGCGTAATTTCACTTCGACATCACTTTATATTTTGTCCTAATCGAACGGTCAATTCTTTATGCCTTTTCAAAAAGGATCTGGCCCAATCTTCACCAGGTAAATTTTCTTTGAACCTCTTCTCCACGACTCCTTTACGATTGAGATAACCCTTCACCATGACTCGAATGTCCATGTTTGTGAGAGGATAACTCCAATCAGCTGCTTTGTTTGTTGCCTTCACTATTGAGTTTTTCTCAAGTTGACTCAAAACAGTTTGTCTCCCAGGTGTATGAACATTTAGTCCACGAAACTTTCTACCCAATGTTACCCTCGGGACCCCATATCGCTCTTCAGCTTCACGTAGGGACATAGTGCCATTGACAACATGTTATAGAGCTTGTTGTAAGTTTTTATCTGGTATTATCAAGATATCTGCGTGCACTAAGTTGTCTTTTATACCTTCGAGGCATGTCTCAAGTTACCCTGGAGAATACTAATTTTTACTTATCTCGCTGTAACATGCTCTTGATAAAATTAAATAACGAGTTCTCATCTGGAAGCCTTTCAGAACCTTGTACATAAGAAACGGGATTTACAACTTTTCAACATTATAGTCGTGTTCTTCGTAACAATTAAAACAACTATGACTTTCTGCAAACTGGGATTATTGACGGTTATTGATATGGTGTTTATTAGGTTAGAATCTAAATGTTGGATCTGGCTTTGTATGAAGAATATAACTCAAATATAGGCAATATTTTATACGTAATTAGAAGTTGAAAAATTAATTTATAAATGGCAACATTAAGATGAAAGTAGTGAGATTAGCATTTATCCCAAGTTACCCTGGCTGTCTCATTTAATCCCATATTACGGTACTTCGCTGACCAGGAATAGTAACTCCAAAACATGTCTCTCTAGATGCATAGCTGCTTTTTTTATTGGATTAATAGGACTAGTCCTTGCTGTATTGCTTCTTATATTAGTTCCTTTTTTTAAATATTTTCGAAAATCCTATTTAAATATATTTTTTTCTTGTTCATTCTTGGAATTTACTACCACTTGAATAATTCTTCTAAACTGAATATTTAATAAAACGCTTTTTGTCTGTCCTCTTATGTCTATTATGCGTTTTTTCGCGTTTTCATATTGAAATTTAATTTTATTGTTCAGCAAAGGGCTTTTGTCACACTATCGAGTAGGCAGAAGAAGTTTAAGAGCGACAGTTTTATGTTAGGTACTTCTTGAAACCGCCGCCTTAAAAGAAATCAGGAACATTTTGAATATATTTTAAGCAGTGTTGGATTTAAATATAGGCCCGTGAAGCCGAGATGTAGAGGCGCCAAACTCAAATGGGTGCTGTTTAATGAACAAATGTAAAATAAATGAATTAACAAATAAGAAAAATTAAGTTTCTTTCAGCACATAAAATTGTCGCGCTCTAATAATACTGGAGTACTGCTGTTTTGAGTTCAATTTATTCTCTTTAGCAAGTTTTTTACTTTTTCCGGTTAACGACGATACCAAAAGAGAAATAAGGAAGAAGAGAGTTTATAGAGACTATCATTATACTAAATTTGTAATTGCCAAAGCAAGAAAGAAGCATTTGAATAATTAAATCGTTCAAATATCAAAGGGGCTAAGTGCCATTTTTAGTGAAATTGGGTTTGTTTCGTAGAATTCTAGAATGCACCACGTGTAAGAGTCAGTACGTGTTTTAAGAGGTTTCTTTTAAATATCTCAATAAACAATTTTTGGCACTTAGCCCCGTGGATGTTTCAACTCTACAAATACATATTTTTTAATGATTGTCTTTGATTGTTGTTATTGAGTTTGAAATAATATAATGTTAACACGCAATAAATATATTTATATAAAAGACTGGAATTATTTATTTTTTAAAGGGGCGCGGGCGCCGTAAATAAATGTGCCTAGCACACTATTGTACGTAAATCCGCCTCTGATTTCAAGTAAAATGTTATTCTTGAGATTTAGAATAATTATTATCAGACAGTGTGGCGATGCCAGAGGCTTACAAACAAATTAAAGAAAAGTACCCAGTTAATTAGTTGACATAACTGTGATCCAGTTATCGTATGAGAAAGATATGTGCCAGCTATTAGATATTTTATTATAAAATTAAATACATTTATTAATGAAGTTCTCGATCGAAAAAGACATGTAGATGTTATCTCCACTGACTTTCCCAAAGCGTTTGCAACATTATTGGACCATAGTTAGTTATGTACAAGTTAGACATTATTGGTCTTAATATTGATTTACTTACCATGTTTAGGTCTTACTTAACTAACATGTCATAGTTTGAACAGTGTCATGGCTACCAATCTGTCAAATTTACTCAAGCGTCGAAATGTAGGAGTCTAAATCTTATAAATTTATAGTGCCTTGAAAACCATCTATCTTTTAATGATAGTAAATGTAATGTAATGTCATATAGCCGCAAAAAATAATTTGCTACTATTTGACTATACTATCAGTGGGTTCGTCGGCTTTAATAAAATATCTTGGTGTTACTTTTGATTCCAAACTCTCTTTTATGGATCATATCAATAATAGAATAGAATAGAATAGTGAAGCACCCCAACCCTGAGCTGCTTCTCTGAGAATGTTTTCCTATATTGTTCACACAAAAGTAAATCACGTTAATGCTTAACATCACTAAATCTAAATTAATCGATACCTAAAAAGTTTAAATCAGTTTCTTATAATTTTGATAAAAAAAATCTACTCTTTCGATAGCTTTAAAACAACAAATTCTAAATTATTCATCTTGTAAAGGAACACAGAGTATTTATTAAAATATTTCTAACATTGAAAAAACGGTACAAAGTCTCATAAGCATTAGCTAACTGAACATATGTTTAAGATAAATAAACAACTACAAACACATAAGATTGTAGAAACTTTACCAACGATAGAGTCGAAAGATGACAGTGCAAAATATCATTATATTACTTTGAACCTTTCATTTTTAAACCATATATCAATTGGTAAAAGTAGTTATTTGGGCCCAACCACTAAAACTAGACGATCACGAAAAAAGGCCAATTAATTAGGTATTATCTGTCGCTTCACAACAAGGTAACACTTATCAAAAGTAGATAAATATGTAACATAATTAAATATATAAATAAAATAAAGTGTGCGGACGGGGGATGCAGGTGCGGATGAAGGATGCATCTGTATACTCCTTAGTTGGCTTCCTAATTCATAAAAGATTTTAAATTTCTTGACACAATGCGTTTACTGTTCGCAACTTTCGTAAAATCTAAATTGGAATATGCATCTGTCGCCTGGAGACCTATCTATTCCACACCCATTTCTGCCGTTGAAAGAGTCCAAAGGCGCTTTTTCAAATCAGCTACCTTTGCCTTAGACGGTGTTTATCTAATAAGGAGTACCTCGCAAGAAATTTTTTTTGCACGTTGTAACATAAACAACTTAATTATTAGAAGACGAACGGTCGGTGTAGAGTACACAGCTGTACAATTTTACATGAAATCGTAGTCCTGGAGTGGGTTGGACCTTTGATGTGATGACAACACTGACGTAGTTTTCCACGAAACACCAAAACACCATATACCACATTCGACGCGCATTTCTCCAACCAAGTTGGCATCATCTGGAGATGATTAAAACTAAACTTATGCTAATAATCTACCCTATTTATACCTAAACTATTGTAACGGTTCGGTGAACCATAACCCACTAACCAATAAATAAAATTTACCTATTGCACCACCTAATTTCTCTGTGATTAATTCCAAAGATTTCATTAGTAAGGTGAAAAATATTTTATTGCAAGAAGGTGAAATTTTTATCTCTTTTGACGTTTGTTCATTGTTTCCAAGTGTTCCGATGCCACAGACCTTGGATTACCTTAAGGATCTACTCGAATTACACAATCTCAGTCAAAATGTAGTAAAAGAATATCTTGAACTCACTAAACTTTGCATGAAACAAAATTGTTTACGATTCAACGATAGTTTCTTCGAACAACATGAAGGAACATTAATAGGTAACTCTTTGTCACCATTGATTGCTAGATTCGAGACGGAAGCAAAAGAAGAATTCGAGTATTTCCCAGGGTTTGGCTTAGGTATGTGGATGATATTTTTGCAGTGTTTGATATAAAAGTCGCTGATATTGACATGTGTAGTGTATCTAAATTAAATAGTCGTTTCGAGTCAGTTAAATTCACATATGAAATTGAAGACTCTGGACAACTACCATTTTTAGATGTATTAATAATTAGAAATAGTGAAAATAAGTTAGAATTTGACATATACAGAAAAGATACCGGTACTCTAAGATATATCCCTAAAGACTCTCACCATTGTGCTCAACACATCTATTAAGCTTGCCCTCAATAAGGAGAGGTTTGAAAAGGAAAAGGCATTGATTAAGGATATAGCTGCAAGTAATGGATATTCTGCAAGTTTAATTGATAAAATAATTAGAAAACGAAAATTTAAACAGTCGCTTCGAAGTTCCTCGACCTCTGAAAGAGAAAATCCGAAATTTGTGTCGATTCCATTCTATCCTCGATTCACCAGTATTGGTAGGATTTTTTAAGATGTAGGTATAATAGTGGTTCATTCATCGGTAAACAAACTACAACAAATTTTAAGCAATCCAAAAGACAAAATTGAAACAAGTGAAATGTCGGGGATTTACGAAATTAGCTGTAAATAATGTAATCAAAAGTATGTTGGACAGACTAGACGATCAATTTAAAGTAGATTCAAAAAACATATGTCCCATCTCAATTATAGTAGAACAGATAAATCTAGTGTCGCCCAACATGCGTTTGGGAAGAACCATACAATAGATATTAGCAATTTAAAATTAATTAGGAATGTAACAAATACTAGACAGCTGAATGCATTTGAAACCTTGGAAATCATAAAGTGTAAAAATAGTATGGGGTAGAGGGCCTGTACCAAATATCACGTTTTATTGGTTAGTTTAGGTATAAATAGAGTAGCTTTTTAGCACAAGTTTAGTTTTAATCATCCCCAGATGATGACAACGGTTGGCGAAACGCCCGTCGAGTGCAGTGTATAGTGTTTTGGTGTTTCGTGGAAAATTACGTCAGTGTTATAAAATCATCCACAACGTAATTATGTTTGAGACAATTGTAGTTCTACGTGATTTCCGTGTACTCAGGCTGAGTGCTAGAAACAATGCGTGTGTGAGAAGCCATAGGACAAACATATATAAATGTTCTCCAATATATCAAATGGTTACTAACTACGCTGGTATTGAATCACAGCTTGATGTATTGCTTTGCGATATAACTGGTTTTAAAAATATTTGTCTATACGTTTTTCACTGCTGATTTTTGTCTAATTTTGAGTTATATGTCTATTTACGCCATTTTCTATGTAGGTGTTTTTATTATTTTTTTGTATCCCGCTGTTACAGTTTCCTGTTTTTTTTTTTAATATTTTACTGTCTAACTTATCCTGTAATTGGGTACATAACCCGATGGGTATCTTATTATAAGTAAATGAGCGCAATACATATTAAAATTGTCTTTTCATTTTTTGCAATATTTTCAAAACATATTGTTTTAAACTTTAAATATTACTTTTAGAATAAGGACATTAACAGTGATAAACAGCTACATAAATTTTATTTAGTACTTTATAAAACATAATATATATTTCCAATTTTGCCGACTATTATTAGGGTAGTTTTTTTATAGGAAATACTAACTCAACCCTTTTGTGAATTATTGTGTTTACAAGGAAGTTCCATTTTTAGAAGGGAAGGCTGAAAAACTCATATCCTTTTATTATGTTCATTTTCAACCAAATATATCTTGCTATATGATGTAGCCGATGCGGTGCGGTGGTCCATTGAGGATGCACTTTTAATCTAAAAATTATACATGCATTGTAACAAAGCAAGTGTTTGGTATTGATTACGCAGTAAGTTAAATATAACGGTTATAAAATAAAAAATCCAGAGAACTAGATGCTTACTTTGCTTGTCTGCCATTTGACCTTTCATATTGTTAAAATATTATAATACAACTGTTTTTGTCATATTGAAATAAAAACTTATTATTGATAACATTACAGTTTCATTTTCAAATAAAACAAACTGCAAGGAAATCATTAAAACCTTTAAAACGCAATTTTTGGAAAAATCTTGGTATAGGTTAATTAATTGCTTCTTTACCTCTCAAGTGAGGAAATTTAAAAAAAATTGCAAAAAATTTAAATATTTATAAAAACCTGTTGCACTTTACACAATCGCCCTTATTAATTGTTGCACCTATGTATCATTGGTTAATAAATATCATATATTATTAAGAACTATACACAACTATATCCATTAGTTTGCGAAAGTTTAGAGTTGGAGATCAGAATTGAAAAAATCGTCATTTATTTACCCCTGCGAAATACTATCTATTACTAGGGAATCTAATTTTCTGCACATAAACGAATTATGTTCTCGGATTAATAAATACTTTTATTTATTAACCTAAGTCATCAAGAAAATAAATATTTTACAATGTATACTCACCGGCATTATTCCTGGATTTTTACGTAGAATATTTATAAATCTATTAATTACAGCAAAAAACAGACAAAAATTGAACTTGGTGTTCTTAAGTGAAGAAGATTTAACGTGAGAGCCACTCAATGTATTTTCTGTTGCTGACTCATTATGAATGAGTATACGTCGAACACTCGATCTATAATGTGTTGGAGCTCCATCTTGCTGCAGCCATACATCTTTATTAGGTAATTCTTCTTGATTGTAGTTTAAGAACCTGGCCCGTTTTAATGCAGTATACCGAGCGAAAATAGAAGGTAGAGGTGCGACATGCGCCAAGAACATATATCAACAGATTTCCAGCGACCTGCACGTTATTTCTGCTTGTCGCCAGGCACAGTAATTGGTGGTTTCTAAGCGAGGCTATCTTGAGGTTTTATTCAGTTTTTCAGGAATTGTAAGTTTTTCTGTCGTTCTGTTCCATGCGTTTACTGTGTTTCAGTTTATAGATACTTTTATTAGCTTTACTGTGTTTTTGGTGCATATTTATATATTTTAATTATGTATTGTTTGTCTTTTAATGTTATGTGATAAAAGTGGCAATGAAAAAAGAAAGTCATGTTTGTTGTTACTTAGAACGATATTATGCATATGCAAATATTATGGCTTTTTAAAATTTTCATTTCTAAAATACGCTTTACCATTTACATCTCATTGTAGAAGTTTAGCAAAGGATACTATAAAAGGTTTATTGATGATGCAAATGTACGCTGAGAACCATAAACAACTATAAATGGACATGTTATAAGAAGTCCTTGCAGGATATACCATGGCCGTCACCGATATTAGCCAATTTCTTAAAGCCGGCTTTTAGTTACTTATGCAATTTGATTATGAAGAAGGTTTAATAGCCACTTACAATGTGCTAAATGCATTCTTTCATCAGAGTAATATCGAGAATTGTATCGCTTAACAAATCCATTTAAATAAAATATAACTCCGTCAGAAAGAAAAACAATATGGTTAAGAAAAGATTCATAGTCTTATAGAAATGCTTTCTTGTGTCTGGATCGTTCCCAGAAATTTTTTGCACAAACGAATGGTACTTATTTTGTATTCAGTATGACGTGTCATTAATATTATGAGAAAAACTAAGCTCTATGCAGAGGATTTGAGTTATTTTCTGCATGAAGAAAAATATTTACGTAGAGAGAGGAAACATTTGTAGCAGAATTTTGGACAAGGCAAATTATTAACATTCCCCGTTTCTCTAAATGTTTGAAAAATTCCCATTATTGCTGATTTTGCAATAATATTTCTTTCCGGATGCATATCATTAAATACATTATAAGGATACTGATGCGTTTTTCGTCTGTTCAAATATTCAACATAATTCGCTCAGTTTCACGAAAAAATTTTTTTTAAAGTTATACAAATATTTTATCATCATGTAGAAAACCATGTGACTCGCAAAAAAAGGTTGCAATTTAAAGAAATATTAATAACTTCAAAGTCGAAAAACAGCAACGACACAGATCATCAGAATATGCCATTTGATGGGAAATAATTTACAGTAAATTTTAATTCATTTAGAACTTATATTTTCGAAGAAATTAGATGCGTGCGTAACATTTCGCGAACCGTGTGTATTTATCAATTAATTAAATTAAATTTTTACCACGATCTAGAAACATACTTTCGATTTACAGGGTTATTCATTATAAATTACCCACCCCTTATCATCGTTATTATTACCTATAGAAAAAAAGTTTTAGATAAAAAGTTATGTGGTTATGACTGAATTTTGTTAAAATGCTATCAAAAGTACAGTAGCGTGCAGATTTCAGGAGATACAAGAAAATAATATATTTTTTTAAATAGGATATCCTGTATATTATTAAATTTTTGGAATGATCCTTTGTTCTTGATTTCAAAAATATACTGTATATTACTCCTACCATATACCGTTTTTGAGTTATAAACGTCGAATATCTTAGTTAACCTAGTTACTGTAAATATGGAAAAATTAACATTATTAAAGTGAGCTATGAAAATATAACTATTATGTCTGATAAGTGACATTTCTTTAATGAAATAATCGAAATAGTTTACAGTGAGGAAGAAAAAATCAAATATTTATACAAAATAGATAACAAAGATTTATTTAGGAAATTTAAATATAAACAAATAATAACTCATAAAAGATGTAAAAGTGTCAACCATTAGTGTCAATGCATAATTGATAACGTCTTCTTATATTTATAATTGCACCGGAAATGGTTTCATTATGTATATTCAGATTGTTTATTTCAAGTCGAATCCCGTCTTTAATGACTTGAATATTATTATTAGTATTATTATTATTGTTATTATTATTGAGTGGCCCCATCCTGCATTCAAATCATATCATCAAATTCGGCTTCGGAAAATTCTGCAAAAGAATATTTTCTGCTTCTGGGATAATTATTTCCAGATAGGTAACTCCAGTTAAAGTATAATCATAAAATATAGGCCCAACAATTTTGATTCTGAAAATTCCACACCAAACGCTAACAGTTTTTCATCCTGATTTTTTTATTTGTTTTACCAATCTTTTTCTGTTGTGCTTATTTTCCCACGACCTTCGATATTTCCTATTAAAAACTCCTGACGTAGAAAAGGATGATTTATCAGTACATAATATTTTAGCAAAAAAATCGGGACCTTCATCCAACTTTTGAATCATCTGGCGGCAAAGTCCAGCCTTTTCCTTTTATGAACCTCTGTTAAACTTGTATGGGTAAACTTTTATATGGTCCGTAGCTGTTATTTTTTAACGTACGTTGGATTTTGATACAACTTTTACTTAATTGATCGACTGCATTATTTGTACTATATTCAGAATTTTCTAAAAAATAATACAATGTTTCAAAAAAAGTCAATTCGCGAATAAATATGGATGGACTTACCTTTAAAATGAAGCAGTATATCTATCTGTTCTTCCAGGTTTGCTTGACCTACACGCTTTTTTTAACTAAAACTAGATGTATTATTCACCTTTCGGTAAATATTTTTAAACGTATTTTCTGATGGTGTTGGACGATTTGGATACAACAACCTATATTATCTTTTGTTGCACGTTTGTTTTTGTTACTTTGTATATAACAAGTAAATATTTGGACTTTTTCTTCCTCAGTGTAAACATTTTGATTATTTCATTAAAGAAAAAGTCACTTATCAAACATAATAGTTGTTATTTTCATAGCTCACTTTAATAATGTTAACTTTTCCATATTTACAGTAACTAGTTTAACTAAGATATTCGACGTTTAATAATTCATAAACGGTATACGATAGGAGTAACATATGGTATATTTTTGAAATTAGGAACAAAGGATCATCCCAAAATATAATAATATACAAGGTCATTTAAAAAAATAAATAATTTTTTTGTATCCCCTGAAATCTGCACGCTACTGTACTTTTGATAGCATTTTAAAAAAACTCAGTCATAACCACACAATTTTTATTTAAAACTTTTTTCTTCTATATGCAATAATAACGATGATAAGGGGTGGGTAATTTATAATGAACAACCCTGTACAATTGATTTTATTTTAAAGCTTTTCCTATTTTCTGGCAAAGAAATAACGGTGTTATAAGAAAATAAAATATTATAATGCCAGAAAACAATCTTCTCGGGATGCGACGCTTTAGTGTTATTTCAAGTTTGCCATTGCATAGAAATTGCAATTTCATGCTAGTGTAAAAACGATAATGAATACTTATGCAGCTTTGTTTGAATAAGTAACATGAGAAAAATCCACGAAAATAGTTTAAAAAATTTATGTTTATATTTACATAATATGACTACTACAATAATAATAATACAATAATAATTATTTTCCAAAGTAAGATGCAATAAAATAGAAAAATAATTTTGGTTACGAGGTATGGTAAATAAATAATATTGTTACGCCACTGGACTATGCAGACTGGTTAGATTAGGCTGGAATTGTACACGAATGGCCGGGAATATTCTGGAGTGCTCTAGACCGGGAGAATGGATGTATAAATAAGACGCACAGTGGGCTGAGATTTAATCTTAAGTTGAACGTGAACGAGTAAAGAAGAAATACGAAAGAGACTTATAAGTGTTCAGTTGTGATTATAATTAGGAAAGTGATTAATCTATTGTTGTTAATTGTTAATTAGTAAATAAAGTAGTGAATAAGTGTTACCTGGACTTTCAATCAACGAATCTACGAGCAGAGGTGTTTGTGTGGATAGCAAACACGTAACAATTTGGTGTCGGAAGTGGATTGGAAGAGAAATTTCTGGAATATTCGGAAAGGTTCTACAGTGTTCTTCTCAGGAATTAGTGGTAACACGGAGAATTAAGCTACTGGAGTGTTTGGAGGACTATTTCTGGACTGAATAGTGACTTTAAAGTGGATTTTCGAGAAGTTTCTAGAACATTCGATTTAGAAATAATTGCAAATACGCGAGTGCCGCTAGTAATAACGTGTTGTAGACTGAGAAAAAGGACTACTAGTGCAAGTTCGGGAAAATTCTAGAACATTCTATTTGGAAACTACAGGAGATACATGAATTGTGTCGACGGGAACGTGTTTTAGACTTAAAAACAAGACTATAAGTGACTTTTAGTGACAATTCTAGAACATTCGATTTGGAAACCACAGAAAATACGTAGACTGTGTTAACGGAAACGTGTTATAGACTCAAAACAAGACTTATCGGTGATATTTCGTGAAAATTCTCGAACATTCCATTGGACAATTAGTGGAGATAAGTGAATTTTGTCAACACAAAAGAAGTATAGACTCTAAATAAGACTTTCTAGTGCTGTTTCGAGATTTTTTTTGGAACACTTCATTATTAAAATAGACGTGATATCAACATTTTACGGACTTTATAGTGTAATAAACTTTATTCTGAAATTGATTTACGTGTCGTGAGTTAATGCCAACAACAAGAAGTATGGCAGAGAAGCAAACACAGGACATGCTTGCAGCATTGTTACAACGGATGGACGACCAGGAAAGAAAAAGACAGGAAGAAAAAGACAGGAAGAAAAAGATGATTTAAGAAAGATTATGGAAGATCAAGAGAGAAAAAGACAGGAAGAAAAAGATGACTTAAGAAAGATTATGGAAGATCAAGAGAGAAAAAGACAGGAAGAAAAAGATGACTTAAGAAAGATTATGGAAGATCAAGAGAGAAGACGTCAGGAAGAAAAAGAAGACTTAAGGAAAATGATGGAGGGCCTGGAAATAAGACGATTGGAGGAAAACGAAGATATAAAAAGAAGCCTAGAGGAACAGCAGGCAGCCATTTTCTCTCTCACTGAAAAATTTAAAGTCGATGTTATAGAAAAAGTCGGTGAAGTGGAAGAACAAGTCAGTGAAGTTAAAGAGAAAGTCGGTCAAGTTGAGGGAAAAGTCAGTGTTGTTAAAGGAGAAGTAGCCCGGCTCAAACAACAATTAAGGGAGAGGAGTGGCCAATTGGTACTGTCGTCTGGTACTAGGTTACAACCACCTTCCTTCGACGGTCAAAGTTCATGGTCAACATATAAGAGACAATTTGAGGCAGCTGCACGTTCAAATAACTGGAACGATGAGGAAAAAGCAACAGCATTGGTATTAGCACTAAGGGGCCAAGCATTAGACCTGCTCCAAACAATTCCTGCCGCACAGCAACAAAACTTTAGCATTTTGGAGGCAGCGTTAGAACTAAGATATGGCGACCAACATCTCGCCCAAGTATATCAGGCTCAGCTCAAATCACGCAGACAACGAGGTGGAGAAAGCCTCCAGGAGTTCGAGGCTGCGGTAGAAAGATTAGCCCATCTAGCCTATCCTGATGCACCAATGGAATTTCAACAACAGTTAGCAGTTGGTACATTTATCGATGGAGTAAGGGACCAGGAAGTTAGGCGAATTATTAAGTTGGCCAGGCATAAGCTTATTAGTGAGGCTTTAGTACATGCATTGGAGATTGAGGCTACCTATGAGGATACCACACAACCAAATCAGAGAGTACGAGCTGTGAGTGTGGAGGAAGACAAGCCAGACAACACAACACAAAACCTGAAGATGTTGACCCAACTACTGACAAAATCGAACTCCCAGCAGAGACAAGACCAACAACGAAGTAGTGGGAGGCCGACTGGAGACATCCGTTGTTATATGTGTGGCAAATTGGGCCATATTAAGAGGAAGTGTCATGAGCTCAACAATAAAGATCCGAGACAAACCCAACAACAAAATAGTGGGAGACAGAGTGGAGGACGTATGCGCTGTTATAAGTGTGGCAGCGTGGGCCATATTCAGAGTAACTGTCGTCAGCGCATTCCTGAGAGGGTCGCAGTAATAGAGAAGCCGCAGGAAAACTGGCGAGCTGGTACTTCGCGGAATGTAGCAGATGGCCTTTCCAAAGGACCGTGTCAGAATGACTGCAAGCCTTGCTACCGTAAAGAAGAACAACAAAATGTACAAATAATGAAGACCGTTAAGATTGATGTTCCCGATTATTGGACAAAAGAGTCGTTAAGGGAAGCGCAGTTAAACGATAACGAGACTGGTCCTATTCTGAAATGGAAAGAAAGAGGGACCCGACCCGAGTGGAAGGACATTTCAAATAGATCAGTGGGGCTGAAGGCTTTATGGGCACAATGGGACTCCCTTATCGTAGAGGATGGACTGCTGAAGAGAGCGTGGGAAAGTCCAGATGGGAGGAAAGTTACTTGGAAATTGTTAATCCCCAGGTGTCACGTAGCAGATGTACTTCAGCAAGTGCATAATGGAACGTCTGGCGAACATTTTGGCATCAACAAAACCCTGACAAAAGTAAGACAACGTTTCTACTGGGTAAACAGTCGTCAAGATGTGGAGGCTTGGTGCCGCCAATGTGAAGTTTGCGTGGCAAGAATGGGGCCACAAATAAGAAATAAGCAATATAACGCCAAGGCTCCATTTGAGCGAATTACCATAGCAAGTGACCGTATGAAGGCTCGTTATGATCTTAAGGCTAATTCAGGAGGGTACCAGGTGGGAGAGTTAGTTTGGCTATATAACCCACAACGAATGAAAAGCAGGTCCCCGAAACTTCACCACCCTTGGGAAGGACCTTACACTGTCGTCACCAGACTAAACGACGTTGTATATAGAATTCAGCAAAGTCCAAAATCCAAGATGAAGGTGGTGCACATAGAGAGACTAGCCAAGTATGCAGGGAATAATGAATTGCCTGATCGGGACGTTCAGGCTTAAGGAGGGGGCAGTGTTACGCCACTGGACTGTGCAGACTGGTTAGATTAGGCTGGAATTGTACACGAACGGCCGGGAATATTCTGGAGTGCTCTAGACCGGGGAGAATGGATGTATAAATAAGACGCACGGTGGGCCGAGTCTTAGTCTGAAGTCGAACGTGAACGAGTAAAGAAGAAATACGAAAGAGACTTATAAGTGTTCAGTTGTGATTATAATTAGGAAAGTGATTAATCTATTGTTGTTAATTGTTAATTAGTAAATAAAGTAGTGATTAAGTGTTACCTGGACTTTCAATCAACGAATCTACGAGTGTAGGTGTTTGTGGGGATAGCAAACACGTAACAATATTGTAAATTCTCTACTGGTTCACCTATGTGAGGAGTCATCTTAAATGGTTTAAATTAAACTCTCACAAATTATATTTGATGTATAACTAGTTTCGGGGTCAATTTGATATACCTGAAGATGTAGTGAGACTTACCTCGAAACTAGTAACTATAACTATTCTCAGTAAGCATACAAAAACTATAATTACTAAGAGTTCGCCCCCCCTCTACTATAAGTATTAATAGCCTATATTGTTTATTAGGTGAATAAATTTAATATACTAACGGTAGAATGAATTAAATTTTTTAATATGGAGACTGGATATTTATACAGGTCCTGTATAATAATCAGATTATCATGAAAATTCTGTTCCACGCTATGTCACATTATGGGTATATATAATTATAGCAAAATGGCTCTTTTAAATTCAATTATACTCGATTCTGTTTAGACTTTTTATGAAACCCAATAACCATTTGCCGCTGCTAAAATAGTTTCGTGCTTTAGCATTACATAAATTTAATTTTAACTGAAGTTTAACTTTTATAGATTAAACCAAAAACATTTATTTTACAAATTGGATCCTATTAATTATTCATTTGTTTAAAGCCGGTCTATTTTCGCTATCAAGGTCAATCAATGAAACCCATAGACGTCATCAAACAGTTATTTTCTAAGACCTTAATAAATGATTTTATATGGGCCTAAGATTCTTGAATTATTGAAATTGTCACCTGCATACCACCAGCATAGTAGTACTTGCCACATTGAGCTAACGAGTTTCAAGATTACTTATACATGTAATTAATAAACATAAGTGGACCTAAGACCGAGTTCTAGGGCATTACTGCTGACACTCCTGAAAATAAGCCATTAAATCCTCAGCACCATGACTAAAGCCATAGTAATTTTTTTATTTTTATTTAGATACATCATCCGACAGTCATAATGATCAATTACTGGAAAGACACTATTACAAAGAAAATACTCTTCTTGCATACAGTTGTGGGATGTGGTACATGAAATAACAATCTTTCGATTATTTTGGAACAGCTTATTTTATCATTAAATAATTTATGCAAAATTATTAATGCTTGATTTTTCTTTCGTCAATTTAGATTATACATTGTAAATCTATTTAAAAAATACTTCTTGGAAACATGCCATAGGAGGATATTCCACCATCAATTTTAAAAGCTAAAAACTTGAAGAAGAGTTTCTGAATGCTCTCAAGAAGTTTGGTACATGTAGCATACGCCAGATGCCATATTAGACGCATATTCTAATTTGGATCTAACAAAAGTATTAAAAATCAAAATGAGTAGATGAATGTCAGTAACACTTGCCAAATTTCTAATAACAAATCACAAATCCCATGTTCTTATTTACAAACAGAACGGTGATTTCAACATGTTTATTAAAAATAAATTAACGTCAAATGTAACACCAAGATCTTTAAAAGAATTCGACCCGTTTTAGCATTGTAACGTCTAATTTATAGTCATAAAGAAGAGCTTCTTTCTCTCTAGAAAAACACATTATATTACTTTGTCCACATTTAGGGTAGACTGTTTTAATGACACCAACCCTGTATTGTTTCAAGATTTCTTTGAAGCCTTCTACAGTCATCCAGAGTTTTGACCACAGAAAAAATCTTAGCATCATCAGCATATAACGAGACATCAATATCCAGGTCTACCACGATATCATTAATAAATGCTAAAAATAACAAAGGACTCAAAATGTAACCCTGGGGAACTCCTGAAGTTGCAAAAATATCAGAAGATCTATAACCGCGGTACTCTACTATTGTGTTATTTCGTTCAGATACAATTTAAGTAAGGTGATAAGTGACTGGGAAAAACTTGCAATTTGAAGCAATATACCGTGGTCAAACCTATCGTTAAATCTGTGTAAAGCACGTTAACCAGGGTGCCGATGTCAAGATAATGTAAAATGTACCGAGTCACACATTAAATTGGTAACAGTGAATTTGTTTTTTATAAAACTATGTTGACTAGAAACAATCTGTCCCTAACATGGGGATATATGGCTCTATGTATAGCAATTTCCATAACCTTACCAAAATTGCAAATAATTATAATCGGGTGACGATTTTCAATTTCATGTCTATCACCTTTTTTATATACAAGACAAATTCTAGATCTCTTCCAAATGTTAGAAAGTGTACTTGTTTTAATTGATAGATTATAGATTAAGTGGTTTCAAGAAAACGTTCGGTCTGTGTCTAATAATAAATGCAGATATTTCATCAGGACCTTTCGCAAATTTAGGTTTAAGTTGTCGCCGAGCAGAAAGAACATCTTAGAAGTAAATTCAGCAAAATTCAGATAAAGGTTGTTATTGTACGTTTTGTTTTCTCATAATTTTCAGACGTAAATTATAAGCGGTTTTAAGAAAAGTCTGCAAAACCATTTGCAATTTCTTGTGATTATCGACACATTAGTTTTGGTAGTTTAGAGTGTAAGGTATTGCTGTTGTCACTTTTTTTCGAATTAACAAAAGACCGAAAACTGTTTGCATCATTTTTTATATTAATTTAAATACTGTGATACTCTTTGTAAGCAGTGTCTATATCTCGTATTAAGATTGTCAACACCAAGGATTGTTTTATCTTTAGAATATTCCAATGAAACCAATGTAGTTCATTCATTCATTACTATTTGCTGTCACCGAGTAGAGTTGTCACACAGCTATGACTTGAACGAAATTGAATTTTTTTTAGTACGAGAAATTATTGTTCTTATTTTTAAGTTTTGTAATAAAGTAGTGAATAGAAAATATTCATATTATTATTATTAACACATCCGGCTATCATGAGACTACTCGAAACCGAGACTAATACTAAGTTATTTCTGTTCTCGGTCTCTCAAAGATTTATAATTAGTCACTAACATTTATTCAAAATTAGTTTCATTTCCATTTCAATTTAACAGTTGAGATAAATTTAAAATATGTATAAATCTTGATAGGGAAATTGTTCTGGGAATAAATTAATTTTTTACACATTACACTAAGCCTTGTAAAATAAAAATAATCAAGTACAAGTATGATTTAATCTTGAGAATAATTTATGATTCTGTGGACAATTACTCGAGTTTCCTTAAAGCTACTTTATTTACATATAAATTGGAATTGTGAGTTCAACTAGACTGTCTGGAGATTTTTTTCTACTATAAAATAGGAAAAACATCATCTATACGCTCGGTTAAATGGAAAATAGCTGCTTGGTGTTTGTCTTATATCATCGTGCAGTTAAATTGTATTAAGACGACATTGTTCATGATGTTTCTTTCCGTCTTTTACTCTTAGTAGTAATGTGCTGTCATTGAAATAATTCTAGACAAGCTTAGGCAGGTAGGTTTAGAACTACTGGCTACAAAAATTGTTTAACTTTACATTTATTGTGGCAAGTACAAGTTTAAAATTGTCTCTTCTAATTCCAGAGAACAGGTATTATTTTAGTTTAGTTTTAAGACATCGTATTATGCACGAGTCACTGGATAGATTGTATGAATATATCGTAGTTCTAACTTGTTAACTCCTACATTTAAAGACATAACATCTGTACAAATTTGAATTATATTATCAACAATAAAGTGACCCATCCTTCTATTCAGTTCAGTTTATATTTAAATGAAAGTAAAATCTGTGTATATTTTAGTTTACTTGAAAAGTTGAACTAGCTGTAAAATAACAAATAAAGTGAAAATTAGACAAGTAATAAAAAGTGTTTATAATTTTTTAAATCCTCACTGATTGTTTTTACGCAACTCCACAAAAAATCGATGGTGCTTAAATCAGGGGATCTTACTGGCCAAATTACTGTATCACCCCTACCTATTCATCTTTCGTTATAGTGGGCATTTATGTACTCACGTACATCTCACCTGTGATGGGGTGATGCACCATCATGTTGATACTACATAGTCTGTCTAATATTTAGTGTCACATTTTTCAACAATTTTGGGAGAATGTTTTCAACAAAATTTAAAATAGTTCCTATTGTGTGGATTCCAACAAATAGTCCCCATATTTTAAGAGATGAAATTTGTTGATTATTAAGGAAACGCTCCCGATATGGGCTCTCTGTTACGTACACGTAAATTGTGCTTGTTTAGTGCGTTTAGTTTCATCAGAGAAAAGAACTGTAGACAGAAAGTTTTCATTTTGTCGAATGTTCTCACTCAACTAATTTGAATATTGAATCCGTTTCTCGAAAGACACTTATTATATGGGTAAAATTTATATTTTCTTATAATTTGAGATACTGAACTTTGGTTAACGTGAAGGTCTCTACTCGACTCACGGGTGCTTATGAGGAGATTTACATTAATAACTGCCAAAATATTATATTTAGTATTTTCACAAATGATAAAGCGTGTCTTCGTCTGCTTCAATTATTCCACACTACCAGCAGCACAAAATTGATGCAGCGTTGAGTTAAAAGCTTGATGGCATTGCATAGGAGTATCGTCTTTGATACAACAGTTTACTCTTCTTATACAGCAATGGTCTTCTCCAATAATAAGGAGCATTTCAGACAATGAGGGATACAGCGCTTGGATCCACCACGAGAGGTGCTTAAGGTACATGTCATTGAATGTTAATGTTTTTTTATGACTATTTAAGGCCGGTTTTTAGTAATTTTTTATAAAAATTAGCTGAAAAACATTTAACACAATGATGGCAGAAGGGGGAAGTAGTAATGTACTTGCTCAGTAGGGAAATTATTGTACCTATCAGAGATGTCTTATGTCATTAAAGTTAGGTTACATCAAGCATGAGCATGATGAAAACAACGAATGTGCATTATTATTACTGACAATTTTCTATAGTAGGCTCCTTTGGTAACGCATAATCGTCAAGATTAGAATATTTCTTACAAACACGCAAATGTTTCTAAGGAGTAAAGTTTTCTCTGCGAATCGCTACCAACCACTGTTTTAGGCGACTTTTGTCTCTCGGACACATATGTCCGCCTTTTGTTTTCGAACAAAATGAAACTGCACAACACTGAGGCATAATTAACCAATTTTTTTAATTACTGGTGTACGAAATAATTATAATAAAACCCTATAAACTTGTTCCGCACGTAACAATAACTTTTGACAGCTACCTTACTCGCCACTGGCGCCATGTGGTGATCTTAAAAATGGTAGCCCTCATTGAAGACAATCATTGCCACTACCACCATTTCACACAGTTCAGTTCTGGGGCCTCTATTATTTGTATTATTTATAAATGACATGCATGCCAAAACCTTCACATTAATGTTATTTTGTAATGTAAAACATTAATCTGTGGTGTCAGAATAATCATTTACCTTTAAATATATTAAAATATAATGTTACAGCTCTTACGAAGAAAATTAATCCTCTAACATTTCATACAAAATTGGTAATGAAACAATAATTATTAGATGTAGCCAATTTAAGGATCTTGGAGTCATTTTTGGTACAAAATTATCCTTTTTATTTATATTACTGCTAATGCTTGCAAAAATCTAGGCTTTATAATGAGAAACTCAAATCATTTTAAAAACTCCTCGACCGTTTGTCGGACCAAAATTAGAATATACTGGTACTGTCTGAAATTCTGCAATACAACATTCATATTTTTAATCTGGAAAAAATTCAGAGAAATCATGTTAAACATTTCTCTATTAAGACTGACGAAACTTATCCGACTAGAGGTATCCCACAACAATTTGATTTATTAGCTACGTTTGGTTTACACTACTTAGCTTCACGGTGACTCTACTTCCTGTATGTATTTTTATATAGAATTTTAGCAAATCAAGTTAATTTTCCGAATATTCTTAGCTCCATACACTTCAATATTCTTTATTTTCAAACTCGCTTGTACTCCCTTGTTAAGGTTTAACTCGTATATAAAGTATTAGTTAAATTTTGATATTGTTAATTAATTATAGTTTTATCATATAAAACAATGTATTCTGAGAGACTTGGTATCTGCCTTATATATGTATAAGAATATTATGTTATTTTTGTTGGTAATCTTTGCCCTTTATTGTATTTTGTATTATGTCTTATAGTTAGTTATACATTTTTATAGTATTGTATTGTACGTTTCGTATTGCATTTATATATATTTGTAATTTCCTGTTCTTTAATTGGATGCTTATCTGTCTGGACAGCCGTACTTCTAAATAAATAAATACGTTTAGCTAGAAATATCTATATTTATATATAGACTTTTATTTACAATAATCTACATTATACTGATTTGTTATATTCACAACAAATCTTAGTATTATTTTGATTAAAAATGAAATCTTAGTTCCATCTACTTTAATAATTTATGCTTAAGTGATTATAATTAAAGCTCCTAATAAAAAAAGTGCGAAAAGTAAAGTTCAAACCATATAATTAATTCCAAAGAACAATAGGCCCTCTAATTTAGATTTGAATGTGGAAAGTTTTCAATGCGAATTCGTTTTGCTCACACTTAAACATTATAGCGAAGTTTATGGAAACTTTTGATATACAACTTGAGAGTTACGCCATTATGTGAACCAAATTTGCTCTACTTACCATAATATAGTTATTGGCTAGAGTTTCAAGAGCAAGCTGTAACGTTTACCCTTTAATCGGAGAGCCATGTGTTGCAGAAAGCATATAGGTAATGTACGATAGTTTGTTCTCACTTTAAACATAACCGTAAAGTTCTGTACATTTAAGGGTCGCAGGCGAGGCAGGTAATGTAGGGCTGGAAGGCATTCTCTAGCGCCTTGGGAACTAATGCTGGCTGCTAGTGAATAGGTTACTCATGGGATTTTAGATACTTCGATAATAATTATCTACTCTTTATGACTAGCAGTAAATTTCAACGTAATTTCGATATAATTTATGTCTTAACTTATAAACTTCAAGACATTTCCTGTTTTTTAAAGGAAATAGTTTTTAGTGCAGTTTTTCAGTGGTTTTATTGAACTTGAGCCGGAATCAAATGGTTTTATTGTTCCACAGCACCTATTCGAGTATTTCTGTGCAAGACAATGACTTCTAAGTGTTTCAGTTTTTTTCCGCAAAACAATAAATACTCCAAACATTTCTTAACTACTCTACAATAATAGAATTATTTTTAATTATCACTATCATTTCAGAAATTTGGATCGGATTGTGTATACAAGTGGAGGAATTATTGATTTTGTGTATAAATAAGGCCTTGTAGGAACTGTTTCGGCCATTGCATCTATTAATTTTTTAGTCTAATCGAAATTTTTACTTTTAATTAAATTATTAATTATTTTCTAATGTCAATAAATTTAAAGAATTACGTGCTTTTCGATACAAAGAACGGGCAGCATCTTAAATTATATCCTGATATGATCAGGTTATAACCTAAAAGAATTGCTAAATTAAGTGATGATAAAAACTAAAAATGACCTTGTCAGATTCTTCGACCGATGAATTTTCCAATTCCCAGATATTTTCTTCGGAAATCTTAATAGAAAAATTTTCGGATATTCCCGCTTTTCCGTGCAGAGTAACTTGTATGTGCCATATTTGTAGATGACAGTCTACTTACGGAAACCTTCACAAGATTCAGAATTTCGTTATGGCCGCAAGGTAGATCACATATGATAAATTCACATTCTTCATTGAGCAATTGTTTTTATTTATTCACATATTTTTAACGTCGGTCTATTTCCACTATCAGGAACGACGCCAGGAGACTACACTGTCCCCAACCTGGATTCTGTCGAACCTCAGCTCTATCGAAGAATAGGAAATATTTACTTTTCTAACATCTAACAAGGGTCCGACTGCCTTACATCCCTTTCAAAGGATGGTATATCACCGACACAATCCTCATCTAAGATTGCATAGCCTCTGCATATACGCTGATATATAAGCAGCTAGAAGACGGGATGAAATAACTTTTCCTATCGAAATACGAGTATGTTAAGTCGAATCTGCGCTCACCAAGTAATTTGTTACTGGTGGTAAATTTCCATCGTGAATTATATTCAGACCAACCCTCTCAAATCATCTAGACTGCAGTACTTACTCTTTTTTGCCTATCAAGTATATGAAAGTTGCCAACTTTTAAAAAATTGCGTCATCTAATGTTTCATTTTTGCTCCCAATGCAGATGAAGATAGTGTCAGCTGGTAATAGAAGTACGCATTTTAGAGCAAGTATTAGTACGTCAGTGTCAGGAAAAAAATCCTTACAATACTTAAATCAGTTTTGTGTCTTCTTTATAGAAACTTTACAAATTTAAATGAAAATTCAGTAAAAATTTTACTCAAATTCACCAAAACTTAATTATTTTCAGTTAAGACGATAATGTCATTGAAGATTTACTAAATATTCTCATCCTACTTATTTCGGCTTGAGATGATGGAATGTCATTGACATCATTTTTGAAATCAGCGTATTCAAAAAGGTATATTTTGACTACCTGCATGAAACTAGCATCCTGCATCAAAGTGGCTGGCGAAATTCTAGGGGTGGGAAAGAAATTTTTTTAGATTTCTGGATTTACGGTAGCTGGATATCAGCTATCATATAGCATTACTCGAACACTGATACAATTGATGATTCGTTTATGTGTAAAATATGTGCTGTAAAAATCGCGTACAAAATCATGTACAAAAATGATTTCCAAGCATTTTCGATACAAGACCAATTAATATAAAACACAGAATCTTCTGGGTGAAAGCAATTTAATGTCTTTTGTAAAGGAAATTAAATGATGCAGAAAGCAACACCTGTTTTTCAATTAACATGAAAAAGAAACATGGAATAGACTGTAAAGCAGATATAATAAAATATTATGAAACACAGTTGCAAAAATGCTGCTAAAACTGTACCGAAGATTTCTGTGTAGCATTATATTTATTTAGAGATGTTGTCTGCATATGCTAAAAATGCCCGTCATGCAATGAAAGCAATTGCAATTGTTTGCAATGCTGTATTTGTAAAAACGGCATAAAGAGACGCTGAGCGATTAGCGGAGCGAAAACAGCTAGTCCAAATTAAAAATAACCTAGATTGGTAATGTAAATGAAGCATGTACTATAAGGCTTTTTTCTAAATGCAACGTCTTTTAAGGTGCTTAAAAAATTTATGGAAGAAAGAGGAAAACGGTCTCTTCCTTTCGGTGAATCCTTCATGATGACTGGAAAATTTGTGAGGTTTAAAAATTGTTCATTAGAACCAAATTTTAAAATGCTCAAAATAGGCAGTAGTATACATAATATGGTTGAACACAAAGCAGTTCGAAAATTACTAATCATACAAACCGTTCGACTGCTGTTTCCATTCTAACTAAATCAGTGTTGATGAACACTAGAAATATAAATTTTCTGGCAATACTTCGAAAAAGTCTTATTTACATGTGGATTGTAAACATCATGGTATTTAAATCGAAACAATGCGTAACAAAAGTGATAAACTATTAATATGTAGGTCAGACGTCAGGAATACTTCACCTGTGGTATCAGCTACAAAAATTATACTTTTAATTATTGTAACTTTACAATAATTACGCCAATTTGTCAGTGATTGGTTAATTTGGGAAAAATAAAGCGATATCATTGACTAAAATGTTCTGAGAGAAATAATTGCTAAAATTCCATTCTAACCAATCAATGTAAATGTGAAAAACTTAACTTAGTATACTTCCCTGAGTCGCGCATTAAGAAGTGCCCAATATGTGGTGGCATGAATAGATATCAGAATTTTTAAAAATTTATCAAGGGACAGATAGGCATTTAAGCATGCATAAAGTAAATCTGTCAATAATGAACCTCTACAAAATGCACTCTTCTAGTTATAACTGTAATGCGTCGTATAGTTTAGTTACTTGGAACAATTATTGGTTGCATCCATTGTTAATTTATTCACTAAAATCAGAAACAAGTTAACGTCTAACAAAACTCTATCAAAATGTTTCTGTAAGAGCAATGTTTTACTTACTCCACTGTAATTAATATATTTAGTACTTAAAACAAAATGTTTAACGTTTATAAAGTTTGTAAATGTTTTGTTAATGTTATTTAAATTAAAACGGTGCCCTCCTACATCAATGAGTTGAATAATTAAACATAAATTTCATTTTCACTTGTGTGTTTAATTTAAATTAAAAATTTCCATACAACGAAGTGCGTAGGCTCTGTTCGCATGCAATTCATTTATCACTGGTATCTAGATGGAACAAAGAATTTGTTAAAAATAGCGTAACCTCGGTATGCAATTCAAAAAAATCTATGACACATTTACATGCAATAGTATATCGCCTATACGTACATTAAAGTCATTTTAATGGTCTCAATTTAAATGTATTATATTTTTGCTGCAGTTAGTATTTACGGCTCTAATAAATATCATTAAAATATTATGTTTCCGATGAAATTCAAGAACATTTCCGCCCATTATAATTTACTGCAAATGATACTTTACTACAAAACACGGTAATTAATTTTTATGGCCATTTAATTACAGTACCACAAACGTACATGTAATTGAGAAGTTATTAGTTTTGTAACACCTTTACGAGACAATTTGAATATTAATATTATAAATAATTCCTAGAATATTTTCCTACGTATCACAATGCAAGTCATTCACGGTTGAAACACCTTGGGGACACATTTTTATTAAGTCTGCTCAGGATCGGGAAAGGCAAGCTTTTAAGGTTTTGATATTATGAAAAATTATCATTTATTTTTCTTTAAAATTCGTCATCTTTAGTATGCAACAGTTTTGTAACATATGACTAATTAGTCATTAAATTTTGCATTTCAAAAGTAAAGGCATTTTGTTTGAGTATTAATCCAATGTAGGTACTACAAATTATTCAAAACGTTTTTGTAAAATAATACCGGCAAAATATATTTATACAGTTGGGCTAAATTACGTTACCATTTTAAGAACGCGTACTAACTATTGACAATTTGAAATATATACTTAATTCTTGTTACAGCTTATTTTAAGAACATTTAGATTTTATATTTTAAATACATGATCCCATAAATTACCACCATTTTCTTGAAGACACGCACGAAGTTGTTCGGTGAAATTTCTCATTACCTTGCGAAAAATTTAATTGAGTGCATTACAGCATGAACACGATTTTTTTAATTCCTCAGTGTTGTTAAAACGTTTAGCTCTGTAGCCTTATCTGGGACTGTTAAATCTCAGCTCCGTGACGGCCAGAAAAAATCTCCAAAACGTGGAATTAAACGTCCAGGAAACAATTGACGTGCTGTTTCTTAAAGATATAGGCTAACGGTATGTGCAGTTGCTCTATCTTTTTTGGAACGACAGATTTTTTTTCATCGCCGTTGTAATTTCAGTAAAGTAAAATCATTTAAGACCACCAAGTAACGGTCTGAATCTACCGTTGTTCCGCTAGACCATTTGCATCCTCAAAGAAATAAGATCCGATGATTCCCATTCAACCAATAGCACACCAAACAGTCACCTTTGCACTGTGTAGTGGATTTTCATAAACGTTTCTAGGATTTGAATTGGACTAATAACGATTAGTATGCGAAATCGATTAAATAAAAATTTGCTTAGGCAGACATCAATAGCATATTTGGCAACTCAGGATTGTCTTAAATTTTGTTCAGAATATTCTGGCAACATTTCATTCGTTTTTCCTTATGGCGGGAATCAAGTTCTTGATCAACCTGAGCCTTGTATGGATGAAATTTGACTTATTTCAGAAAAGTTAAGTATTAGCAAGTGTCGATTTGCAATACGCTGGGATTTCGCTCTATTACAATTCGGACTTATTCAGTATTTTAGTGCTTTTATAAAGTTTCAATAGTAGATAGTATTGAATCTGTTACATTAACTTAATTTGATTACATGGTTGAATTAAAGAAATTGTGTTTTTTTAAATTATAATGATTTTTTTTGTCCAAATAAATTTGACAACATTGCAATTTTGAAATGAGAAATCAAATGTATCAAATAATTTGATTTGTGTTGAAAATGTTATGTCAAATATGTGAAGTTTGAATTTTGATTAGCGTTTTTTTATCGTGAATCGATGAATAACTTACACTTATGTTAAATATACTGATGTGTATCTGATGTTGGGTGAGTTGGTAATGCGATTGTAGTTACTGGCTCTCCCAGTCGGTGACATCTAGATATGAAGGTTATAAAAAAGAGCGATTAACTGAGGTTCAGAGAGGTAATGCTGATCGTCCGAGAATCACAAGAACACCTGTGATGGAAGAGCATATAACTGCAAGAGTAAAAAAAGAAACAGAATGTAGCGCAAGAGGCATTAGATGAGCACTTGCGATTCACCACAATATAGTTGGACCAACGAAGAATTAGAATATTCATCCTTACTGCCTAATGATTTTAATAATCGCAGGAATTAACGTAAATGATTTCTCAGTCAAATTCAACAAAATACGAATTTTACCGCGAACGTCTTATGGATAATCAGTTTACTCAAGATTGTGTTTTTAACAGTCGCAATACCGTTACTGGTCGCGTGAAATTTCCCATGTTATTTATGAATGCGGCCTATGAATGTGGCCATCAACACCGGTATTCTGCTCTAGTGCAGTCGCATTTAGAATATGGGATTATTGCATGGGGTGGGGTATCAGATAATCACCTGAACAACATAAATGTCACCCAAAAATGGATATTAAAAATAATTTTTAACAAAGAATATACTTACCCTAGTGATAATCTCTTTAAGCTAAGTAATGTTCTTGATATTCGTCAATTATTTTGCATGACAATGCTATTATTCCAATATAAAAACAAATTTTTAATAAATTACAATGCTCATAATTATGGTACATGAAAAAAAAATTAATGCTCTAAAGCCTAAAGTTCATAAAAATAAAGCACAAAAAATGCTATACTTATCTAACACCATATTTAACCTTGTGCCAGTAGAAATCCGAAATATAAATAACTTTAATTTATACAAGAAAAAAATATTAAATATAAAAAATATTCCTAGAAATTACATAAATAATATCATAAATAATAACACATATTAACACTGCATGGAAAATTGAAAATTATTAAATAGTGTTGTTGTTGGTCATCTACCTTTCACTTGCACTTTAGTACTTATATCAAATTGAATGTTAACTGACTTTAACATCACCATAGAACTTCATTTTACTGTTATTTAGCGTCTCTTACTGCTGTGTTTACTTTTCTCACGTACAAGTATTTACTATACTTTGTGAGTATCTATTTATTTAATCGTACATTATACTCAAGTATTATATATATATTTAAATATTGTATTACTATGTGGTTCTAAATAAATTATATTATTATTATTATTATATATTATTCATTCAACATTTGAGCCGGACTTGTGGGGAATCGTCTTCTTGAACCACATATTCTTCCGAACAGAATAACATCAGCTGAAATTCCTTTGTTTCTAAATAATGGGTTTGAGAATATGAGAGATGATTTGCTGCTAGCAGGTTATTGAGTTATGTGATTTTAATTAGACGGGGTCCACCCACATTATGGATTACCAGTGAACTTGCCTAAATGACCAATATCGCGATCACTGGATAGGATGCGTAGGCAAAATAGCTTGGCCGTCCAGATCCCCTGACTTAAATCCAATGGATTCTTTATTCTGATGTCATATGAAAAACCAAGTTTACCGAACGTCGCCAAATAACAAAAAGATCTTGTAACTGGGATCCAAATTGCTGATGCTCTGTCATGTCTAAACAACATTATGATGAACTTACTCTGGTAACTCATTTAATAAACATGTGTTTATGAAGGACCCAATAATAAAATTATCAATAATTCCTTCCCACACATTAATGCTTTAGCTTCATACAGATTTTCATCGATGTACACATATTCGTCATGCAAATTTGTTATACTGCATCAGTAGATAATCTTCTTACAAAAATTTACATTTTAGGTTTACTGCAAATATTTCCAAAATAAATAACAGTTAGTACTCCTGTTTGCAAAAACGTTTCTCAACGAAGCGTTTTTGCATAAAAGTAAGTTGGAACCAATCGCTCCAGTTTGGTCTCAGGAACATGTGGTATCTTTTGTACAGATAGAGAAACACCGTATAAGTATAAATAAAATTAATCTTTTGATTTAAAAATATTTATTTCCTTCTTATTTCGTTTACTTTTATATATGGAATAATCCACGGAATAAGGCATAAGATAAACTATGACAGTATATATTTAACAAATATTTAAGTTAAGTATACACAGTAAGTACTTAATTCATTAAAAACTTTATTGTATATATTATTATTCTTCTTCCGTTTGAAACCACGTTGTTGGGTAACTTAAATATAATTATAGCTGAACCTATTAACATATTCTACCATCCGCTGAGAGAAACAGAATAATTATGTTTAAGCAATTTTCCGTAATTAAAACAGAAATTTGCATTTCGTAATGTCTTCCTATCTTTGAGATCTGAAATTGTGACACCATGTGAAAAGAAGAGAATATTAACATAATGAATTAGTTGTTGACAAAGTACATAATCCTCAACGTGTGAAAATTGTCGTCACGTTCCAGGTAACACTGCAGAAATTGCAAGAGATTGTCTGAACGAACGTTTAAGAGCGTAATCGTCTTGTGTAATATTATTTAAAAACTATATTAGTTATCAACTTATAAAGAAATAAGCCAAATTCCTTGACAAAAAAGCATGTTAGTCAAGATAAATTGTAAGGTATTTGTAAGTACCGGAATTCAAAAAATATTGTCAATATCAAATCAACGTTCCCGCCCCTGTAATTGCAGAACAATAAAACTAGTTCTGCAATTACTTTTTTGCACCGCTACACAGTGGGGCGAAATCCCCGAAAAGCTGGCCAAAATTCTTAAAGTAATAAAGTGGTCCAAAATGACCTTGTCATTACGGCAAAAAATAGTGAAAAAAATCCCTTTGATAAAATAGGGTCGTTTTTAGGGGATGTAAATTGAAATAAATTAGTAAAATTCTGAAATTTTGGATTCTTATAGAACTCGATCCGCGAATTAATAAATAGTGAAAAAAATTCCTTTAATGAAATAGGGTTATTTTTAGGGACTGAAAATCAAAAGAACTTTGTAAAATTCAGAAACCTCTGATTATGATAGAATTCGACCCGAAAATTAACGAAAAAAATTGTGAAAAAAATCTCTTTGATTAAATAGAGTTGGTTTTTGGGGGATGCAAATAGAAAGAACTTAGCAAAAGTCGGAAACTTTTGATTCTTATAGAATTCCTGCCAGAAATTAACGAAAAAATAGAGTAAAAAAATCCCTTTGATGAAATAGGGTGGTTTTTAAGTCATGGAAATCGAAAAAACAGTAAAATTTCAAAACTTAACTAAGTAAAATTCTAAAACTTCGAATTCTTATAAAATGCATAATACTTGTTAAATGTCTGACGATTAAAAAAAAATCTAGTTTATAACATTTATAAATTTATATTTAGTCATACCTAGATGTTCATATTTATAAATAAAAAATCTTTGACAGTGATTCTGCAAACTATGAAGAAATTTTAGTCTGAAAGATATTCTTCAGAGTCTTCGAAGTCTTCCTCAGAGTCACTAGCAGTGTCTTCTTCAGACTCTTCATTGCATGCTGTACCTATTCCAGTTTCTGCAGATAATAGCAAGGCCACAACTTCCTTGCCAAACGGTTTTGCTTTTCTCCTTGGGAGTGTTCGAAGACTTGATAATAAGGATCTGAGCACAATAATATCTTCTAAGATCTTTTCGCGGGAGCATTTCCTGCAATATCCCTCACGCTATTTTCCTATGTGTTTATTTAATGCTTCTTGAGCCTCTTCCGAAAGATGCCCAATTGGCAGTATTGCAGACGCTATTAGAATCTTGTGTACAGTTGTTGGCATACTATACCAGGAATATTTTTCTGCAAATAATCTGGCTGTCGTCAAAGCATAGTTTTCAAACATTTATATATTTATTTATTTAGAACAACACCCAACAGACCGAAGCCCAATTACAGAGTGGGGACACACATAATCAGTATCCAATACTTATTTAATAACAATAACAAGACTTATAAAAAAAAACAATCAATAAAAAAGAATTATACACATATAAACAACATTAGTAATATAAAATAAAGATGTATAGATATATCACAATGATTCCCTTAAAATCTTCATCATAGTTTTATCGCTGAGTACAAATATATCACAGCAGACTTGAATGTCATTATAAATATTACACATTCTATATAGTGGCGAGTTTGCCAGATTATTGGTACGTGCTGTATCTGGCAGATAAAAAGTGTTGGCTATCCTCGTGGTGTAAGATGGTACATTTAATGGTGTGAGCAACAAGAATTCAGAATTGTTGAAGCTGCCAGAGATTATCTTTTGGAGATAAATGACGCAATTAATATTTCTCCCCTTCTGTAGCGTTTCCAGTTCGTAAAGTTCTAATAACCAAGTTTTTGGAATATTGAAGTCATATTCTCCTACGTCCTTATATTAAAGGTATCTTAGAAACTTATTCTGGATTTTTTTCTACACTGTATATATGGCAGCGGTATTGTGGACTCCAAATTAACGAGATATATTCTAGGTGACTTCCACAAACGAGATATATAGTTCTTTTAAGCATTTAGTGTAAGTAAATTGACTAGTGTTACGTACAATGAAACCATACATCTTAGAGGCTTTATTTGAAATATTCAATATGTGTCTGCTGAAAGTGAGTTCAGAGTCAATTGTCACCCCAAGATCCCTCACCTCCCCAATTTGATCCAATTCTGTTCACCCATGACTTAATTGTATTTCAATGGTATTTTCTTAAAGGTAAAAGATATTACATTGCATTTGCTTATGTTGAAACTCAATTTATTGTTAAGAGGCCACAGATATATTTTACTTATATCAGACTGCAACTTATGACTATCATTCACATTACCTATCCTGGAAAAGATTTTCAAATCATCTGCAAACAGCAAATATGC
This sequence comes from Rhamnusium bicolor, assembly GCA_029963845.1. Lineage (NCBI taxonomy): Eukaryota > Metazoa > Arthropoda > Insecta > Coleoptera > Cerambycidae > Rhamnusium > Rhamnusium bicolor. Next base: position 894,125 of record JANEYF010000538.1, on the reverse strand, counting down.
TGATGTATCTAATTCATCTATTATGCTATTTATGAACATAAGGAACAGTAGTGGACCAAGGTTAAAGCCCTGAGGAACCCCAGATGTGGCAACAAATGACTCTGACACATGACATGAATGAACACCTGCTGAATTCTGTTTTGTAAATATGAGGATATAAATTCAACTAAGTTGTCATGAAAACCAAATGCCCTGTGAAGTTTGTCTAAAAGGAGGCTATGTGAGACCATGTCGAATGCTTTTGTTATTTATACTGTATCCACTTGTTATTGTTTATAAAATTACTTTAAATATTTTTATAACCTCTATGTCTATTCCTGTAATGGTGGATGAAAATTCAGAATTTTCAAATAATCAGCGGGCTGTATTTCCATCATTACTACTACTAAAACCGGGTTTCGTTCGGTCTACTATGAGACCCAACTTAGATTTGAATCCATCTTGAATTTTTTTCTTCGTTTCTGCAACTATTCTTTTATTATGCTCCCCACGAGCCTGCCACGAATTGATAGGCAGCTTTTATGCCACGTGTAATAAACACTCGAAGAAACGTATCCAGGCATGCAAAGTAGATAAACTGAAACGGAATGTTGGTGGATCTACCTTCTGTTTCAACATTAAATCTATGTTATTAAACGACTTCTAGGTAGCACCACACATATAGCATATTTTCGTAGAGGATGCAGCATTGCAAACTTTACCATCTATCATTGTAAATACCAGAGTATGCGTAATAAAGATTTCCGTTTCTTCGAGTTTAGCGGAAGTTAGAATGTTAATGAATTTGAATTTCTACATAATCTTTTTCCTGCAAAGTAATATCCGTCGTTTCATGTACAAATTGGAGCCTAATGAGACGACAATAACGAGGAGAAAACGGTCGGGGGTTTTGCCATACTATAATTTTGCTGGATGAGTTAGGTTCACCAGATATAATTTGAAGAGGTACAGAAGAAGCAAGAAGGATGCTCGCATCTGAATCTTCTTCATACAATACAAATTTCTATTTGTATTCACTTTGTCTTGAACTCCCATCACACCCCCACTTGGACAATAATATTAAGCTCAGTTGCTCTTTTGAAAGTGTTTGTAAAACTTCTTCCTGTACTTTCACAATTCGCTTAACTGTGTGATCCAATAGAGCTTGCAACCCTACAGAAACGTTCTTTTTCGTAACTGTAATAGCTTCACGGTCAGGATAACAGTGCTTCTTTGCTTCTTGAATTTTTTTGTAAGAAGGTAATCTTTGTTTATCAGCACTCTTATTACTTCATACTGTTGTCTTGTAAGTTGTGCCTCAACTAGTATAGATAGGGCTTGCTTTTCGATATTCATAAGTCCGATTTGGCGTTGAGAACTTAATTTCTTTGACTACAGTCGCAGCATCAATTTCTCTCTGTGTACGAAGACTCATTTGAGCAGCGTACACCATTTCAGAAGAACTTGCTTATGATCTTAATTGTTCCGTTTTTCTACGTTTAGAACGTTCACTGCTTTCGAGAAAATTAACCGAGAGCCGCCCACCCGAACTTGGCAGTATAGGATTTGCGTACAGTAGAAAAGTAATATTGTTATCAAGCCAGTTTTGGTGTTGGGTGAGAAATCTTGTCTTATTCGATTGGGCAGCATTCCACTTTACTTTAAAGTTGGAAGTAAAATGGGAAATCTTATGCTTAATTATTTTAAGGTTTTGCGGCGGACAATTAGTAACTTTTGATACATGCGCAAGCAAGTGTTCACATTTGTGCTTAAATTTGTGTGAAGGAGACGACAACATTAGGAATGAAAGAGAATGGATATTATAGTAAAATTGAGCGGCCACAACGCACATTCTAATTTTTTTAACCACAATGCGGCTATATCCGGGATGTTTTCTTTCACAGTAAAATAGCTGAAGTATTGTACTAACAGTCTGTATAAAAATTTTTGCCCGGAAATGCCCGTACCAAAAACTGTGGCTGCTATCGCAATACTACAGACATGCAGACAGACTTTTTTCGGTAAAGTTATGTTTTTTCATTATAATTCATCGAGATTCGTCCAGAAATGCAATAAAAAAATTTTATTTTTTTTTTCCCGAAATTGTACCTTTCTTCCTTCTTTCATTCATTGTGTCTCTTCTGGTGGTACCACATTTACCAAATTTAATGTGTCACATAAAATGTTGTTGACAATCTTAACTGTCAAATTTGGGAAGCCTCCCATTAGTAATTTTTGAGTTATCGCGGATACACACACATACACGCACACACGCACGCACGCGCACACGCACACAAACACACACGCACCAACAGACATCATTCGGAAAACAGTCAGAATGGACTCAGGAGGTTTCAAAACATATAAATCAATCAAAATCTCGAGGTCGAAAAAAATCACGATTACTATACTTTCTTAAATTAGGTATAAGAAAGTAAAAACTATTAAAATGGGTCATTTTGAGGAAATGGAACTCGAACCGCCTTCGTGGGAAGAGATTCATTTTATAAAATAAAAAAATATGCATCGATAATACACAATACTTATTTAGTCAGGTTATCTAGTAAAAGATAGTAGTGACTTTAAAATTTTATTTTCAATAAAAAATATTTCAATTCAACGATTATTTCAATAATCCTTACCTTCATGTTAATACCCTTTTTCGTGCCTTATGTGAACGAAATTCAATAGAATTGAAATCTCATACGTAAAATACCAATAAAAAGTCAATATATATGAGTGGTCTTTCCCTCTTAACGAGTTGAAAGTTACCCACAAAGAATTCCTTAGAAACGAGCTGATTTGATAAACCAATTTTTTAGTATGTATAAAATGGCAACGAATTCTTGCGAACTGAATCACCAGCAATAAAGATAACAGCTGGAAACGTGATCGAATAGAAACTGATAAAATCTAGAAATTTGTTATAGTTGTCATTTATGCATTGATACCATAGTACGTTTATAATTGTATTAATACACTATTTGTCCTATAAATTACATATGCATTATAGTAATAAATTAGTCTGACAATTTGATTAGCTCAGTATTAGTGCAATTATTCACATACATATATACTGAGGTTCATGGAAAATGCGTCTCTGTGTATGCAAAAAAAAACATACCCGCCAACGTTTTAAGTATTGTTTCATCCCAATTTTTTAGTGACATCTCAAAAATAATTTCAATATACAACAATGTTACTAAGCTATTCTAGCTTGGCGCTTGACCTTGGATGTGCAATGGTTTAAACCCCGCCCTTTCAATGTAAGCGGTTGGTTTGGATCGTCTAATTTAAAACAAATTAGGTATGCCCTTCTTGGAAAATGTTTAAAATATTCAATGAAATGAAAAATAATAACGCTAAAAGTTTTTTGCTAATTATTATTTTCTAACTTTTACAAAAACTTAACACAGATCAGATAATTATAACCCGACCGGGAATTTCAACTATATAATTTCAATTATTCTGTTCTCTGAAGCCATTAATATTTATTACATTAGGATTTACTAAAACTTGTAGTTACTTTCGAGGCTTTCTAAGGGCCATCTTGACAACGCAAAAATGCAGAAACATGTGTCGGTGGATGTTTTACAGTTTTGAGGTGAGGTGATTGTTCAACTGGTGAGTACTTTTGTTTTATTAATTTTTGGTTTTATTGAAAAAAGTAGTTAGAATTAAAAATAACATTACTGAGTCAGTTGTAATGAACATAATGTGCATATTATCTTTTTATAATTCAATTTTCAGCGTTTTGGCAAATAGCCGGGAAAATAATTGTTTAAAGAGATATATGTTATACTTATTTATAGTAAGTGTTTGTAAAAGTTAGAAAATAATAATTAGCGAAAAACTTTTAGCATTATTATATTTCATTTCACTCCAAATAATTATTATAAATTTAACAATCTATAATGGACTCTCACGGTTTGTGGCAGTTGTTTTGTAATTTACAAAGTTAAAAAAGCATATTTACATGTTACTAACTAAACCAGCAAGATACCCATAATTGCTTCAAAGTTTTGTATTCATTTACCGAAAACATTAAATCTCTAAGTATTAAAATTGAGAAAAATACGTGTGTATAAAATTAAATACTCATCCATAACTGCTTTTATTTAAAATATGTTACATGTTTTAAAGTTATATGCTGACTTGAAGAAGAACTATAACCAAATTATAACATTTCCAACGATTTAAATTGTTTTCCTTTTCAAAGCTAATAAATGAGACTTAAAGTAATGGTAAAAATTCCCAACGGAAGTACCTCAAGGATTGGCATTAGGCCCTTTTTTTTTAATCTATGTTAATATATGCCAAACTATATGGACGACTCAGTCACCATATTTGCAGATGATACCACTATAACACAGGTAATACAACCCCCTGTATCGCTAAATAACCTACAGATACTTTGTGCGGGAGAGGGCTACACATTTAGAAACAACAATGGACACACACCGAATATCCGTGTATGCCAGGATTAATTTCTGGTTTACGGACACACAACCACTTCCCTTAGGTTAGGGTCGAAGCCGGAATTTGAACCCGGGAGTCGACAGACAATGACATCAGCTACGTTCGTCACTCAACATTCTAGACCATAGCGCTACCGAACTTGATGATGGGGGAATTTTTAATTAGAGCGTTCACAGCCCACGGTAACATTGTATAAGATCACATATTCTTGTGCCGGTTTGATATGTAGTAAAGTACATATCCTAGCTGACTTGTATTAAATTGGTCGATAATTGAGTGAACACAATGTGTCTACTCCTTTCCTGGTATTGGATTTTCAACTTACTATTAGGGAACCAGCTATATATGTGCCAAAGCCTAATCTCAACAGTTTAGACCATGAAAGAAGTTATATAGAGTTTACTCCTATTTTCTTTCTGTGCGTCAGGCAAAATTTGACAGGTTTCAAATTGTAGCCATTGTCTTAGAAGTAATATCTAAAAGTATACAAAATCTCAAACCCCCAGCTCTATTTATAATAGATAAGTGGTTTCTATTCTTTACCACTGGGTAACATTTTTCTGGTTTTTTATGTTTCGTTTTGCTACAAGGATAATCTATGGGTGTGGGAAATACTAGCTGTCAGGCTATTTGAAAATAGCATTGAATACTTACCCCTATTTTCCACTTCTGAGTCAAAATTTGGTGGGATATGGATTATTCTTGCTAAGTAGGTAATATGTATAACAGCGCTAGAAATTAACTTCTTACTCTTCTGCAGAAGGGGTTAGAACTTCTAGACACTCAAACAAATTTTCTACTTTTGGGGTGTAAATCTCTCTGAGTAAATAGTGGAGAAAAATTAATGACTTTAATAGCCTATAACCTAACCAGAAAGACGCTGACTTACAAACAAAAGGTTACGACTGCCGTTTTTGATTTATACGAGGACAACTAAGCAAGGAAGTCGGTTAAAAACTATTGCCATACATAAAAAGTTGAACTTCACAGCAGAATTTTCTTCCCTAAAATTAGGCATCATAAAATGAATCATACATTCAGATTACGGCGGGGCAACCACTTTGCTTGAAATAATTAAGACGTTTAACGCGAACGCCACTTCTAATAATTTCAAGAGGGACTATGTATACTTTTTTGAATCATTTCTTTAACATCGGCCTATTTCCGCTACTAGGGCCAATAGCCGAATCCTGCAAATAAGCTCATCAGTGTATACGTAAGCATTGTAATTTTGACTAACTTTGTCGTGGTCTAAGGAATTTTAACATGCTCACATAGCAAAAACACGGAATCTACAATTATGTAATAGGTTTGCTCCAGCAGCAGTCAGAAACGGTTTCAAACTGGCCCGGACATGCGCAAAAACGGCGTTCCAGTAGACAATAATCGGGGATTATGACTACTAGTTCAATGTTTCGGCAAGTCAATTGATTAGTTTCTATTGGGAAATTTAAACACAAATGATTCAAAATGATTGCAAGAACAGAGTTATAGGTTATGTTATTTATAAGCCTGAATTAAATGTCATGCGGAGAACTGAAAAAGTGCGAAAATGCAGAAGAAAACCAAAATTTTGTTTCAGCAGTATAAATTGCCAAATAGTTCCCGACTAATTAATGCATTGAAAAAAATTCATCAAACCGTTTGTGATTTTCTACTGGAACAAACCTAATAAGTGCATTGGATTGCAACATTTAAATATGAACGTACAGAACGTCCTCAGCGTGTGAAAATAAATAATATATATAGTGGCTCACTCCCAATTACAATGGGTGTCCCACAGGGTACTGTGTTGAGCCCCATATTATTTTTAATATGCATTAACTGTATGGCACACATAGATGATCTAGGGGGACAAATAATATCATACGCTGACGACACTGCTGTTATTTTATAAATGACTCTTGGAAAAATGTCTATAAGATATGAAAACAAGGAATCGGAAAACTTAAAAGTTGGTTAAATAACAGTCTTTTGATTCTAAATGTCGAAAAATCTAAATCTGTAGCATTCTCATCTACAGTGGCTGATCAACCAGAAGCAAACTTCATAAAAATTCATTCTGGTCATGTAACGATCAAATATGCTGTGAATGTGGTGTTATTAAAAAAAAGACAATTATATTAAATACTTAGGGGTTCTGGTTGATCAGCACCTAAAATGGAATGATCATGTTGAATATATAACAGGACGACTTTAGCTAGCTATTACATAATTTTTTCAAATAATAGGTATATTGAGCAATAAGGTGTTATTAATAATATATAACGCATAAGCTGAATCCATACTTAGATATTGTATACTGGTATAGGGTGGTCTTTTTAAAAACTCTATATATTGCCTTGAAATAATGCAAACTACTATTTTAAAAATATTGTTTAAAAAGAACTACAGATATTCCACCAACATGTTATACAAGGAGATAGGCTTATTTACTGTAAGAGAACTTTTTATTTACCATACTCTGAGGTGGTCATTAAAAAATACTACAAAACTGTTAAAACCATCCTGTGATTACTCAACTTGAACAAAAGCAAACATTCAGTTACATGACCACTATGTAACAAGAATCATACCCAAAGATTCATCTTTTATTATGGTCCAAAGTTGTATAACATGTTACCTAAAAACATACAAGAAATAAAAAAAACCGCTGCCAATTATTTGGGGATCAGAACTTCCTCACCGTAGTAAAACTCGACGTGTGGTGGACTTTATAATAAAAGTAATTTTTGACCTTTCAAAAAAGTCACATTTTTTTCCGTTTCAAAAAAGTCATATTTTGACGTTTCAAAAAAACTCGATGTGTGACGTTTCAAAAAAGTCACATTGGTGGAATGTCACTAATATTTTTTTTTTGAAAAAGTAATTTTGGACGTTTCAAAAAAGTCACATTGATGAAATGTCACTAATATTTTAAAATTTGAAATGTCAAAAAAATTTTTGACATTTCAAATTGACGTTTCAAAAATGTCACTAATATTTTTTTTGACATTTTAAATTTTAAGAACCGATTTTGCTCATCAATGAACTCAATCTCTTCCTTGACCTCTAGAATGTGTGTACCAAATTTGGAAGCTTTATCTCAAAAGCTGTAGCTGCTATTGCGAACCAGACAGAGAGACACACAGACAGAAATTTTTTTTGTCTGAAATTCTATATATCGTCATAATTCGTCGAGATTCCTCCAGAAATGTAATACAAATTTTCAAAATTTTTTTCACGAATATACATACCTTCCTCACTGAGAGGTGGGGAACTAATAAAACCAAATTACAGAAACATTAAAAATTATTTATTAGAGATAATTATGAAAATATTAAAGTAATTTATAATTAGTATAGGTTAATATTACTGACCTCAAGTCCATGTCCACCATTTTCTTACTTTTTTCATTTTTTCTTTTATTAATATGTATAAAAATATTATGACTACAGCATGTTAAACCTCCTCTTCTATCCTCAACTTTCTGCGTTTTTATTGGATCTTTTTTTTCTCTTTATTTTTAATATTTTCTTTTTTTTCCTTCTCCTTTACTCCTATTTTTTTTCCCGTTGTGACACTGTACACAAACTTTTATAGTTTAGGCAGATCACAGATAGGAGACAAGGATGGAGAGGGGAGGGGGTAACCAATAGGAAAACATAAAGACAGACAGACACATGATAAATAAACTTATAATAGCGTGATAATGTAATTTAATGTAAGTAAATAATGCAATTGAATTTTAATGTCAATAAATGAATTATATTAAAATGAATTGAATTGAATTGATAATAATTGTAAAAAATGCTTATATTTCAACTATTATTAGGGCTGTCAAAAATGTTCCGTGGGACAGTGGCGTACGCGAAATGAACTAATACGAGAAACAATAAACTGTTACAATTTATAACAATGTATGTAAAACTTACCCTCTTAACTAGCTTGATGAACTAGCTTGCTTATTACAAACTGGAGAAGATGTGTAGCCATTTTGCAGCATCAGGATGTTTCTATGTTTGTCTCCATGAGTGATGTTCGCTTTGGTGAAAATATATTCTTATATTTTGAAAACGACCGTTCAACATCTACTGATGTTATACACGCATACGTAAAATAGTCTTTGAACGCACTTAACGAATCTGTGGCTGCACCATCACATATTTGTCTTAATTTGGTAAAACCAGTGTCTTTATTTAACACACTTGCGAACTTTTCTTTAACTCGCTCATTTGTTGCGTCATCTATAGCGTGTAGCAATAGATTTACTTCGTCCACTATTTGCGGTGACTCCGCTAACGACAACGCAGTTTTCTAATTTTTTTATGCTTTCATGTAATGGTTTATAGTTCTTCGCAATATTTTTTAAAGCTGTTTCAACGGAAATATCTTCGAATTTTGTCTGGGTTTCCTTAATAGCTGCAGTCTCATCTGGATTAAATTGTAGTATCACAGCTTTTATTTGTTGGAAATAATCAGCATAATACAAAGATGCCTACAACCATATTCCCCAACGTGTAAGAATCGGCTGTGGTGGTTCAAGAATACCGGGACACTTGCTACGAAATGCACGGAGATGTTTAGGAAATTTAAGAAGCACTTCTTTTGTTCTTGCTATTAATGCATCCACCTCTGGAAAACCTTTTCGAATAGTTTCTGCCACAAGATGTAAAGCATACACTTTACACGTAACATGTATAAATGTACAACCTTGTTCTTGTAAAGAGCGGCCTACCGACCGCTTTGTCACAGCGCCATCAGTCACAAACATCAATACTTGATTTTGACAGGTCAAATTTTTTTAACGTCTCCAGCACCACCCTAGGTAATTGTTTCGCTAGTACACCGACTTAGTCTTTTGCTAGCTAGTAACAGCGGAACTGTCGGTTTAAGTGGGTCCAGTACTCGTACTATAACATTTAAAATAGAATTTTTTTTACAATCTGTTGTCTCATCAACAGATAACCACAGCCGTGTATTTTTTAATTCAAATTTCATCTTATTTACCATGTCTGCATGTACGGTTGGTAGATAGTTACATAACCTCATGTGACTTGGTAACTTCACTTAGGCATTGTATTTATTCCAGAACTGTCGAAATGGTTGTTTATCGAGTATGTGCAGCGGAACATCACAGGCAATCAGCATTAATAGTAAATCAAACATAAACTGTGTTGTCGAAGACACGCAATTTTTTTATTTTTATGGTGTACACTATTTACGTGAAGTCTACAATCACGCTTATCCCAGCACAACAAATCTTTCTCGCACACTATACAAATTATTTTAGCACCATCATAGAATAAATCCGGAAATTCACCTATGAATTTATTCACATTGTCAGCAAATGACAGTTTTCTACCCCTGCGTACGTCTGCCATGCTTTATTATTAAATTAATATCAACAATACAGTACAGCAAATTAAATAAAAACACAAAAACAATATGCAATACGCCCAAATGACTTAACGTGTACACAACACGAAAGCTAATAATAGACTGGACTGGAGAAAGAGTTTCGCGGTCAAGGTGAATGCCGGCGGCAGTAAGTACATCTGTACTCTACGACTATGATACACAGAAACGATTTGCAGGTTTAATTATTATTAAAAGAGGTAAAATATTTGATGATAGAAATTTAAGTAAAATGATGAATTCAAACTAAAAATCAGTTATAAAGTTGTTTCAACTTGCATAAAACGAGAAAGAAAAATAGTATGATATTTTACATTTGCAGCGTCGGCAAAAGCTCGTTCACAGAATTTTCTTCTATTCATTAGGTACATAACGGTTTCATTATTCAAGGGAAATACTGGAAATCTCCTGATATAAATCGAAGTTTGAGGAATTCCTTGTCTAACGATTGTCAACAAAATTCAACATACATATATAAAGTATAAAACGTTTATTTTTGTACTTTAAATATGTCACACCAAATATGTAGTAAATGTTTGGCAATTATTTTAATTGCTCTCACACCATTATTTTATGAGCCCAACAAATATTGCTGAATACGAGATGCCTTCCACTTTATTATTAACAAAATCGGAAACATTTCTTTTTAATTCCGTAATGTGAAGTTGAAATATTCTAAAATTAAACTGGATACATTAATTTTTACTAAACTGATGCTCATACAATTAGGTTTTAATTCAAAATATCATTTTAACCACCCTTTATTTAACAAATTTCGTTATTCAATTAGTCAGCTTGGACGAATCTTTAGACTCTTACTCTTATGAAGAGGGTTTTTCTTGCAGAAATCAGGTTATTAAATTTATATACCTTGTGAGTTAACGTTTTGTGAGCTTTAAGGGCAGAACTTAACTTCGCAACTAGCCACAGATTTGATTTGAATTAATTTTTTTTTTTTGGTCCAAAGCTAAGGTTTGCAATAATTATTTTCTCAAAATTTTTCTTATGCAACCCCACTGACACATTTTTGGAATCAAAAAAATAATCCATTTCAGAAAATGCCGAAAATTATTGTTATTAAAAAAAACCGCTGCCAATTACTTGGGGATTAGAACTTCCTCACCCAGTAAAACTCAACGTGTGATGGAGTTTATAATAAAAGTAATTTTTGACATTTCAAAAAAGTCACATTTTTTTTACGTTTCAAAAAGTCACATTTTGACGTTTCAAGAAAGTTACTTTGACGTTTCAAAAGTCACATTTTTTTACGTTTCAAAGTCACATTTTGACGTTCCAAAAAAAGTCACCTTGGCGTTTCAAAAAAGTCACATTTTTTGACTTTCAAAAATTGGGACCGATTTCGCTGATCAACGAACTCAATCTCTTCCTTGACCTCTAGAATGTGTGTACCAAATTTGAAAGCTTTATCTTTATCTCAAAAACTGTAGTTGCTATCGCGAACCAGACAGACACACACACAGACAAAAGATTTTTTTGTCTGAAAATTTGTGTATCGTCATAATTCGTCGAGATTCGTCCAGAAATGCAATGAAAATTTTCAAAATTTTTTTTCACGAATACAACCTTCTCACTTTGAGGGCGATGGAGTAATAATGACCTTGATTCCATATATTTTTAAACAACGGTGATACAAATTTCAGAATCTTCATAATATTCACAAGTGTACTTAATTAACACCCTCCCAATTTCTGTTCTTTTTAACACGATTTTATTAGCTTCACCTGTATGTTTGTTTGTTTGTTTGTTTGTTTGTTTGTAACCGACTCTTTGGACTTGATTTTGACCCACTTTAAACGGACAGATTTAATTGAAACTTTGTACACTTACGAAGAACCGGTAACAATACAATAATTTGATAAGTTTATATCATTATCCTGATCAGGATCGCCATCCTTTCCTCACGTATCCTCTGCGTGAGAGCAAGAGGCTTAATATTGTAAGTATATTCCGTGATTCTCAGTTCGGTCGTTGGCCGAGCGGGCAAGTCTTAGTCGACGCGAAACAACGGACTCCTCGGGCGTGAGTTCAAATCCCATGGTTGAAATAAAAAATATTTTTTTTTTCAGAAACATCTGTTGGATCGTAATATGTTATAATATCAGCATCAATAAGCAATATAAATATAGTTTTAAAAAACTACAAAACACGCTTTCATAGCACATCAAACTAAAAAGTGAAAAATAAATATAGTTTAAAAAAACTAAAAAACACGTTTTTAAAGCATATCAAACTAAAAAGTGAAAAATAATTATTAATATAAACTGAAAACAATAATGAACGAAAAATACTAGTATTATTGTGAAAAAAGCGTGGGGCGCTTTGTGCCATATTTTTCGTATATCGAGCAACCCACGCTTTTTTCACAATAATACTAGTATTTTTCGTTCATTATTGTTTTCAGTTTATATTAATAATTATTTTTCACTTTTTTAGTTTGATGTGCTTTAAAAGCGTATTTTTTTAGTTTTTTTAAACTGTATTTATTTAAAGTCTACTTTATATTTCACAGGGACCGATCCATACAATTTCCCCACACTGTACGGAAAATGGTCTGCATTTTCCTATTATAAATTGAGAATTAAATCAGAATTATATGCAAATACAAAGAAAATCCTATTAGTTTAACTGGTGTAAGAAAATTATATTCGGCTCATGTAACACATTGCACTCTTGTATTAATGTACCGAACAAAAACACGTATTTGGATGCAGGAAGCTAGAGTTTAGTAAATATATTAAGTTTAAAGCACTAACGAATGCAATTATCATTATATAAACACAACATCAGTTCCAGAGAAAATTACTTTTTAATGAAAACTGAACCTTGTTTGCATTAACTACGAATATAATGCTGGTTTTTACATTCAATACGATATGAGAAAAGAGAAAATTATGTATCACATGACTATGAAGTACACTTCCAATTACCAGTTACCAAATAATGTATAGATCATTAACTACAATCAGCTCGGTGGTATGAGGAACAGTGGCGTATTCTTTCACCCAGACTATTTACGTTTACATCAAAGACAAAGAGTTATAGTTGTTGAGTGAGCCTGCTCGCGTCACCATCTTTCGAAAACTGTTGGTTTCGTGTATCTGTGGTGTGAGTGTAGAGATGAATTGCCTTTTCGGCTTGCTAAAACATTACTTTCAACTATTATCTTAAGTTCAAGTTGTCTCGAATTTTTTTCAAAAGCCACCAGAGACGCCTTTAAAAAACAAGACTAAAATTGGAAAGCTGAGTTCGACTTTCTCTCGCTCAAAAAAGTTTTGATTTTCAAAATCTTTTTGTTCCATTTAACGCCTTCAGGTCTGGTGAACATTTCTCGATAATTGTTTAAAATATTTGAAAGGAAATAAAAACAGTGATAAAAAAGATACTGAATTTGTTTTAATTATGATTTTATAAAGAAATATCTACAAAGTTAAAAATTATTGACTATGCACTAGGAACATTTTTAAGAAACATTCGAATAATAATTAAGAGCAAAATGTTTAAAAGTTGCAAGAAATGGTTTAAAATAAATCACTTACTCAGTCTGGCAAATTTTGAAATGTTGACGCTGACAATCATAAACAACTGTTGTGAACATTATATAAGAGGTGTGTATGTCTCTGTGAGTTACGCCATGCTTCTCACCGACGCAAGTCAATTTCTTACAACAGTTCATCTTTGATAATGTCGTAAGCGTACATTATTGTCTGTGTAAGAAGATGGGTAGCAAGATCGGCGACATATAGGTTGAATAGGGTGGGTGACAGCACCGTACCCTGTAGTACTCCCGCCCTAATTACTTTAGGGTCCGACAGTGTACTGTTTATTCTAACCTGAAAGCTTCTATTTGAAAGGTTGAAAGATAGCTTTTAGTTAGAGAAATAAAATTGTGTGGTAATTTGTATATATTTTTTAGTTTGTGCAAGAGACCCTCATGCCAAACCGTATCAAAAGTTTTTTAATATCGAGAAGAAGCATCTTGGTATATTGCTTTTTTGTTGTAGCCCTCGATAATGTCACGCACGACCTTGCACAATGTAAGTGTAGTTTTGTGACCACCTCTAAAACCGAACTGAAAAGGAGGTAAAATTTTACGTTTCTTTATTACGTAATTAATATTACGCAATATACACTTCACCAAATACGATCATCTTAACTTTCATTATATGCAGGTGCTTGTTAAGAGAATATTATCCATTTGCAAGACCTACTATCCGTCTCATTATTTTCTATTGGCCATGTAAAAAACACAGTTAACATAAATGTATTGACGGTTTTTTCAGTTTTTGGAATTTGCTCCTACAAAATAAAAATCCAAAAGCTGGATTTTAAGATATTGCCATTTAGTTTAGATTCTAAAAAATATTTAATAAAGATTATCGGTCTCTATTGATAAATCCCGAAGTAACTCAAAGACCTATAACACAATTTTAATGAAATTTCATACATACCGGGTGCAACAGGATCATTGTACACCCCCTTTTCTCCTTTAGTTTTGAAGATAATTGATTGAAATTTGAGATATCCTATATACATAATAAGCGGCACTTTTTGACATATAAGTGATTTTTTTTCACTCTCGGTTTCGCCGGAAGTAACACTAACTTTCGATTTTTAAATGGAACACCCTGTATATTACATTTTTGAATTCTACATAATTTTCTGAATCCAACGATACCAAATAAGTGACGTTTCAAACGTCAATATTTTTTATAATATAATTTTTTTGTTTCCCATTTAAGTGTGCCATGACGGTTCCGATTTATTCTAAATGACCCATATAATGCTAGAAAAACCGAAATCCCGTCAAAAATACAAAATTACATGAAATGGAACCAATTGGTACCGTGGTACCATTTATTAGTACTATTAATAAGGGATTCATTCATATGCGAAAAGGTGCGATAAATACAAACAAAATTACAGCTAAAAGAAAATAAGAGAATACAATTTTGTTCTAATTACCTTGTAATAAATAAGGTAGCTTTGGAATACAAGAAATGAATACAAAACATTACAACAGTTGTTCAAAATGCTGTGCATTAACGTCAATGCACTTCTAAACTCGCATAGTTGTTTCTCGTAGAACGTTCGCCAATTACTGGGCCGTTGTTTTAATTGCGCGTCTTACTTGTAGCACCAGGTCTTCACAGATTGTAACGGCGGTTGCATAAACAGCATTTTTAAATGACCCCAAATAAATAATTCAAGGGGTGTTAAATCAGGTGACTTTGGTGGCCACCTCACAGGAGCATTCGTCGAAATTACGTTTTCCCCGAATTTCCGTTGAAGGTAATTAATTACTATCCTTGAAATATGAGGAGGAGCGCCATCTTGTTGGAAATACATTCCCTGTCGTAAATGGCAGGGTAATTCAGTTAGATTGTCCTCAATTTCATTTTGCAGAAATCCTATGTACCTGGTACCAGTCAGGGGTCCTTCAAATATTATTGGACCAATAATTCTACTACCGATTATTCCAAGCCAAACATTGAAACCGAACCGCACTTGAAAGTTACCCTCCCGTAATAAATTTAGATTTTCTTGTGACCAATATTTTGTATTTTGTCTGTTAAATAATCCCAAATTTGTAAACCTAAACTCGTTCGAAAATAAAATCGTTCCCAAAAAATCATTGCATGGCTGTACGTTATTCTGCAAAATCCAATTACAATATTCCGTCCTACGTTCGTAATCATTTTCGTACAAGTGCTGGTGCAATTGGTATTTAAAAGATATATAGAGATATTTGTGCAAAATTCGGCTTACTGGTTGGTGACTGATTTCCAATTCAAACCCAACTTGCCTTAAAGATACAGTCTTATAAACTTCTACTCGAGCCAAAACATTAATTTCCGTTCCTTCGTCAAGAATGAAATTTTCTTCGGGAGCATTGTTGGGCTCACTTCGAAATTGATTTTCAAGACGATTAATATAATTTCTCGCTGGACATTGTCTATCAGGATATCGTTCGGCATTAAGGTGTCTAGCCGCAACGGCACTTTTTCTACATTCCCCATAAATAATTAACATGTCCACTTTTTCATTTCTTGTATAAATTTGCGGCATTTTGAACACAAATAACAAGAATTTTAAACATTTTTTAAAGACACAATAAAAACACCGGTAAACCAACAAATGTTTGACAAGCTAAATATTTTATTGTTTTCAAAGCCACCTTAGTTAATTACTTCTTAACATTTAATTAGAACAAAATGGTTTTCTTATTTTCTTTTAGCTGTAATTTTGTTTGTATTTATCGCACATTTTAATACGACATATGAATAAATTCCTCATTGATAGTACTAATAGTCATTTAGAATAAATCGGAACCGTCATGGCACACTTAAATGGAAAACTAAAAATTATACTATAAAAGATACTGACGTTTGAAATGTCACTTATTTGGTATCGTTGGATTCATAATATTATGCAGAATTCAAAAATGCAATAATATACTGGGTGTTTCATTTAAAAATCGAAAGTTAGTGTCACTTCCGGCGAAACCGAATGAGAGAAAAAAAACACGTGTGTCAAAAAGTGCCGCTTATTATGTATATAGAATATCCCGAATTTCAATCAATTATCTTCAAAACTAAAGGAGAAACGATGGGTGAACCATGGTCCTGTTATACCCGGTATATATGTCATTAAATACTACTTATAATATAATAAATAACATTTATTAAGGATGTTGTTGGAGTGATCTTTTTGAAAAAAAAATGCTATATGAACCTATCCGTTTCTTTGTTGTTTTTAAGTTATGAAGTGTTTAAAGTTTAGTATTTGTAAATAGAAATAAACATAATTTATAGTTGAGTTTTTAAACAAAATGTTTTTATTTTTTAACACAAAATACATTGTTTAAAAACTAAATTTAGAAATTGTGTATTTGAAAATATTACAAAATTGATACTAATTAAAAATGTACTACCAATTATTGCAAAATTAGTTCGACGATACTTTTAAACATAATCATGGTAAAGTACCTTTCGCGTAACTTTTTAAAAATTTGACAATTGACGTTTGGCATTTGACAGAATATCATGTAAACCTACAGACTTGTATATCTGTAAATTACAATCAATGACCATGCGCAGTAATCTATGACCACGCATGATTCAAGAAAATGTTATACCTAACCTGGTTTCATATTTCGTATTTCTGTTAATATTATTGATTTTTATACTTGTTTTGTGTATTGTTGTGTTTCGTTTAGACCCGGTATATCCAACCTCTGGTAGAGTGGCTGTTAGTTATCAAACAGATTTATATTAATCATTACGTTTTTACTTTTACAAAAAACTGATCACAGCGAAGTAAATTCTCGTATGGAATTACTCTTTTGCAAAATAGATAAATATTAACTATTATTTTACTGGTTTAACAATTTTATTCCTAAATTTATCTATTCGATAACTTTACCAATAGGTGGATATACCAGCCCTTAGTGTGACTGTGTTAATTGGCAGCTAGTGGAGGTTTTTAGTGAGGATAGAAATAGACCATAATTACAATTACGTTATTAATTTATAAACAAGAGTGACCAAGAAATTTTACGTGACCATAATAGTTACTATAAGAGGGTAACTTTTTAGATAATAATTCTTGATTATACTTTTTACTTTCTTATACCTAATATAGGGAAGTATATTATTCCTGATTTTTTTTCGACATCGAGATTTTGATTGATTTATACTTTTTGATCCCTCCTGAATTCATTTTGACTATTTACTGAATGATGCGCGCGTGTGTGTGTGCGCGTGTGTGTGTGCGTGTGTGTGCGAGCGTACGTGTGTGTATGTGTGTGTGTGTGTACGTGTATCTCCACGATAACTCAAAAATACTAATGGGAGACTTCCCAAATTTGGCAGTTCAGATTGTCAACAACAGTTTAGGTGACACATTAAATTTGGTGTATATGGTACCATCAGAAGAGACACAATGAATGAAAGAAGAAAAAAGACAATTTCGGGAAGAAAAATTAAAATTATTTATTGAATTTTTCGACGAATCTCGACGAATTGTAATGAAAAAACATAACTTTATTGAAAAAATCTATCTGCATGTCTGTAGTATCGCGATAGCAGCCACAGTTTCTGAGATAAATTGACCAGCTAAAAGGAGGTCCACGGGACCCAAACTTTTTTGTATTTGCCTTTATCCAAAAATATATTCTTGATGAAAGATTGTAAATCATATCTACTATATCAAGCCAATAAAATATATTTTCCAAGTACTTAAATAAAGCTGATGTAACTTAAATTTTTTATACATTTGACCTCATAAAATGGGGTTTAGGATAAATTTAACAGTTTGACACTTGAAATGTCTAATTTAGTTATAAAAATGTCAATGTCAATAAGAAGAAATTATTAAAATATATGACATGAATTATTATCGACAGTATCGAATGACGCTGATAATTATTTTTTTTATAAAGATTTTAATGAAATATTTCAAGGTACGATATTAAAATTTAATTGAGGTAAGTGAAGAATTAAATAGAATAATATTTTTAGATCAGGATGATATATACTGGTATAAGAAAGTTATGTGCTGGCCACATCATATATTTAATTTTAAAATATCATCATGCCTTTTATGTGTTTATATCGAAACTACAGCGCTCGCTACCAACAATCGAAAACAAAAACTTATTAGAGTTGTGTAAACTGTCAGATGTCATCTGTCGATTTTTATAAAAGTTACGTGAAAGGGAATTTTACAACATTCAACTTGTAGTATCATGAGGCCAAGATGAAATACCTACTGTGTTTAATGCTATACATAAAAAAACGGTATTATGCATTTCTTCATTATTTTATGTAAATTATTATATTCTACACATAAATCATTGATTTGATTATCATATAATTTACCAAGTAATTGAACCTTTTGAGTCTTGCAATACCACGTATAACAACCGTGGAATATTTATTAACATAAGTACGTGACTAATCCAAAATATTCTAATAATGATAGTTCAGTGTCATAAGTCAAGGTGCTGTGATCTTTGTGTGAAATTTGGGATAGGTACCACTCCAATTATAAATTATTGCGGCATACTATGTTTACAGTTTTATAAAAAAAATTATAAATGCGTTTTTTAAATGGTTATAGCCAAGCAATTTATAGGAATAGAATGGCTACAACCAACATTTACTTTGAATACTGCAAAAATAGGTTCGGAAAACCGTGACCCACTAACCTATAAAGCGGGCTACCTAGAATTGGCCATTTGTCATACTATTTTTACACTTTGTTATTTCCAAGCTTTCAAATGCATCCAGCTCCAGCTGTCTAGTATTTGTTACATTCCTAATTAATCTTAAATTGCTAATATTTATTTTGTGTTTTTCTCAAACGTATGTTGGGCAACACTAGACTTATCAGTTCTACCATATTTGAGATGGGGCCATATGCTCTTTGAATCAAGTTTGAACTGATCATCAAGTTTGTACAATATATTTTTGATTACAGTTGCTACAGCTAATTTTGTAAATCCCCGACTTTTCGTTTGTTTAAATTTTGTCTTTTGAATTGCCTAAAAGTTGTTGTAGTTTATTTCCCGATGAATGAACCACTGTCATACCTATATCTTTAAAAATCTTACCAATACCACGGGTGATTCGAGGATCAAATGGAATTGATACAAATTTCGGATTTTCTCTTTAATGTTGAAAGGGCGAGGAATTTCGAAGTGACTTTAAATTTTCGTTTCCTAATTATTTTATCAATTAAATTTACAGAATATCCATTACTCGTAACTATAACCACAATCAATGTCTTTTCTTTTTTGAAAATTCTCCTTGTTGAGGAGGAAGCTTTATAGACGATGGACTAGAAAATATTTCAAATTTTAACTTATTATCACTATTTCTAATTATTAATACATCTAAAAATGATAGTTGTCCAAAGTTTTCAATTTCATATGTGAATTTAAGTGACGCAAAACTACTGTTTAATTTAGAAACAAAGTTGTCAACATCAGCGATTTTTGTATCAAACACTACAAAAATATCATCCACATACCTAAGCCAAACCCTGGGGAAATACTCGAATTCTTCTTTTGCTTCTGGTGGAATCTGTTCATGAAGAGACTGGCAATGAATGGTGACAAAGAGTTACCCATTGCTGTTCCTTCATGTTGTTCGAATAAATTATCATTGAGTGGAAAGCAATTTTGTTTCATGCAAAGTTTAGTGAGTTGAAGATATTCTTTTACTACATCTTGACTGAGATTGTTTAATGCGAATAAATCCTTAAGGTAGTCCAAAGTCTGTTGTATCGGTACACTTGGAAACAATGAACAAACGTTAAAGGAGATTAAAATTTCAACTTCTTGCAACGGAACATTTTCCACATTATTAATGAAATCATTGGAATTCATCACAGAAAAACTAGGTCTAACTCCTCCATTAACAATAATTTTGATAGGTGGTAAGTCGGAGATCCGATTGCTAAAACAGTAGAACGTACCGACTTTCCTGGTTTATGTATCTTAGGCAAGCAGTACAATCTAGGTACACTTGAGTTAGATACATGTAACCTCCTATTTAAAGCTGAAGTAATAAAGTTGTTGCAGGATTTAAGTACATTTCTTACTTCGGTAATCATTTTTGGTAATGGATTTCTAGAAAGTTTTTTATAAGGACCATTACTAATCAGATTGTCTACCCTTTCATAATAGTCCACTTTATCTAAAATAACAACCTTATTGCCCTTATCAGCTTTTAAGTAAAAACGATTTTTTCACGCAACCCTTTGATAATTCTTCTGTCTTTTGTAGATTTTGACTTCCTATTTACATTAGTGACAATATTTGTCGAGATTTGATTTCTGCAAGCTTCTCTGATAAATCCTTCAGATGAATCAGGAAGGTATTGAACTGAACTTTCAACACTTGCAACAATCTCATCTAAAATGCCTTTAGAGGTAGGTAAAGCAAATTTTAATCACTTGTTAAGGAGACCAATTTCTTCTTTATGAATCGACTGTGAGGAATGATTTTCTACAATGCTGAGAACTTTTTGAGGAACACTTTCTTTTGACGTACTACCGATTAATATTTTGAGTTTTTTATTTGGTGACATTTTCTTAATAAATTTCGTTGTTGATTGATAAAAACATATTCCTCTGAAAGTCACACCATTGTTCATGTTCTAAATTATTTAACTTATAGGTAAGCTTTTTGTAAAGTCCATATTATTATGCTTGTAATTCAAGCGTACTTCGTTTACTATAGAGATACTTAATTTCTAAATCCAGCCATTTTTGCTTTGCAAACATTGTAACTTTATCTGAAATGTGTGAAGAATTTGGAATTTTAACTTGAACAAAATTTGGAAATACTGAACGACGTTTGCAAGATTTTAGAAGCCAAATATCTTACCATATTAATCCAATCTTAGCACTAACCTTACGATACAGATTCAGTTTCGTTGACCGTGAAGCCATTGTAGTCCCGGAATGGGTTGGAACCTTTGATGCGAAGATAACGCTGTCGTAGTTTTCCATGAAACACCAAAACGCTACTGCACTCGACGCGCGTTTCGCCAACCAAGTTGGCATCATCTGGAGATGATTAAAACTAACCTTATGCTAACAATGTACCCTATTTATACCTAAACCATTGTCACGGTTCGGTGACTTAAATTGCTAATATCTATTTTATGATTCATCTCAAACACATGTTGGGCAACACTTATGGTAGGACAGATAAGTCTAGTGTCACGGTTCACCGAACCGTGATAATAGTTTAGGTATAAATAGGGTACATTGTTATCACAAGGTTACTTTTAATCGTCTCCAGATGATGCCAACTTGGTTGGCGAAACGCGCGTCGAGTGCAGTATATAGTGTTTTGGTGTTTCGTGGAAAACTATGTCAGTGTTAACTTCGCATCAAATGTTCCAACCCATTCCAAGAAATCGGTTATTTGTCCGACAGGGGTCCCTATGTAAATGTATTTATTTGACATTGTTTATATACATTTTAATAGTTTATGGATTGCTGAAGAAATATGTTATGTGTAATATCATGTACATGTCTTAATAGCCAAAACAAAATTAGAATATTTCTATTTTCAGTATTTCAGTAATAAGATAATTTAATATTTTGTCTGTTACTTTTGACAATATAATCGTTATAGGTGGAGCTGACGGAGTATCTATAAATAATTTTCATTTCTTTAAAAGATTCTTGTGTGACGATATCTTTAATAAATAAAACATGGAATGTTTTCTAAACCTTATGTTTCTTTTTATAGATACAGATAATATTATAACAATTAATTCTTTCTCTCAGACGTCACTTAGCTAAAATGAGCTTAGTGCTTTCCTATTTTTTCTAATTTCTAGAAGATATATTTGGAGAAGTTAAATGATGTGTAAAATTGTTATTAAATATTGTTGTGTTTACTATCCCCACAAACATTTCAAACCGTGGACTCAGTGATTGAATGTTCTGATAACACATAATCACTACTTTATTAACTAATTAATAATAATTGACAATGATATAATGAATGACTAAACTATAACCACAGTTATATACTCTGAAATCATTATACCACTATGGTCTATAACTTATTTATTATTTATACGCACAGTTCCAAATCAATCCTGAATGTCTAAAACCATCGTTTACCTTATATTATAACGTTTTGGTATAACTTTCATTACCGGAGTAAAAGTTTACGACTCTGGTTTTTACAACCATAAAAATAAACAGTGTGTCTATAGGAATAGACACATTAATACAGCAAAGTGACATGTTTTATAACAATTATAACATTCAAAAACAAGTAAAATCTAACTAAAAGACAAATGGTACAGAATGCCTCATAGATTTAAACTAGCTGGTAAAAGAAAAAAACGTAAATTCTCTAGCTTAGGTGTGCAACACACCGCGACAAAATGAGTAGAACACACCGAGACAAAACAGGAAATAAAAACGCCGTCACAGATAGGAAAAGGCATGTATTGCACTATTGTCATCTTATTTAAGGCAGTGCTAATACCTTATAATACACACGATGTACTGCTTGCAACTCCTGCATTAGATCTTTGTCGTTGAAATAAAAATGGCAGTACTTACTGGTACTTCTGCACTACAGACCTCTCCACAGGAGACAAACTTTATATGCGTAGCACCAAAGATTAGCACTTCACTGAACTTACAAAGTCACTCACTGTACATTAAACAACAATAACTTTACATTAAATAATAACCCTTAATCAAATACATCTCAGGTACCAAATCAAACGGCCTCTCTCCACAACTTTCTGCAGAGTTTCCTCTTAAGTCGTCTTACCACATCCGGCTCTGACGCGCTCCATGGTTATAGGTACTCATTGAAATCAGTTATCTATAGATGAACTATTATTTAATTGTGCAGGTTTTGCATAACTAACAGGGTCCAAAAATAAATTTAAATTTTCTTTCATGCAAAATATCAAGGAGTGGACCGTTATAATATATCCATCCATGTATACAACTTTCTTGAATATTCCTGATCCTTCTCGTATAATTCTAGATCCTTCTTTATAAGCTCAGACTACCCTGGCTATTTAATTTAAGATTTAGTACTGGTAATACCATCTCTAGGCACATTTTGGAATTATTAGTCTATAACCGTAACAATGTATTACTAATTTCATGAGGATTTGATATTACTCCATCTTCAAGTATCTGTTTTTAGGCAGCTTTGGGTTAGAAGTTTAATGTTTTTATTACACCCCATACAGCTTCTGATGGATGGATTTGATCACTAATTGTATTGTCATGTTCCTTCTTTTTTTGACATTAATTAACAATTAGTTAGTTATTATTATACAAAAAAATTCAAATTGGTTGAAATTATGTTATGGAGACATTTATCATGTTTGTTTCATATTTATATCCGAAATAAAAAAAATGCAAAAGCTGATTCGTAAAACGAATAAACCTAAAAAGCTGCATTTCCGTGCTTCTATGCTGTATAAGTTTAATTAAACACTTAATTAAACGGGATATATATCCGATAATGTTTGTATCGATTGAATTTTTATTGCCTCGTGCAATGCAATTATAGAAAAGCATAGAGCTATATCGGGTTTTCCTCTGCAAGTTAATGTACATTTTATAACTTTTATTTGTATTTGGACGTAAAATACGCTAAATGACAATTGAATTGATTCATTATGTGAAACGGCAAATAAAACTCCAGGTATAAAAAACTTATCAACAGTAATATCATAAGTGGACTTGTCAACGAGAGCTAGTTGCCTAGAAACTTCCTGAGCTTATTTAATAGAGTTTCCAAGACCGGTAGTCGAAGAGCCTTTCTTATTAAATAAACCTAAGCGGTTTCTAAGAGGCAGCAGAACTGAATGCGTTAAAAGGTCGAATTATCAGATTATCTTTGTGGCACAAATAAAATTTGAGGACTGCTAAAGTTTCTTCTTATAACTTTAAGCTAAAAGTTGTTAATTTTACAAATTTTAGCTTATTTGACGAGCAGTAGTTTTTAATCGACTTAAATAATAATAAACTGTGGAATGAAGTTTTTGTATTTACGATATTGAACAAAAAATAATTTATTTGACATACACTCTCATAATTGGAAAAAGTTTACTTAGAGTGCATGCTTTGTGTGTGTGCATAAATGATAAAAATAGCAAAGTCATGTATGTGATAGAAAAAGACTGTGTATCACTGTTGCCTTTTTCTGCGTTATTGTGTTTACGAAGTAACCTCTCCTTCTCATCGTATCTCTTCCACATGTGATCCGGTACGCCTCCTGTCCTCAGTCATCACATCCCTTCCACATCTGATCCCTTCCCTTTCTGCATTAAGTTTATTGTAGATAGAACAAACAACAGTGTTGCCAGATGCCTGGTAATTACCAAAATCTACAATTTGGAATTTTAACTGATAGTTGTTAATGGAGCCTCTAATAATGACATAATCTACGATAATTTTTTGGGAACGTCACTTTTTTTATAACATTATTTACACCTTGAGAAATAACTAAAATCGTTTCATGTAAAGTGCATAATATGCAATGAATACTGTGCCATTTTACTAACTGCGATGAACTTTTGACGACATTTGGTTAGTACGAGTATTATGGCGACATAAGAGTTTTGTTCATACAGCTACGCTCATTTATCTTATAATTATAAAATAAATAGATAAATTCATAATAATGTTATTGCTAAACGTGATTACGTGGAACAAAATATAATAATAAATAGAGTTCTGATATCAGTGAGTCATGACGTCAAAAACAGGGCCAGCGCAAGGAAATAATTGTTATTAATTTATGTACCAAGTAAAATCAAATGTTATTACACTGTTACTGCAAACTATGTTTCAGTGGCTAATCTTGTAGTGTAGAAATTCTGAAAATGACTAGTGGTAGTATAGAGAAAGTATATTGACACTGGTAGTTAAACTAACATTTTTTTTTTTTTTTTTGGCTACACTGCACACTTATTCATAGTTATTGCTCCCGTAATATTTCTTACGAGCGAAGTATATTATTAATATTAGAAGTTTCTCCATTTGTTCTGCCGTTAAAATCCGTCGTCCGTTTATATGTTGAAAACGAATGTTCCATCTCGACAGATGTTATTGGGGCACATTTAAAATAGGGCAACATTCGTAAAGATGCCATATTTATTTGAGGCCCTAAACAGTTTATTTCTTTGCCCTGTAGTAAGTCCACTATTCGATGAATTGTGACAAAACCAAGATTGTTGTGTAAAACACTTTCCAATTTTTTATTTACGTGTTCAGCAATGTCTCTAGATGATTGAAACATATATTATCAAAGATAAATTCTACTGTTTTTGGTCGACATTCAAGTTCTTCTATAGTGAAACGGATTCATGAAAAACTTGAGTATGTCAATTATAAATCTTTTGGACACTGAGATTGGCGGTAGCTTCTTGAGCTTACTCTCGTTATTTAGCATCCAATTGTGGTTCTGGTGTCTTTAAAAAGACTGCATAATATTCTGGCTTCAAGAATAATACAAAAGCTAATTAACAAGTATGTACAAGATATTCGAATAGCTATGCAACTACATAATTCGCAAATAGTTTCATATTATTAAACGAAATTTGATTTATAACCGAACTATATCTTTTAGATACATAGAAGATTTTTTAAATTATATGATTTATTAAAATGCATAAAAGAATTTGTTTTTATATGAGAATATAAAGATTTATAAAATGTAAATAAATTCACATAACATAATCTTGTATTTCATGTCAATGTTCCTGCAGACGTCCCTGGAATGACTCGCCGATATCCGACCTCTAGCAATAAGGCTTCAGTCCTAAGATATTAAGTGTACCAGTACGGTAAAAAATGTTCGAAGGACCGAGATTAAACAGAACTTGGAGAAAGAAGATTCCACTCACCACTTTCTGCACCTGTATGTTCCTAGGCTAGCCTTTGGTTTATAGATGCTGCGTCCATGGGTTGATACACAATACACAATAACATATATTAAATTTTGCGAGAGAGTTTATTTATTTGTAATTAATACAGTTTGAGATAAGAGATACGAGATGTCCACTCGCGGGTTAATCAAATTCAAGTGTCTTCTGTTTCTCGCGCCTGCGTGGTAATAAATCTCCCTCCAAGTCATTCGCAAGAAAATCGTGTGAATAAGTTTTGAATTTTAAGATGGAACCTAAATTTATATTTAATACTAATATTACTAAATTATTATATGACACAAACATATAACAATGACAAAACTAAACATACTCCCCCCTTATAAAATGAGTAACATTTTATAAATTTGGTAAGGGACAAACTTTAACTACAGGGCGTTTTAAAATGCCCTGAGCTGTACGCAAAGTCACAACTCGCGACACACCGTCTACGCCGGGGGTGCGTTTCAAGTACTCGACCCATTTTCCATTTAAGTGGAGGCAATAAATCATTTTTTATGAGTACCATAGTACCAGGCACTATGGGGGTTGAGGTAGCTGTCCATTTACCGCGTTGTTGTAACGTGTGAAGGTATTCACGACACCATCGTTTCCAAAACGTTTGGTGGATATGCTGCAATAGTTGCCAACGAGTAAGACGATTTAAATTTAAGTGGGATAGGTCAGGATCGGGAAGAGCAGTTAAGGATTCTAGCGTAAGAAAATGTCCAGGAGTAAGAACGGACAAGTCATTAGGATCGGAGCTCAGTGGGCAAAGAGGGCGTGAATTTAATAGTGCCTCAATCTGCACTAATATTGTGTTTAATTCCTCATAAGTGAGAATTTGTTCCCCTATGACGCGAGCCAAATGTGTTTTGACTGACTTAATACCAGCCTCCCACAGACCTCCAAAATGGGGGGCGGAGGGTGGATTAAAATGCCATTCAATTCGCTCCTTTTCAACAGCAGATTGCATTATTTGAGTCAAATACTTTTGAGCTCCCACGAAATTAGTTCCACAATCACTGTGTATACGAGTACAACGGCCGCGTCGTGCAATAAACCGCCGCAAAGCCGCTAAAAAGGCTTCCGAGGTAAGATCTGATACTAGTTCCAAGTGCAGTGCTTTAGTGGCAAAGCACACAAATAAACATATATAAGCTTTAAGGGTTTTTGATCCGCGAATTTTACTATTTTTTATTAAGACTGGCCCCCCTAGGTCTACGCCACTGCAAAGGAATGGTTTAATTTGAGAAATGCGTTTAAGTGGTAAGTTACCCATTGGTGGTTGTAAAGATGTTGGATTTAAACGCCAACACATATGACATTTAGACAAGACTTGGCGCACAGCTCTTTTAGACGAGAGTACCCAAAAATTCTGCATTAATAAATATTGTACAGTTTGTACACCAGGGTGTAAATATGTTTTGTGGATTTTTTCAATAATAAGAATTGTCAAGCGATGATCGCGGGGCAAAAGAGCTGGGTGTTTAATGTTATGGGACAAATTTGAATGGCTTAATCGGCCACCCACTCTTAAAATATCTTCCTTATCCAGAAAAGGATTTAATTTTCTTAAGGACTTGGAGGCGAGTTGTCCTTTTTTTTAGGCAATTAATATCTTGAGCAAAAGAAAGTTGTTGTACATATTTTACCAGTACTATCAATGCCTGGTGCAGTTGCGTAATTGTGACTGCGCCAGTACGTTTTTCAAGAGGGTTGCGAACATTAAATAAAAAGCGAAGCACATGAGCAACAATATGTTGTATTTTCTCGAGAGAGGAATATTTTTCTAAAAGAATGCCCAATAAATCAAGGGTAACAAAAGTAGAGAAGGCAGTGATTTTTTCTTCTGATTTTATTTCAGCACTAGTAGAGTCTAGAGGAGAGCAAGGAAAATTATTTTCAGTTTTTCTTAACCAATCAGGACCTGTCCACCATACAGGGTGATTAACTAACTTAGATGGCAAAATACCCCGGGACGCACAGTCTGCTGGGTTTTCGTGTGAAGGAACATAATGCCAGCAAGTTGGGGGTAAGGTATTTTGCACATGCGTGACTCGATTGCTCACAAAGGTTTTCCAGCGATAAGGATCGCCTTTTAGCCAAGATAATGCCACCATTGAGTCTGACCATGCAAATATTTTATTAAAATTGATTTTATTATTAAAAGTTTGCATAACAAAAGACATTAAATCGGCGAGTAAAACGGCGGCACACAACTCTAAACGAGGTATAGAAATCCGCTTAAGAGGGGCTACCTTTGACTTAGCGCATATTAGAAATGTTTGAATAGAGTCCGTCGCTAACACTCTAAAATACACCACCGCTGCAAATCCTCTAGACGAACTATCGCAGAATCCGTGTATGTCACAAAGATTCATATCGTCGCAAATAATACGACGGGGTAATTGAAAATTATTAAAAACAAAAAAGTTCATTTTTATATTGGGTCCAATTATTTAGGACGTCTGGTGGAGGTGAATCATCCCATGACAATCCAAGAGTCCACAATTGTTGAATAAGTAGTTTGGCAAAAAACGTAAGAGGGGCTAAAAATCCAAGAGGATCATAAATACGCGCAAGTTCAGACAGCAGGGTTCGTTTTGTACATTCCCTATCAAGGGGTTGCACTGAGTATGAAAATGAGTCGGACCCTGGATGCCACTGTAGGCCTAAAATTTTAATGACATGATTTTCCTCGAAATCGAGGGCGAGAGAAGTATTTTGTAAAATATTTTCAGGTAAGTGTGAGAGTAATTGAGGGCAATTGCTGGCCCACTTTCGCAATTCAAAGCCGCCTTTTTTTTAATAAATTAATTAATTCTTTCTGGAGGGACAGGGCCATATCTAGAGATTGAGATCCGGAAACAATATCATCCATGAAGGAATCAGATATTAATATTTTAGAGGCTATGGAATACTGGGAGTTTTCATCCTTTGCAAGCTGGGCTAAGGTACGTAAAGCTACGAAAGGCGAAGAACTGAGACCATAGGTAATTGTGTTTAAACGAAATTCTTGAATGGTTTCGTGAGGAGAAAAACGCCATAGAATCCGTTGATAATCCCTATGCTCGGGTGTAACCAATATTTGGCGGTACATTTGTTTTATGTCCGCTGTAAAGACGTAAGCATGAAGTCGAAAATTTAATAATAATGTCACTATGTCATTCTGTAATTTGGGACCGGTTAGAAGTGTATCATTCAAAGACAAATTATTAGAATCTTTAGCCGAGGCATCAAAAACTACTCTTAATTTCGTAGTGGGGCTGTCGGGTTTGAGCACACAATGATGCGGGATATAATAGGTTTTAGTCGAAGTTATATCATCAATTATTTTTTCCATGTGATTACTATCCAAATAATCTTGCATAAATGCAGCATAGGCCTCATAAAGTGTAGGATTTTGAAGAAGTCGGCGCTCCAAAGACAAAAAACGGCGTAGGGCTAAAGTTCGGGTGTCATTGAAGGTCGGTTCATGATTGCGAAAAGGGAGTGAAACGATATATCTTCCGGTCTTATCTCTACGATAAGTATTAGAATAAATATTCTCGGAAAGACGAGCATCCGGAGACATAATAGGAGTTTGAGGAATTTCTTCAAGTTCCCAAAATTTTTTCAATGTTTCATCTAAAGAAATTGTATCAAGAGAACAGAAAAGGG
Organism: Rhamnusium bicolor; assembly: GCA_029963845.1. Taxonomy (NCBI): domain Eukaryota; kingdom Metazoa; phylum Arthropoda; class Insecta; order Coleoptera; family Cerambycidae; genus Rhamnusium; species Rhamnusium bicolor. The sequence continues at coordinate 864,153 of JANEYF010000538.1, read as the reverse complement.
TAGTTACTGGTGAAATTGGAGGGCAATTAATACGTCCCATTAATATCCATCCAAATACAGTATTGATAGCGGAGGGTTCATGTTTTTGACCTTCTAAGCGGCCATTTTGTAATATTAGTGGAAAAATATCGGCCCCTAACAAAAGGTCAATGGGAGAAGAAATATTGAATTCTGGATCGGCCAGTTGAAGATGAGAAATGTGTGCGAGTGAGCGAGAGTCAAGACTAATATTGGGCATTGAGGTGCAAATTTTATCAAGAATTACAGCATCGATTTTGAAACTTGATATGGGGTTGTGTAAAGGGCTCAACTGGCAGGTTAATCCTCCTGCATTAGAGGAGGTTTGCATATGACCTAAACCATTAATGGATAAATTAGATTTAAATTTGGGAAGTCCTAAACGGTTAGCACATTTCTTTGTGATAAAATTTGCCATAGAACCACAATCTAAAAGAGCACGGACCTTATGGTAATTTCCGTGGACATCCTGTATATTAACTTGAGCTGTTGATAATAGTACAGTTCCCTTTGTGGGTACAATGCTAGTCAGAGTGTTAACAGAACTACACTGAGACTGATTATTTGAGCTAGTAGTGCAAAGTTGATTACACGAGGGCGCTGCCGATGGTATATTAATATTTGGAGTGTTTTCAATTGGAGTAGTTTGGGACACGCTTTCAGGGAAATGTAGCAAAGAGTGATGCCTTTTATGACACTGCTTACAAGATTGTGAAGACGTACAATTTTTCAAACAGTGCCGAGTTCCCAAACAATTAACACACCAGCCATTTTGTTTTATAAATTTAAACCGTTCTAGAGGAGATTGTGATAAAAAGTTTGAACAACTATAAATTAAATGATCTGATTTACAGAGTGTACACACGTTCTTTTTATTAAACTTATTTAATGAAGAGTTAGCACGAGTATTGGCATTAATTAAAAAATTAGAGCTTTGTTTAGGTAACACATATGATTGTGCAATTTTACTCTTAGAGTCGGGCTTTCGACTTTTCTTTTGCATAGAAAACTCGACAGCGTCCAGAGCAGTACACTGTTTTATTATAAAATTGCTTAATATTTTATACGAGGGAATATCATTATTTGATCCAAATTCTAATTCAAATCGAGTAAGTGTATCACCGTCCAGCCTTTTTAACAACATAAATACCAAAATAAAGTCCCATTTATCAACTGGCAAATTTAAATTTCTTAAAGAAGCTATGTTTTCATTAAAAATATCTAATAAGTTACGTAAATTCTGGGAAGTTACTTGAGTATCAGAAAGTTTTTGAGTATCGTCAATTTCTCGAAAATGAGCAAACGCAATTAAACGTTTATTTTCGTAACGTTGAATTAAAGCATTGTAAGCATCTAGGTAATTTTCCTTGACCATAGGCGTACACTGCACAAGGGCTAGAGGTGGACCTCTTAATACGGAAATTAAGTAACTAAATTTTTCAATATCTGACAGCGAGTTATTATTATGCACCATTGAATTATACAAATCGATAAAGGTACGAAATTGTTTTACATCACCAGAAAATTTCATCATTTCTATTTGTGGTAATTTAATGTGAGGGCGTTCATTAATCGATTGAGATTCTGGCGATATTTTTTTCTCAAATAATGTGGAATAAATAATTTGAATGCTAAAAAAAGTCTTCCTCAAATTCTGCCCTATGTGTTTCATGCTCATTTAAATCAACATCTTCCTGAGTGGAAAGAAGTGTTATTATGGCATTATGTTGTTTATGATAATCCTCAAAAATATTTTCTATATATTTATAGCGCGCTTCAAATCTAGCATGTCTATCGGGGTTTTCTAAAGCTAATTCGGCTGAGACCTTTAATTCAGCCATTCGTTGAATGGCGCTTTCGCGCAAAGCTATATATTGTTTTAGTTTATTCTGCGCAGAGGTCATTTTCAACAAAAATTTTAAATTAAATTATAACTAATCTGAAAATAGTATTCTAGAAATCTCAGTTGACAGAGCAAACTAAAATGGCAGTTTAGACTTTATGCAAATGTAAACAACTACTAAACTTAATTTAACTGAACTGGTTAATAAACGAGAGGAAAAAATATAGAGGCTAGTACAGTCAATTTTAAATACCAATACCTATTTAAATATTTAAACAAATGATTTGAGCGTATACAAGAGCACCCCCACTTACAATAATTTATCAATAATTATTTGTGAGTGTAAGAGATTGAGAGAGCGAGAGCAATGTCAATTTTATAATTAATATGAAAATATTATTCAATATTAAATGTTGAGTGAGATTAAACAATTAAAATAATTTAATTGCTTTTTTGATTGTGACTCATTTACAAGAAATTAGTGCGAGAAAAATCAGATAACTCGTTAACACTCGTAAATGAAAATGAGCGAAATTAATTGTTATTAAAATATAACACCAATATTATTTTTTAATGAGAGAGTGAGAAAATAAGTAATTATGATTTAATCCCAAAGGGAGATACAATTAATTATTGTGTAATACAAAGAGAGAGAGAGAGCGAAATTAAATAATATTAACTATATATTTAATATCAATATTTATTATTATAAAGCGCGATAAAATATTTAATAATCAAGTAAATATTTCGCACCACTGAGTACCGAGAATTATTGGGAGTGAAATAAAAAAAGTAAACACAGAAAAACTCTAAAACAAAAAAACTATCGCTAGGCGTATACGGCTTATCGAGATGTGTGACTTTGCAATATTGAAGGCAAATTAAATAAAATGATAAATTGAATGACAATTTATTAAATTTACTATTTTAAATTTAATTAAAAGTAATTTAGGTTCACAATCCTTGGCTCGTTAAAGGACCATATGTACCAGTACGGTAAAAAATGTTCGAAGGACCGAGATTAAACAGAACTTGGAGAAAGAAGATTCCACTCACCACTTTCTGCACCTGTATGTTCCTAGGCTAGCCTTTGGTTTATAGATGCTGCGTCCATGGGTTGATACACAATACACAATAACATATATTAAATTTTGCGGAAAGGTTTTATTATTTTTAATTAAAACAGTTTTGAATAAGAGATACGAGATGTCCACTCGCGGGTTAATCAAATTCAAGTGTCTTCTGTTTCTCGCGCCTGCGTGGTAATAAATCTCCCTCCAAGTCATTCGCAAGAAAATCGTGTGAATAAGTTTTGAATTTTAAGATGGAACCTAAATTTATATTTAATATAATAGAAAAGTTTTTAGACCGACTTATTAATTGTTGGAAAATTTTTTTGGGTAAGGGTCCTTATTTTGAGAAAAACTACTTTTTTAACTTGCCGACGTTTCGGTAATTTTTATTACCATCTTCAGGGCAATTAATTATGAGTTTTTCCTGGTCACCATAAAATATATATAAAACAGGAAACAAACAGATAAAATCGTTGGGTATTAAATTAGTGTACTTATGTAACATATATACACATATATATATCACTTATAAAGGTACAATTAATTATCAGACTGTAATGCGTGTAATGGTAATGACACGAATGTCATTACCATTACACGCATTACAGTCTGATAATTAATTGTACCTTTATAAGTGATATATATATGTATATATGTTACATAAGTACACTAATTTAATACCCAACGATTTTATCTGTTTGTTTCCTGTTTTATATATATTTTATGGTGACCAGGAAAAACTCATAATTAATTGCCCTGAAGATGGTAATAAAAATTACCGAAACGTCGGCAAGTTAAAAAAGTAGTTTTCTCAAAATAAGGACCCTACTCCAAAAAATTTTCCAACAATTTATATTTAATACTAATATTACTAAATTATTATATGACACAAACATATAACAATGACAAAACTAAACATTAAGAGTATGTAAAATTGATCTATTTCCCAAATATTACTATTTTGAACATTTCCACACAGCGTGAAGTGCTGGGTTCCATACTCGGCTGAGATTAGTCTATTTTTAGACGCAGAAAGTAGTCAGTATACTTAAGGGGTTATGCAGGTCAGAAATTTCGAAAAATTCGATTTTCGGTTTTTACATATTCGTATAGTGCAAAGCCTTATCTTTAATAATCTGAAAGAATTTTTTGAAAAATCTTGAAAATTGACCGATTTACAGCGGTTTTCATAGTACCCTTCCCCGGGCGCTTTCGGCCCAAGCGTCGCGGGAGCCTATTGTACTGGAAGCGCGCTAAGTACGTGGCTTTCTGTAACCCAGGTACTTATACCTGTACTATAGATGACCCTTTTAATCCTTATCTACAATATTTTCTATCTTATTAGAATTTTTAGGCATGAAATAAATCTGTACCTGATTTTCAAATGTGTTTTTTCTCGAAACTATGTTTTTTTGGACGGTGTACGTGATATCTCGAAAACCGTTAATCCGATTGACACCAAATTTCAATATGAAATTTGCAACAATTTGTGCTGTGGGTTTTTTGATATCTTTCACCATTTGTTTATTATTAACAATTGAATAAAGTGAAAATTTACTTTTTTTTTCAAACTACTGCCACAAATCGAATTTTTTAATTTTTTCAAAAACCCACGGCAGAGATTGTGGAAAATAGTATAAACGACTAAAGAAAATTTTTTGCGTTTGTTTCAGATGTATACAGTTCCGGAAATCCGATACACCGTTTGGGGACGGCAAAAAAATGCGTTTCAACATTTTTATTGCAACTTTTTTTTTTATGTAATAATTGACAATAAAAATTTTTTTTTTAGATAATTGAGACATTGATTTTTAATTTAAGACCAGTCCCATGTTTCTATGTTCAATAGTTGAGCCGCAATTAATTCCCAAAAAAAGTTAGCATTTTTCGCCACACGACCTGCATAACCCCCTTAAATATTTGATATGTGTCCATTGTCTCCAAATATTAACCTTTACCCCCACAAATTTACTTGGAAGTTGTATTATCCGGGGTATTTAATATTTGTTGTTTAATGTTTCATGTTTAATGTTTAATGTAATGTTTAATTGTTTTTTAATATCCAATGCTTGTATTACTCCGTGTGCAGGTAAATAATTTTTAAAATTGATCTGGAATGACAGTACTATCAGATTTCTTTTTCATTCAAGGTGAAAGATAAGAATGAATGATGGGTTATGTTATCATATTGCTAGAAGGTTCCATAATATATGTTTATCATTGAAATTCCATCTCCGCGACAAATAATAAATTTATGGAATTTGTTAGTAATAATATAATATTTTCTTGATCATATTGTTAACTCTTTTAGACTAAAGTAAGTAGGGTTGTTAGGCTATGTAATTTATCATAATTGATAGTTTCCTGTACATCTGCTTGTAGATTTAATTCGTTTCTTCCCTTACAGGGAATATTTTTAAATGTATTAAATAGCCTAGATACAGAGAAAAGTGTTATAATGTTCTAGTCATTCCTAAATCAGAATTTCTTCTGGTGTTTTATGTCTTAAAAGTGCAAATATTTCTTAATGAAAATGTGGTTTCCATATGTTTATATTTCTAAGATATTGGTGAGATAAAGAAAAAGGTGAATCTTATTTTAAAAAGAATATGTTAAATCAAATATCTGTCATTAATTAAGGTAGTTCTTACTTTCAGTTTATATAAAACTTTATATAAGTAGCAAAATGTAGCCCTCAAATATTTCTTTTATTAATAATACTTCAAGCTAGAAGGTACAGCGGAGAGCAAAAATTAATTACTTTAATAAAATATCCTTTTGCCTTTTGATATTGAGGTGAATTAAAGTCTTAATTAAGGAGTTTTCATTAACTTTAAGCAAGACGATAATTGGTGAGTATTCATTAAATTCCTTGGAATAAGCGAGGCCCTTCCGTAGCTTAATGAGTATGTATACCGTGCTTGGAAATTCTATCTATGTAGGGTACATGTCATTTCATTAGTCAGTCGAGCATGTGAATGGATTTATTATGATGCCTTTCAAAATTTTATGTTTTCAACAAAATACTTCATCCGACACTAAAATATATATAATTATAACCGCATAACGTGTCTCAATAGTTTAAAAATAAACCAGTGCATATGATTATAAATATTTTAAAATGACACCTAGTTATACGACAAATGTATGATTGTGGTACCAATGTTGTTCCTTATTTTAAGCCTATCCGTTTTAAAAAATGATTGGCATCGGTGAGGGACATGGTGTAACTTATCAAGACTCATTAACAGTTGTTTATGGTTGTTAACGTAGATTTACATCATTTTCAAACTTTCTATAATATCCTCTACTAAACTTCTACGCTGATATGTAAATAGTAAGGCGAATTTTAAAAATGAACGTAAGTAATTTGCATATACGCATAATATCGCTCTAACCACAAACGTGACATGATTTTTTATTTGCCACATCACATTAAAAAACAATTAAGAAATATTGAAAGTATATAAATACGCACTAAAAGCGCAATAACAATAATAAAAGTATCTATAACCTGGAACGCAGTAAATATACGAAATAATAATAATAATAATAATAATGCCTTACGTCCCCGGAGATATTGAGTCCGTTGTCGAGAACGAGAAATGCCGGATTTACTGGAACTACTCGTTCTCGACTGTCAGGCTAATCCAAGCCAACAAGCCTGACATAGTCCTCCTCGACCATCAACTCAAGGTGATGTATGTCATCGAGTTCTCGGCACCTGCAGAGAAAAACATCACCTTGAAGGAGGAGGAGAAACGGACCAAATATCGCGATCTCCGGTACGAACTCCAAGGGCTGTACCCAGGCTACTCGGTGACAATGGTCGTCCTTATAATCAGTGTACTCGGAGGGATAAAGCCTACGCTGCTCTCGGAACTGAAGATCATGCCGGCCTGCCAAAAATCAGCCGAGTGGCTGGCAGGCCAAATGCAGAAGGCGGTCATTTTGGGTTCTCTCCGTCTGCTTAGGGCACACGATTATGGTACCTACAATCACTGACCCTGCGGGACGTGGGGAGTGGCTGTAGTTGATGCACCGGCACGACTCCCGTAAGGCGTCGGAGGCCACGGGAGGACTGACCGGCATCGGGAAATCGAAAAATAATAATAATAATAATGATAGTAATAATTTACCAAATACGCAAAGTACAATGCATTCAGTAGAATATAAATATGAATTAAAAAATAAAGTAAAAAGAGAATACGTGCTTAAGAATTAGATAAAAAATTACATTGTAAATAAATAAGGGTAGAAAAAGAAGAAAAAGCCCACAAAAGACAAAATTGTGGTGAGTGTATTGACTCTCTGACACATTTACTATGATAATAAAACACTAGATAGAACAAAAAAAGAATAAGTAAGTACTAAAATTAATAGGTACTCCATGGTAGCCGAAAAAAAATTACTAATTTCTATTAAGCCCAAAATTAAAAATTTGGGTAACATGTAGATAAGTGGAAACTTTCATATAATTACAATTTATACTTGGTGTGCTACTAGTCAGCTTGATGAAGCTACAGAATAATTTTAATTATAGTTATACATAATAATTATTTTTTGAATCTATTAATTTGTGTAAAAATTCTGGGATGTGATAAGAGCCATTGATTTATTTTAAATTTAAATAAAGAAAAAGAATTTAAAAATTTTATTTCCAACAGAACTTGATTATGTATTTTGGATTATATATTTTGGGACCTAAGAAGGAACCACTTCCTCAAAAAAAGCACCTATTCCCAGGATAGCCGTTACAACGCTAATTACTTCGGGACAAAATCTCAGAATAACTGCGCTTAGAGGTCATCGATTGCTGTGCCTAGCGACAAGCCGAGATGAACTACAGGTCGCTGGAACATACTGATAAGCGCAGTTATTGACGCATGTCGTACATCGCTCTCTATCTCCGCTTGTTAAACTGCATCAAAATGGGACGGTGTTGAACTATGAACTGTAGAATCAAAAAAGTAATAGATGCCATTTAGGACTCGCGACTGAGGGAAGGATATTGTTTATAGGGGTAAAAAATTTGAGCATTTGGTCTGTACATTGTTTTATTAAATTAAACTCTTGTCGACGTTTCGATACAAATTTTTTTCATCTTTAGGGTTACAATAAAGAACTTTACTTAATAATAAGTTGGAATTTTTTTTCGTAGCCTTGAAGATGATAAAATAATTTATTGAAACGTTGACAACAGTTTAATTTAAAAAACCCGTATGAAGTCCTCTTCTTTTGCCAATGTAAATATATTACATGCACAAGACCATAACTTATAAATTTACATACACTTATATTGTATAACTATTATTTATTCTGCACAGTTAAAATTTTTAGTTATTGAAGTGTGGAAACTATTTTAATTATCTATTTGATTTTAGTGAAAATGAAACATCTAGTAACTGTAAGTAAAATCTCACAGACCCTGCTGATGTTCTCACTTGCTTTGAAACTACTGCGGCCGGCGTTAACATTGGGTGTGATGGCCTTAGGCACATGTCATGATTTCAGATTAATATATATGGTCAGTTCACATAGTTTGACCAACGCACCCCTAAGGAGTTAGAGTCCCTTAAAAGGGTCAGATGAAATTTTGTTTGTATTATTTGAAAAACGGTAAAAGGACAAAAATTTTGGCATTTACTTAGTTTTTCAAAGTTTATCAATAATTCTCAAGGTCTTACAAAAATAAAATATGTATTGTGACTTCTAAATTTTCTCTTTGATTTTCCTTTGATACAAATGACAATAAAAATAAATGATGTCATATATATATTTAGTAATTTGATATTAATTACTTGGACGAGGTCTTATTAAATTAGTTTAATAATATTCGATATATTAAATTCCATGGTATATAAGTAATTATTAACTTGCATCTCCGATATAATGAACCTGTCATATGAAATTGGTTTATGGTATACTAGACAAGGGCATTAATTCCCTTTTTTGTCATGCATTGTTGTTTGTCATGCTTCTTATAGTAATTATATACGTATCTACTTGTTAAGTCTGCCATCTTTTTAATTCTGCGTCGTCTTGTTATGTAGTATATTTACTGTAATTAAAGAGTGCCGTTTTTATTTTATTCTAAAAATAAATAAATAAATATATATATATACATATACAGGGTGTCCCAACCAAAAATAGACACCCTGAATAACTTTGGAGACAAACATTTTTTGAAAAGTTGGTGAAACACGTCGACCTTGTTTCTAAGGGGGACATATTTTAATATAATACTTATATACCTATCATCATACCTCTACCCTACACGGCCATCCCCTCAAAAAATTCAAATGGCAAGGGGGGTCGAGTGATACACATTTTGAAAGTTCTTTCAATTCCCTACATAACTGTGTATTTTTTTTAACTTTTATCGATTCGTTCTTAAGGAAAATAATTTTATTTTTGATGATTGCACACAATCGAAATTGTTTAAAAAATCTAAAATACACGGCACTGGATATTGGAATTTATAAAAAAAAACTACATTTTTTAGTGCTTTCAAATCGACAAAAAAACACTTTCCTTGTCCATTTAGTTTTAGAATAATAAAAGACTCATAAGTATTTGATAGTCCTTGAACATTAATTTGTTCACAACCAATTTTAAATCGAGATATATTTTACCAGAATGAGTTCTCAAAATGGTTTATACCCTTCAGGAGAGAATAGAAATTGTCAGCATTTATTTTAAAAACGATAATTGTGCTAGAGCCACGGAGCGCATATTCAATAGAAATCACCCAGATAGAAAGGTTGGTTCTCAGTATGTTTTACAATTATTGACAAAATTTATGGAAACAGGTTCTGTAGGAAACAAAAAGCATGAACCTCAGCGACCGATTAGGAATGAAGCAGTCGAAGTGGCAGTTCTGGGTCATTTGCAGATGGATAATACTCAATTGGTCAGGAAAGTAGCTGACGCTTCCGGTGTATCACGAAACAGTGTTCATCGAATTGTAAAGGCCCACAAATTTCATCCATACAAATTTAAATTGGTACACGAATTAAACGAAGATGATCCCGATCGTCGGCTTGAATTCTGTGAGATTTTTAGTGAACAATTAAACGGTAATGCCAATCTACTGTACAATACGTGTTTTTCCGATGAATCGACATTTCAGTTAAATGTGGAGGTAAACAGGCACAACTGTAGGTATTGGAGTGAAACCAATCCACATTTATTCATGGAAACTCATACCCAAAGGCCTTAGAAGTTAAATGTTGGGGCTGGCATCTTAGGGGATCACATTGTCAGGTCGTTTTTTATTCCTGACAAGTTAAATGGCGAAAGGTACCTCGATCTGTTAGAAAATAACATCGACCCAATGCCTACCCAAATCCTTGAAGAAGACAATAATCTTTAGAGAGCAAACTGTTTTTTCAATACGGATGGGGCACCCCACATTTTGCTATAGCAGTCCGTCAATTTTTGGATAATCGGTTTCCTGAGCGATCGATTGAAAGAAGAGGTTCTGTGGAGTGGCCCGCTAGGTCACCCGATTTAACTCCCTTGGATTTCTTTCTGTGAGGATATTTGAAATCGAAGGTATCTGCAACAAAACCCGCATCTCTGGAAGAGTTACGTGAAAGAATTGTTCGAGAATGCTGTTTATTGAGTCCAGATGTGTTCAGAAATGTTCGTACAGAATTTCAAGACAGATCATACTACTGTATGGAAGTCGGTGGGGGTCATTTTGAACAATACATATGATAATTTAAACTGCTTCTTTTATTTTTATTTCCCAAACCTAAAATAATGAAACAATTATTTCTCAGGAACGAATCGTTAAAATTTTTAAAAAATACACAGTTATGTAGAGAATTGAAAGACCTTTCAAAAGATGTATCACTCGACCCCCTTTGTCATTTGAATTTTTTGAGGGGATGGCCGTGGAAGGAATGATGACATTTCATTTAAAAAAATGTTACTTGACCCTGTAGAATCGTCTTGACTCACTCTGTATATTCAAAAACAATTTCCTGTTATAGACTTTCTTGTCTAGTTTACTTATGTTTCTAAATCAAGTTCCTAGCTATCATAAAACTCGAGATAGGGAAGTTGGACGCACTATTGCCCCACCCTGTATAAGTAATTTTATCTAGTAGATGTTGCACCTCATTTGTCACATTTTGAATCTTGTTGTCATCCTGTGTATGTGTATGTAACTGTCGGATTTTGGTAAATAAATAAATGTGATTAAAAATGCATGCATTTAACTTATCAGTGAACATAGCACTAATGTGAAATGGCTACAATACAGCAAGTTTTTCATGGTCGTAGATTAAACAACAATGCGTAATTTAACCGATTTTTTACACTAATTTTAAAAAATATGATAAAAATGTCATAACTTTATTCGTAGTTTATTTTTGAATTCCAATTTCCCTGTTGAAACTAACATTATACCAAACAACAATATTTCGTTGACCTTTACAAATATGTACCTTTTTACATTTTTAAATTTACGTTCCAAATATCCGTCCTTAAATATCGGAAAGAATTTATTTTCTAAAATAACCCGGTTTAAATGGAATATATCAAGTTTACTCGCAGAGTTCTCCAAATAAAATAAGTCGAGAAAAGAAACAAATTCCATCGAATTCTTTACACCGGAGTAAGTCGGTGAACGTGATATATTCGAATTATTTCCGAAAATTCTTCCTTTAGAAAGACATGTAAACATGTCCCTTTATAACTCTATATTCGATCGCTGCTTACATCCTTATAATGCCTCACTTGACATTCTGCTCGGATTACTCTCAATGATATCGAATAAGGAGGACAAGAAAAGTTACATGGTTTTATGCAGTGGCTAACTTTGAATCAGAAGGAGATTGTGTTATAGAGACATTTTTGGTGTTAAATCATGTGATTATTACACAGAAACCTGAAAAAATGTTCTAAAAATCCAAATTTAAGACTCACCGATACTATTTGATATATATTTAATGAATGGAAATATGTAAATCGGATTTATCCTAGAATTTATTTGCCTGAAATAATATTCAATAAAATGTTAATTTCTTATTATTTTAATATATCTTTATTTAGCTCAAGCTGTTTATACAAGGTGAGTCAGTTTTTTGTAGACAAACTTTAACAGGAGATAGAACACATGTTTTTAAAAAGAAAAGTTCCTATAAACATATGTCGTAGAACGCTTCGTTTCCGAGATACAGGGTGTTGAATATAATTTTTTTTTCTCGAATTTTCATTATAACTTATAAACGAATGCTTAGATTTTTTCCATGTTTGGGGGATAATGCCTATTAATTAAAGGGCATAAAACAAGCGATAAGAATGTTCAAAAACTTGCACAGTGGCGGAGTGGAGGGGGTGCTCAACCCTTTTCTTAAACAGAACTTCTACACCAATGACTATTTTTTTAAAAAACTATTATTTTCGTTATCTACATACAGTTTAACAAAAATAATGTCCCTTCTTCTCTTTCGAAATTCCTGTGCGTTTCCGAGTTATTTTGATTTTTAGTGTTTGATGTGGTACTAAATTAAGTAATTTATTCAGGGTGAGTCAGTTTTTTGTAGACAAACTTTAACAGGAGATAGAACACATGTTTTTAAAAAGAAAAGTTCCTATAAACATATGTCGTAGAACGCTTCGTTTCCGAGATACAGGGTGTTGAATATATTTTTTTTTTCTCGAATTTTCATTATAACTTATAAACGAATGCTTAGATTTTTTCCATGTTTGGGGGATAATGCCTATTAATTAAAGGGCATAAAACAAGCGATAAGAATGTTCAAAAACTTGCACAGTGGCGGAGTGGAGGGGGTGCTCAACCCTTTTCTTAAACAGAACTTCTACACCAATGACTATTTTTTTTAAAAAACTATTATTTTCGTTATCTACATACAGTTTAACAAAAATAATGTCCCTTCTTCTCTTTCGAAATTCCTGTGCGTTTCCGAGTTATTTTGATTTTTAGTATTTAATGTGGTACTAAATTAAGTAATTTATTCAGGGTGAGTCAGTTTTTTGTAGACAAACTTTAACAGGAGATAGAACACATGTTTTTAAAAAGAAAAGTTCCTATAAACATATGTTGTAGAACGCTTCGTTTCCGAGATACAGGGTGTTGAATATAATTTTTTTTTTTTCGAAATTTTTGAGTATGTATTTGTATGTATTGTATTTGAGTTTGATATAACAAATATTTATTTTGACTACATTGGAAAGAGATAAAGAATAAGGGATTTCGGCTTTTTAGAATCCTTAACAAACCATATTTAGGTAGGTTTCGTTGAAAGAATTAAATATTTAGCCGATAATTGATAATAAATGAATTACTTAATTTAGTACCACATCATACACTAAAAATCAAAATAACTCGGAAATGCACAGGAATTTCGAAATAGAAGAAGGGACATTATTTTTGTTAAACTGTATGTAGATAATGAAAATAACAGTTTTTTTTAAAAAAATAGTCATTGGTGTAGAAGTTCTGTTTAAAAAAAGTGGTTGAGCACCCCCTCCACTCCGCCACTGTGCAAGTTAATTAATAGGCATTATCCCCCAAACATGGAAAAAATCTAAGCATTCGTTTATAAGTTATAATGAAAATTCTAGAAAGAAAAATTATATTCAACACCCTGTATCTCGGAAACGAAGCGTTCTACGACATATGTTTATAGGAACTTTTCTTTTTAAAAACATGTGTTCTATCTCCTGTTAAAGTTTGTCTTCAAAACACTGACTCACCCTGTATACAATTAATACATAACGTAACTTAATTAATTATTTTAAACAAAAAAAATGGAACATATACATATGTTAACAATTTTTTACATATTCAGAAAGAAGTCTTTTAAACGTTGTGAAGTTATTACAAATTTATAGATGTATTGGAATATCACTAAATATTTTTAAACCTTTAGGGAATACAGAGTTATTAGTTTTGCTCCTACTAAATATTTCAATGAAAAAATCTGTAACATTCCTAGTTGGAAAATAATAATTATAATGACTATACTTTAATCTATCATATAGATAAGCTGGTACCAGGTTTTTCATTTTATAGATAAAAATTAAAGTTTTAAATATGACTCTTTGATGTACATTCATAAAGTTTAAAAATTCTTACAATAATTTTATGGGTGTATATTTATTACATCCAAGTATAATGTCATTGCTCTGTTTTATATTTTTTGTATTTGTTGTATTTGATTTTGATTTACATTAAATAAAACTGTTGAACAAAATTCTAAATGAGGCGCAATTATTAATGCTTTGTATAAAATTAATTTTGTATACATACTATGAGATGATCCCATTCTATATAAAACATGACATTTCTTTGACATTTTATTCATAATCAAATTTGCATGACTTTTAAAATTCAAATTTTGATCCATTATGTCTCCTAAATATTTAATTTCGGTAACTTTTTCCAGAGTATTAATATTTATTGATGTATTCAATGAACTTTAACGCTGTTAAATTTACAATTGTTTCATATGAACATATATTTAGATTTCTTAATATTTACATATAAATCATTGTTACACAAACCAATTGTACATATTTTTTATTTCATCATTCATTATACTTATCATTTCCTAGTGATTTGTTTAATTGTTATTCGTTGTAATTTGTTCTGTTACAGTCTTTTTCTATCATTCTTATCAAGCATGGACAAGTTTTATCATCTGCTCTGTGGTCACAATTCAGTTTAATTTTGAGTTTTTGTACTGTATTTAAGCAATTTATACATCTTTCGTAATCAACGATACATTCTCTTTCACTATTTTGCTTCATAATGTAATCACATGGAAGCCAGGCTATGTTTCGTCTTCGATAAAACATATTTAAATTTTTTTTATTTAATATCGATGGTAATTTATTTTTTTATATATCATTTAACTGCTTTTTAACTATAAAAAACAATACTTACTGACTGCCGAAGCTCTTCATTGTCAAGTGTCCAATATCAATTCATAGATAGATATAGACGGGTCGCGTGTTTAGGCTCACTCTCCCGTGTTGAGAATGAATACACCAGGGGCGTGCGATGAGTTTTGATACAGGGGAAGCAGTTTGTGATATAGAGTGATGGGTAGCGCGAGGCCTCGAGCGAAGCGAGGCAAAAATTATTTTAAGAAAAGGGACGTGGCTTCCATATACTCATTTTAAAACAAATGTCGAAAGCTGCAAAGTTATGACATCTAGAAAAAAGTACACTTGTAGGACCGCCACTCCTCAATAAACATAAAACATAAAAACACCACAAAAATTAGACAACCCCCGATTCCAAAGCCGAAGCTGCACGGGCGAGGGTTACACTTATGAAAAAAACGCAGACACACAACCATATCCACCGACATTGCCAGCGCCGGTGGCGAGGATTGAACCCGCATCGAAATAGAGAGTTTGTTAAGTAGTTAACATGCACATACCTACCTATTTACAATGTAGTTTAATCCGCCTCTCCTTTTTTGCGATGTCGGAAATAACTTCGTCGTAAAAGTTTGAATTTTTTGACATCTTCACAAAGTCACTTTCTATTGTTAACAGGGAAAATTTTGAAAGCCGCTCTTCACTGGTTAAATTTCTTGAAAAAGTTTTTATTCTCGTGTCCGTTTTGATAATTTTGAAAAAAAGGCAGCCATTCCACTAATACTTGAAAAAAACACTTTGCACTCTTTAAGACACGCTGCAGATTGAGCTAGAACTAAATTTAATCGATGCGCAAAACAATGTACAAATATTGCATTCTGAAAAGTCTCTTTTACTTTGGCCTGCAGGCCCCCCAATTCACCAGCCATTACAGCGGCCCCATCATAACTTTGGGCGATAAGTTTGGCACCACACTGTAGATCATCGACTATCTGACAAACTATAGTATATAAAGCTGCGGCCGTTCATGGCGTTGCTACGTCTAAAAATCCTAAAAAGCGCTCTTGGAATTTCCCATTTGGATTTATGTAGCGTACTACGATTGACAACTGACTAATATTCGTAATATCGGTTGTTTCATCTAACATAACTGCAACAAAAGGAGCTTTTTTATTTCTTGCTTGATCTTTTCTAAAACAATATTGCTTATCGACTGAATCAAATCATTTTGAATATGATTTGATGTACCGCGAAATATCGTGGAGTGTTCCAGATGGTTACTTAAAATTGTATCGTATTTTGCTAATAAATCAACTAAATTGATAAAATTGCCCCTATTAGCAACGCTTCGAGATTCAGTATGACCTCTAAAACTAAGTTCATTTTCGCCGAGAAAACAAACAATATCAATAAGTCCTTTTAACACTTTCTTTCAACTGCTGATCTAATGAATGCTCAATTCGTGATTTTCCAAATGTTTATTCTTTTAGCACGGCTCCCAAATGAGTTTCACACTTACCATGCCTTTTTGCCACTTTGTGAATGTTGTTTAAATCTGAAAAGCCATTTTTATTCCAAACACCTTTTCATTTGTGAACAGTACACATGGCCAACAAAACAATTTACACAAATTTTCACAACCCCTTAACTACTGATTAGCACTGTACACTTCAATATTAAAGTACCTATAGCATGATTTAACTTTCGTTTTTAAGAATTTTAAATCAGGTTTTGGTTTCCCATTTCTAATAATATCCAGTTTATCTTGAAACGAATATGTTGAAAATCCTCTTTTCAACAAATTGCACACCACACAAACGCAAATAATATTTTCCACAGTGCTAGAACCAGCTTCCAAATTTAATAAGTAATTCTAAATCTGCGTACACGCGCACTAATATTCAACGTTTTAAAAATCACTTGTCGCTGCACCACAGGTTTAGAAACACCAAAAAAGTTTTTACAAATATAGCACAAAAGCTGAGAATAATACTAGGAAGATTAATATTAAGTATAATATTGAAATCGATATTAAAATCGAGATTAAAATCTATAAAATAAAACGTATTACGATGCTATACAGCTCAGATATCAAGATTATGAAGTGGGATGGGATGCATTTCAATAAGTTACCTACTTACCAGAGACAGTTGTCTGCTTACATATATCGAAGTTGCGCGAGTTCGTGTTGGCTCGATTAATCGAGTGCGTCATCGTTACGGTTTTAGCGTGCAACATTATCTCAACTGCATAAAAGCAGGGCCGTATCTATTGAAATTGGGTAAAAGTAAATTTTAATGATTAATATATGTGATAAATAATAATTAGGTTCTATTTATGTGTTTTTTTTAAATAATCCCAGGGGAAGCACTGCTTCCCTTGCTTCCATGGACCGACCGCCACTGGAATACACCAATGTCTTCGAAGTCAATCGGGTACACTCTAAATACGTGGTATTTAGAAAACGTCTAAGTGAATAACACGATTCTTTGGGTAATAAGCCACTGTCCTACATATTATTGAAAAAAAAAATTTTAATTAAACCTCTGCACCCAAAGAATATCAGAGGTTGATTCTTAAAAAAATGTCACTCGTAAAAAATATTAACCTGAAAATGAAACTTAAATGTCAAATATGCTGAATGATTTAAAATTGACATTTTGAAATACACCTCACAGGGGTTTATTTAACAATTTTTTAAAATAATTTATAGGACAGTGACTTACTACTCAAAGAGTGTGAGAAGAGACGTTATAGAATGTCACAAATAAATGACTATAGACAATATAATTTTACTCTTGTGGTTGCTAGTTAAAAATATATGTGTGTGTTAGTGTTACATTCGCCAATACTGTCTATTTTATAGGGTTATTTTGCTGCTACTGTTGTGGTTACATTTTACTGTATATTTCTTCTTGCTTGTGATTTTGAATTCTTATAATTAGTACGACAGTTATAGTAGTTATTCATGTTTTATTTTTGGAATTTGCATAAAATACGTTGCATTTTGATTTAATAATTTTGATTTATGTATGCATTTTTTGTAAACGTTCAAATGGCAATAAATATCTTATTTTATCTTAAATATAATTTAAACATACATTCCAGTGGTCATAAAAAAGAAAGAAGCCTGATGGTGATTTTAAAAAATTGAAAGTTTTTTCTTCATATCTAACACTGACGTAGTTTTCCACGAAACACCAAAACACAATATACTGCACTCGACGCGCGTTTCGCCAACCAAGTTGGCATCATCTGGAGATGATTAAAACTAACCTTATGCTAACAGTGTATCCTATTTATACCTAAACTATGTTCGATGAACCGTGACCCACTAACTAATAAAGCGGGCTATTTGGGATAGCCCTTTGTCACTATTTATATTATTTTTACACTTGTGATTTCCAAGCTTCCAAATGTATCCAGGTGTATAGTATTTGTTATAACCTTAATTAATCTTAAATTGCTAATATCCATTTTATGGTTGTTATTAAACGCATATTGGGCAATACTAGACTTATCTGTTCTACCATATTTGAGATTGAATCAAGTTTGAATTGATCGTCTAGTTTGTTCAACATACTTTTGATTACAGTCCTTACAGCTAAATTCGTCAATCCCTGACTTTTCGTTTGTTTCAATTTTGTTTTTTGGATTCCCTAAAAGTTGTTGTAGTTTGTTTCCCGATGAATGAACCACTATCATGCCTACATTTTTAAAATCTTAACCAATACCACGGGTGAATCAAGGATGGAATGGAATCGATACAAATTTCGGATTTTCTTTTTCATTTTGAAAGGTCGAAGAATTTAGAAGCGACTCTTTAAATTTTCGTTTTCTAATTATTCTATCAATTAATCTTACGGAATATCCATTACTTGCAGCTATATCCTTAATCAATGCCTTTTCTTTTTCAAACAATTCCTCATTGAGGGAGAAGCTACTTCCACAATATCTAAGTAAAAGTTGCCCCTAGAAAGCCTCCTCGTTTTTACACATTTTCCAAAATACTACAAATACAGGCGAAATCAACTTGTCATTTTCTGGGAAACGATTTCACATAATATAAAAGAGTTTAAGATACTCGTTACAACTATACGCAAAATTCAGGTAAGCTTAATACCAATGATAATAATAATAATAATAATAATAATAATAATAATAATAAGGGGTGCAAAGGACCGGCAACCTCCACGTTGGTGCACCCTGGACAGGCAGAGGCAACTCTGCCTGACTAATGCCGGCCGGGAGTACCAGGGCTAACCACCCTGGTACTCTTACAGCTCGGGTTCCATATAACCTAAGAAGGGCCCCTCACAATCGACCTCGATCGGATAGAGGTCAAGGACAGATGGGAGGGGCCTTACCGGACGGTCCTAACGATGACGACAATGCTATTGCACATGGACGCTTTAAGTGGACGAGGGAACTTCGGGATGACTTGCTGACCTGCCGCGAGAGTAGCGAACCTGAGCGAAGGGGATACATGGCGCGAATGCATGCACTTTGGTGCGAAATGCATCCCGAGCATCGCGCCTTCTCTCAACAACATCTGAGAGATCAAGTATCCTTTCTGCTCAGGACGGGTTACGTAAGGGCACCCCGCCAGCTGGAAGAACTGCCAGCCGCAATCCCACCGCGGCAATTACCAGCTGATGGGGAACATCCTTTAGAGTTCACCGGTGTAGACTTAAGGACGAGGGTTAGCCTTAACACCAGGGCTAACCTAAAGCCACAAGACCTGGCTAGAATGGACGCGGTCATCGATGAGGAAATTCCGGAAGATGTAGACATCTGGCAAATCAACTGTGCCGTGTACAACGCCGCGAAGCAACTCGTCCCCCGTGAGAGGTCAACCAATCACGGGGTCGAGAAAGCCAAGCGGCGTGTACAAAAAATCGAAGGCAAGATACAGTCGGCCAGACAACACGCTTCTCGGATCCAGAGTGTGGTGGAATATAAGACGACTGGTAGAGTTTTTACTCCCAGGATCCGGCGCATAGCTGCCGGATTAAGACGTCAACACCATACTCTAAATCTGACAGTGATGCTTACCATCAAGCAGCACTGTCTAGATAGGATCCGAGCGCTCATGGCGATAAAGAAAACATTGAAGAGGCGGGTGAGGAGTATGGAACAAAACAATTTGTTCCGTACGAATCCTTCCCGCCTCTTTCAAGAGCCGCAGCGTGTTGTCGAGAATCCGCCGACTGTAGAAGATGTCGAAACCTTCTGGAAGGGAATCTACGAAACGCCGCGTCCATTCAATAGCGACACTCCATCAATTGCACACTTCGAGGCTCTGTGTCACAGACATCTTGAAGAGCCAGAAGAAGTGTGCCCGGCAATCAGTACGGAGGAAGTCCAACAAGCACTTGTTGGTACCAAGAACTTCGCTGCCCCGGGCCCAGACGGCATTAACAACTGGTGGTGGAAGAAATTTCCTTCCACTCACCGCCGTCTGGCGCGAGTTTTCAACTCATGGTTGAACGAGGGGCAGCAGATTCCGGACTGGTTCGTCGAGGGACGTACTGTGCTAATCCCCAAAAAGGGGGATCTTTCCGACCCGAGGAATTATAGGCCGATCACCTGCCTTAACTCCTGCTACAAGATATTTACACGTATCTTGTATGCTAGGACGCTGAGGTCTGTTGATCCGGTCTTCCAGCAGATACACGAACAGCGTGGTGCCAAGAAGGGCATGGCAGGTTGCAAGGACAGCCTGCTGATAGATCGCTGTATTACACAGGATTCTGTGCAATACAAGCGGAATCTATCGATGGCCTGGATTGATTACCGCAAGGCATTTGATACAACATCGCATGAGCTGTTGTTGTACTTGCTCGAATGTCTTGCGGTACCAGCACCACTAGTGAGATGCATAGAACAGCTGCTACCGCTCTGGAAGACCCGCTTCACCATAACATCAGGTGCACAGCGGGTCACGACAGAGCAGGTGGCATTTAGGAGAGGAGTTTTCCAGGGTGACTCCCTGAGTCCTCTCCTCTTCTGCATCTCACTGCTGCCGTTGTCTGTTGGGCTCCGCCAAACCCGCGGATATCAATGTGGGCCACCCAGCGACCGGAGGCATAAGGTCACCCATCTATTTTATATGGATGACCTTAAACTTTATGCCTCCGGAGAGCGCGAACTACAAAACGCTCTTAGGGTGGTCGAAGAATATACGCGGGCAATTGGTATGGAGTTCGGGTTGGATAAATGTGCAGTCGTCCACCTCAAGAGAGGACGATGCGGGGAATTTCCTGAAGATGCGCAGCTCGCAGACGGAAGCATCCTAAGACATCTGGATGCCGAAGAGACCTATACATACCTGGGTGTGCAACAAAGGCACATCCAAGATGTAACACTAATAAAGGATTCTCTCCGCGGCAAGTACAGACACCGCCTCCGAAAGATTTGGTCTTCCGAACTTTCGGGGAAGAACAAGGTGTCTGCAACCAATATGCTTGCCGTTCCGATTCTGCTCTACTCCTTCGGAGTAGTAAAGTGGAGGGTAGATGAGCTGCGCCAATTAGATAGGGATATCCGCAAGATGATGAATATTCACAGAAGTATTCATCCTAGATCGTCCGTTCCTCGTGTGTACCTCCCACGTCAACGGGGGGGCCGAGGACTCTTGAGCTTGGAGTGTACGCATGGCAGAGTAGTACTGAGTATGGCATGTAACATACTCAGGAGCTCAGATCCCCTCTTGCGGTTCGTAAAACATCACGAAACTGTAGGAGTGGGAGCAGGATTTTTCAAGGCAGCAAAAAGAGCCGCAGATGAACTCGGTCTCGCATTTGACATCAGGCGAGGAGGCCGGCGAGGTGCTGATGTTGAGTCAGTCACCGAACTTCAGCCAAATCGTCTGAAAGCCCGAATAAGAGCTGCCGAACAAGAAAAACTGTTTCGGCAGCACGTCGATAAACCCCAGCATGGTGTCTTCTATAAGAACATAGAAACACTGGGTTTATCGACCAGGCTGACCTTCGCCTTTCTAAGGTCAGCAGGGCTTAAGTCGGAGACCGAGGGATTCATTATGGCCTGTCAAGATGGTGTTATCAACACCTTGGTCTACCGTAGCCGCGTGTGGCGTGTAGAGGTTCCTGATATCAACTGCAGGACCTGCCATCAGGCGCCGGAATCGCTCATGCACTTACTATCTGCATGCCCTATATATGCGATTTCGGCCTACATCCACCGGCATAACGCG
Source organism: Rhamnusium bicolor (assembly GCA_029963845.1). Taxonomy (NCBI): domain Eukaryota; kingdom Metazoa; phylum Arthropoda; class Insecta; order Coleoptera; family Cerambycidae; genus Rhamnusium; species Rhamnusium bicolor. The sequence goes on along the minus strand of JANEYF010000538.1, from coordinate 842,138 downwards.
GCGTTACGAGTGCTATACTACCATCTAAGGCACTCGTACGGAGTAGACCAGACACCAGTGCTGCCTTACGTCCCCGGAGATATTGAGTCCGTTGTCGAGAACGAGAAATGCCGGATTTACTGGAACTACTCGTTCCCGACTGTCAGGCTAATCCAAGCCAACAAGCCTGACATAGTCCTCCTCGACCATCAACTCAAGGTGATGTATGTCATCGAGTTCTCGGCACCTGCGGAGAAAAACATCACCTTGAAGGAGGAGGAGAAACGGACCAAATATCGCGATCTCCGGTACGAGCTCCAAGTGCTGTACCCAGGCTACTCGGTCAAAATGGTCGTCCTTATTATCGGTGTACTCGGAGGGATAAAGCCTACGCTGCTCTCGGAACTGAAGATCATACCGGCCTGCCAAAAACCAGCCGAGTGGCTGGCAGGTCAAATGCAGAAGGCGGTCATTCTGGGTTCTCTCCGTCTGCTTAGGGCACACGACTCTGGTATCTACAGTCACTAACCCTGCGGGATGTGGGGAGTGGCTGTAGTTGATGCGCCGGCGCGACTCCCGTGAGGCGTCGGAGGCCACGGGAGGACTGACCGGCATCGGGAAACCGAAAAAAAAAAAAAAATAAAAAAATAATAATAAGGGGTGCAAAGGACCGGAACAGGGGTGCAAAGGACCGGCAACAGGGGTGCAAAGGACCGGCAACCTCCACGCTGGTGCACCCTGGACAGGCAGAGGCAACTCTGCCTGACAAATGCCGGCCGGGGGGTACGAAGGCTAACCACCTAGTACCCCTTTCCCTTCTGGTTCCTTATAACCTAAGAAGAAGGGCTCCTCACGACCGACCCCAATCGGATGGGGGTCAGAGACAAGTGGGAGGGGCCTCACCGGAACGTCTCAATGATAACAACCGCAACGGACAAGGACGCTTTAAGTGGACGAGAGAACTTCGGGATGACTTGCTGACCTGCCGCGAGAGTAGCGAACCTGAGCGAAGGGGATACATGGCGCGATTGCATGCACTTTGGTGCGAAATGCATCCAGAGCATCGCGCCTTCTCTCAACAACATCTGAGAGATCAAGTATCCTTTCTGCTCAGGACAGGTTACGTAAGGGCACCCCGTCAGCTAGAAGAACTGCCAGCCGCAGTCCCACCGCGGCAATTACCAGCTGATGGGGAACATCCTTTAGAGTTCACCGGTGTAGACTTAAGGACGAGGGTTAGCCTTAACACCAGGGCTAACCTAAAGCCACAAGACCTGGCTAGAATGGACGCGGTCATCGATGAGGAAATTCCGGAAGATGTAGACATCTGGCAAATCAACTGTGCCGTGTACAGCGCCGCGAAGCAACTCGTCCCCCGTGAGAGGTCAACCAATCACGGGGTCGAGAAAGCCAAGCGGCGTGTACAAAAAATCGAAGGCAAGATACAGTCGGCCAGACAACACGCTTCTCGGATCCAGAGTGTGGTGAAATATAAGACGACTGGTAGAGTTTTTACTCCCAGGATCCGATGCATAGCTGCCGGATTAAGACGTCAACACCATACTCTAAATCTGACAGTGATGCTTACCATCAAGCAGCACTGTCTAGATAGGATCCGAGCGCTCATGGCGATAAAGAAAACATTGAAGAGGCGGGTGAAGAGTATGGAGCAAAACAATTTGTTTCGTACGAATCCTTCCCGCCTCTTTCAAGAGCCAAAGCGTGTTGTCGAGAATCCGCCGACTGTAGAAGATGTCGAAACCTTCTGGAAGGGAATCTACGAAACGCCGCGTCCATTCAATAGCGACACTCCATCAATTGCACACTTCGAGGCTCTGTGTCACAGACATCTTGAAGAGCCAGAAGAAGTGTGCCCGGCAATCAGTACGGAGGAAGTCCAACAAGCACTTGTTGGTACCAAGAACTTCGCTGCCCCGGGTCCAGACGGCATTAACAACTGGTGGTGGAAGAAATTTCCTTCCACTCACCGCCGTCTGGCGCGAGTTTTCAACTCATGGTTGAACGAGGGGCAGCAGATTCCGGACTGGTTCGTCGAGGGACGTACTGTGCTAATCCCCAAAAAGGGGGATCTTTCCGACCCGAGGAATTATAGGCCGATCACTTGCCTTAACTCCTGCTACAAGATATTTACACGTATCTTGTATGCTAGGACGCTGAGGTCTGTTAATCCGGTCTTCCAGCAGATACACGAACAGCGTGGTGCCAAGAAGGGCATGGCAGGTTGCAAGGACAGACCGCTGTATTACACAGGATTCTGTGCAATACAAGCGGAATCTATCGATGGCCTGGATTGATTACCGCAAGGCATTTGATACAACATCGCATGATCTATTGTTGTACTTGCTCGAATGTCTTGCGGTACCAGCACCACTAGTGAGATGCATAGAACAGCTGCTGCCGCTCTGGAAGACCCGCTTCACCATAACATCAGGTGCACAGCGGGTCACGACAGGGCAGGTGGCATTTAGGAGAGGAGTTTTCCAGGGTGACTCCCTGAGTCCTCTCCTCTTCTGCATCTCACTGCTGCCGTTGTCTGTTGGGCTCCGCCAAACCCGCGGATATCAATGTGGGCCACCCAGCGACCGGAGGCATAAGGTCACCCATCTATTTTATATGGATGATCTTAAACTTTATGCCTCCGGAGAGCACGAACTACAAAACGCTCTTAGGGTGGTCGAAGAATATACGCGGGCAATTGGTATGGAGTTCGGGTTGGACAAATGTGCAGTCGTCCACCTCAAGAGAGGACGATGCGGGGAATTCCCTGAAGATGCGCAGCTCGCAGACGGAAGCATCCTACGACATCTGGATGCCGGAGAGACCTATACATACCTGGGTGTGCAACAAAGGCACATCCAAGATGTAACACAAATAAAGGATTCTCTCCGCGGCAAGTACAGACACCGCCTCCGAAAGATTTGGTCTTCCGAACTTTCGGGGAAGAACAAGGTGTCTGCAACTAATATGCTTGCCGTTCCGATTCTGCTCTACTCCTTCGGAGTAGTAAAGTGGAGGGTAGATGAGCTGCGCCAATTAGACAGAGATACCCGCAAGATGATGAATATTCATAGAAGTATTCATCCTAGATCGTCCGGAGAACTTCAGCCAAATCGTCTGAAAGCCCGAATTAGAGCTGCCGAACAGGAAAATCTGTTTCGGCAGCACGTCGATAAACCCCAGCATGGTGTCTTCTATAAGAACATAGAAACACTGGGTTTATCGACCAGGCTGACCTTCGCCTTTCTAAGGTCAGCAGGGCTTAAGTCGAAGACCGAGGGATTCATTATGGCCTGCCAAGATGGTGTTATCAACACCTTGGTCTACCGTAGCCGCGTGTGGCGTGTAGAGGTTCCTGATATCAACTGCAGGACCTGCCATCAGGCGCCGGAATCGCTCATGCACTTACTTTCTGCATGTCCCATATATGCGATTTCGGCCTACATCCACCGACATAACGCGGCTTTACGAGTGCTATACTACCATCTAAGGCACTCGTACGGGGTAGACCAGACACCAGTGCTGCCTTACGTCCCCGGAGATATTGAGTCCGTTGTCGAGAACGAGAAATGCCGGATTTACTGGAACTACTCGTTCCCGACTGTCAGGCTAATCCAAGCCAACAAGCCTGACATAGTCCTCCTCGACCATCAACTCAAGGTGATGTATGTCATCGAGTTCTCGGCACCTGCGGAGAAAAACATCACCTTGAAGGAGGAGGAGAAACGGACCAAATATCGCGATCTCCGGTACGAGCTCCAAGTGCTGTACCCAGGCTACTCGGTCAAAATGGTCGTCCTTATTATCGGTGTACTCGGAGGGATAAAGCCTACGCTGCTCTCGGAACTGAAGATCATACCGGCCTGCCAAAAACCAGCCGAGTGGCTGGCGGGTCAAATGCAGAAGGCGGTCATTCTGGGTTCTCTCCGTCTACTTAGGGCACACGATTCTGGTATCTACAGTCACTAACCCTGCGGGATGCGGAGAGTGGCTGTAGTTGATGCGCCGGCGCGACTCCCGTGAGGCGTCGGAGGCCACGGGAGGACTGACCGGCATCGGGAAACCGAAAAAAAAAAAAAAAAAAAAAAAAAAATGTGTATTTTTTCTATTACAAAAATAATTACATAAGTAAAAGTGAATAGGAGGGAGGCGATATTCATATATTATGCTCTTCCATATAACCACCCCATATAAACTACATAAAATAGAAAGGTGTAAATAATAAAAAAGATATGAATTGGATAATAGATGTTTACAAGCAACAGGCTGTAAAATATTATGTATTTAAGTGCTACGTTTGTTTATTAAGAAATTTTTGATCTGTTTTCTGAATGTGTCAATATTATTACTAGATTTTAATTCGGGAGAAAGAGAATTAAATAGTTTAACGGCATTATAGCTAAATGAGCGTTGAAACTGGGCAGAGCTATGCTTGGGGACAGTGAATAGATTACAGTGACGTGTGTGACATTGATGAATATCAGTACCTTTCTTCAGTTTATCAAATAAGTACCTGGGAGACTGAAATTTAATTATTTTAAAAATTTGACAGGCCATGTGACAATCAGCACGTTCTGAAAGATTCAACCACTTGGATTTATTAAAATGTTCAGTAATATGATCGAACTTACGCAAATTATAGCAAAATCTTATACAAGCATTCTGAACTCTTTGCAGACGTTCTTTATCACGGTTTAAGATAGCTGGCCAATAAACCGTGTCACAATAGGAAATATACGCTAAGATCAAGGAGTCAGTAAGTCTAAGTTTAACATCTATACTTAGAATATCTTTGTGCATGTATAATAATTTAAGTTTACAAAAAGATTTTTGTAGGAGGACGTTAACATGTTTAGAAAATCTTAACTCTGTATCAAGCCAAATTCCAAGATTTTTACAATTTTTTACCGGCTCTAAGATATGCGAGTTTAAAACAATTTTAAAGTTAGCATCATTAGTAATTTGTATTTTGTGCTTTCCAAAGACTAGAAATTCTGTTTTCGCCTCATTTAGTATCAATCCATGATCAGCAGAAAATTTGGTGTCTCTAATTTAGGGCATTCTATACTTTTCGGTGCATAAATAAAACAACATATACTCTTATTTTTGTTGAGTAAAATATGATCTTGAGAAAAAAGTATATAACTAGCACATTTCAGAACATTATTATTAGAAGACCAAAGGCGTTAATTAATGATTTCCTATAAATAAATAATTACCCATCAAATAATACAAACAAATTCAAGATTATGTGTTTAATGTCAACATAAAGCATTGAATTAATGTTATTAATGTCTGTGTTTTCAGTGACACCTGTTTTAAATGAATAACAATTTGTCACATAAGTACAAAAGCACCACTGCATATAATACCAGCGATGTTAAGGGTACTATTAACAACCCAAATTTCTATTGCTGGAAGTTATAATTTTCCTAATGTAGAAAATCTTTCTTTTTTCAAAATACGTACTTATGTTTTATACTGTATGCAAAGTTGAAAATGTTTAATACCGGGTTCGGAAACAGAATTGAGCGGTATTTGATAGGTTGCTGTAGAACAATAATGGGCATTTCCCATATAAACTTTTTATTTGTTTATTCGATAATATTTATAAATATGAAATCACAAAATTTTTCCCGATTTCTTTGAGCCCAGGAGTTAAAAAAATAGCAAAGTTTTGAATCTTAGTCTTATGACTAAAGCTGGCCGAGGTGGCTGGAGAACAGCCACGGTCTTGCGCTGGCGTCACACGTGCCGATTTAGAAGTGATTTACGCTGCAGTCTTATTGGAAAGGTTAATGCGTGAGGTTGTTCCTATAAATTATACATAATGTCAAACGCGCCAAAGGGTAAAAAACGACCGTACGCGGACACAGTGAATAAATTTATCGGTGAATTTCCGGATTCATTCTATGACGGATGCAAAATAATTTGTAAAGTTTGCAATCAAGACTTAATGTGCTGGCACAAAACAGATTGTCGTCGTCATATCAATACCGTGCAACATCAAAATAAAAAAAAATGGCATGCCTTTGACAACTCAGTTTATGTTTAATTTATTGTTAATGTTAATAGCTTGTAATATTCCGCTACACATACTGGATAAACAACCATTTCGGGAGTTTTGGAATAAATACAATCCCCAGGTGAACTTACCAAGTCGTACATCGTTACGTAGATATATTCCAGCTGTTCGTGAAGACATTGCAAATAGGATTAAATGTGGATTAAAAAATACACGGCTCTGGTTATGTATTGACGAGACGACAGATTGTAAAAGAAATTCTATTTTAAATATTATAGTACGTGTACTGGACCCTCTTAAACCAACATTTCCACTTTTACTAGCTAGTAAAAGACTAACTGCGTGGACTGGCGAAATAATTACGTATGTGGTGTTGGAGACATTCGAAAAATTTGAACTTTCAACAAGTCAAGTATTGATGTTTGTGACTGATGGTGCCGTGACAATGCGCGTGGTAGGCCGTTCTCTTCAAAGAGACAATTGTAGGTTTTTACATGTTACGTGTAAAGTGCATGCGTTACATCATGTGGCAGAAACGATTCGAAAATGTTTTCCAGAGGTAGATGCATTAATAGCAAATACAAAAAAAAGTATTTCTCAAATCTCCTAAACGGCTTCGAGCATTTCACAGACAGTGTCTTGGTATCCCTGAACCACCAGAGCTGAGTCTTACAGACAAGCTTTCAAGACGTTTCCCTTGAAACAGACGCAATAGAAAAATTGCAAAATAGTTCATTGTCGTTAGTGGAATCGCTGCAAATAGTGGACGACGTAAATACATAGCTACAGGATATAAATGACGCAAAAAAATAATCACGTTAGTGAAAAATTCAAGAGTTTATTACAGAAAGATCATGATTTTAGCAAATTAAGACAAATTTGTGATGGTGCATCTACAACTTCATTAAGTGAGTTCACAGATTGTTTTACTTATGCCTATATTACATCCGTAGATGTCGAACGGTCACAGCTGTAGAAACATACCTGATGCTATTATACTATAGATCTTCCCCACTTTGTGATGATGACAACCAAACTACTTCATAAATCTGCTTAAAAGGGTGAGTTTTATAGAAATTTTTATAAAATGTAACATTATTGTTAAAATTTATTTCCATTTATTGTACTTATTCAGGTATTATGATATGATGTAAACATATGAGTCATATGACGGCTCTGTCGGCCAGGTGACCTCGGCCAGCTTACTTCCAGACCATTAGTGAAATATTTGTAAACTATTCTTTTTTTCGTAATCAAAAGGAAAATTTATCATCCCGTTTTTCTTTTGGTTTTTGAAAATGCTGATTTTTTATAGTTATGACATTTTGAGGATTACACAATGAACAACTCTAATTTCAAAATGTCATAAATTAAAATTTTCGAAAACCAAAGAAAAACTGGGTGATAAATTTTTCTTCTGATTACAAAAAAAAAAACAGTTTGCAAATATTTTAATAATGGTCTAGAAGTAATCAGGGTCGGCAGCGCATTTTTGTAACTTTTTTTTCTCAATTTTTTTTTCAATTTTTTTCTGCAAAATTTCTTCATTCGGTACTGATAGTTGTGCCTTAAAATATTGTTTGGATTCCATGCTCTAATACTGAGATATGGTATAGCCTAAATCCACCAGCCGCCACTGAACACGAGCAGCCAATGAAAGTGAAAACGGTACCGCAGTATTGCCAGTTTTACGTATTGTTTAAAATCATAATTGGCGATTATACTTTAAAGTTGGCAAGTCGTACGACTATTCAGTGGTGGAACAACAGGTAGATAGATATATGGTGAGGCAATGACCGGCTGGCGGACAAATCGAACCGATCCACAAGACTAGTCCGTTGTTGTATGGCATAGTGTTTACACGCTAATTTATTCCTCTCCGTTGTATTTTATGTTGTTGAATTATTCATAATTTAATTTGTTGTATTTTATTGTTGATATTAATTTATGTCAGACGTGCGCAAGGGTAAAAAACAGCCATATGCTGACAAAGTGAATAAATTTATCAGATATATTCTATAGCGGTGCTACAATAATTTGTAAGATGTGCGAGACAGACCTGATATGCTGGATTAATTATGATTTTAGCCGTCACGTAAATACTGTGCAGCATAAAACAAAAAAAATTGCGTGGCTTCGAAAACACAGTTTATGTTCGATTCACTGTTAATGCTGCTTACCTCTGATGTTCCGCTGCATATCCTTGAAAAACAATCATTTCGGGAGTTCTGGAATAAATACAGTCCCCAGCTGACGTTATCAAATCGCACAACGTTGCGTAACTATGTACCAACTGTACGCAAAGACATTGTAAATAAAATCAAATGTGTATTAAAAAAATACACGGCTGTGGTTATATGTTGACGAGACGACAGGTCGTAAAGAAATCTATTGTAAATATTATAGTACGTATACTAGACACTCTTAATCCGACATTTCCACTATTACTAGCTAGCAAAAGACTAACTGAGTGTACTGGCAAAACAATTACGTGGGTGGTGCTGGAGACGTTAGAAAAATTTGATCTGTCAACAAGTCAAGTGTTGATGTTTGTGACCGATGATGCCGCGACAATGCGTTTAGTAGGTCATTCTCTTCAAGAACACGGATGGAAGTTGATACATGTTACGGGTAAAATGCATGCTTTAGATCTTGTGGCAGAAACTATTCGATAAGGTTTTCCAAAGGTAGATATTTCCATTGAAACAGCTTTAAAAACTATTCACAAGAACTATAAAAGACTACATGACGCCATACAAAACTTGCAAAACAGTACGTTGTCATTAGCGGAGACATTGCAAATAGTGGACGAAGTAAATCCACTGCTACACTCTATAGGTGACGCAAAAAATTAGCCCATTAGAGAAAAGTTCGCACGTTTGTTAAAGCAAGACACCGGTTTTACCAGATTAAGATAAATTTGTGGTGATACTGATGTGCAACTGCAGATCCGTTAAGTGCATTCAAAGACTATTTTAAGTATGCCTGTATTACATCAATAGGTGTCGAACGGTCATTCTCAAAATATAAGCATATTTTTTCACCACAGTAAACATCACTCACGGAGACAACCATAAAAACATACCTGATACTGCAAAGTTTTTACAGATCTTCTCCAGTTTGTGATAACCAAGCTAGTTAAGAGGGTAAGTTGTGCATCGTTGTTATAAATTGTAACAGTTTATTGCTTTTGTTACTACTTAATTGCTGTTACTACGCTTATTATAATGCGTACGCCAAGACCGCCGCACATTTCTGCCAATCCCATTTATGTATAAAATATATACTGACCGGCACAAAAAGTGGGACGCAAGAAAAATTGACATATTTTTAATTAAAATTTTTCTTAGTATAAACAAAACGTGTAAAATTCCTTCTTGGTGTCTTTTCAAAGTATTTACGATTATAAAACGAAATTTCTTTATTTAATGACGCGTATTACCTCCTATAGCTCTTATTACATTCTAACGTCTACGTTGATTGCCTTTAATTACGTGTTGGATGGCCTCTTGAGAAATATTTTCCCACTCTTCCTGTAGTGCATCCCTAAGTTATCGCAGTGTTAACAGCTGCTCACGCGACGTTTCCTGATCCGCCTTCCCAGCATATTCTATATGTGCTCTATGGCATTTTGGTCAGGACTATGTGCTAACCAGTCTGGAGCTTCATTATCAACGGAGGCAGTTTCTAACAATTCTGACCAAGTGCAGACGAGCATTATCGTGCATTAAAAGAAATTGCTTACCAATAATAATATAATAAGATTATCCACAACAAATAATCTGTAACAAAATTTGTCTGCTTTTAAACGTCAGAGGATTCCTATCAAAACACTCGATAACATCAATATTGGATAAGTTGTCTGCGCTTGAGTAGCTAGCACATCTCTATTTTTCAATTACTAGAAAGAATACATTTGGTTGGTAATATTTATCAATGGAATCACAAACATACACACTCTAATAATGGTATTGTTAGTAATATCAGAGCCTGTCTAGAATTGATTTTAATCTGGAAAAGTTTCAATGTATACAAGAATTACTTTCATTGACTGTAGTGAAATGCTTATAGCAATCTAAGCGTTCATATCCCTAGACTAACATTTCAATAGGTTGAGTGTTTTCATTTTACAACTACGGACCAATGTTTTAAAATGTTCTCCATTTCATCCATATCTGCCACATGTGTAGTACGCATCATGTTTTTGATACTTTTTATGGAAAAATAAAAGGCTATCTAGTTTTTACTTTAATTGGATATTTACTTTTATTAACTTAAATGCACTTTTATCATTGTTATCAGTGGCGGTTGGTGAAATATGAGTTGTATTATATTTTGATCTTTGAGCATTAAACTCAAGCGATAATTTAATGCATGACTCTTATTACTTAAACGAGGAAATTTTGTAAAAACAATGTTGTAAAAATGGTGTGACCCCTCCTTGTTTTTCTTAGACGAATAATTTTTAAAGATCAGAGTTTGTAAGAATAAGAATAACTGTTCCTACTGGCCCCTACTATTTGTATTTGTTTATATTAGTTCCAATAAGTGTAGTCAGTAAAGGAATGCAAGTTAGGGCTCCTAATAGTAAGGCGGCACGTGCTTTAGAATGAGTCTAGCAGTTATCGCTTCGGCTGTCGCATATGTGCCGCTATATTCTTGATAGCCCCAACTCGCATTCCTTTACTGATTACACTTATTGGAACTAGTTATAGTTAGATTTCTTTCAAGTTAATTAAACAAATTTTGTTAGAGCACTTGCAATTTAACCATAGATATGAATATGAATTGGTGTAATATGTTGTTTCTACAGCATTTTTCATTTTGATAAATTTTTCTTCTATCTGTTGAGCTATTTGAACTTAATTGTGTTTATCTAGTGTATTTAAATTGTCACCCAAATTGCCTGTAGTGACCATTGTTAGTAGTGCTACTCTACGAAATAGAATAACTGTAACTTTCTCTCAAGCTCCTCTGATTCTCTTTTTTGTAGATTGTGTTGTATTCTTTCGCTTAATTTTTCTATATACTGATCATTAATATTTTCTGAAATAAGATATGAATTACTTGACCCATATCTGCTAACTTCTGATGAAAAATATCGAAATTCTTTTGGTGTTCATTTAAAAGCTGTTCATAAGAGCTATGATGGCCAAGATGCAAGTATGTCTTGTTGATATTAACTTAGTTGTTTTGAAATTTTTTTCCGTTGATGGACAATTTTCACTTGCTGTTGCTTCAATTTTAGCTGAACATTATCAATTTGTTGTCCCTTTAAACCAAAATCAAATTTTCCGTTTGAACTTTTGTCAACCTACTTCAAATTTATGAATTAATATGTAATGGAAGTTATAAATGGTAACATTTATAGGTGTAAAGTATAACTGAAGTTATTTAAATTTTATGGAATGAAATGAAATATAATAAGGCTAAACGTTTTTTTGCTAATTATTATTTTCTAACTTTTATAAAAATTATCACAGATAAGTATAACATACATCTTTTTAAACAATTATTTTCCTGGCTATTTGCCAAAACCCTGAAACCTGAATTATATAAAAAGATAATATGCACATTATGTTCAGTACGACTCAATAATATTATTTTTAAATCCAACTGTTCTGTTCAGTAAAACCAAAAATAGGTAAAACCGAAGAACTCACAAGTTGAACAATCATTTTAAAACATCCACCCGACACGTGTTTCTGCATTTTTGCGTTGTCATGGTGGCCCTTAGAAAGCCTTTTGGCAAATAGCCGGGAAAATAATTGTTTAAAAAGATATATGTTACACATATCTATGATAAGTCTTGTAAAAGTTAGAAAATAATAATTAGCAAAAAATTTTAAGCGTTAATATATTTCATTTCATTCTATATTTTAAGCTTTTACCAAGAAGAGGATACCTAATTTGTTTTAAATTATTTAAATTTTTCTGTGCTTTAAGAAATGCGTGTCAAAGGTAAATTTGAAAATGTCTGCTTTATGGATGATCATGTTTCAAAATTATAATAAAAATAATTAAAAATATGAATAACAACTTGCTGAGTCAAATCTTCTTGCTGTCCAAAATCTAAATCTAATTGCTGTGTCAAATCAGAATTATCTTTCTGTTGACCTTGTTCGATCTTTATAAAAGAGTATCATAAAATAATATTGCCTTTATTGGCCCAGACTCTCAATGGAAAACATATTTAATAATCCTTCCTGGAAAAACCAGCAGGATGACAACAGCATTTTTGGAACAGATGTTTTTCGAGTGAGTCTATACGTTTATACTATATAGAGGTATCCTAGTTGACTAAACTTACACTTTTAGAATGCGAGTTTTTTTAATTTTTGTCTTTATTTTGAAAATATGTAGTTGTAGTAATTAATATTTTATTTTTGAGTTAACATTTTGCTGAAATATTTAATATCATAGTTTCATCGATTTTTATGAAAATATAATACATTCTAACATCCAGTTAGTAGTTAACTAGCACACAAAATTCCTGCCATAAAAACATAAAAAAATCCCTTTCTTCGTATTTTTTCTTGTAGACACCATAACTATAAATAAAGTTGGCAGAAAAGTACGGCAGAACATAGGCGTACCCATCATAATAAGCGTGATAAAAGAAATTAACCAGAAAAAAAGCAATAAATTGTTCTAATTTATAACAATGTATACACAACTTACCCTCTTAACTAGCTTAATGAACTAGCTTGACTATCACTAACTGGTGAAGATCTGTAAAAACTTTGCAGCATCAGGTATGTTATTGGTATGGTTATTTCCATGAGTGATGTTCACTGTGGTGAAAAATATGCTTATATCTTGAGAACGACCATTCGACATCTATTGATGTAATACAGGCATACTTAAAATAGTCTTTGAACGCACTTAATGGATCTGGAGATGCACCATCAGTACCATCAGAAATTTATTTTAATCTGGTAAAACCGGTGCTTTCCTTTAACATACGTGCAAACTTTTCTCTAATTCGCTCATTTTTTGCGTCATCTATAGCGTGTAGCAGTCGCTTCGTTAGGATTGAATTGTAGTATCACAGTTTTCATTTGTTGTAAATATTCATCATAATAAAAAGCTGTCTTCAACCGTGTTCCCCAATGTGTAAGAATCGGCTTTAGTGGTTTGATAATACCGAGACACTTGCTGTGAAATACGCGAAGACGTTTAGGAGATTTAAGGAACACTTTTTTTGTACTTGCTATTAATGGAAAACCTTGTCGAATAGTTTCTGCCACAAGTTGTAAAGCATGCACTTTACACGTAACATGTACCAACCTACAACCGTATTCTTGAAGAGAACGGCCTACCAAACGCATTGTCGCGGCATCATCGATCACAAACATCAACACTTGACTTGTTGACAGATCAAATTTTTTTAACGTCTCCAGCACCACCCACGTAATTATTTGGCCAGTACACTCAGTTTGTATTTTGCTAGCTAGTAACAGTGGAAATGCCGGTTTAAGATGGTACAGTACACGTACTATAACATTTACAATAGAATTTTTTTACGATATGTCGTCTCATTAACTCAACCACAGCCGTGTATTTCTTAATACACATTTGATCTTATTTACAACGTCTTTGCGTATAGTTGGTACATAGTTACGTAACCTTACGCAACTTGGTAACGTCTCCTGGGAATTGTATTTATTCTAGATCTCCCGAAATGGTTGTTTATCGGGTATGTGCAGCGGAACATCACAGGCAACCATCATTAACAGTAAATCGAACATAAACTGTGTTTTCGAAGGCAAGCAATTTTTTTTAGTTTTATGCTGCACAGTATTTACGTGATGTTTACAATCATATTTATCTCAGTACATCAGGTCTGTCTCGCACACCTTACAAATTGTTGTAGTACCATTATAGAATAAATCCGGGAATTCACTGATAAATTTATTCACTTTGTCAGCGTATGGCCGTTTTTTACCCTTGCGCACGACTGACATATTTTATTATTAAATTAATATCAACAATAAAATACAACGAATAAAATTATCAACAGTTCAACAACATAAGATACAACGGAGAGGAATAAATTAGCGCGTAAACACTACGACACACAATATGGACTAGTCTCGCGGCTCTCTTCAATTTATCCGCCAGCCGGTCATTGCCACACCAGATATCTATCTACCTGCTGTTACACCACTGAATAGCCGCACGACTTGTCAACTCTAATTATAAGTATATGCATATTAGAAGTATTTCAATGTCTTATTATCCATTTGGAGTTAAAACCTTATTATGTTTAACTGAAATTAAAAGACATTTTTAACACCCACAAATTACAATTTTGACCTTAAAATTAGAGAACTCCCTTCTATTGTCCTTAGTGTCCTTGCAATATTCGCCGTCTCATCATTTAGTCATCATGTTTGAATTCATAATAAAAACACTCCCATCGTGGTCATAGTTCACGGTATTTATTATTTATAGAAATAGTTAATTATTAAACCATCAAAGACTCCTTTGTAATACTCTTGAACAAATATTTCGCTCCTAACCATAATAGAAGCTTAAATTTTACAGCAAATCAAAGCTTGGGAAAAATAATAAATATTTTTATTGTTAGAATATAATAATTGTAACCTTCACTTTCCAACAATTGACTGTAATTACATGAATTATTTAAAAACTTTCAGACAGGCACGTTTGATTTCCTTTTTTTAATTAAATAATGGATCATTTTTTATACAACTTTTTATAGTAAAGTAATGTGTTTAGCGGTTCATTAATTTTATGATATGTAAATACATTTTATTTATTTTAAAATGATTTATGATGGAGTTTTTTTTATTAAAAGTGGTCTCATAATTACTACTGATAATTATTTTTTGGGGGAATTAGAACTCTGTTTGTCAAATAATGTGTAAAAAATTAAAACAGTTTAATTCGAAGAATTCTAGACATTATATTATTTTTTATTTTCGTCAAGAGAAAAGTGTTTTCATGCATTCACGACATTTTTTTTAATTCTGCGTGTCAGAGTTCATGAGATAAAACTTTTAGTTTTACAGTTGGTACACTCGTTATAGAGATCTAGAATTCATTGACGAAGAAATGAATCTGAACGAAAGGGGTCCACGGAACCTCAATTTTTTTTATTTTTATTCCTACCACCAAAAATATTCTCGACAATAGATTATAAATCAGATTTTTAATAGAGCCAATTAAATAAAGTGTACAAAAATAGAAATTGTAAATTTTGAAATTTTGTTGGATTTCGAACAGCTTTTTCGTAGCTTTTGGCTTCTATGCAGCTATTAGTTATATCGTAGCAGTACTGACTGTTCCCTGTAAACACGGAGTCTCTCAATAGCAGCTAAAAATGAGCGACAGGCTTCCTGTCAGTGGTTTCCTTTGTGTTGTTGAACCTAAGTTGTGCCTATCCTTACAACTTATAACCGTCTTGATAACGAGTAGTGATTCAGAAACACGTGTCGGTGGATTCATTCTTTTTTTGCTGACATTACCCATGATCCTTTTCTTCCTATTTTATCTCATCCCACAGTAACCTTCTATACTTTGTTACTTTAAACCTTTGGTAGGGAATACCACGCAGGTAGCTATAGTTGCCTCCGTAACAATATTGTCTGATTTCATTTTTCGAGGAAAAAATCATTGTTTATAAAAAAATTTGCTTGCTGAAAAATAGGATTGTCGATGAAAAAAAAATTTATGTTTTATACAGGGTGTCCAAAAATTTAAAATTTCTAATTTTTTACAAGAGTAAAGTACCCTTATTATAATTTTTTTAGAAAAATGCTATTCAAGAAAATTGTTTCAAATCATCACATCTTCTAAGATAATAACATAACAGAAATAAATTATTACAGTGTCAAGCAAAACGTCATTGTCAGTAAATTTTAAAGATTTTGTCAGTTTACAATGTTAACAACGGAGCAAATAATACATTTAATCCAATGTTATGGTGACGGATATTGTTCATACAGATACGTTATTAGAAAATTTCATGAAAGGTTCCTCAATGTACAGGTAACCAAATGGGCGGTCTACAAGCTGGTCAAGAAGTTTCGTGATACGGAATCCGTATTCGACTTAAAAAAAAGTAAAAAAAATCCTACAATGAAGATGATGCAGCGACTCTACTTGTACTGCAATCTGTTAGAGAAAACCCAACACTGTCCTTGAGGAAACGAGCTATGCAACTACAGGTGGTCCAAAAAAGTACTATTCAAGAAATTTTAAATCAAAATAAGATACGTCCCTACAAACCCCATTATAACCACACATTAGAAGAGGGTGATGATAGCAAAAGGTTGAATTTTTGTTTGTGGGTGGGGAGTAAGATTTAAGGTGGTAACAGAGGATTCCATAAACTTATAATGTTCTCGGATGAGTCCACGTTTTCGACGAATTGAACTGTGGCATCGCAACATGTTCGTTATTGGAGTGATGTTAATCCCATGTTCAGAATACCAACCCGACGTCAGTATTTTAAAAAAGTGAATGTTTGGTGCGCTGTTTCCTACTATGGTATAATAAGAACATATTTCTTTGAGAATACTTATAATAGAAATTCTTATTTAAATATGTTAAACGAGGTAACATGTACTTCCAGCAAGATAGATGCCCAGCCCATTAAGCTAGAGAAGTGAAGGAATGGCTTGATTTGGAATTTTGACAAAAATGGATCGGGCGAAATAGTCCAGTTTTATGGCCCCCAAGAAGTCCCGACCTTACGCTGGCAGATATGTATTTGTGGGGACGCCTAAAACAGTTAACTTATGCCAATCCACTGCCAAATGATGGGGACAATTTAAAACAAAGAATTATACAAGCTGTAGACACAATATCCTTAAAAGAATTGCGGAGGAGTTATGACTATCTTAGAGCCCAACTGGAAAAATGCGTCCCTCATGGTGGAGCGGTATTTGAATAATTATTGATTTTGGTCTATTTTTATGAATTATGCCTTAAATTATAATCATGTTGGTTTCTGTTTATCGTATATTGTTTTTTTTTTGTATAATAATATTTCGAGGTAATTTTAAATAAATAATTATGTATTTTTTTGCTCCGTTGTTAACATTATAAACAGACAAAATCTTTAAAAGTTACTGACAATGATGTTTTGCTTGACACTGTAATAATTTATTTCTGTTATATTGTAATCTTAGAAGATGTGATGATTTGAAACAATTTTCTTGAATAGCATTTTGCTAAAAAAATTATAATAAAGGTGCTTTTTTCATCGACAATCGTATTTTTTCAGCAAGCAAATTTTTTTATAAAGAATGACTTTTTCTCGAAAAATGAATTTTTAGTCCGTTTGTCCTCATGTCTACCACATCGTCGGACATGCTGTATATATATATATATATATATATATATATATATATATATATATATATATATATATATATATATATATATATATATATATATATATATATATATATATATATATATATATATATATATATATATATATACTAGTTTCCTAACCCTGATCATCATTATTGATCGAGGATCTAATTCGAGTTACATATACCGCGTCTGATGGAAAATTGGTGATTTGTTTTTCAGTACACTATCTTAAAAATGCTGTACCCTACAAAATTTTGATTTGGTGATATCTTCATTTTATTTTTTCTTAGTCTGTGTAATATCTGCCTTGTTTTGTGATAAAACTATCGGAGATGTCTATAAGGGCATCATAAGGATTCGTAATAATGCAATGTTTAACACCAGATGAATACTAAATTTTAACTCTAGTTTAAACGACAGGAGTGTATCAGTTTTTGATGGTTTGTAACGAAAAAAAAGTAGTTATTCATCTTTTGCAACCGCAAAAGTTTCTAAAGAAAATTCTGTATATAAATTTTGATTGGTAAAATTATATGTACTTTGTTTTTTTCAATGCGGCAAATCAGATTTTCTGGACCATTCGCATTATATGCATAAACATTTTAGTATGTTTAAGGATATTTACGTATTTTCTCATTGCCGCAATGATATTAGGTAGGGACAGCACGAGATCCCTAATTAATTATTAATATGTATGACAAAAAACCAAATTGTAAAAAACAATTCTGTAATAAACGAGTCCGTTCCTGTTATAAAGTAATCTATACCTCCGAGAGAGTTTATGTTGCAGCCGATTCACGTGCACACTCGCCTGACTAGCATTCTTAGCAGGTGACATAAACAATCTTTATGCACATGGCTCACGTTTTGTTGTGGTACGCGACTGCTTCTCATACCTACCTTTAATAATATACCGGCTGACTAGGTATGCAATTAGATTTAACGGTTTCCTCGGAGATTTTTATTATATTTCACATCAACGGTACCTCTTTTTGTAAAATTGCAGTCATGATTAACCTTGGAAATATTCTACTTTACAGCTTCACGTGTTTCAAACTATTGTTCTGTATCAACTTAGTGGTCTGTGGAAGTACAATTAATACTACAATTCAGTTTGACCTTAACAATCTAAGCAGAAGATTAAAATATTGTGACAATCATTGCTATTTAATTGGCTCCGTTGTATTTTATTAATGTCCTTTCTATAATTTTAGATACAATTAAACATTTTTATTTGTTATAATGACGTGAATGAAGATTTCGGGCAAACAAAAGTATCAGGAAATTTTAACATATTTGGAAAATTTATTGAAAATTTAAGAATAGGTATAATTTTTGTGAAATTTTAACAAATAGTAATTCAAAGACTGTGCAGTGGATCAGATCCGAAAAACCTGCCCAAAGTTTTAAAAATAAGTAAATTGCTTAAAAATATTTGGCAACTATTAAAAAACATTTAAATAAAATTTAAAATTCGCATGAAATTGGGTATTTAACAATAAAAAAAATAACGCATATAAGAAAAACGTTAGGGGGTAGTTTATAAGGGTAGGAAATATAAAAACTATGGAAAAATTGGGTGTGAATGTATAAACTGTACAAAAAAATAGTAATGGTGTTATATGACCCAATTTAATAAAAAAACAATCGCTGTCAATTATTTGGGAATCTGAACTTCCTGACCGTAGTAAAACTCGATGTGTGGTGGAGTCTGTAATAAAAGTAATTTTTTGGCATTTCAAAAAAGTCACATTGGTGGAATGTCACTAAGATTTTTTTTTTGAAAAAGTAATTTTTGACGTGTCAAAAAAAGTCAAATTGGTGGAATGTCACTAATATTTTTTTGACATTTCAAATTGACGTTTCAAAAAAGTCACATTGATGGAAATTTCAAATTGACGTTTCAAAAATGTCATTAATATTTTTATTTGACATTTCAAATTTTAAGAACCGATTTTCCTCATCAACGAACTCAATGTCTTCCTTGACATATAGAATGTGTGTACCAAATTTGAAAGCTTTATCTCAAAAACTGTAGCTGCTATCGCGAACCACACAGATAGACAGACTGACACACAGACACAGACAGAAAATTTTTTTGTTTGAAATTTTATGTATCGTCATAATTCGTCGAGATTCGTCCAGAATTGCAATAAAAAATTTCAAATTTTTATTCACGAAACACCTTCCTTACTGAGGGGTGAGGAAGTAATTATGATAATAATAATAATAATGTATTAAAATAAAACTAATTCCCTTCTCTGTCAATATCCCAAAATTCCTTACATTCGTTTTCTCATCTTCTGAAGTCAACATGAAAGATGACTTCTGTCCTGATTCTTCTTTTGAATACTCAGGTCCTTTGAGAAGTTGTTTTACTTTCGCAGATGCGACATTCATGTACTTTTTTGGTAATTTTCTTACAGAAGAAATATTTGGATCTGAAGATACCAGCAGTTTATTAAGTAAATCTGTGTTAGTGGTTATTCTGGAAAATTTTCTTTAATGATGCTCTCGATACTGCTTGTAGTTCTTATTTCGTGCTTCTTGCACTTCCACAGGCTTTATTGAAAGCAAGGTAGACGAAATAACCACTGACCCGTGAAGAAGTACTTTATGTACTGATAATGGCAATTTGTTAAGTCTAAATTTTAATAATCACATTTACAAACAATTTTAAACAGCCAAATATTAAAGAAATTGTCTCATTCTAAATGCAATCAAAAAAATTTTTTCATGTCATATAATCATAAAATCTGTGGAAAATATTATGTATCTAGGTTTAATATTTAAAATCAATTAATATATGAATGATTTAAAAAATTATAAACACTTTTTTTACTTGTCTAATTTTCACTTTATTTGTTATTGTACAACTAGTTTCATCCTATTCGGACATTTGCAAGTAAACTAAATTATACACAGATTTTACTTTAATTTAAATATAAACTGACCTGAATAGAGGGATGGGTCACTTTATGGTTGATAATATAATTCAAATTTGTACAGATGTTATGTTTTTAAATGTAGGGGTTTTCCAAGCTAGTAAATTATATTATGGTGTGATTTTTATTAGCAGCAGTTTATCTGAATAAGTTTAATAACGGAGAATTATTTAAATCTATTTGGTCGTTTAATATGTTGTAATTTTTATTCCTATTTAATTTATTAATTTCTAACACTTCTAATAAATTAAGTTTTTTACTTTTCCCACAAATATGTAATATTTTAGGTTGATGGTCGTCAGTTATTGTATGACCAGAATCTGTTAGATGTTTATAAAAGTTGGAATGTTGTTTTTGTGTGTGAATATGTTCTCTATATCTTACTCCGAACGATCTCCCTGTTTGGCCTACATATGAGGCGTTACATTCTGGGCAATCTAATCGATATACACCACATTTTTTAGAGATATCAGTTTTTTGTTTTGCATTGAAAAGATATCTGCCTATATTTTTGTTAGAACTAAAAGATGTTTTAATATTAAATTTGGAAAAAGTATTGCTAATTGAATTTTCCATTATATGACTGTTTTCCATCTATGACTTTCAAGGCCTATCTCACTTATTATAAGAGATAAATAAAATTTGCGGTAAACGCTAAAAGATAATTTTCTATTTTAGGGTAGTGTCAAAAAAATTTCACTTTCAATTAAAATTTATAGAAACACAAGTCTAGAAATCAAAATTATTTAAGATATCATCCAATAAAGACGTTTGATGTAAATTTTCATTAGAAACAACTGGAGACCTCGACGATAGATTAGGAGTGAAACTGATGACAAATGATAAATTAGTCCAAATTATTTTTGTGTATACACTACGTATACAAATCAATTTTGTATTTGTTTTTATTAGCCCTTGTCACAGCTATAGCTATAGCTCATTATAAAAATTCAACAGCGGATATTTCCAAAAATATTATGAAAGTTTTGCAAGAATGATGGCTTTAAGTAATTTCGCAATATTCGCTTGTAAAAATCAATACAGCTGAAAATTTGTTATGTTGATTTAATATTGCTATGAAATTTACTGAACCACATACCAATAAAGGTATACGATTTTTAAGATTACAGTATATTTCAAATCAACTGTTAAACAGGATTCTTTAGATTTAAGGCGTCAGCATGAAACACTTTGATTATTTAAAATAAGTTGACCTTGTTTCCTTGTGTTTAACGAAAATCTAATTGATTATAATTGTTTTTAAGTGCCTTTCATTATGATGGCCAGATAAATAATACACACTTTCAATTTTAATAAAATTGGATTTGGCTGAATATTTAACAAAATAATGTCATTATTTTTAAGTCATTAGTCATTAGTTATTAGTTATAACCTATGCAGGATATTTTGTTTAATGTTATCCAGGAAATTATATTATAAACAAAGTCACTCGCAGCGCAATATTCATTAACAGAGAGGTGAAGTGGCGGATGTCTGCTTTGAGTTGATTACATAAATAGCTTGTACGAATCTATTAATAAATCATTTTATTTGTTTTTCAGACACCTACCGATTTAGTGAATAAAACTAAAAACCAACAAATAGATAGCCAGACCCATATGAATTAAATCATATATGATTTTTTACATAGGTACATTCTTAAAGGATGTGAGACTTTTTTAGAACATTATACAGAACATTAGTCTACAAAAAAGTATATGTCGTATCCTACATACAAATTTACTTTTTTTTTTATTTATTATACATATGTATATAATAAGTAACATCTGATAGTTTTTTTTTGTGGGGATTTCGGTCAGGTATAACTAATTTTATTCTTTTTTCTAACGTTTCGGTTTATTACACCATCATCAAAGAACTACAATTAATATAATATTTTAAAAACATAGTTATGGTTATTTTACATTACTGTTAATTATTGGGTATTTGTTTTAAATTTTGTTATTTTACATGTTATTAGATTGTCTGTTTTAACGCAACTGAGATGTTTTAATATCGTTTGTAGGCTCTTATAGTTTTGTTCATGTTACAGAGATAACGTTGGAAATGTATACAATGATTTACTGTAGGTGTTCTGCTTAAAATAGTGAGTATATAATAAGATATTTTATTTCAAGAATTATTATTTTGTATCGGTAAGATGTAAAAATTGATTTCATGTTGTAATGTACCCCAATCATTTATTTTAGTTAAAATAGGTTTCGCGTAAATTTTCTATATCAGTGCGATTATTTATGGCGTTGGTATGTCCTTTTCTTTGCAACATTTCATGTATGTTTCTTCGGTTATAGTTAGGTTCTCTTTCTAATATTTGTATGTTGTTAAAATTAAATCGGTGGTTTTGTTCTATGGCGTGTTTGGCTAGTGCTGTCGTGTGGAATGAAAAAATAATATTAACTGAAAAGTTTTTTTTGTTAATTATTATTTACTAACTTTTACAAATCTTATCACAGATAAGTAGAACATATATCCTTTTAAACAATTATTTTCCCGGCTATTTGCCAAAACGCTGAAACTTGGATTACAAAAAAAGATAATATGCACATTATGTTCAATACAATTGACTCAATAATGTTATTTTTAATTTCAATCATTCTGTACAGTAAAACCAAAAATAAATAAAACACAAGGTACTCACCAGTTAAAACTCACTTTAAAAAACTTTAAAATATCTACCGACACGTGTTTCTGCTTGCCTAGCGTCATCAGGGTAGCTTGGATATTTAAAGAATCCACAGTAATAAAACTTGTAAACCCCAATGTAATAAACATTAATGGCTTCAGAGAACAGAATAATTGAAATTATATAGTGGAAATACCCCTTCGGGGCAATGAAATAATTTAAAAACAAATTAAGTTCCTCTTCTTGGTAAAAGTTAAAATATAGAGTGGAATGAAAAAAATAATATTAACTGAAAAATTTTTTTTGTTAATTATTATTTACTAACTTTTACAAATCTTATCACAGATAAGTACAACATATATCCTTTTAAACAATTATTTTCCCGGCTATTTGCCAAAACGCTGAAACTTGGATTACAAAAAAGATAATATGCACATTATGTTCAATACAATTGACTCAATAATGTTATTTTTAATTTCAATCATTCTGTCCAGTAAAACCAAAAATAAATAAAACACAAGGTACTCACCAGTTAAAACTCACTTTAAAAAACTTTAAAATATCTACCGACACGTGTTTCTGCTTGCCTAGCGTCATCAGGGTAGCTTGGATATTTAAAGAATCCACAGTAAGAAAACTTGTAAACCCCAATGTCGTGTTTTGGTTTTGAGTTTTTATGCTATATTTGTGCGTGTATACTTTTTTATATAATTATTGTTTAGATTGGCCTATATAGGTACCATTACAGTTGTTGCAGTCTATCTTGTATATAGTGTTAGTTTCGTCTTCGGTTGGTAGTCTAGGTTTAAGTTTTGTGAAAAAATTTGTCGTGGTATTGTATGGTTTATGGGCTATTTTTATATTGTGTTGTTTAAATACGTTTGCTATTTTTTCGGATACTGTTGGTATGTATGGCATGGACACATATTTATTATTACTATTATTTGGTGTGTGGGTTGTTTTATTATAGGTTCTGTGTATTCTTTTATTTTATTATTGGTTCATAAAAGTGTTTAGGGTAGGAGTTTGCTTCTAGAACTTTTTTGATTTTTTTCAGATTATTTGGTCTGTATTTTGGATGTGACAGTTGGATGGCACGATCTGTTAAGCCGTTGATGACGCTTTTTTTGTAGTTGTTTGATGTGTGGAATTTAAAGTTTAAGTATCTTTGCGACCACACTTCTTTTGTGTACCAGTTGGTTTCGATAATACCGTCCTTATTATATTTAACTGTTAACTCTATGAAGTTTATGCTATTGTTTTGTTCTATTTCCTTAGTGAATTGTAACCTTGAGTGATAATTATTGAAAATATTAACCGTGTATTCTATTTTGTCTGTTGGTAAGCAAATAATGCAGTCATCTACATATCTTCTGTAGAATTCTGGTTTATAGTTTAGTGATTTTAATACTTTTTTTTCTAATTCTTCCATTACTAAATTTGCTATAGTGGCCGATATAGGTGACCACATGGCGGTTCCGAAAATTTGTGAGAAGAATTGATTGTTGTACGTGAAATATGTAGAGTTTAGACATAAGGTAATTGCTTGGATAAATTCGTCTTGGGTAATGGGTGAATATTTACTAATTTCGAACCATTTATTTTTTATACACTCTATTGCTAAATCTGTTGAAATATTAGTTTATAGTAAGGTAACATCAAGTGAAATAATGATGATCTCTGAGAACTGTATGTTTTTTTATAAATTCACAAAATTGCCATGAGTCTTTAACAAAGGATTCAGTTTTTCCTAAAACGTTACTTAGTATCTTAGATAAAAACTGTGAAAGATTATACGTGGGGCTATTTATATTACTTACTATTGGTCTTAATGGAATATTTTCTTTATGCAGTTTTGGTAAGCCGTATATGAAGGGAGCATGTCCATTGTGACAAAAAAGTTTATTTTTTTGTTGCACTAATTAGGTTTTTTCTGAGCCATGAGGTCATTAAGCTTATTTTGAATTTTTTTTGTTGAGTTGTGATTTTCTTTTCTGTATGTTGTTTCGTCATTAAGCATATTATTCATTTTTCTCTCATACTCTGTTTTATACATAATTACTGTTTATTACATTTGTCGGCTGATAGTATAAAAATATTTGAATTTTCTGTTAAAATTTTTTTTATTTCTTTAATGTAATGATTTAATTGGTTTTTGGTTCTATTATTTGCATTTTTTAGTTTATTTTTATAATTTGTAATTATATTACAGATTATGTTTCTAATTTCGATTTTATTTTCGTTGTTAATATTTATTAAACCTTGTTCTACACTTGCAATTATTTTATCGATAGGAAAAGTATTACAAGGCAGAGAGAATTTTGGTCCCAGACTTAATATGTATTTTACGTTATTAGGTATTGTTATTTTTGTTAAATTTTTAAGCCAGTTTTGGTTAATTACAAGTGGTTCTGATTTGATTCTTGTGTTCATTAGGCTGTTGATTTTTTTAATGTGTTTCGTTTTTGTATTTGTAAATATAGTTTCTATCTTTTCATTTAGTTTTTTGTAAAAGTCGTGTAGATAAGCGTTGTCGTAAAAGGTATTTAATTTTGAATCGTTTTTGTTAATTTCTCTTTCGATTAGTTTTTTCTGTGAGTATGCTTCACTAATACAGATATTTAAGCATTGAACATAGAAAACTGAGAGAATATTAAGATATTTTGATTTCAGTTTTTCTTTAATTGTAAATTTTTACATCTTACCAGAAAGTTGATCCGGTTTCTTTCTTTGGCTAACCTCCTATGTAGTTTTTCATGTATTTTTAGGTTGCGACTGCTCCTCCAAGTTGTTGGACTCATCCTTTTGGCTTTAAATAAAGATATTATTACTTCCTCACCACTCAAAGTGAGGAAAGTATGTATTCGTGAAAAAATTTGGAAAATTTTTATTGCATTTCTAGACGAATCTCGACGAATTATAACGATACACAAAATTTCAGACAGAAAAAAAATGTCTGTCTGTGTATGTGTGTGCGTGCGTGCGTGTGTGCGTGCGAGCGTGCGTGCGTGGTTAGCGATAGCAGCTACAGTTTTTGAAATAAAGCTTTCAAATTTGGTACACACATTCTAGAGGTCAAGGAAGAAATTGAGTTCGTTGATGAGCAAAATCGGTCCCATGGAACGAGGTCTACTGGGCCCCAACATTTCTATTTCTAACTTTACAAAAAATTTATTCGTGATGAAAGATTATAAATCAGATATGTTATACAAACCCATTATAATATTGTGTTCCAATGTTCAAATAAAGTTATAAATTAAATTTTGTAAATATTTCGGCAACACCATAAAATTTGAATTTTGATTGACACTTCCTAAGATTTGAAATGTCAAAAAAATTATTAGTGACATTTCACCAATGTGACTTTTTTGAAACGTCAAAAATTACTTTTATTACAAACTCCACCACACATTAAGTTTTACTACGGTGAAGAAGTTCTGATCCCCAAGTAATTGCAGCTATTTTCTGATATTATTTTGTTGCAGTAAATACATGTTTCTACGAACTAAAAACATGCCTAATTTATTTTTTTATTTTGAATTTAAAGATGTATTTGAATTTGACATATCGAATTCAAACACCACAAGTTTTTTTACATTAGTGTGTAGTTAGAAAGTATGCATTTGACAGTTACGAGTAGTCTGTATACTTTAATTCCCTAATAGCTTTAGAAGTTCTCAAAGTATATTGCAAAAGGAATTGGGCGTTTTCAATGTACGGTAACAAACTGTTCTAAATTGTATACAAATAAAAATACACGCAATAAAATTTTTAATTCTTCAGATACTGGTGCACTAAAGCAAATCCATTTTTCCAAATACAGTACCTGCTTTTCTTTCTAAGAAAAATTAGCTCATTTACATATAAAAAATTATGTTTTAAGAAACTAATTAATCCGTTATGTAAAATCTAGACCGCAAATATAATAATATTTTGTTGAAGACAAATTTAAACGTAATATATCCTGGCAACTATAATGGAGGCACAATTTTGATAGCAATTTCCTTTGCACTTATATCTTGACATTATGAATATTTGTTGTTTCTGAAACATAGAAATGTGTCAGCACTAAGCTGATCAATACTCGAAACATAACTCTATATAAATTCGTTCGACTTTGAAATATCGTAACTAACTTTCAGTTCCTTGAGTCCAATTTCATTGTGTATCTAGCCATTGGAATTTTTTCCTGAAAAACTATAAAATAATGTACAATAAAGTGAGAAATGACCTCTGCACAAAATTTACAGAGCTTTGAAGTGCCTCGTGGGTAGAATACATTTTTATTTCATATTTGATGGCAGAATCATAAAGCCTGATGAGCAGAGGTCGGATTTATCAATCGGATATGACGTAAAACCGAAATTGGCTTTAGGTGGTTATATGTGTCAGATTTGGATGCATATATGAAACGATATCTTACCTTGAAATTTTTTTTAATGAATTCCGTATTATCCAAAGTTGATAAAGTCAATTTATTATAAACATTCACTCGAAAAGAACTGGAAGTATAGGGGGATGTACTTAACACTAAACTAACACACATAAGTATTTTTCACTTCCGATTACAAGAATAAAAGTGTATTATTAATATCTGTTCTAAATGTTTTGGAGTTAAACTTCGGCGCTTTTCGTTGAAAATCCATTTATATTGCGAGAAGGACCGTTCGACGTCCACAGATGTAACTAAGGCATACTTAAAATACATAAACTTTCACAAAGTCACCACATTCATGCCTGGTGTAGCAAAGTCTATTTCTTTGCCGTTTAAAAGGTCTATTACATCTGTCATCTGAACAAATCTGGGATTTTTTTAAACAGTTTGGAATTTTGTATCCTCGCAGAAATCTCTCCTTGTAATTGAAAAATATCTATATTGTGGAAGATCGAACACAATGTTGGATCCATAAATGCCTGTTGCGCCTGTGAAATAGCAACTCCGTCATTTGTATTTAACTATTGTATTAGGGATATCACATTTTCAAAATGACAATAATAGTAAAATGCTGCATCTAGCCAAGTTCTCCATCGTGTTATGATGGGCTCTGGAGGCAATGGAGTATTTGGTAGAATTTCATGAAATAACCGTGTACGACTTGGTGCTTTAAGAAAAATTTTCTTTACACTAGATGTCAAATTATCAGGTAAACTTGAATTCACTACCTCCTCTATAGTGCGAGAATTTGTAGCAATTAAGGGTCCGCTCATTGAACAACTTTGCTCCAATGTATCCATTAAAACGTTCGCTACCTTAATCCTTTATAGGGCACAGTACTGCAAAAAAAATAAAAGACTTTTTTGTACAGAAATACGTTTATTTGTATCAAGAAATTATATTAACATAAATATAGTTTAGAAAAACTAAAAAACACGCTTTTAAAGCACATCAAACTAAAAAAGTGAAAAATAATTATTAATATAAACTGAAAATAATAATGAACGAAAAATACTAGTATTATTGTGAAAAAAGCGTGGGGTGCTCGATATACGAAAAATATTGCACAAAGCACCCCACGCTTTTTTCACAATAATACTAGTATTTTTCGTTCATTATTATTTTCAGTTTATATTAATAATTATTTTTCACTTTTTTAGTTTGATGTGCTTTAAAAGCGTGTTTTTTAGTTTTTTTAAACTATATTTATTTTTAACTTTTTAGTTTGATGTGCTATGAAAGCGTGTTTTGTAGTTTTTTAAACTATATTTATATTGCTTATTGATGCTGATATTATAACATATTACGATCCAACAGATATTTCTGAAAAAAAAAAAAAAAAATTTATTTCAGCCGTGAGGTTCGAACTCACGCCGGAGGAGTCTGTCGTTTCGCGTCGACTGCCTTAACCCACTCGACCACCGGGCTAATTAACAATTATGGAATCTACTGACATATTAAGCCTTTGCTTTCACGCAGGGATACGTGAGGAAAGGATTGGCGATCCTGATCAGGATAATGATATAAACTTATCAAATTATTGTATTGTTACCGGTTCTTAATAAGTGTACAAAGTTTCAATTAAATCTGTCCGTTTAAAGTGGGTTAAAATCGAGTCCAAAGAGTCGGTTACAAACAAACAAGCAAACAAACAAACAAGCAAACATACAGGTGAAGCTAATAAAAGCGTGTTAAAAATAAAAAAATTTCACTCATCTGAAATATTTTTTTTTCAGCTGGTTGGAAATACGACCAGTGTCCATTCTGACCAACAGTTTCCAGCTCGTGGACATTGGTTGATTTTCAAACCATTTTATGAAACCGCTACTAACTATACATTATAAAAATGTTATTTATTGTGGAAAGGTGCGAAACGCGATAAACAGAGAGCCACTTTACACTTCGTACACTGTATTGAAGACCATTTGGTTTTTTCTCTGTACTGCACATTGCACATTTCCTTGAGGTTGTACTGTTTGGCATGTGTTCGTCAACATTAATCAGTCTCATAAAATTCTCCACCTTCTTTTTCATTTTATTTTTTCCTATTACGAGCCAAGACAATTTTACAAATCTGCCTGAGTAGTCTCCAATCAGTTGATTTGCTAGAATACTCCTAAACTGAAGGTGGCTCATCGGTTTTTGGCGAGGATACTGAAGTGAGAGCTTTGTTTTGTACAAAATTTAAGCATTCATTGTACTTGAATCTAGAAAATGGGAAAATAATTTTACCTACCGCCTACGTGACTTCCATGCCAAATTATAACAAGAGTGGAGTTGATCAAATAGATCAACTTCACCCATGTGCTTATTGTAATCTTCGACGCCTTTTGGACATTCCACCACACATTTCTGTCCCTGTTTATTTGTTCTTCTTACACTTGATTTTTCTTTCAAAGTATATATGGTATTAGCAATAACTACTGATTTCTTTCCCCCTATCGTTCCATTTACTTACGGTTATATTGCCATTTGTCATGCCGTCAGATTCTCCACTTTGCATATTTTTATCCAAATGAAGTTCTGCGAGTGGAAAGAACTTTCTTTTCTGTCTCACAGTGCTACGTGCAAAGAAACTTCTTTCCAATAGTTTCAAGAGCAAGGGATAACTCGTAAAGATATTGTCAAAATAAACACAATAATTTTTACCTTGAAAAGGAACTGTAAGTTCTAATACTGTTTTTTCACCAAGTAATCCTTCTTCCTCACTTTCTTTCTTTCCTTCGTATACAAAAAAGTTTAGTAAATGGCCAGCACATGAAAGAGACCAAATTTTGATACTACTCTTGATTGGTTTGAGGGGCATATATTTTTTAGTACGCTACGCCCCTTAAACGCAATCATGCTTTCATCTACGGATAAATTCTTACTTGGATTGTAAGTATTTAGGAAATTTGATCTCAGAATTGATATCATCGGTTGCACCTTGTACAACTTATTGAAATTTGGCTCTCCTCTCTTAGGCATCGTCTCGTTATCATTGAGATGTAAAAAGCGTAATATTTTGAGAAATCGCTTCAAAAACATCACATCAGAAATTCTCTGTGAATGAAAATTGATGTTAGTTGACCAGTAAGGACGTAAGCTGGGAAGCTTATTGCAACCCATAATAATCAGCAGTCCAACAAAAGCTTTAAGCTCTGATAATGACAAGTCAAACTGAATACCTTTTTGATTGGCATAATGATTTGATTCCATTATAATTATATTCAGCAGTTCATCATCGAACAAGCTCAAGAAAATATCAAGAGGAGATAACATCTTAGCGCAATTACGAAATGTCATGAATGTAACCGCGTAAGTATCATTAAATGTTCAACTACTCACCTGCGAAATGTTAAAATTTTCTTCTATAATATGAACACTAAACAGCTTAGAAATGAAAACAATAGCACGTGAACACATAAAAAAATGCTTTTCACTAAAGGGATACTGGTTGAAATCCCAACCGCTTGTAACGTAGTATAAAGTTTAATCAAGATTTAGTTCAATACTTCACCACTATGTCTCTATATTGGCATATTTTAGATTACTGGTTGAGTATCAGACCGCTGTCTCGTTCAGGAATATTTTATTTTTCACCGGTCGAAATATCGACCAGTATCATATAAAGGGTTAAACTTGCAAGCATTACTGATTTCGTCCACGTCAGATGTACTTCCCATTAAGCTCAGAAGAAATTTTCTGTCTAAAATTTTCACACTCTGTTGATAAATATTTTTCTCTTAGTGTAGACTCCGAAAGCACGTTAACATGGCTATATTTGACACTAACACATTTTCCACAAATTTTCTAAAAAGTGGATTGTCTAGTTTCGATCACGATATGTTACATTCTATCATAAATTTCACTAAATCTAAGTTAAAATTACGTTGAATGTCACTGTAAGTAAAGTCACCTACCTTTATGGTTATCTGAGAAAATATGTCTATTAATATTTGTGTTGCATGACCACGAAATTGCATTGTCACATCTAGGGCAATACAGTTGTATACCATCAAATTGTAAGTCGGCAATATCGCGAATCCAAGAATTTACTGTAGCTTCCGTCGGTTTAGTACGTTGTGACACTTTAACTGCGCGTTTTTAGTACCTACGTCCGAATGAATCCGCGTTATGCAAGATACTGTTTGATCGTGTTATGTTTTCTCCCCTCCACGCAATAATGTAAATTACCAGTATACTGAAATTTAAAAGAATCTATTACGCATTACGTTTTTATTTAATATAGTGTATTTCCCGACAAAATAAAATGCACTTAATATGTTGCATGACTTTCTCTTTGTAGTTGGGGAATGTTTCAGTAGGTGTTTACAATATATTATATCGTGTGTAAAAGTCATCCCTGGAATCCGATCGGTAAATCCGACCACTGCTGGTGAGGTTCCTGAAGACTATTTCAGAATTTTTCGAATCGTACTAATAGGTCTTGAAATAGTAATTTGTGCGCACAACATTGACCTTTTCGAAGGTCAATTCGCATTAGGACAACTAGACTATTTTGGAAACACTCTGTTTTCCCGAAAAAATTTTGTTTTTTTTTCTACAAAAAAAAAAAGGTTCATTACTTACTGGTGTCTGTGCACCAATTATGTACTTTCGATCGAAGTCTTCGCTAAATTCTGTGTAAGAATAGGGAGCTATGAATAAAGTCGAGACTAAGGAGAAAAAGGGAGCAGAACCTGATGAGAAACAATAGTTTTCTGATGACAACTGAGACTGCCAGATAATTGAAAAATGCCCTTAGAACTTTACAAGTGTTCATATAATATGAGGCCATACGATGTTAAATTGTCTAGGAAGGTACAAAGATGTACAAAGATAAGTTACTAGATACATTGTGGTTCCTTGTTTAAACTTTCGATGGCGGCTTCTTATTTGTGGATGGTAATGGTCGCGCATTGTCACCGAATTTTTGAGAAACAATATCAAAAGACTGGAATGGTCACCCTTTCTCCAGAAATGAATCGTATCTAGCATAGCTGACGTAGAGTTAGAGTAAAACTACAACTGAAATAAAGAAAAAGTGAAATAAATAATTTGGATACTTCGGCTGATGTGATTTTGGAAGAATGAGAAGCTGTATACAGATTTGGCTTGGAGAATGACTAAGAGAATTACATGTCTGGTGCAGGCAAGACGTGGCCCAGCTATATTGATTAATTCTGTAATTTCGTTGATTTTTTTACATTTAAGATAATGGATTATTTAATTTTGATGTTCTATAAAAATTTTTTTTGAGTTATGACAAAAGAGGACCATATTTTGACTTTTTGGAAAAATGTAAAATCAGTGATTTTGTCTGGGGACAATTTGGTCCAATGAAAAATGCAACGTTTAGAGAATAAATTGTGTTATGAGATCTTGTTTTACGATTCGAAAAATTCAAAAAACGTCTTCAGGATTCTCACCACGCTTTATAGCTTTTACGTCAGAAATTATATAAAAAATGTGTTCCTACAGCAAAGGCACTTCAAAATTCTGAAGATTTTTCCCAGACTTATTTCTTACCTTACTTATACCCATATTTTCGTACAAAAAAAATAAAAGAAAATAATGGAGATTTAAAAAAATATCAAATACGTTTCAACATTAATGTTCACAGTTCAAGAAAACATCGTTGTACATAATCTAAACAATTTGAAGAATTTGATTGCAGTGTAAATTGTAAGAGTTTGAGAAATCTCCTTGTAGAACTTATATTACAAATATTCTCAATATGGATTGTCTGATTAGATAATAAAATTTTCATTCAACTCAAAAAACCGCTTTAAAATTGAACAAACCTAGACCGAAAACTCGGATCCTAAAGTTCAACTAATATTTCGAGTGTCTGGATTCAACTGAACTGCAATTTATTTCTATACATTTCATAAAATTTATGTGGACGTTGAAACATTTTATTATTTTCCTGTAAAGAGTAGTTTTTTTGTAAGAGAAGTAAAAGTACGTTAAGTTTTCTTTAGAATTAGGATCTTATTCACTATATTTCAGTTGCTTAGATTAAAGAGATTCGTATAAAACGAAAAATAGATTGCTTCAATTATTACAGTATAAACTGCAAAGTAACTATGAGGAGTAAGAATCACGTTTTAAACCTTACGCTACACAACTCAAATTCCTTGTAACAATTTATAGTCCCAGTAATGTCGGGAACTACTCAAACCTCTGTTGTAATAGCGTGCGTCTATGTCAATATTATTTAAACAAAACGGTCATATTTATCCGATTTTGTCGACAAATGAAATATTACCCATATTACTCATTACCCATATCAAGGTGTCTATGAAAGCATGTTTCAGTAGTGTATTATAAACATAAAAATAAGTGAAAAAGTTAAAATAGACATATGCCAAAATATTTCCTATTGGAGCTACTCGGACTATAGGAGTACTTTTATCTTGACGTAATGTTTTTCGCTATGATTCTTTTTTACAATTTGTTACCGAAATATGATTCTTTGGACAAAAATACACAAAAAGGGTATTGTTTGTAACTGGTCTTAGAAATGATCGTCTACTGGAAAAAACATTCAAATCGCGTGAAATCGACAATTTAGCGTTTAACAGATTTTCCACGTTGATACTTGTTTCTACAACATAAACAGCATATTTTTATGTTTTTTTTTTCGTAGTATGTTACTAATTTTCGAAAAAAATTAAAAATTAAATAAATGCGCAGAGAAATGTGAAGAGTATTCTCCCTTCTCAATTACACATACCCACTTCAGTTAACTTATGATTTATGAAACAATAGCTATCATTAAAACTAAACCAAGTATCAAGTTTCATAGCTTTCTCTTAACGAGTTTCTGGAATATTAAAAATCAAAATATGGGTACATATTTATTTTATTTTTTAGCTCATTTTTATTCACGCTCCTCAAAGTATTTTAAAGGCACCCTGTTTTGAGTGGACCAATAAGACGTCAAATATCTCACTAACTGATTAAGATTCAAAAAAACATGATGTGATCAAAAGAGCCGTATTCTAAAATTGTCTTCAATCCTAGATAGTGGTTCATGTAAAGGCATACTTTCTTAAATATAACCCCCATTATGTTTTGTAAATGATTATGCAACTCTTAATTCCTTATCCAGTGGCGTTACATTTTTATAATTCGATGATGCATTAGTAAACCATTCAATATTTGCTGAAAAGAAATATGTTTGCAGTCATTAGACAATAAACTCTGCAGGAATAAAATGTTCACAGATTTGAAAATCTCTTAATTCTCAGTTAGCCAAGACCGTGTATTAATGTCCAGGCTACTCAAACGTAAGTCCAGTTACACAGAGCATTCTCCAGAATGTTTTAAGTTTTAACATTTTTAAAATGCCTGGACTGAATGTTTTCAAAAACTTAAAAAATGTTAAAAATAGTACAGTATTGCGAGCAAAGATATTCACAGAAATATTCAAACTATTACAGCCCACATTTGATGTTTGTGAGCACTATTTGAAAATCATATCAAGAGTCGTGTCTGTGAGTAATTCTAGAGGAAATTATGTTTATCTCAATCAGTTGCTCCATGATAGGAAGTCCCTCCTAAGCGGTGTCCTATTCTTTTAGAAACATCTTATATTATTCACACTGTATTTCTCACATAAAATATCATCTTGGCTAAATAAAAATCTTTAGATATGTATTTAACAATCAATATAGGACTTCACTTGACAACATTTTTGCTTATACCTGACACATTTAACTTTTCCAGTTATCATTTATTTCTCCTTTTTGCATCGTTTCAATTAAAACACCTCTGAGAAGTAAAAAGGCAATATTCGGCAGGGATCACAAAAATGACATCTTCTTAAAGGAAGCGTTTACACTATACATTAATATAAAATTCCAATAAACATGTCAATATCAAATCCTCCTTTCCAATTGTCACTTATTCCCCCATATTTCCTGCTTTTCATCCTGCCCAGACAGCAATACAAAGAAACATGTGAATTTGGGTGCAACAACATTGAAACTGTCACAAAAGTGTGTGTCGATGTGTATTTTTTCTGTACGAATTGTTATTTCTATTACAAAAGACTTCTGGCAGTCTTCGCGAGATTGTTTGATGTGAATGGTCAAAGTTAGATAGCAGGCGTTGTCCTGGCATGAATGTCGATCACAGAGACGAGACAGAGTGTACTCATTTCCATTGGCGTGTTGCAGGGTAACAGAGATCTTATGTAAATAATATTTGAAGACTAAAGTTACGATAATTGATATTTTAACATTGCATTCTAAACCAATTTTAAGGTTCAGTCTTTTCTTACAAATGTCGGTAAGTATCAGTTTGTTTGCTTTTGTCAAGCGGTACAGCTGCCGCAACATAAAGGTTTCTAATCTATCGTCTTATTTACATTAACGTTCTGGCGGAGTTTAGAACCCTACTATTCCACCACTTAACTAGAACAGACACACACAACAACCATGCCCTCATACATTTGCCTTATGCCGCAGCTGAGACTCAGACTCAGAAGAGACAGACAGTGACTAGCCATATTCTGGCACACAACAACGCTCTAACCATTTGTGCTACCAACTCGGTATTTTAAAAACGCCACTATACATCCATGCCCTAGCCAGGATTCGAAACCGGGACCCTTGGTCTCAAGCCTAATATATAAGTACTGAGCCAAGAGCCAACAAATAATGTTTTTCGTAGCTTGGCTGCTGGATTATATGTGTTTACTTGAATGAATGCGCGGGTTATGCGGAGGGAAGTAATTTATTACCTATCTTTAGATTTTATTCGTTACAAAAGTTTCAACACACAAATGACCTGGAAATTTTTGTGTTGCGTTAGTGAATACAAGATTATATAAGTCCATTAATTTCATTGCGGCCCTGAATATAGCATACTGCAAACAGTAGAAACCTCATTCCAAAGATGCATAGAAATATGTGTCAATTAAAATGGGCAACATGTGGAGCACTATTTATAATATCTTCTCTTGTGTTACGAAAAAAAATAAATTACTTCTAATCTTTATTGATAAATTTTGCAGTTATTCAATAAATCGAAAATGGTTACAAATAACCATAGGGATTTACACAGAAAAGTTTCGGTTTTCAATTCTACATCACATCGTCCAAAAAATATTCAGGGTAATCCATTTGAAAAAATTTAGAGAATTCAGTTCAAATAGTTGTAAATTAAAAAATTATTGTTGGCCACCCTGTATACTTTCAGGAAGTGAAAATGGCTGTGTCATCACACAGATATCTCATAACTGTTAATAACATATTTTTTTCTTAAAATCGATAATTGTGATTGTAGAGATTTTTTTAATATACACGTTTAAATGGCATAATTTCAACAAAAGACAATCATTACATCCAAGTGGTTGGGAGAGAGTCAATAATAATACAGGAGTGGAAGGAGGTTTCAAAAAATGTTCTGATACACAAGGCATTCCATTTTAAAAAATGTTAGTTGGCCCTGTAGAATCGTCTTGGCTCATCCTGTATATTCGAATATAATTTCGGGCTTTTTGTCTAGTTTATTTATGTTTTTAAGTCAAGTTTCTAGCTATCATAGAACTCGACATATCGAAGTCTGACGCACTATTGCCCCATCCTGAATGTGACAAAAACATATTTAGTGGTCTGACCATCTATGATATCAAAAAAATTTGTGCTTCTTGCCTATTGTATTTCGCAATGTGACAATTGTTAAACAAAATGTGTTGAATGACCATAATTTTATTTTCGGTTATTTTACTTCCGATGAATAGCCAGCAGCGGTCTATCTTTTCTTTAATACTGCAAGGTCAAAGTGTAAGAATGTGCTATAATAGACCTAACCCTAATCAAGTGAATAATAATAATAAAAAATAATCTGCCTCAGCTACATATTTTTTTTTTTTAGACGCTTAGTTCAGCATAAATTCCTAAATCATTTTGGTTACGTTTTAGGGACGCCTATGGTCATTTTATCGTGGAGAATTCCAATGTAGTTTCAATCGAATTACACGCTGATTTCACACAAACTATTTTTCTCGTTTCTGAACGATTTACTTCGATATTTGGGTAAAGCTGACAAAACTTACTGGGCTAATATCCCCAATACCATTACAATAAAATCGTTTAACTTTCGAAATAAAGGTGCAGTATAGATATTGTAATTCTTATCAAATAATTGAATTTTGAAACTCGACTGTCTGGGATTTTATTTATTGAATGTGTGTTTGGAGACAATTCTTTTATGTCATCATCCATCAAGCTTTATTATTTTTAAACTAAAGATAAGAGGGATTACAAGGACCTGTCAAGCACAGGTCATAAAAAAATAAATTTGCAGTAACCCTGCTGTTCTTATCGACCTAAATTACTTTGGAGCCATTTTCAAAACAATTACCACCACTATAATATCATAATATAATAATAAGAATAATAATTTATTTGTAAATGAAATATATACAATAACTTTAAACATAGGTGTGAATACATAAGATGTAAACATAAAAATTTAAAACTTCCTAACCGTAACTTACGTCAAAAATTACAATTTAGGCATATATAAACAAACAGCAAATTATTGAATTAGTAAACTAATGACAAATACTTAATTAAACATTCTGAAGTGAAAAGAATTCTAAATTAAACTGTTGTCGACGTTTCGATAAAAAATTTTATCGTCAGAGTCACAATCAAGAATCTTACTTAAAAATAATTAAGTAAATACGAACAAGTTCTTACCTTAGGTTAAACAAAATTAATTAAATAAAAGGTTGATATCATTTTCAAAAAGGACACAAGTAGTATATTGCTTACCACGCATTGCAAGTGATACTTTTCAGGTCGAGAATGCAGCTTGGGAAGCCAAAGCCGAGGTTTCCTGAGCATTCGAAACCTGCAATGTCACACTTTTCGTGGTTAATAAATTGTTTTTTGTAATACCATCTGTGAAAATCAAAGGAAAGTAATAAATGAAAGCTTAACAGATATACAATTATTCGTTGAAAAGTCAAGTTTAACATGCAACGTTCTGAAGCTCTACTTGCATTTTTTCAGTAAAAACTGTTAAGATTGGATGAGATGGATATATAAGAAGCTGCAAGTATTGCTTGTACATCGCTTTTACCCAAAAATCGAAGAAAATATACGAAATTACTTATGATATTTTTAGAAAGTGGTGTGACAAAAAAAAGTGGATATTCATATTAGCGAAGCGGCTTCACGCGCATATTTTCTATAAAAATCTAAATTAGATCCAGCAAACTTATGGTGCGAATATTCTATGCCGCGATCAGCTATATCTTTAAATGATGATGCCATTTCAATATATTCCAGATTAAAGGTATTTCTAAAGAAAAAACATATTGGATATCGCCACAAAGAAAGTGAGGTGATTACTATAGAAGACATTGTTAAATTTTTCAGTGAATTACTTGAGCAAACATCTGATGATGAAAATCGTTGCTATTATGTGAATTGCAGGAGTTTCCTGCAAAGATGATATATGTAAGGTAACAGTAGACGACATTTTTGATAAAGGAAGCGTAATACTTATCAGAATGGCTTATTCTAAAATCATCAGCTAATAATTTTCACTGTCGTAGACAATTTCCACTGCCTGGATTTATTTAAAAAATATATGTTGCGACCAAAAAATTCAAAAAGCAGATTCTTCCTGAGATATCAAAATGGAAGATAAATTAACCAACCAGTTATATTTTTGCTAAAATTCTTTCTGAAATTTCAAATTCTTAAATTTGGAAAATCAGAAAATTATACAGAACAATCGTTTCGCAGAACCTCGGTCACTCTTTTGGATAACAGCGGAGTCGACATTCTTATATTGAAAGGCACGGTGAGTGGAAGTCCCCGGCAGTAGCTGAAAGTTATGTGGCGGAATATTTAATAAACGTAATACTAGTGAAGTGAATATTAAGATTTTTCACATTAGCAACCGATCCATTTTGAGGCATCAGTACATTAGCATTCACTATACAGTGCGGTCCATGTGTATGGAATAAATTATTTTAAGAGTAATTATGAATTTTTAGGGAAAATTCTGAAACACACCGATTTCGAAATTTCAATTTTCTAGCTTGAAAATAATACTCCTCGAGTTCACTTCCTCTGAATTATGACCACCTTCCCGAAAATTTTAAATCAGAAAGGGGGTCGTGAGCACCTCGCTCGAAAGTGATTTGAATTCTTTATTTAGCGGTGTAAAGTTTTTTAAATTTGGAGTATTAACTTCTGAGAAAATTAATTTTGAAAATATAAAATTATCTGAATGTTTTGAAAACCCAGTTGAGGTATTTTTTGCTAAATTATTGGTTTTGAAGAAAAACTTAAACATCTGTTCTTGTTTTTAATATAAAATTGTACCCATCTAAGATTTTTTAAAGTAGACATTAAAACATTAGTCAAAAAATCTAAAGAAATAACACTATTGACTGTACTTTAAAGAGTGGGCTAAAGTGGGCCATGAAATATTTTTGTTTCCAATTACTGTCACTTTATTCTAAGTTACTCACATGAATCAGTGTATTTAATAAGATTTCTTTATTTATTTAATTTATTTTGGGTTAGTTATTCGAAACAGATATTCTAATTATAATTGGATATGGTAATAAAACATGGACTCAAAAGGTGCTTTGTGAAATGTTTAATAACAAATACCCTGGTCAGCAATTAGCACAGTCTACAGTCAGTAAAATAGAAAACAAATTTTTTGAAACTGGACATGTAAGAAATATTCAAAACCTAGGTAGAACTCTTAGATTTGATGAGGATAAACAAGCAGATGCATTGGTAGATATTAAGTAAAATCCTCAAAAGACAACTAAACAACTTGCTGCCGACAATGATCTAAGTAAATCATCGATTTTGTGAGTTTTAAACAGGGATCCGGACCGAACCCTTATTGGACCGGAAACCGGACCGGAACCGAAATTTTTTCTGGACCGGAACCGAACCAAAACCTTTATTTTATCAGGGGCCAACTTGGTTGCCCGAACTGGAACCGTGTAAAATTATGTAACGGTTCTTTTCGGTTTTTTTCGGTTCTGAGCCTGATGCCATATTTTCCTATCTTTTCATGTCTGACATTTTCAATTTAATGTTTTGTTTTTGTATTATGATTATGCGCATATTTTGTTTCCTCTATACCACAGCCTTTGTCTCTACTCTACTATATACTGTCTATCTCTACCCCCCCCCCCTCCTGCTGCTCTAGGCGTCGGCTGTTTCTGTTTTGTCGCCGGCCGTGCAATATGCAATGCGTACGTGACCGCCATCGCGCCATGATAAAACTTTGGATATAAAACTGGATGTTTTGAAAATGTTTGTATAGTATAGTAATCAACAAATATAAAACCAAAACTTTACCAACCTAAAATATATTTTATTACGAAACGCACTTGTCTTTATCTGTATTTCACAATTTTACTAATGTTATTTATTTCATAAAACAGATTATATTTTCATTCTTTATATTCTCACAGCATTGATTTTAATAAAGTTTTTGACATTCTCAGTCAACAATTAGTTAACGACCTTTATATCATGGAATCTTACACTATAATAATTGTATTGATTTAAGATTGTTTTAGTGCAATAATTTGGGGCACGCTATATATGTTTTTTGGGCCTTTAAATTACTACCAATGACGTCACCGTGACGCTTTAAATTTTGATTGGCTAAAGCCCGATTAAGCACTTCTTGTTAGTTATTCTTCTTGCCAAAGAACAACCAATGTGAACTGATCACCGAAAAGCAAATTCGCCCAAGGCGTAAATTATGATAAATACGGTACAATATTATTATGAAAATTACCTCAAAGGTACCTTAAATCAATATAGCAACTTTTTAAATAATGACGATCATAAAATTACACGATAATATCAGAAAATATATAAATTTTACCAGACCGCAGAACTACAGGTGTTATCTTCAGAACGCTACACTAGTAAGAAGGGAGTAACACCGTAGTATTCTGCTACCTAAACTCGATTATAATTTGGAAAGAGACATACATTTGAAAGTACAGTATGAGCAATAAAAACAAATAGATATATAGTCATTTTTTATAAGTGCAAAAATCTACCATACCAACTGGTCCAGTAGAAATCAGTGGCGCCATCTAGGCTATACGGACAGAAACAAGTCTTCACAGAAAACGACAAATTA
This sequence comes from Rhamnusium bicolor, assembly GCA_029963845.1. Lineage (NCBI taxonomy): Eukaryota > Metazoa > Arthropoda > Insecta > Coleoptera > Cerambycidae > Rhamnusium > Rhamnusium bicolor. The sequence continues at coordinate 800,595 of JANEYF010000538.1, read as the reverse complement.
GAAGGAAATGGCTTCCAATCTCGTTACATCGTGGGGGTTATTATTTTCATGTTAAAAACTATAAAGTTTGAAATAAAAAATCGACCTATCACAGAATTTTTCCTAAAAGTTCATAATTACGTTTAAAACAAATTTATTCCATACTGTATAAAATTACCTTGTAACAGCGAAACCTCCACACAATCTACTTTTATGCGTTTATTAGAGCGCCGAGCACTCTACATATTACTGTAGCATATTTTCAGGTAGTATGGGTATTATATCCAATAAAACAGAAGATAATTTAATGAAAGTAGTAGTTTTCAGAGACGGGAGAACAAGCTTAGCAAGTTGACGGATTATGAAAAAATTATTAGAACAAAAAATGTGAGAAATACCAACATACAAAAATTGTAAACCTGATAACTGGACATTAATAGTCAGTCTTGATCCCTTGAAGAAGCCTGTTGTTAACTACAACAATAACATATTTTTCACCCTCTGATATTTCTCTTGTAAAAACATTCTATATGTCATTGTTGTGTTATTATTTGTGTTCTATATACATACACATGTAAAGAATACACTTCAATCTTCCTCCTCCTTCGCTAAACCAATAAAGAACTCGTTTTAAAGAACAAAATATCCACTTCATTTTTTCCATTGTGACTATATAAGAAATTCAAACAACTTTATTTGATACGTATGTAAAAATAAAAGGCACGAAAATATAGTTAAGTTCCTTGTTTTATTGTATATTAAAATGCCCCCAGCTAGGTGTATCTGACGTTATAAATTTTTTTGTTGACGCTTTACTTAAAAAATACAAAGAGGCTGGAAAAAATAAAGTCTACTGTTATAAAAGAATTCATATAAGAGTCTTGATCCTTGTGATATGAAAAATAAGATGAAGTCATAAGATTTTAAAAGCACCCTCCGGGTTCGGCAATTTCACTGTGCGATATGCGTATCTGGAGAGTACCAAGATGAGGCAATATTAGCAATGCAAATGCAAAGATATATTTATACTGAGGTCTCAGTTACTATAATCCTTTTGTCACCGTACTGTTATAAATTTAAATCTCATTTGTGCCGTTCTTGAGGCAGTTATATTTAGTAAGATCTATCTGTATAGGGTTGTCCTTTCATTGAACATTGTAAAACAGGACAAAGGAATTTCGTTGTAATTACCACATTTACACGTTCGCGGTTCGTTTATGGTGTTTAACAAAATTAAAATTAATTTGGACAACTTAAATTCTGTGAATACTTGGTAATTGTCTATGAATACTTGTTAATTATCCCCTTTCCTTCCCACGTTTTTAATTTTAGAAGAAAAAATTTTTTTATAGCCATTGCTTTTAAATCCTCTAATGAGATCGTTCAAGAAAAAATACTAAACATATTTTTAGATATATATATATTTTGTCACATATAATGTGAATTCAAAGATATTAAAATAAATTGAGATAAGTAAAATTCAATTTACATTGATTTTAATGAATTTGATAAAGATTAAAACAATTTCATTCGGACAAAGATAATTTTTTATAAATCTTAATTAAAATTATTGTTTTACCTGGTTTTGAAACAAGGATCTAAGGAAGATCTCTTTTTACTACGACTAATATTATGTATTTTTAGAAAAAAAAATTATTGGGTATTATAAAAGCATTATTTTAAACTTAACATGATAATAATCATAAATATCTATATATTTTTATATTTTTTACTGACATTCTTATCTGAATGTGCTAGTATAAAAGTTTTAGGCATATAATGAATAAAAACAACACTTCCAATACATTTTATCATAGAAACTATTAAAACAACTACTCAGTCTAGGAGCAAGAACTGTGTTGAATTAAATAATAAAATCCTCAGTATTAGAAGCAAAAAAATACTGAGATTGAAAAAATATTATTTGCAAAATTTTCACACTCATGAATGATTTCCTTCAGTTACAATACAAAAAAACAAAAACCCGTAGTTCGATATATATTATCTACTTTCATTCTTCTGCACTCTTCGACCGAGTAAAATTTTTTTATAAAAATATGAACATTTGTCTTATTTCGACATTTTAAATTGAAAGACAATATCCAGATTAATTAGAGTAACCTCGGAAATCATAATGATATTCATGACATCTAACTTATATTCTATTTATTTTTCAAGTTAGAAAAAAAAATTCAGATAAAAGTTGTAGTGAATCAAATGCACCATTTTAAAATCTCTGTAAAGAATATACAGGTGGTCCCATAACAGCAGGACAAACCAAACTTATATTGTTTTAAATGGGAAATACTATATTTTTTTACGTTATTGAAATCTCTGTTTTTTTGTGATTGTCATAGTTTGAAAGAAGAAGACTTGTTCAATGTTAAGTCATTTTAATGTATTCAGCATTAGCTGACTGCTAGAGAAGCGGTTGCATCTTCGCATTGCTTTATTTTGGAGATCCTGGGGTCTACTAAAATCTATACAACTTGTATACAACGCAGAACAACAATAAGAAAATGAGGTAGTATTAAGTTATTATACACAGTTAGTTTAGTAGTAGTTGATATAAATGGAGCCACTTTGCTAAATAATTTGATCTTTTTGTCGATTTTCTTTGATATATATTCTATATGTTAAATTTCAGTTCACGATCAATAATAGGCCTAGATACTTTATTTACTGAACAATTTCAACTTTTTTACTATTTAACTCGATACCAAGATTTAGACTAGCAAACTGTTTATATAGATAATTATTACCCACGAACATAAATTTGGATTTTAATTCATTTACTTTTATCTATTGATCTTAAACCTTTCTCAATAATTTTAGTTCTAAATTAACAGTACTTACCATTTCCTCAAAATTTGTACTCTCATAGTAAATAAGAGTGTCATCAGCAAGGAGATGGATTTTACATTTTTGCAACACATTGCCAAGGTCATTAATATAATGAATAAATAATAATGAACCCAGTACACTGCCTTGAGGAACCCCAAAGTTATTTAACTTGGCTTCTGATAAATTCCCATTCATTTTTGTTACTTGGTACCTATTTGTTATATAACTTGTAATCCAGTCTATAACGATGTTCTCAAATCCATATCTCTTTAGTTTTAATAGTAGTATATTACGGTCAATTGTTTCAAAAGCACGCTTAAGATCAATGAAAACTGCGCAAATCCCAACTCCTGCTCTGTCCAACAACTGCTTCCAATCTGAAATTACTAATTGCTGAGCCGTTTCACATGAATGTTTACCACGAAATCCCGATTGATATGTGCATAGAATATTATTTAAATTTATGTACTTGTTTTACTTGATCATAAACTATTAATTCTAAGATTTTTTTCACAAAAAGGCAACATATTTGCTGGTCTTAACTGTTCGGCCAAATTCGTATTGGGTATTTTTGGAATAGGTACCACTACAGATGTTTTAAAACATTCAGGCATAACACCCTTTTCCAGACTCAAATTAATCAAATTTAAAAAAAGGATACCCGCCAAGTTGTTATTATATATTACTCCATTACAGTTCAAACTTTGCAGGGCGTGTTCCCCGCTTTTTTCCCAACTAACTGCTTTAAGCTTTTCCACATTCATTTTAGATTTGACTTACTATCTATATTTCTATCATAAAACATTGTTTTCGCTTCTTTGATAACTTTTACAGTATTGTTTCTTATCTGCTTGTAGTAATTCCAATCCACATCTTCGCGTGTAAAAACAAATCTTTTGTAAGCCCTATTTCCATTTGCAATAGCTTCCCGACACTTATCATCTAACCATCTATTTTCAGCTACCTTTACTTTTATAATTTTTTTGGTGCTACTATATTTAGTATATCTAATATATTATTTACAAATGTCTGACTAACAATATTTACATCTGTGCAAGAATACTCCCATTCCTTTTCAATTAACAAATGTCTCATTTCATCAAAATTGATCCGAGATCTAATTTCCTTTGTTTGATATTTTGATAAATCCCTACCGTTTTCTACTTTTACTTAATTATTAAATGATCTGTTGTGATATAATTTTGCTCTACATACGCATTCATTGCATAATCATTACTGACAATAAGATCAATTATGCTACTTGAATTACTTCTTACTCTAGTAAAATATACACACTGGCGAGTATTAAAATGAATTAATATTTTTTCACTGTGTAGCGAATGATATGCCAAACACCATTTCGAGCAGGGGAACACATGTTTAGCCTATAAGTTATTGTATACGACAAATCCCGACTTCCTGCATAGATCCTTATTACACGACCTGTAATATATTCAACCAATATACAGGTATATAAATAAACGCATACATATCAATTAATTCAATTACGTAAAGGCTCTTTAAAACATACATACAATAGTTTAGGTATAAATAGTATATATTGTTAGCATAAGATTAGTTTTAATCGTCTCCAGAAAATGTCAGCTTAGTTGGCGAAACATGCGTCGAGTGCAGTATATTGTGTTTTGTGGAAAACCACGTTAGTGTTAGCCTTACACCAAAAGTTCAAACCCACTTCAGGATGGAAATGGAGGACGAACACTATTAATTCCTCTATTTCTATTACGTCATCCTCTCCAGCAATAATACTTTCCTCTTATATCCAAAGTTTCTTAAATGTCTCGTATTTTATTTGCTCTGTGGTTTTATTTCTGTTATTAATTTATTTATTTATTTACTTATTTATTCATTCATTCCTAAATCAGCAAACAACCGCAATTTCAGTATTTATGCTTTCTTCCCATCGCACGATATCCATGGTGAAATTCTCTAAATGTCCTGCTGTTATATTATATCATAAATGTATCCCCTGAGAAGGCCACTTGTGGAACTGCTTCGATCAATACCGTATTTTCGATAATTTGCGTGATTCCTGCTGACTCGAAATGTGACAGCAACACACCCCTATCATGACTTTTAAAGAGATTAAAATTGCGACTAATTTGCGAGAATTACTTATTTACAAACACGGCGACTTATAGGCAATAACTCTACACTGAATAATTTCGTAAAAGATTTACGCTGAAAAGCCAATTTAAAGTTGCATGTTACTTGTCCGAAAGTTAGTAGATAAGGAAAAGTTTGGAACAAAATTTGTTTTCTTATCAGCATTTTTAACTGTACCCTAAGACGATATAAACAACATGTTACATTAAATGCTTGCCTGATACGCCGAAGGGAGCCGAAAACTATAATACAAGATGTACGCCCTTTTTTCAAAGAATAATAGTGATTTTGCATATTCGTTTACATTCTATTTCTTAAAAGTGGGTGACATCAAAAAACAAATAATATATAAGTAAGTATATCAAAGTTTCTGTTTTTTTTTAATGAAGTTCGTTGCACAACAGCGTTTTATAAGTAAAAAATCGAAACAGTTTTCTGTTCGTATGTCTATCAGCTACCACGGCAGATTTCAATACATTTTACAATACATTGATAGATAAGAAATACAAATAAGTCATCAATTCTGTATACAGTCGCAAAGGCAATATAAATTCGATAAAATTGTTAAAAATAAGTTCACACAAAATTTATCGGGATGTTAATAGATTTTAATGTTTTATTTATCCTCATGCTTTTCGATTTCTCGCCATTTTTCTAAGAGCTTATGTCACTTTGCTTTAATATAATTACAACAACTTATGACATTGGAGGTATTCATATATATCTTGTTTTTCTTATGTTGAAAAGCAAACCATCTATTTAACTTTTGCTTTAGCTGCAACAAATTACTAATAAATGCAGAAATAGGTTCATTTTAATCTGCCAGATTATTATCATTTGTTTTGAAAAAAACTGACTTAATCTATCACTATATTTTATTGATTTTTTTTGTTTCTTCGATAAAAGTAGTTTTTTTAAAAATGAAAAAATTCTGATCATGTTAATAACATGATCATAATTTTTTTTTATGCCTGTAAAAATCCAATATAATGAAAATTCAAATTGACTCCTGATGCCTTGAAATATCAGACAATCTTTTCAATTTGCAGATTTATTATTATCAGTGAGTTTTACCTAATTGGAAATAGCAATTTTATTTTATTTTTTTTTGTTTTTTGTATATTTCATGAACCGTTTTAAGTATCTTAGATTTCTTGACAAAGCTAATACATTTTCCTCATTTAATTGAAAATCTATGTGTAATTAGAAGAATTTCTACGAGCTAAATTCACACATTTTTAAAAATTAAGAAAAAATATATAGATCCAACTTTTTCTAAGCTGTGAGATACATACAGAAATAAATTGATATTGAAGGTGATTCAGTTTTGACCAGCATAAGTTTGAGAATCGATAGAAGTCGTCAAAATAATACAGAGTTTCATATAAAAAAAAATACCCTAAAGTGTACCGTTAATAAGGTACAGTGTATTACACAGAAAAAAGTACAATGTACAAAACCTCTCATCACGTGAATTCAATTTTATGGAAACTTATTTTTAACGGTTTTAACAAATTTATATTTTACTGTTGGGACTCATTGTATACTAGGCAGAATCTCGAATTAATCTTATTAGTTTCAGCCTGACTCATTCTTACAGAAATAATATCTCAGGGGACCAAACGGATGAAAGAGATTACCTAATTCCAATTAAAAAGAATTTACTGTTGATTGACTCCAGTGTATTAGGGCATCATTCCTGTTAAATCCAAAGTGATGTTTCTCCACATGTTCTATACAAATATTATACTTCGAAAACTAATAATGGTTATTAACTGATTCTTTTAATTATCGACGTAATGCGTATATTATGTTATCGACGTATACAAAAATGTACAATTGTTAATTTAGGAATCCTTCATGGTTGTTTTCAGTCTCTCGACTATTTGCCTACAGTTTGCGCTCTGATAGTGCTAGTTTTATTACTAATATAACGATATTACTAGGAACAACTACAATTATTATGTGTCCTGCAACTTGTTCTATTATTTCTTACATGAAGTAATTTTCACAACACATGAACTTGGCAATATCTGAAAAAGATTAAAACGCAGATTTAGTCTGCTCAAAATTGAGTGTCAAAATAACTTTTAATTAATTTTGGACATTTTAGACCTTTTTGGGACCTTATTCTGGTTCTGTAGAGTTCTGTTGTTTATCCAGAATATCTGCTATACAAATATGTGCGTTATGTTGTTGTATAATCCTTTAACGTACACTGGGATACCTGTCTTACGAGTTTAATAGTAACGTCACCATTTGCTGCTTTAATTTTGAAATTGATCCGTATTGTCTTTGAGAAAAATCATAGGTTTCGACGAGAGGTACCGTAAAATGTCAACAGATGGCATAACAGTCATAGTAGCGAACATTGTGACACACGACTTTTGTTTGTTTTTCGTATTTCACAATATATTTAATACGGAAATATTGTTTTGCTAATGAATATTAATTTTTGAATAGATAAGTCTCTTACCCTTATAACGTATAATATAAAGTGTGTATCTATAAATTTTTTTGAAGTATTTCCTGTAATAATTAACAACATTGTATAATAATAATTAGCGGTGGCGTACAAAATATGTAAAAAAGTTTACTAATTTTTGGCTATGTAATATTATGTTCATGTCTTATGGATGGCGAGTGTATATTCCTATTAATTTTTATAATGATAAATTACACACCGGTATTATGTTGTACTAGGAAAATATATATGACGAAATTAGTTTTTGAGTCTAATATAGGAGTAGACAAATTTAGAATAGGCAATCGATTCAATCGGCAACCGAAATTGTTATCACTATTACCGTATTTTTCGATAAAATTTTGCAAAAATATCCAAAACTCAAACTTCATAATACGTAACATAACATTACTGAACAATGGTACAACTAGGAAAGGAACTGGGAATTAATGGCGCAGTCTACAAACTGTGAAACACGAAAAAACTGTCTTTTTTGTCTAAATTTAGGAGTATATTGGAATATTTTCAAGTTGTAAACTTAGTATAATATTTGAAATATAAACTTCTTAGTCCACCAGCAGCTGCAGGAGGTGCTTTCCTAGACGTTCGTGATCTGCCACAAAAAACAACACTGCAACGATGCAAGGAATATAGCAAGTGTGAGATTCTAAAAAAAGACCAGTGTTATGTGCATAGACTGTCAAGTGCCATCTCATAGAAATTAACTTTTTTTCGTGTAAATAGATACTTTAGTCGATGTACAGGGTGAGTCAATGGTGCGGTAAAGTCCAATAATACCTTTATTATCGACAATTAAATAAATAAATAAATAAATAAATAAATAAATAAATAAATATATTTATGTATATATATATATATATATATATATATATATATATATATATATATATATATATATATATATATATATATATATATATATATATATATATATATATATATATATATATATATATAAACATTTCGGATGGGACAAAATGATTGTATTATATTGCGTCATATTAATTTAAGGATTTTTCTTCTTTGTCTTCATCAATTGCCGCCATTATGTAGAATTCACCAGGAAACGTAAAAATACCAATAATCAAATTTTTAGAAATGTAGAGGAAACTGTCTTGTCAATTTAATAAATAAAACAATAAATCTCTTATTTAAATCGAAAATACAACTATTTTGAACAAAAAAATATATACTGTTTAATTTTTAATAAACCAAACTTAAGGCTAAACTGGGGCGTATCAATTTTTTTGCCAAAAATATATGCATATTTTGTCAACAAATATCGCTGCGTAAGGAAATTGTCACGCTACTTGCGGATATCTTAGGATAATTATATTGTTTAATGATACTCACCATTTTTAATTCATCTTGAGCGAAATTATTGAATTTGTTATTTAAAGTAATAATCAAACCAAATGTTTGCATTATATAGCATCCTTGCGATAATTTTGCTCCAAATGTCATTACTACAAAACAAAATTATAATGATTTTGTTGAATCGGTCATTTGAGAAACAACATTAGTCAAATAAGGTGAATTTTTTAGGAGCACAAAAAAAACTTTCTAGACCAGCTTATTGAGGAGGCATAAAACCCTAATTATTTGTTCTCAAAGTAGTTGAATAAATATAAGTTAGGGTATCAAAAAAAATGCACACCGTTATCATTTTGCAGAGAAAAAAAATATTGAAACTTGATGACTTATGTTGTTTCTCAAATTAACGAGTTTTTGTAATGGCTGAGGATGGCTGAACAATATTTAAACTACATTTTATTATAAACAAATATATTTTAGGTTACAACTAATATTTAGTAAATAACGTTTAAAGTTTATACAATATTTAGAGATTATTTTTAGTCCAAAACTTCATAATCATCGTTTGCGTCAGTAACGGACCACTGGAGTGGTCCGTTACGATAATATAATATACCAGTGTACTGGTATATTATATTATAAAATTCTTGTACATCTTCCCGTTCGGAAAGATAAGACTTAAACTGCAGAAGGTTATCCATCTTCTTTTTATTGATTGGTATACCCCCAGCAGTATATGCTTTAGCAGTAGGAAGAGATATCCTTTCTTTGGATGTATTTCTTAAACGAAATGTATTTGCCTCAAATCCGTCAATGAAAGTTTTAGCTAAAACACCATCATGCTGATGACTGTTTGAAGTGACTGAACTGACTAATTTTAAACAGGACTTTTTCGCTCTTGGGTACTCTTTTTCCAACTGATTCAACAGACAACATATTTTTATAATAACGGGGCAACCAATCTTTGAAATTTAAGATATAGTCAGAGTCCACAAGAACAACAGTTAACTTTTTCTTATTACTACATGTTACTATCAACTCAATATACTCCTTGAGCGTATAGTTGCGGTAACAGGTCTTTATTTTTCGTTTTAAAACGGCGAAATCCCTATCACAATGTAGAAACGTGTGACCCCTGATTGGGAAATATTGGTCTATAGTTTTAAATTTATTTAAAGATATTAAAGCGGAAAAAAATCTAATTAATGTGTGGTTTTTGTTTTGGCCACTACACCCATCTGAGTAAACATGAAGAAACTCGACTCCTTCCATTGATCTCTTGACGTAGTTCAAAATGAACGATGCAACCTCGTTTGGTCCTTTAGTTCCAATGCCTTCATGGTAGACATAATAATCGGCACTGTCATCTCTTAAGTTATGTATGCAGCAGACGCTCACTGTCAATTGCCGAAGATAAAACATATCCTGTACTGGTATGCACGGTAACTGCAAATTTTGCATATAATCTACGCAAATAGCTCTGACTCTCTTGTCCACCTTTGAAATATCTTTAATTTCTTTTATTTTGTTGAAAAATTGTTTACTTCTTCTAACATGGACCATTTTTTCCTGCAGCTGCCACCTTTTTTGGCAGTATCATTAAGAAATTTACTATTAATTTTAACTGAAAGTTCTTCGCAAGTGCAACATGTATCGACCTGCGGTCGTCCAAATGAAAGAGAAAAATTTTCACCAGTGTTCATTTGAGAAACCACACAAGTCATATGACTTATGTTGTTTCTCAAATATATCAAATACTTATACCCAGCATCTAAACATAATGCCTACTCTGAGTTACGTGGTTTCTCGTTGGAACACATGTCTACGCCTATAGGGTTCAAAATCGTAATAATCTCATTTTGGCTAAAAGACTGACTTATGTTGTTTCTCAAATGACCGATTCTATTGTAAAAATTGTCTTACTGCAATAGCATCTGCGCATTATAACACACTTATAAAATACTTTCTTGAAAGTGTTATAACTGTTCTTAAAATACACTTAGACCGCAGTATAAAATTACTATACAATATATGTATAGCAGTTCCCAAGTGCATATGTGAATTTGTTGTATAAGTAATCCTGAATACATACTTATAGCACAGTTTTATAGGCATCACTTATAATTGTTTTATAAAAGTTGTATAGTTTTCTGATAGAACTCCTACAGTACCGAAATAAGTTCTATAAATTGTGCCCTTTCTGGTTGAATAGACATTGTATAACGGTATTTAACCACTTTATAAAATTTTAACACTTCTATAAGATTTGTTGTTAAGCAGTTATAACAACCTTTATAAGATTTATTTTGCTAGTTGGGTAACTAGATGGACCACACATACACCATAACTTGGCAATGTCAACATCGTTCAAATCGATACTTTCTAAATTTTCTTTGAAAAAATCATCGTTTTCAAACAGGTTTCTATATTTTTAGCACGAAGAAACTGATTTCCAGATATTTCGCTAACACATAAAATGTATTTCATTTATCAATAGTATATTATTAATGCTTCTGGTGACATCTACTGCAATGCTTCACCACTAATAATTATTACTGAATGATTTGATAGTTACGCGGTTCCTATCATCAAATTTTACTTCAGTTTGAAAAACATGCTCTGTGGTCCATAAAATATATGACTTCACAAATCACTTTTCTTTTCTTTGGTATAATTGTAACAAGCAATGATTTTTCAGTTGTTAGAAAAGATAAAACAAATCACATAAAAAAAAACAAGCAAAATGTGTTTTTTATCACCAATTTATCGTAAATTAACGCAGTTTCCATTTTCAATGATTCTGACGTGAATTAATAATTAAAAAACATTGCAATACATTTATAGTAAAACGACTTATGACTGTTTACTACGTTAATGAAGGAAAATTTTAAATTCCGATTTATGAGTGCAAAATAGGTTGACAAATAAGGGTAGTGTCGGTGAAATTTTGTTTACAATATTGAGGGCTATTTATTATGCTGGGGAATTTTTATAAACAGTTACAGGGATAGTAGTTAAATTGAAAATACAGAAATTTGGATAAGACGTTTACAACTAAAATATATCAAAAAGTGCAGTATGATATAAATTTGGTCGCTAAATAACTAACCGGGAATATAATTTGATATAAAAATTTGTATAGTTCTAGTAAATTTAATTAAAGGTTTTTTCTCTTACATGTAATAAGATTGTTTTAATTTGGAAAACTGTGACCTGACTCTAAAATATGATTTGAAAATTTAAATGTTTTTGAGTCTAATGGATCGTAGGTGTTCTTTCTATCTAATTTCAGACGAACGATCAGTTTGACCGACACAGAAGGCATTACATTAAATTATAAATGTGTTAAAAATATCAAACTCAAAATTATCATTTAAAAGATATTTGGCGGAATTCGACTATTTCATCATTATCATTTATTTCTTTGAAAATTTGCCTTTGATATTGCACTTTAGTATTTTGGCCTTTTCCTATTTCCTTTTTATTTAAGATTTGGCGAAATCCCTGTAATAAATAAAGACAAATTTCAACTTATTCCATTTTTTGTTCGCATTAAATAATATGCAACTTTTAATCAACATGAGCACATTGGTAATTGTAGTGAATGTCACGATGGTTTTTGGTACCATTTGGAAACCGAAAATTAAAGCATTGAAATTACAAAATTTACCTAATTAAGTCAACTAAATATTTTTTAATGAAAACCGCAACTTACTTTTATCAGTTTTATTTTTAATTATTTTGTGGTGTAATAGACCATAACCTTGTTAACAGTCTAAATGCAAATTACATTGTTTCACGTTTTTATTAAAACTAAAAAATATTTACAAAAAGTATTTGTTTCAAAACAAATATATACCTACTGCGTATTGACATAACGTTAATTTTCATTTCAAATATTTTCTATCTTTTCTATCTTTGGATAAATTTTAAAAAAAATCATGTATTATTTGTCTTACTGATAAAATGAAAAGCTTTTAATTTTATGAGTAAGTAACTATTGGATTTTTCTTTTATTGCAGATAAAAATCATTTTATAAATTTATTTAAATTTTGACCAATTAAGTACAAAGGCAAAGGAGGTACTTTGATGGGAATATTTCCTCAGATGGGTTAATTAGCATTTAGAGAAGTAGACATGCAAAAAACTTTTTTAATAATGCTTATTTCGGTTATTGATTATTGACATTATATCTAGCGTGTCTTGCCTAACCTACAATTGTTATTATAAAAGATGTCCTGAAAGTAATATGACCAATATGCCAATAAAACTCCTCAAAATCATACCAGTTGGCAAGGTAACGAACATTGTCAGCGATGCAACCAAATATTTCTAAGTAACTCCGGAAGTGAATTGAATACTTTTAAATTTAGGATGTGATGATACTAACAAGGTATAAAAAATCGACTGGCGCAAATCGGAATATCGTATGTTACATAGTTTTTCTTTTATAGGCGTCCAGAGTTTACAAAAAAATATTGGTATTCAAATTACTGACAATTAATTATTTTCGTGTTCTATTAATAGTTGTACAGGATTATTCATTATAAATTACCCACCCCTTATCATCGTTATTATTGCCTATAGAAGAAAAAGTTTTAAATAAAAGTTGTGTGGTTATGACTGAATTTTGTTAAAATTCTGTCAAAAGTACGGTAGCGGGCAGATTTCAGGGGATACAAAAAATTGTATATTTTTTAATGGGATGCCCTGTATATTATTAAATTTTTGGAATGATCCTTTGTTCCTGATTTCAAAAATATGCCATATATTACCCCTACCATATACCGTTTTTGAGTTATTAAAGGTCGAATATCTTAGTTAAACTAGTTACTGTAAATATGGAAAAGTTAACATTACTAAAGTCAGCTATGAAAATTACAACTATTATGTTTGATTAGTGACATTTCTTTAATGAAATAATCAAAATGGTTTACAATGAGGAAGAAAAAACCAAATGTTTTTACAAAATAGATAACAAAGATTTATTTAGGAAATTTAAATATAAATAAATGAAAACATAAAAGATATTCGATGTGTCCACTATTATTGTCAATGCATAATTGATAACGTTTTCTTATATTTATAATTGCACCGGAAATGGCTTCAGAACTTACATTCAGGTTGTTTATTTCAATTTGAAACCTGTCCTTAATGACGAATACCATTATCTTTTTTTTTTTTTTTTTTTTTTTTTTTTTTCGGTTGCCCGACGCTGGACAGTCCTCCCGTGGCCTCCGACGCCTCACGGAAGTCGCGCCAGCACATTAACCTCAGCCACTCCCCACATCCCGCAGGGTTAGTGACTGTAGGCTCCGGAATCGTGTGCACTAAGCAGACGGAGAGAACCAAGAATGACCGCCTTCTGCATTTGGCCTGCCAGCCACTCAGCTGATTTTTGGCAGGCCGGTATGATCTTCAGTTTCGAGAGCAGCGTAGGCTTTATCCCTCCGAGTACACCGATAATAAGGACGACCATTTTGACCGAGTAGCCTGGGTACAGCACTTGGAGCTCGTACCGGAGATCGCGATATTTGGTCCGTTTCTCCTCCTCCTTCAAGGTGATGTTTTTCTCCGCAGGTGCCGAGAACTCGATGACATACATCACCTTGAATTGATGGTCGAGGAGGACTATGTTATCATTATTATTATTATTATTATTATTATTATTATTGACAATGTATTTTAGAAATCCCCAAAAAAATTGATCCATAGGGGTAACAAATGCGGACTGTTAGGTGACCATTTAATAGGTCCTTTATTCCCTATCCATATTATTGGGAATACATTATTCAAATGATCTCGAACGGGTAGGACACTATGCGGAGTTACCCCATTCTGCATCCAAATCATATCATCAATTTCGGCTTCCCCAAAATTCTGCAAAAGAATGTTTAATCTGCTTCTGGGATAATTATTTCCAAATAAGTAACTCCAGTTAAAATATAAACATAAAATATATGCCCAACAATTTTGTTCTGAAAATTCCACACCAAACGTTAACAGTTTTTCTTCCTGATTCTTTTATTTGTTTTACCAATCTTTCTCTGTTATGCTTGTTCTCTCACGACCTTTGATTTGTCCTATTAAAAACTCCTGCCGTAGATAAGGATGATTCATCAGACCATAATATTTTAGTAAAAGAATCGGGATCTATTCAACTTTTGAATCATCTGGCGGCAAAAATCCAGCCTTTTTCTTTTATGAGCCTGTTAAAACTTGTACAGGTTAAATTTTATATGGTCTGTAGCTGTTATTTTTTAACGTATGTTGGATTTTGGAATAACTTTTACCTAATTGATCGACTGCATTATTTATACTACATTCAGAATTTTCTAAAAAACATTACAATGTCTCAAAAAAGTCTATTCGCGAATAAATATGGATGGGCTTAACTTAGAAATGAAGCAGTATATCTAGCTGTTCTTCCTGGTTTGCTTGAACTACACGCTTTCTTCTACTAAACCTGGAGGTATTATTCACTTTTCGGTAAATATTTTTGAACGTTTTTTCTGATGGTGTTGGACGATTTGGATACACCCTACATGCTCTTTTTGCTGCACGTTTATTTTTGTTATTTTGTATATAACAAGTAAATATTTGGACTTTTTCTTCCTCATTGTAAACCATTTTGATTATTTCATTAAAGAAATGTCACTTATCAAACATAATAGTTGTCATTTTCATAGCTCACTTTAATAATGTTAACTTTTCCATATTTACAGTGACTAATTTAACTAAGATATTCGACGTTTAATAACTCAAAAACGGTATACGGTAGGGTCATAACCACACAACTTTTGTTTAAAACTTTTTTCTATAGGCAATAATAACGATGATAAGGGGTGGGTAATTTATAATGAATAACCTACGCTAACACTATATTTACCTCTTTATATTGGGTAAAAGTGACAGATATGAAAAATAGTAGAGAGCATATTTGTTCAGAAACTATAAATCTTTGATTGTATGTAAATGAATCCAGTGACGTTACTGAGACAAAAGCTGTTACTATTATAAACTGCTTAGAGCTCTTTAATACAGAATCATATAAAGGTAGCAGTCACCACTAAGTCACACATACCTTAAAGTTGCAGAACGGTAAGTGACAGAGACACAACAGTTACCGCTGTATCAACTTTATGTATATCCATTTTATTCACATCTTGGTGATGCTTGATAATGGAAATATTTCTGTTTAAAAAAATTACGATATACTAATGCGCATGGTAGGTATCATTCCTATACATATTTGTAACTCTTTCTCTGATGTATTCATAAAATAACTTAAAATAGGATTTTTGTGATTATCAATGTGTAGAAAACTGACAGTTAATGCTGTAATATAAATTTTATTTTAGAGATTAATTTTTGAGATAAATAGGGACAAAATATTTATGCCAATTTATTATTACTGTAAATATTACGATCTTTATATATCGGAAAATGCCGTGCGCCTCTAAAATATGAAGTATTTAAAAAGTATATCCTAAAATTGAAAAAATATGTATATTTTATATCTAATGTTTTTCTGAAAATATTACAGAAACATGTTTAGTACATGGAAATACGACCAATTAAACTTAGTTTATTATGAAATTTAACATTTTTAGTACAAACATTTTGATTTAAGTAGATGCACTAGATGAGATGATGGCTGCCAAAAAAATTGGCCAAAAACAATATATCTTTAAGCCTTATTATAAATAGAGGTTCCTGTTTATCATAATGTGCATCTTTAGGGTTTATTGTGCAACTTTGAATAATGTGTTATACACTTTTTGGTTATTTAGTATTAATCTAACTATATACTACCTGGACGAGTTTTGCTATAAAATTGTAGTGCTTTGTATCTTCCTGAAAAGATAACCTTTCCACTTAGTAATATTATAAAAACACTATCAATAATATAATATTATTCGCCGAGTTTTTAACCTTCTGGTTCGGTTAGCCACTTATTTCTGGTTTCATTCTCTTCGGTAGTATTAATCTCTTCTTTTTCTGCAGTAAACGCCCATGCCATACCCTTTAGTATATCAACCGTATTATTATTCTATTTCCCATGACCAGAAAGAAAGATTTGCATATATTGTCTACCAGAACCTTTGATTTCTGGCGGTGCAGTTTTTTCATTATTTTCAGATTCTTGAATTTTGAAGAAAGCAGTTTTTAAACCAAATTTAAGAGAATTGGGAAGTTTTTTGAAACTTTGTGGTGAAATGTGCTATTGTATTTTTTTTTCCAGTTTTGCGACTGCAGATTGATTGTAAAACACCAATTTAACAATTTGTCCACTTTTTATGTAGTTGTTCGACAAAATGGAACCAGTAAGTTTTGTGGCAGATGTTTTTGTTCAAAACGATGAACAGTTTCATTTTTATAGAGGTTACTGACGTCACTAAATAGGTTACCTAAAAGCAGTTATAGCTGCTGGACTTCTTGAATTATATAATTCTTACAGTTTGTTACTATTTGAAACCGATTTTTATAATTGTAACAACCAGCACCACTATAAACCTAAAAACTAATAGTTTTATAGTATAGTATCCGTTATCCTTATATAACTTTATTATATATTTGGTCCACATCAGTTTTATAAGGTAGTAACGGAAATATTTCCATCACCATCTTGTAGATCTTTAAGTAAGTCAAGCTATAAAACACTTACATAACTTCACAATTATTTAGTAATGCTATAAAACTTCGTAATATGATCGCATAAACCTGTTACACTTATGCACCCTCTATAAGATCATAAAATGTTTTTTGGGTTTGCACAAAATAACGAATAATTGCTCTAACTTTGCAAATAGTCATTTTCTGTAATGCTTCAAGTGGTTTAACGATTTTTATATTGGATCAGATAATATGGCTGCTATCTCCAGCGTAAATTTTCGGCCAACTCTGTATATTAAACTATATTTATTATTTATTTAGATTTTATTGGAACTAATCGAAAGGCAAACTTTTACCACATTAAAATAATTACTTTTAGGTGTGATAATTTGTCAATCATGCATTACATAATATTTCAGCAAACCCAGTTTCAAATTAGTAATAGCGAGATTTTGTCCCCATCCATCAGTGTAGCAACAAGATTACTAAATGCGATAGTCCAAATTTAGTGCGACACTATGTCAGGAAAATAAGAAATTGTGAGCAAGATAAAGCACGATTCGGCAGCACGTCTTTTTCTGTCGTCCATTCTGTGTGGTCGTTTCCTCCTATTCCTAGTTCCTACAATGTGTACAGAACATCATCAATTATATAACATTTAAGACCTAAGTGACGTCCAAAATAAAGAATTGCACTTTGCTAACAAATTGGCTTGGATAACTTATTTTTCACGAAACCACAAAATACTGACATTAACGAAATCCTTTGAAAAGTAAACATATATCACTTACTTGTATTTTCTTATAAATTATTTCCTACGTAGAATAAAATTTACTCTTATATGTTCCATTAGAGAAAATGACATTTAACAAAAATCTATCCAGAGCGTCATTTTTTAGACATTTTTCCATTGTGAAGTTGAATATTTTATATATTTAATGTTTTTATTATATAAATAGGTTTATTTTTATACACAGCAGACACAGAACGAATTAAATGTTAAATTATTTTTTACCCACATAGACAACATAAATAAAAAACCATTTTACAGAGATATGAAACTATGTTCCAAATAAACCGGAATTTTTATTTTTGTTTATAACTTTTTTTTTTGTTCTTTACCGATTTTAATTTCTTTTTGGTCGTTTGAAAGCCAAAGCCTTCTAATATTAGATGTCAGAAACTGACATGGTTCATAAATCCAATATGACGGATTTGATCACATTTACCTAATATTTAAAAACTTTTGTTAAAATAGCAAATTAAATAGCCATTTTTTTACCTTTAATTTTAATCTTCTAAAAATATTTGTCGTATAGATTATAAAAATTGGTTCAAAACTTGGAAATATTTGGCTTAGTAAAGTAATCTAATTAGATAATGGACTGAAATAAAACATAGTTTAATTACAAATTGTATAATCCCTAATTTGTAAAGATTTAAATTAATTAGCGTGGGTATGTGTAATGTTTAAATGTGATTTTTATATAATTAATTTTTTTTAAGAAGTAACGTGTCTCCGAAGTTCACAGAATGCTAAGTGTGCTTTGATAGTATACAAAATAAAAAGATGGAGTTGCTAAAAAGCTAGTATATTCTTTAATATTTTGTATTTCATAAATCACTTGCCAAATTTTTTGTTTAAATCAAAAAAAATTAGAATTTAAATATTTGTCACGAGGTACGTGACCATCAGACCAGGTCCCATCCACTTTTTAACACGCTTTTATTAGCTTCACCTGTATGGTTGTTTGTTTGTTAGTTTGTTTGTTTGTTTGTTTGTTTGTAACCGACTCTTTGGACTCGATTTTGACCCACTTTAAACGGACAGATTTAATTGAAACTTTGTACACTTACGAAGAACCGGTAACAATACAATAATTTGATAAGTTTATATCATTATCCTGATCAGGATCGCCAGTCCTTTCCTCACGTATCCTCTGCGTGAGAGCAAGAGGCTTAATATTGTAAGTATATTCCGTGATTCTCAGTTCGGTCGTTGGCCGAGCGGGCAAGTCTTAGTCGATGCGAAACGACGGACTCCTCGGGCGTGAGTTCAAATCCCATGGCTGAAATAAAAAAATATATTTTTTTTTCAGAAATATCTGTTGGATAGTAATATGTTATAATATCAGCATCAATAAACAATATGTTCCGTTCTCATCTTTGCCTTTTACATTTTATAATAATTACCTACTTGTTACTATTTTTTTACTACATCCCTTATACGTCATATTACTCTTTATCTGTATTAGTTGCAATTTGTACATGTTGGATGCACCTACGGTTTACCTGTTATGGAACTGGTGTAAAACGGGCTTTAGCGGCTTTGCTTTGCCTTAATTATGTTTTTATCCTTTCCCACTCCTTATCCTTTTTTTTTCTGTACTACCTTTTTTACCCCTAAAGAAGAGGAGACCAGAGAGTTCAATGTCGACTGTCTAAGCATCGAGTTGGACAGCACATTATTTTTATACATTTGTTACTACAATTAATTATTACGTGAGAAATTCGCGCGTGTTACCCCGGCCGGTGGAACGTACAAAGGATCTACTACATACACCCCCTGGTTCATCATCCTATTATCCAACATCAAGGTGAGTGCAATTCCGCAGTTATCCACTTTTTTTCAAATACATAAATTACAGATGCAATTAGATATTACATACATTGCAAATAGGTATTAGACAAACTCACTACAAATCAGTAGCTACCGTAACCAGTTATATATAGTCCACTTCCAATGCTTTAACGAGACATTTTTTTGGTCCTTTTTCGCCAAGGATACTCTGATTTGTGGAGGGTTTCTTTATTGCATATTTGCATATTGTTCAATTCATTATTTTTTCAAAATTCAGTTTTTCAAGGATTCAATATTTTCATTCAATATTGTAATCAGATATTACTTATTTGTATGAGTTCTATTAATTAGTGTGTCGTGGTGCATCTATTAAAATGTGCAAGTTTTAATTAATATTTAGATAATTTGTGTTTTATTTCTATATTTCAATACATTTAATATTTCCTTGAATATGTCCCGGTTTTTTACATTGCATTCTTGTGTCTTCAAATACAAGGAGTTTTTGCTGCTATTAACGTTTTTTCTGGTGAGACAGTAAAAAAGGCATTCCACTATTTTACATTTTGGATTGGTGCTATAGGTATTTATTTACTTATTTAATTTCAAATACATACTTTGCTTTTATTATTTCGTAACACTATACATGGTTTACAGATAATAAAATTATTACCTAACATACATTTTTTTTGTGATATTTTTTTTTCCATACTTATTTAATTTCAAATAAGTACATACTTTGCTTTTATTATTTCGTAACACTATACATGGTTTACAGATAATAAAATTATTACCTAACACACATTTTTTTTTGTGATATTTTTTTTCCATACTTATTTAAAACTAACATTTTGAGAAAAAAATATATATATCTCGAGTTTAATTCAAAATTTCCTAAGAATGACTACTGTTCAGGACAAATTAAAACGTCTAAAGGCTTTTCGCCAATTAGATATCACACGTATTACACAATTAGAGGATATCGCACAAAGGGCACTTCATGATACAAGTTTGCATTCTAATTTAAAAGTTAGGTGTCGAGGTTTGCAAAATTTATTAGATGATTTTGAAAAGCAACATGTAGGCATCATTAATATAGTTGCAGTTGCTGAAGCACCGGACTTATTAGACGCGGAGGAAATATTTTTTGACAATTTTATGACAAAATATCATAATGTCGAAGCAATTCATTACGATTTGTTCGAGGCATCTCTTGAAAACAAAGAACAGGAGCCTCAAGTACTAAACGATACTTTTGAACAAATCCATCATATTTCTTTGCCAAACATAAAATTACTTAAATTTACAGGGGATATTAAACAGTTTCCTACATTTATAGATATGTATAATGCACTTGTACATCACAATTCTACTCTCTCTGATATTGCAAAATTTAATTATTTAATTTCAACTTTAGAAGGCCCTCCTCTTTCACTGGTTAAATGCACTCCTATGATAGGCATTAATTATTTAAGTGCTTACAATTCAATGATTGAAAGATATTCTAATCGAAGACGTCTTGCTACGGCTTACTGGAAAGAAATTGCCAATAGTCCGTCCCTGAACAATAGTCCTTCAAATGCAAATGCTTTACGTAATCTTTTGGACACTTTTCATGAAAATTTGTCCGCATTAGCTACTTTAGACTATGAGATAAATAATTGGGATTTTATTTTAATGAATATGCTTTTGGATCGTTTAGATCAAAATACTTTAACTTCTTTTGAAATGCACTATGCTTCCACTTCGGTACCTACTTATAAAGAAGTGCGAGAATTTTTATTAAGACAGTGCACAGCTCTTGAATCCATTGCTTCTTCGCTGAATAAGAAATCTCGGAAACTAGAAAATACGAAATCACAATTTTCGACCTCCCCTCGTAACTCAAGTTTTACTGCTAACCAGAGTTCTCGAAGTAGGTCATCATTTTTTACAAATACTCACAAATCTTGTTTTTTATGTAATGAGGATCACATTATTTATCAGTGTCCGATCTTTTTTGGAAAAAACTCCACAACAGCGTTATGAACTAGTAAAACGGCACAAATGTTGTGTGAATTGTTTGGCTACTGCACATTTGATAAACAAATGTAATTCTTTGAAAAGATGCCGTAAATGTCAAAAAAACCATCACACTTTGTTGCATTTCTATACAAATGAAAATACACAACAAAATTGTGAAACAGCTTTAGTTACAAATTGTCATCCAGGGTCGTCTGGATTAACTTTTCCAAAAGGTGATACTGCTTCACCTATAAATACGTTGACAGGTATGTTACCTAATATGCATACCGTCTTACTGTCCACCGCACTGGTAAATATACAGGATGTGTTTGGAAATTTTCACAAAGTTCGCGCTATACTTGATTCAGGTTCACAAGCCAGTTTTCTTACTCGAACTTGTGCTAATAAATTAGGGCTATCTAAATTTAATATTGCTCTTACTGTCCAGGGGTTAGACAAAATGTCTACACCTGCAAAATCTGGTGTTCACTGCACACTGTCTCCTGTAGGTAAAGATTTCATTACTCGAAACTTAGATGTTATCTTGTTAGAAAAAATTTGCGATGATGTGCCTACGGCTCATATTTCGGTTGACAAATGGGCGCACATATCTAATTTAAAATTGGCAGATCCATGCTTTAATAAACCTGGCAAAATTGACTTATTGTTAGGTGCAGATATTTTTCCAAACATTTTAGAAAATGGCCGGCTTCCTGGTAATGCCGACGAGCCTGTCGCCATAAACACTATTTTTGGATGGACTTTGCTTGGCAAAATTCCATCGCCTTTTACTACACAAGTCAATTCATTTTTTATTTCACTTAATAATCATGAAAATTTAGATTATACTCTAACTCGCTTTTGGCAAATCGAAGAAGTACCTAATTTTGAGGTTATTTCTCCGGAACACACCTTTTGTGAAAAACATTTTAAAGAAACTACTATACGAAATTCGGAAGGGCGATTTATAGTCTCGTTACCATTCCGAAATGAATTACAAAATTTTGGTGACACACGTTCAGTCGCTCTGCGACGTTTTTACTCTCTCGAACGTCGTTTATTAAATAACGATAGTTTGTACATTGCTTATTCAGATTTTTTACACGAATACTTAAACAGTGGTCACATGGAACAAGTTCCTCCCACTACTTTGCATAATGTTTATTATATACCGCATCATTGCATTATAAAAAAAGAATCGACTACTACACCTTTAAGGGTTGTCTTTGATGCTTCAAGTCATGCCCCGAAAATGCCATCACTTAATGATGCATTGCATACAGGTCCTAAATTGCAACGTAACCTCGTATCCATCTTGCTAAACTTCCGTATCTATCAGTTTGTTTTTACTGCTGACATAAAACAAATGTATAGACAAATTTTCATTACACCCAATCACCGACAATTTCAAAGAATTTTATGGCGCTTTTCGCCCTCACAACCTGTGTTAGAGTATCAATTAAAAACAGTTACGTATGGCGTGGTTTCTGCCCCATATTTAGCTATACGCACACTTTTGCAGTTAGCTAGCGAATATAAAGAGTTTCCCTTAGCTTCAAACATTATAAATACTGACACGTATGTAGATGACATTGTTTCTGGAAGTCAGTCTCTCGAAGAGGCCAAATTAATGCAAAAACAGTTAACCGAGTTACTACATACAGCTGGATTTGAGCTTAGAAAGTGGGCAAGTAATGAGCCTAAATTACTTTGCGAATTACCAGAGTCTCATGTCCACAAGCAATCATTCTCTTTAGATTTAGAAAATAGTAACAATTTGAAAATTTTGGGACTCCAGTGGAATCCCACTACAGATATATTTTTTTTCTCATTTGACTCATTGGACACAAAATGTACTAAAAGAGCTATTTTATCACAACTTGCTCGTATCTTTGATCCCCTAGGTTTATTAACTCCTATGACATTTTTTGCCAAATTATTAATACAGCATTTATGGAGTTTAGGTTTGGAGTGGGATGAAACGCCTCCCGCAGATATAATTCACACATGGGATAAATTTAAAAGTGAGCTTAATGTATTTTCAGAATTTCAAATACAACGTCACCTAAACATTACAAATTCTTCTTCATGCGAACTTCACGGGTTTTGTGACAGTTCAGAAAAGGGTTACTGTGCCACCCTGTATTTAAGAGTGTTTTATAATACTTCTGATATTAAAACTTTTTTGATTTGTGCTAAATCGAAAGTTGCACCTTTAAAACGTCTCTCGATTCCGCGTTTAGAGCTTTGTGCTGCGGTACTGCTTGCAAAATTAATTTCTTTCGTGTTAAACGCTTTTTTGGATAATATTAAATTTAATAATGTTTTTGTTTGGTCAGATTCCAGTGTGGTGCTTACTTGGGTAAAATCATCTCCCCACCGATGGAAGACTTTTATAAGTAACAGAGTAACATATATCCAAGAAAAGATTGATCCTAATTGTTGGCACTACGTACCCTCTAAATTAAATCCTGCTAATTGTGGTTCTAGAGGTTTTTTTGCCTCCGAACTTATAAATCATTCTCCATGGTGGGTGGGTCCCGACTTTTTGAGTCAACCCTATACTACATGGAATCTGCCTGAGCTCAGTCCTACAAATAGTTCGGTCATTACCGAAGAGGAAAAGAAAATTACTCTTTCTTTGTCTTTGTCATTTGATGTGGTTGATACACTACTTGAAAAATTCTCCTCCCTTTCAAGGATCAAGAGAATAATTGCTTATATTTTGCGATTTATATATAACCTAAAAAAATCCAGATAATAAAATTACAAGTTTTTTTACTATTGCTGAACTACATAACGCATTATTAATACTCATTCAAAGAGTACAATACGTTCATTTTAAATCTGAATTATTACAAATTAAAAATAAAACTCCTCTTTCAAAAACACTTCGTAAATTAAATCCTTTTCTTGATTCAAATAATATTATCAGAGTAGGAGGTAGGCTACAACATTCTAAATTGAATTATGCAAAAAAGCACCCTATATTATTACCCAGTAATAATCGATTTACTACTTTACTAATTACTGAAATTCATAATATCTATTTACATACCGGAGTACAAGCAACACATTTCTTGTTGTGCCAGAATTTTTTGGATTCTTTCTGCAAAGAAGGTGATTAAAAAAAATTCTTTTCGAATGTCACAGTTGTTGGAAAACAAATCCAATAACTTTTCAACCTGCAATGGGTAATCTACCTTCCTTTCGCGTGTGTGAAATTAAGCCCTTCTTAAAAACAGGGTTGGATTTTTGCGGTCCTTTTAAAATTACCCTAGGTAAATTACGTGGCTCTAAATCTATTAAAGCGTACGTGTGTCTTTTCGTTTGTTGTGCTACGAAAGCACTACACTTAGAGCTTGTCTCCGAGTTATCTACTGAAGCTTTTCTGGCAGGTTTAAGGCGTTTTATGGCTCGACGTGGTCGCTGTACAGATATTTACTCAGATTGTGCTACTAACTTCGTAGGCGCTGATAAATATTTACAACAAATTTTTAATAATGCGGCTAGCAGAGAAGCTATAAATTGGCATTTTAATCCTCCCTCTGCGCCTCACTTCGGTGGACTCTGGGAAGCAGGAGTTAAGTCTGTTAAAACTCACCTTACTAGAGTAATTGGATATCAAATACTTACTTACGAAGAGCTCAGCACTGTTTTGATACAAATTGAGGCAGTTTTAAATTCACGGCCTTTAACACCCATTAGTACCGATCCAAATGATCTCACAGCATTGACTCCTGGTCATTTTTTGACTTTAGAGCCTATGACTGTCCTACCAGATCCTGACACTACATCGATTAACATAAATCGGCTTACTCGTTGGCAACTCTTGCAAAGGCTACATCGGGATTTTTGGAACCGGTGGCATCAAGAATATTTGCATTCTCTGCAGCAGAGATCAAAATGGCAAACTTCAAAATCTTCTGTTGCTCTTGATACCCTGGTTGTCGTCAAAAGTGAGCTATTACCACCATTGCATTGGCCTTTAGGACGCATCGTCGAACTACACCCGGGTGCAGATAACATTGCAAGAGTTGCCACGGTGAAAACGGCCAAAGGACTTTTTAAACGTCCGTTGGTTAAATTGTGTCCTTTACCTACAAATTAATCTAAAAATGTCTTACGCATTTTTAGGTGGGTGGGAATGTTCCGTTCTCATCTTTGCCTTTTACATTTTATAATAATTACCTACTTGTTACTATTTTTTTACTACATCCCTTATACGTCATATTACTCTTTATCTGTATTAGTTGCAATTTGTACATGTTGGATGCACCTACGGTTTACCTGTTATGGAACTGGTGTAAAACGGGCTTTAGCGGCTTTGCTTTGCCTTAATTATGTTTTTATCCTTTCCCACTCCTTATCCTTTTTTTTTCTGTACTACCTTTTTTACCCCTAAAGAAGAGGAGACCAGAGAGTTCAATGTCGACTGTCTAAGCATCGAGTTGGACAGCACATTATTTTTATACATTTGTTACTACAATTAATTATTACGTGAGAAATTCGCGCGTGTTACCCCGGCCGGTGGAACGTACAAAGGATCTACTACATACACCCCCTGGTTCATCATCCTATTATCCAACATCAAGGTGAGTGCAATTCCGCAGTTATCCACTTTTTTCAAATACATAAATTACAGATGCAATTAGATATTACATACATTGCAAATAGGTATTAGACAAACTCACTACAAATCAGTAGCTACCGTAACCAGTTATATATAGTCCACTTCCAATGCTTTAACGAGACACAATATAAATATAGTTTAAAAAAACTACAAAACACGCTCTCATAGCACATAAAACTAAAAAGTGAAAAATAAATACAGTTTAAAAAAAATAAAAAACACGCTTTTAAAGCACATCAAACTAAAAAAGTGAAAAAATAATTATTAATATAAACTGAAAACAATAATGAACGAAAAATACTAGTATTATTGTGAAAAAAGCGTGGGTTGCTCGATGTACGAAAAATATGGCACAAAGCGCCCCACGCTTTTTTCACAATAATACTAGTATTTTTCGTTCATTATTGTTTTCAGTTTATATTAATAATTATTTTTCACTTTTTAGTTTGATGTGATTTAAAAGCGTGTTTTTAGTTTTTTTAAACTATATTTATTCCTTTACTTTTCAACACAAAAATTTTAAATTAGGACGCAAAATATTTGGCATAAAAATAAATTTTTTGATATAACCATACCCAAATACACACTTCCGGTTTCACTGGAAGTACTAGTAACTTTTTTATTTTAAATAGCATCATGTATATTTTTTAATGTTATCCGATAAAGGTTTGAATTACTTTTACAATAGTTTTTTGAAAATCAAAATCAAATCAGAAGTTACCTTGAAAAATGGAATTATATGTGATAACTAGGTGGTCATGAAAGTCATATTATTAAAGTATATAATACCTAGTAGACAGCTACTATTAACAGAATGGTATATTTAAGCCTTTTCACCCAAAGAAAAAAGACTTTTTGCCAATTCAATTAATTTATAGCGTTTTTTTTAAATAAATGTTTTATAAAAATTAAATGAAAAAAACTATTTTTTTTTAAATTGTACTCTGTACATTTTCTAAATTCTTTCAGCAGAGCTTTAAATTAGCTTTTCAACGTAATTTCAAAATTTAAAATCGTTCCATAAATGAACTTAACACTTATATTTTTATTACTAAGATATGACATTTCAAGTTATTTAGAATTGACTTTGTTCTCATTCATTGTTTTATAAATAGTCAACCTGCAGCATAAAGCAATTCTAAATACAATTTTTATAATATGTAAATTAAATATTAATCTGTAACATTGAAATTATTAATCTTCGTGAATTTAGTAGAAGGAAAATACAAATAAGACAAATTTATTCAATGTTCGGCTTTAAAGTAAAAGAAAAGCCATATTATACAAATAAATTGTTGGCTGTACTGGGAACTAACATTATTAGAGCACTCGGTAAAGTTGTAGGTGGGATTTGCAGGGAGGATAAGCTCACAGAACATTGCAATGAAATTTAATACCGCCAAGCTTGGAAATATATTTAAAAGGTCGAGGCTTAAGGCAGACAATAGAAAATTATTTGTCATTAGACTCCTTTGTGCTGAACTAAATTCGAAACAATGTGACAATAAGGATCTGAATAAGAAGATTTATTAAGAATGTGCATTTTGCTAAACTCTTTTCATCTTGGAATTTCCAAGGGAATAACGTTATTTGTTTTAATGTCTTTAATGTTATGCCGTGAAAAGATTTTGATAAGAAATATTTGGCTAATGAAGAATAAAGCTTTTCTTATCCTATTTACTCAAGAGCCCGTATTAAGAACTTTACAGCATTCTTAACTGTTGTTTGAATTTGTTTAATATCATTTATAATTTATTGTTTAGAACAACTACTTCCTTAGTATTTTTTATAATTATTCCCTATGAAATATTAATTATTGTCACTCGAGAAAGACACCTAAAGGTATTAGAATTAATCTCTACACTCTTTTATTTTTCTCCTAAAGTATTAGTTTCTTATGAAAATCACTAAGAATAAAAAATTCAAAACGAAATCCTTTCTTTTAAATTAATAAGAATTAAGCTCTGTAATGTACTTTAGTTGCATGCTAAAATGAAACACGGTATATCAAAATATAGATTCTAAGTTATGATTTATTTTATAAACTTTTGGGTCAACTTTGAAGGACTATATCTCCTCAGGGGTGCAATTTTGTATACAGGTAAATTAGGTTAAATTGTAATATTTTGAGCTAACCTGTAGTTACAGTAAGTCTATGTACACCTATTTATGAGACACCCTGTCTACAGAGTAGGCCAGATTGTAATCGATAGAATACGTTAAAATAATATGGATTTATCATATAACCTTATAGCTAAAAATGCTTAGTTTTCCAGATAGTTAAATTGAATAAAATTTATTTTCAGTTTTTCCCATATTTCTTCGGAAGTATTTGAGATATTGTTATGAAATTCGGAAGGTAAACGTTACATACATTAGTACACTTCTCACCTAGTTTTCATCTCTCCATTCCAACTAAAGGCATGACGGTGGGGGTGTCGAAGGTATTCTTCCCAGAAAAATGGGACGGCACTGCCCTAAGGTATTTTTTCTTTCTTTTTCGACGTTTGCTATCATTAGTGCACAAAAAAGTGTACTTGTAATTTTTTATAAGATGCAACATCTTTGAGATAAACTCCTGCCAACCGTATTATCTTTTCTGGTGAAGTTACTACATTTTATCCTAGAGGAACTATGAATAAGCGAAACTGTGGATATTGGGCTCCCTAGAATCTACTCTCGATAATGGATGTCTGTACCCAATATCTAGAAAAGTTGCATATTTGGACTGGCATTGTTGGGAATAGAACTTTAGGACTTTATTTCATTGAAGAAACACTGCTATGTGACAAGTATTAGGAATTACTCAGAGACCATGTCGTTCCTGCTGTAGCCGTACTGTACCCAAATCACGATGACCCCGTTGTTCCCAATAATGACTAGAGCATATGTAGTAGGTGATGGGATCAAAATTGTTAATTTCAAAAACCAATTTTCAATTTGTCGACGTTTCGTTTATTATTATAAACATCATCAGGACACTGAAATTACAAAATTCTTATGGATTTACGTAATTTAAAAAGTATTAAAAGTTTAAGTTGAAACAGTTTAATGTCCAGGAAGATATTTCAAACAAATAAGACGTCAAAACCACAGTTAACTGTCAGTCTATTTCTAACATTTTATTCTTAATTTTCAATCCTCATATTGTTTTGTAAATTGTCTCTTACCTACTTTCTGTTTTTTTAAATTGTAAATACGTCAATATTTAATTGTTTAAACCGTTTTTAATTCAAATTCTAATGTCAGGTAATTTAATTAAAACTGTTTTAACTTAAACTTTTAATATCTTTTTATATTACGTAATTCCACAAGAATTTTGTAATTTCAATGTCCTAATGATGATGATAATAATAAACGAAACGTCGACAAATTGAAAATTAGTTTCTGAAATTAACAATTTTGATCCCATAACCCACAACATAGGCTTTAGTCAAAATTTCTTTTATATCACTAAATTAAGTAATGTTCCCAATAATGCTTTATGATTCCAACGGCCCCTCATTACTGCATTACTGGGATTATTTAAACGACCTTTTCTCTGGGCGCTGTTATGCGAGCCGAGGGACAATTAGAATTCCATTAAAACGCTCAAAGAAAGAATCCGAAATAAAATCCTGGCGATTACAGCAGACATGTTTCTAAATATTAGGCAGGATCTCATCCATCGACTTACCTCCTACCAAGAAGAAAATGGAACTCAATTTAAACAATTAATTTGATAGTTTAATGATTTTTGAACTGATATATATTTATTCTGTCAACTTGCTATTTAACCAGCTATTGACATATGCAGAATTCCGAGGAGAATCAGAATCAATAAAAAAATTATTGGTTACAGTGGTAATAACCTCATTGCGAAATGGATTGGGGATAAAAAAATGACAATTAAGGTTGACTTATTCCAAGAGTTTGACTGCAGGCGATCAGGAAATTCTTTATTTGAAACGTTCCATTGCCAAGGTTCGCACTGTATACTTTTTTACACTTTAAGCCATTACTTTTGCAAAGAAAGGGAATGCAAAAAGGCATCCGTAATATTTTCTTACAAAGGGTAGATCACCCTGTACTTCGACATGACTTTGAAAGTATCAACTTTGTATAAATTACTTGATGACAGCAATACATACGCCGTGAATGCATTACACCATGTTTCCTTGGATTTTATTACAAATCGTGAGGATTCTATTCATTGTAAGAATAGCGTCATTAGTGTTGAAAACGTGGCTGAATATAAGCAAAGGGCGTTGATAACAAGTAACTTTGACCAGGAAGGGTCATAATGATGTCCGCATCTGCCTTAGTTGACATGAAAGAACACAAAAGGTATTCAACAAGTGAAGTGAAGCAAAGAGTGCTAACTCCGAGTGGGAACACCATTTACAGAAAAATAACTAGCTGGCTACGTCTAATACATTATATTATCTATAATAAGCGTTTTATTTAGACAGAAACATGACAATAGACTAACACGAACTTAAAGATTTCATTATTTTCCTGAAAAAGGACCGTGCTCTTTAATGGAGCAGACTTTCGTCATTTATCACTTTCTGCCTCATTGTGACTGGATTTTCTTGTATTTTATGATATAATTGAATAAAAACCAAGTTACAAAGGACCCTAAATTTTATGTTTTAATGTATGTTGAGTAATAATTTTCTCTACGATTATAAAATATATTTGAAGGCAAATATATTCAGAATTTTATTATTACACATACTGTTGACGTGAACGTTCATCTGTATGATTGCAATGACTGAATATAGAGTCTTCCTTGACAAAATCATATTATGCAGTAAAATATGTGATTTGTAACTACTTCCTACAACATTAACTAACAAAATTACGCTCTGGCATATCTGTCTGCAAGTAATATTTTCCTTTCTCTTTTACAATTTTTAGTTACCAGGGAAATAAATTCTTAATTATTCCATTGACAATTTACAACCAGATTTAAACATTTTCACCTTCCCAATAAATGTCGGTTATAGTCATTTTCTAACAAATAAACTATTGTTATTTATAATAGGGAAAAAAATATTAAACTACAATAAAATGCACTAATAGCTATTTATGTAGCAAGTGGGAAAAATATTGCTTGAAGATCAAAGCGAAATTCAAGTTCTGTAAGCCCACAACTAAAGAAATGATGCATTTTCGCATACATCACATACTATATTTTATCTATTTTTGTACCAAAAATACAAAAGAAAACTTCAAGAAAAATAAAACAAAATTAATAAACATCAAACGGTGGTCATAATATGTTTTTGATATTTATACTCTAAATGTGAAATCAGTCATGTTGCCTAGTCATTCGTTACCAGGATGATTGTTTACAAACACCGTTTTAGTGTAAACTTTTAGTTATTGTGTTAAAATTATATCGTTTCCATTGGATACTGAAAAAACAGCAAACGCCGTAAAGGAGTGATTGTTGCTCGAAAAATCGCATGTCAAATTTGAGTTTGCCTACTACCACCACTTTGAAAAATGATGCAAGGAATAATATTCTTAATGATAAAGTCCTTCTTGCATACGCCCACGAAAAATCCAAAGTTCACAAATTCTCTACGTGTGGAGAACTATTCCATGTCGTCAAGAAAAAATGTCGATATTAGCAAGTATTAGCGTTTCTTAAGAGAAAAGGAGAAGGCTATCAAGCAAAGGAATCCAAGGTTTTTGCCAAACAATACGTTTCTAAAGTCCTAAGTGATTGACGAAAACTATCTATTGTCAAAAGTAATATATTACGTTTTCTAAATGTTTCCTTAATTTTGCTAATAAGGTATGTTTTGTAGGTAACAGTTATAATTGCATTGGCTGGCGCTTATCCATCAAATCAAATCACAGAATAAATCATACGGGCTAACCCCTCTGACTGCTGCTGGAAGCACTAGAAAATTTAGGAGTCAGGGGAGATTCACTCAAACTACTGAACAGCTATATGTGTCGAAATAAATGGAATAAAAAGCAATTTTCAAACTGTGAAATTTGAAGTTCCACAGGGCACCGTCCTTGGACCATTGCTTTTTATCATATATATGAATGATTTGTTTTTGGTTGGGTCATCTGGTTATATACTTACCTTTGCTGACGACACCGAATGGCAGAAACAGATTTCGTAAGGATAAAAGAATGGTTTGACAGCAAGCTACTTACATTGAACTTTGACAAAACATTATTTCTTCCATTCGCCTCATACAAATTTTCTTTACTTAACTACGATTTATTATCCATCTCAGTAGAAAACGACGTATTGAAAATGCCGAAAACAAACTAAATTAAATATCTTGGAATTTACATGGATTGTCATTTAAAATGGGATGTACAAATAGACTAAGTATATAATTAATAAATTGAGATCTTTGTGCCCAATTTTCAAATATCTCCGTGAATTTTTACCCTTAAAAGACCTACGCACGATTTATTATTCCCTAGTAGAATGTTACTTAAACTATGGAATCCTTAATTGGGGAGGGGTAAATAAAACTGTCCTAAACCCCTCAGAAAAAACCCAAGAGAGAATAATCAAAATAATATACAATAAAGTGTATTCCTTCCCAACCGACGAATTATACTGCGAAACAAAAATCGATTCAAGACAGCTTTGTTATTACGCAATATGTGTGGACCAATACAAAAACAAACATCGCATAATAAATTTAACCCATAACTATTTAACTCGGCAAATCGATGAACGCTATAAAGTCGACTTCATGAGGAAAGCATTGGGTCAAAGAAATTATACATTTTTGAGTATAAAAATTTACTCTAAACTACCAGAACATATACAAATTTCAAAAACATTGTTTTCTTTCCAAAAACAATGTAGAAACCATATACACGAAATGTCGAGACCGGAAATTCATAAGCAAATAGACCTAAAAAATAATTAATGCCTACAAAAAATGCGTTTACTGAATAATTACAGTGTATGCCCTTTAACAAGAATATATGTAACCCTATAGAAATATAAATATTCTACACACGTATACATTATGAGTCCCATTTACCTTTTGTACATAAATACCTATAATATAAAGTGATATAATATGTATTATTGCTTCAGCTGACAGTATTGCCATTTCGGGGTTGTGCTGCCCGTGAGCAGTTGTTTAAATTATAAACATATTCACGGCTGTGCACGGGTAATGCGGTTTTGGGGCGGTGGTGCTGCCGGCTGAAACAAGATCAATTGAAGATACTTGTCTATAGAAACAGTACAAGTGTTATAAGTATTATTTCAAAATATACAATATATATATATATATATATATATATATATATATATATATATATATATATATATATATATATATATATATATATATATATATATATATATATATATATATATATATATATATATATAAATTAGGAAGTGGTACCCGTGTGAGTCCATAATACTACGATTACTGGTTTAAATAACAGGTCCTTTATCTCACAAACTCTTTATTAATGCTACCGGTTTCGTGATATTTATACTAAAGTATTACCACATCTTCAGGCAACAAGACTAAAAATTGTTAGAAAACATTAGAAGAAAATAAATTGAAGAAAAAATGACGAATATAAGGTTAAAATTGTAAATATAAAACTTACGTTAAAATACAAATATACAAAGATTTGTCCACATTTAAAAGCAATATACAGCCAAACAACAAAATACATCACTTTGAAAAAATAAATTTTAGACTGTAAAGTTAAAAAGTTAAAACAAATTAAACTGTCTACAATATAGTATCATATGTTCATAGACTAGTGACAGGTGAATGTGGGGACCTCTATCTTAAAATACATATAAAGTAGTCTTTCAGTTATATGTCACCATGTGAGGTTTCTTACTACTATATTTATACTCCAGGGAAATAAGGTAAAAAAAAGGCCATCTGCGGAATGAGGCCGAACAAGCTGAATTTTTGCAGAGACCTTCGTTTTGATGTTCCAATGAAGCACAAGAAAATCTCATATGCTTACCCTTGTGCGTCTTGAGATATCGAAGGTCAAAGGTCATGAAAATCGGTTTTTCGCGAAAATCTCGCTTCCAGTGCATCTGACGTCGTAAGAACACATAACAAAACTTACGTAAAATAGTATTCTCTACAAAATTGTTCATATACATTTTTTTTGTACGACCAACCGTTTTCGAGATATAGCATGATAAAGCGGAGCGCGCATTCGTAATAGGTAATACAGTATTATACTGCAGAGCTATAAATATAAAAGCACTTTTCTTAATCTGTTAGACTGGAAAATTAAATTCCCATTATTAAAACCGTTAAAAATTTGTTTATTTATAAAAAAATATATAATAAATAATTAATAACAAAACAATGTATTATTTTCACACCACTTTTGTGAAATGAAATGCTTATTGAACAACTACAAGCTGCCAACATCGCTACAAAACAAGCCAAGGATGATGCAAATGTTCTAATCATCGAAACAGCCATGGAAGTATCGGAAAAAAGAAAGAACCGCCATCATCATTGGAGAAAGACATTGATTTGCTTGTTCTCTTAATAGGACGAACTCAGTTACATCACCGAAAAATTTTCTAAAGTAAATTGGCAAAGGACTACATCAACACTAATTTATTCGTCTAAAAGTCTCGACAAATATCGTCTTTGCAAAGAACATATTTTGTTTTTACATGCCCTCACTGGATGCGACACTACATCGGCACTATTCAACAAAGGAAAACTTAAGGTTATGACAATGTTTGAGAAACATCCCGATTTGACTCACTCGGCTCAAATATTTCAAGCAGAAAACTGCCCGCCAGATACAGTATTTCAGAAAGGAAAGCGTTTTCTGTTAGCTATGTATGGTGCTCCAAAAGATGAAGTCAACCTTGACAAATTTAGATACACCCAATTCATTAAGGCTACACGACATAATAGATCTGTTAAATTGTCATCCCTTCCACCTACCAGTGAAGCAGCTCGACAGCATATTTATCGGGTCTACTACCAAGTACAGATTTGGCTAGGGAAAAAATCTACAACCCGAAGAACGGGGTTGGGATTTAAAAAACGACATATTACAGCCGAAAACAACGCTACTGCCACCTGCTCCAGACGAACTATTAAATACAATATTCTGTAATTGTAAAAAGGGTGTGGTGCGCAGTGCGGGTGTAGAAAATTCGGGCTGCCATGCTCCAAAGTTTGTGGTCAGTGTCACGGACAGCCATGCCTGAACCCGTCAACAGAGTTGCAAAACATCGAAGACTTCAGTAACCTTGAGCCTGAAGTGGTTTGCCAACAGACATAGAGCCAACCATAGACTTATATCCGAGGTCTGTGGAGCCAACAGATATAGAGGAAGCGTCTGACGAAGATAATGTGTTGATCGAGGTGCTAGTGGAACCCGACGAAAACGAGGAGGAAGCAAGGAAACATAAGGCGTGGTGGTGGAAAAGAATGTATTTTTTGTTATTAATTATTTATTATATATTTTTTTATAAATAAACAAATTTTTAACGGTATTAATAACGGGAATTTAATTTTTCCAGTCTAACAGATTAAGAAAAGTGCTTTTATATTTATAGCTCTGCAGTATAATACAGTATTACCTATTACGAATGCGCGCTCCTGCTTTATCATGCTATATCTCGAAAACGGTTGTTCGTACGAAAAAAATGTATATGAACAATTTTGTAGAGAATACTATTTTACGTAAGTTTTGTTATGTGTTCTTACGACGTCAGATGCACTGGAAGCGAGATTTTCGCGAAAAACCGATTTTCATGACCTTTGACCTTCGATATCTCAAGACGCACAAGGGTAGGCATATGAGATTTTTTCGTGCTTTATTGGAACATCAAAACGAAGGTCTCTGCAAAAATTCAGCTTGTTCGGCCTCATTCCGCAGAGGAAGTTTTATTTCTCTGGAGTATTAATAAGAATTAATTGAAAGTACATCCAAAATTCAAAAATATTAAATATAGTAGTAAGAAACCTCACATGGTGATATAAACTGAAAGACCACTTCATATGTATTTTAAGATAGAGGTCCCCACATTCACCTGTCACTAGTCTATGAACATATGATACTATATTGTAGACAGTTTAATTTGTTCTAACTTTTTAACTTTACAGTCTAAAATTAATTTTTTCAAAGTGATGTATTTTGTTGTTTGGCTGTATATTGCTTTTAAATGTGGACAAATCTTTGTATATTTGTATTTTAACGTAAGTTTTATATTTACAATTTTAACCTTATATTCGTCATTTTTTCTTCAATTTATATTCTTCTAATGTTTTCTAACAATTTTTAGTCTTCTTGCCTGAAGATGTGGTAATACTTTAGTATAAATATCACGAAACCGGTAGCATTAATAAAGAGTTTGTGAGATAACGGACCTGTTATTTAAACCAGTAATCGTAATATATATATATATATATATATATATATATATATATCTTATATATATATATTCTATATCTTATCTGTACATTTATATAACTAATCATCGCTTGCTTTATCCTTATATCTCTTTCTTTGTATACTTGGTTGCTTATCTGCATAATATATATATATATATTTTTTATATATATATTATATGTGATATTTTTGTTTTTAATAAAAAATGTTGTTGTTTGTTATTATTTATTTTGAGACTCTTTATTATTTTTACCTCTCCTCTCAGGGTTCGGGCAGGTTCCTGGCGATCAAACTGAAAATATAATGTTACAGCCCAATTTCAAATAAAACACACCTTCACAGATTGCAAACAAAAGAATTTATTTTCAAAATTTCCGATATGGTTTAGAAAACGTAAATGTCTTAAAATTAAAATGAAATGGCCTTTATTTATGATCAGATCTGTTATTATTATTAAGCTGCTATTAAGTCGTCGAGTACCTAGGATTTATTGTGGTTGTACTTACGGCGATTTCTTGTACTTCACGTTATCGCAATCTCTGTCGAATTACGCTTCTGCTTATTGTTGCTCAGTGCTTTTCGATCCTTCCTCCGTGGCAAATTTCAGGTTCATCAAACTTCAGTAACAATGGCTGCACGGTTCACTGGATTTGTACTTTCGTAGCACGACACTATATTTATTTAATAATCAGCAAACTTTTATTTACGGTACGTATTTACCTTTACTAATTTACTCAAAGCACATTTACTATTCTATACAAAACTTCTTGGTTATTGCAACTAGAAATTTCTCTTCTATTCCACTAAGAATTATTTTATGATATTCATAAAATTTAATTTTTGTTGTTTTAGGTTTAGAAACCCTGTTTTAATAATTTGGAGCTTGAGTATGGACTTCCTTTGAAAATATAAATTTACAATTTTTAGGTTAGGAAAACTTCTTATAAAATTTCAATGCTCTTGCTTTCAGCTTTCTATCCATACTAAATTTTAAATATGGCCTTTTTTATTGGCCTAATCTGACGTTTCTCCAAAAATCATGACACTTGATTTTTGAAATTTTAAATATGAAAATTTAATTTTCTTTTTATTTCTTTATTATACCTTATGGCTCTAATTTTATTATTGAATAAAGATATAGAGATGATTAGCTTTATTTTGATATGCCATACTATGACCTTTTGTGAATATTTAGAAAAATTACAATTGCAACAATTTTTAACAAATTCTCTTATATAACTAATTACAATCATCTAAACCACATACCAGAGATTACTTTAATACCTAATGAACAAATCAACACCATATTTGCATGTCTAAATACATTTAAAACATTATTTTACTTTGCCTTTCGTTTTAGGACTTCGTTAAACCTCATTGGCTGGAAACTTTTCAAATACAACAAATTACTTAAAACTAACTGACTGGAAACAATAAATAGATGCTATTCTTCTGACATAGCTATAAAAAGTTCAACAAATGGTTTTTATTTTAGAAAAAACTTCATATTTGTCAAAGTTATGTACCTCCTTGGACATAATTTACACATACACCTTTTAAATGTCTTTACATTTTGATGCTATATCGTTGTACTAGCTCACAAGGTGAGTCTCTTTCACTTTTGTAAAGTTTTAAAGTTAGACGATGCACTTACTTCGTAGAAATGATTGGAAACTCAGATATCGTAGAGTTTACGCTACCCAAATTATGAAAGTAGTTTTTAGCACTTTTTTTCCAGTGTTCATGATTGCTATCATACTTGTAGCTATTCTATGACTAACTTTATTATATTTGTCTTTAACAAAGTTCATAATTTTAATTAATAACAATAAAATTTTATTTTTTTCCAGGTTATCCAAAGGTTTTGGTACCTAAAATCAATAATGTTCTGGCTCTGGTTGCCATGCTATACACAATAGTCCTTCTGATACTTATTCTATATAGAAACAATGTTTTATACCATAACATAATAACATACAGTTCATTTACCACACGGTAGGTGTTTATATCAAGCGTTTAACAACATTTATTACAAATTTTACCTATTTGATATGCATAAAGTTAACGTAAGTGTCTCTCATTGAAATTGGGCTCTCATACCACTCAAAATTATCATTTTAATTTAAATTATAGAGTCTTTCTTTGCTTTAGTATTGGCAAAATATCCCTATTACTTTCTTTTTATTATTTAAACATAATTTTATTCTTATGTACTCTGTATATTATACAGGGTGTGGTTGGTCATCGTATTACCCCCACTTAACTAATATAAAATTTTGAATTTATGAAAAATTTTTGTTAGTTTACACAAATTGCGGTGACTGAACCACAATCATATTTATTTTATTTAATCCACATTAGATTCTGTTTGAAAAGGATATAACAGTTCAACATGAAACTTTCCTCTTATAATATCATTCTCGCAGTTTTTTAATTCATAAGTATTTTCATTCAAAACAGTTTTAATTACATAGGGACCCTCATATGGTGTTTGTAATTTGGCACATACATTATTCTTATAATCCGATACTTTTAAACGTTTGACAACTACTTTATCTCCTACTTTAAAATTTACCCTCTTTTTTAATCTTCTTATTTTCTCGTTTCATATATTTAACAGCATTGCGTTCAATTCTCAGTTTTACTAATCTATGTACATTTTTTAAATTTAGTTCGTCATTGTTTGTCCATGGTCTGTTCGGTTGTTGACCTAACATGATTACTATAGGTGACATTTGTGTTACCGTATTGGGCACGTTATTAATATAATTCTCTACATCTAATATAAATCTAATCCATTCCCTATGGTTATCTTGTACCACCATACGCATAAAACGTATAACCTCCTGAATGTACCTTTCGGCAGGATTTGCTTGCGGGTGTCTTATCGTAGTGAATTTAAGTTTTATATTTCGCTTGGTTAAATATTCTTTTAAATGTTCATTGTTAAAATAAGTAGCGTTATCTGCCAAAATGTTTTCAGGTTTACCTATTGTTCCAAAATACTTATTTAATTTTCTTTGCACCGTTGACGTGTTGCAACGTTTGGTTGGGTAGAGTTTTACAAATTTTGAAAAAACATCAACTATAACAAGAATGTGTTTATACCCCTTTTCACTTGGAATTAGATTATTTACAAAGTCTATTGCTATTAATTTTAAAGGTTTGTCGGTTATTATACTCCGTACAGTGTTTTGATTTGTATGATTTTTTGTTTTCCCTAAACAACATTCTGTACACTTTATAAGCAACTCTTTCGTAATAGCTAAATCCCTTTGACAGTAATATGTTTCTCTAAATATTAGCCATGTCTTTCTTATACCTATGTGTCCATACCTTTCATGTAAATCTAATAAAATTTCTGCAGCTAAAACCTGATCAATTACAAACTTTTCCTCATTTGCAATCGTTTTAATGATTAAATCGTTTTTGATTGTGTATCCTCGGTGTGGGTGTAGTTGTACTTTATGTTTAAGATCTTGTAATTGTGTTTGACTATTTATTACCTGTGTGTATGAGTATAGTTCATTTTTGGGTGATAAAGTGTTGAGTGCCACTGTGAATGTATTGTTTGAATCTGTGTCAACTTGTCGATTTCGTGTTAGTGCGTCTGCTACAATGTTGAGTTTACCCGGTTTATGTTGAACTGTAAATGAATACTCTTGTACTAGTAATGACCATCGATATATTCGATTATTCGCAAACCTATTTTTCATTAAATAGCACAGTGCAGAATGATCTGTTTCAATTATAAAATGATTTGCTACTAAATAATAGGACCACTTAGATAGTGCAAAAATAATGGCACACATTTCCTTTTCACTTATAGAATAACGTCTCTCATATGGCTTTAATACTCTAGAAATAAAACTTATTGGAGTTTCTACTCCCCCCTTGCCATTGAGTAAGCTCCGCTGCTATTATTGTGTCTGACGCGTCGGTCCTGACCGTAAAAGGTTTTGAAAAATCGGGACTATGTAAAAGTAAGTTGTCATGAAAATTTTTCTTGATATTTTGAAACGCTTCCTCTCTACGAGTATCCCATACCCATTTAGTATTTTTTCTTAATAACTCAATCAACGGTTCCTCTAATTCAGAAAGCCTTGGAACAAATTTTTTTGTAATAATTTAAAATCCCTAATAATCCCCTTAAAGTTTTAAGATTCGTTGGTCTTGGATAGTCCTTTATTTCCTTTACTCTTTCTGGACCTATACTTATTCCCTCTTGCTTTATCTCGTAGCCTAAATATTTTACATATGTTCTAAAAAATTCACATTTTTCTATATTTAATTTTAATCCCCCTTCATTTAATGCATTTAAAATCGTATCTAGATGTTCAATATGTTTTTCTTCTGTTTCAGAAAATATGAGAATATCATCGATATAATGAATACAAAAACTATCGTACTTGTCTAAAATATTTTGCATCGCTCTGACGAGTGCTGAAGATGCCGATTGTAAACCAAATGGTACAACTTTAAATTGAAAAATGTGTCCATCAATGCTGAACCCTGTAAACTTATACGAGTCTGGATGCAACGGAATGAGCCAAAAAGAATTTTTGAGATCTAATTTAGAAAATATAGTGTTTTTACCAATTTTTGATAATAAAGTATCGATTGTTTGAGGTGCATCGAACTGTGATTTGGTTATGGAATTTAAATTTCTTGCATCTAAACATAAACGTATCGTTTCGTCTTTCTTTTTGACAACGACTATAGGATTAATGTAATTAGTTTTAGCTGATTCTATTATGTTAGCATTTATCATATTAGTTAGTTCTTTTTGTACCTTTTCTTTATATTTAAATGGAATAGGATAAGTTTTACTTTTAAAAGGTTTGCTTTCATCTACTTCTAGTTTATGCATATAGCCATTTGCTACTCTTGGCTCAAAATTAATTAATGAAATATGTTTTTGTAACAGATTTTGTACTATTTTATCATACTGGGCTTGACAATTTAATATTATTTCTTTGGGCTTATTAAAACTTGTATTTAAGACATACGTGTTTATTACCACTGTATGCTTACCGCAATTCACATTCACACTATTGGCTTTTTCGCCATTTAATTCATCATTTTTATCATCATTGGCGCGTTTGCCATTTACCTCATTATTAATTACCGCAATATTATTTTCAGCTCGTTTGCTGCTCACATTATTCATATTAAATATGGGTATTTTTTCACCCTCAACCATTAATATTTTATCACCCAAGTCTATTTTTGCCCTTAACTCTGTTAAAATGTCTTCACCTAGTATTACATCATAATTCATATCTGAAATAATCACAAAATCATTTTTAAATGTTTGATTTTTTAATCTCAAAAGTAGTATTTAATATTTTATTACATTCCGCAAACTTTTTGCCATTAGCATTAACCAATTTAATCTTAGATATCCTTATACATTTATTATTTTTATTCAATTGTGTATTATACACCTTTTCATCCAATAAACTTATTTCAGAACCCGTATCAATTAGTGCATTTAATTTAATATTATTTATTTTAATTTGAATTACAGGTAATTGACTAACTTTTACATTTTGTGAAATTAGACCATTCTCGTTTCCTATAAACTCACGCATATGTTCGTACCTAGTATCTATGTTTAAAATTTCCTTAACTAAAAATCCTGATTTCCCGTCCTAGTATGTATTTGTGCAGTCGTTTCAATCGTATCAAAATTAGCTTGCGAATATTCATTTTCCCGTTTATCCTTCTTTATATTTGTGTTTGCCACTTGAGCATAAGTCCGTTCATCTGTCCGCGTATTTTCATAGGAATTTCTCCTATCCCCCCATCTAACTTGCTTTCTTTCATTTCTTTGATTCGCTTCATTTGTCCTTGACCTATAATTTTCCTGTCTTTTAAACTCATTACCCCCACTATAGCTTCGCATGTCCCTATTCTCATTATCTGTTTTATAATATTTATCTTTGTCCCTTTTTCTCATAAAAATCCCTGTTA
Source organism: Rhamnusium bicolor (assembly GCA_029963845.1). Classification (NCBI taxonomy): domain Eukaryota; kingdom Metazoa; phylum Arthropoda; class Insecta; order Coleoptera; family Cerambycidae; genus Rhamnusium; species Rhamnusium bicolor. The sequence continues at coordinate 757,646 of JANEYF010000538.1, read as the reverse complement.
TTTTTACCTCTATTTTGATAGAACTCATTTCCATTATTATAATTATTTCTATTGTTAGAAAAATTATTTCTACATTGATAGTTGTAATTTTGCCCTGATTGATTATTATTTGGATTAAAATTTTGCCTATGATCATCTATTTCACGTAGATATTCTATTAGTTCATCTAAATTTCCTATTCTTTGCGTAATTATAACATTGTATATGTCACTAGTAAAATGTCTTGCTAAATAACGTACCATTTCCCCTTCTGAAAATTTAGGTTCTAAATGCCTAACATTATAAATTTTTCTCATAACATATTGCTCCCTACTTATACCACCATTATATTTACCGTTGAACAAATTTTGTCTTACCTTTTGCTGAGTGTACTCACTCCAATATTGTTTTAACAGTAAAACTTCAAACTCATCGATTGTTTGAAACTTACTTTCGACCAATTGGAACCAATAATCCGCCTCACCTTTAATCATGTTTTGTATGTGCATTTTTAAATCAGCTTTGGGATGTAATGTACCCATGTGCTGTCTTAACCTGGTCATAAAAACTTTAGGATGTATCCTATTGTCCCCGTAAAAATAAATTTCCGTTTTACCGGTTGCATATACCTGTCCTTGTCCTTGTGGAATCACCCTTGTATTCTCTTCTAATAGCCACGTATTCTCTAACATCTTTCTATCCAGTTCTTTTAATTTCGTGTCATATATTTCCCCATGCTTTTTCAAAGTTTTCCCCATTTCACACATTCCTCCATCAACTATTTCCTCAACATTACTCCTAATTTTTGCTCTCAACTCTTCTGTACTTTCCAAGATTTTAGTGTCTATTTCTTCCCCAGTAATTTTTCTCATGTTTTCCCATTTGTATTCTAACTCTTCCATTTTCTTTTTCAACTCGTGGTTGTTTTCTTCTATCTTCTTAAATTTTTCTTCCATTGTCTTCCCCAAATTCTCTTCCAACTTGATCATGTTCATGTTAATATTTCCTATGTTTTCTTCCATATGTGTGTTGTTCTGGGCCATTTGTGTGTTTATTCCCACTACCATTTCCATTAGTCTCTGGAGCATTGAGTCATTTTCTGCCCTGTCGCCACTTTGTTGGCTTGTACCAGCAACTTGATTTGTGTCCTCCATTTCTTTACCAGATCTTAATTTCATAAATAAAACAAATACCTGTGATTGTCACTGTTTGGGAAATAATAAAAAAAATGTACACAAAATACAGAATTATAGAAATATGTTTCGAAATTGTGCTGTTATTTAAAATTTTAAAATTTTGCCAGATACTAATTGCAAATACTGTTTTCGGCGTTTCGCCAATCGCCCCGCGTTGCTGCGACAATTTTTTATATATATATTATATGTGATATTTTTGTTTTTAATAAAAAATGTTGTTGTTTGTTATTTTTATTTTGAGACTCTTTATTATTTTTACCTCTCCTCTCAGGGTTCGGGCAGGTTCCTGGCGATCAAACTGAAAATATAATGTTACAGCCCAATTTCAAATAAAACACACCTTCACAGATTGCAAACAAAAGAATTTATTTTCAAAATTTCCGATATGGTTTAGAAAACGTAAATGTCTTAAAATTAAAATGAAATGGCCTTTATTTATGATCAGATCTGTTATTATTATAGCTGCTATTAAGTCGTCGAGTACCTAGGATTTATTGTTGTTGTACTTACGGCGATTCCTTGTACTTCACGTTATCGCAATCTCTGTCGAATTACGCTTCTGCTTATTGTTGCTCAGTGCTTTTCGATCCTTCCTCCGTGGCAAATTTCAGGTTCATCAAACTTCAGTAACAATGGCTGCACGGTTCACTGGATTTGTACTTTCGTAGCACGACACTATATTTATTTAATAATCAGCAAACTTTTATTTACGGTACGTATTTACCTTTACTAATTTACTCAAAGCACATTTACTATTCTATACAAAACTTCTTGGTTATTGCAACTAGAAATTTCTCTTCTATTCCACTAAGAATTATTTTATGATATTCATAAAATTTAATTTTTGTTGTTTTAGGTTTAGAAACCCTGTTTTAATAATTTGGAGCTTGAGTATGGACTTCCTTTGAAAATATAAATTTACAATTTTTAGGTTAGGAAAACTTCTTATAAAATTTCAATGCTCTTGCTTTCAGCTTTCTATCCATACTAAATTTTAAATATGGGCTTTTTATTGGCCTAATCTGACGTTTCTCCAAAAATCATGACACTTGATTTTTGAAATTTTAAATATGAAAATTTAATTTTCTTTTTATTTCTTTATTATACCTTATGGCTCTAATTTTATTATTGAATAAAGATATAGAGATGATTAGCTTTATTTTGATATGCCATACTATGACCTTTTGTGAATATTTAGAAAAATTACAATTGCAACAATTTTTAACAAATTCTCTTATATAACTAATTACAATCATCTAAACCACATACCAGAGATTACTTTAATACCTAATGAACAAATCAACACCATAATTGCATGTCTAAATACATTTAAAACATTATTTTACTTTGCCTTTCGTTTTAGGACTTCGTTAAACCTCATTGGCTGGGAACTTTTCAAATACAACAAATTACTTAAAACTAACTGACTGGAAACAATAAATAGATGCTATTCTTCTGACATAGCTATAAAAAGTTCAACAAATGGTTTTTATTTTTAGAAAAAACTTCATATTTGTCAAAGTTATGTACCTCCTTGGACATAATTTACACATACACCTTTTAAATGTCTTTACATTTTGATGCTATATCGTTGTACTAGCTCACAAGGTGAGTCTCTTTCACTTTTGTAAAGTTTTAAAGTTAGACGATGCACTTACTTCGTAGAAATGATTGGAAACTCAGATATCGTAGAGTTTACGCTACCCAAATTATGAAAGTAGTTTTTAGCACTTTTTTTCCAGTGTTCATGATTGCTATCATACTTGTAGCTATTCTATGACTAACTTTATTATATTTGTCTTTAACAAAGTTCATAATTTTAATTAATAACAATAAAATTTTATTTTTTTCCAGGTTATCCAAAGGTTTTGGTACCTAAAATCAATAATGTTCTGGCTCTGGTTGCCATGCTATACACAATAGTCCTTCTGATACTTATTCTATATAGAAACAATGTTTTATACCATAACATAATAACATACAGTTCATTTACCACACGGTAGGTGTTTATATCAAGCGTTTAACAACATTTATTACAAATTTTACCTATTTGATATGCATAAAGTTAACGTAAGTGTCTCTCATTGAAATTGGGCTCTCATACCACTCAAAATTATCATTTTAATTTAAATTATAGAGTCTTTCTTTGCTTTAGTATTGGCAAAATATCCCTATTACTTTCTTTTTATTATTTAAACATAATTTTATTCTTATGTACTCTGTATATTATACAGGGTGTGGTTGGTCATCGTAATATATATATATATACATATTATATGTTGTTTTTCAGGTTTTCGCTGGTGGTGAATGTTAAATTCGTTTTCCGGGTATACTCCCGCGTAGGTGATTGGCCCCGAGAGGGACCATGGTTGTCTGAACGTTCAGACAACCATGGTCCCTCTCGGGGCCTATCACCTACGCGGGAGTATACCCGGAAAACGAAGAATTTAACATACATACATATATATATATATATATATATATATATATATATATATATATATATATATATATATATATATATATATATATATATATATATATATATATATATATATATATATATATATATATATATATATATATATATATATATATATATATATATATATATATATATATATATATATATATATATATATATAATACTAGGTCATATTAATTATAGCTAAGTTCCCTTTTCAAGTCATATTATAGTTAAATATTAATTACCTTTTTATTGTTATTCACTTCCCCACATACAAATATCATCGATATTTATCGTGGTGTAATATGTTTATTCTTGAATATGTTTATAATACTATCAAAATTATGTTGTATTGTAACTTAAGATAATAAACATTTTTCTATTATATTATATTCTAACCCCATAGATAATTTTATAATGATAATTTCATTATTTTATTATTGATAGATAATTTGGTTGTGAAAACTTTCCGAAGAATATTGTACTGACGTTTCATCTTTTAAGGTAAATACACCAGATTTTACACCATATACCAAAAGCTAATTTTTACCCACCAAATGAATCTTAAATACACCAGATTTATTGCAAAATGAATTAAATTTTGAACTCTGGTTCTTATTGATATGTGGGGTCTGCTTTGATGTGTGTTTATGTACCACCTTTTGAGCAAACCGTCACACAGCGGTTAAAAGGCATTCGTTGCATGATCCAAACGATGTATATTTAACAAGTGAACGTATCCTTCCGAATGCATCGGTACCATAGACAAAAGTAAAATTAGAATGCGCTGAGACGACTGCGCATCCAGTTTTTCAACGAAATCGTGGGGGCAGCCATTTTGAGTAATTGTATTGGTTTTGTTTACCTGTGTTGTTTATGTTTTGATTTGCTTTTTATTGTGCTTTCGATTTTCATTTTATTTTGATTTATACTGTGCATGACTTTTTTAGTTGAAGTAGGTATGCTTTATTTACTTACAAGGGACGATTTTTTATTTCTTTTTAGGTTTAAGGTTATATTTTTTTTTAACAAACTCAGTTAATTAAATTTGATGTTATAATCTATGAATTAGTTAAAGAAATTAAAAAAATAATAATTGTGTGTGTATAAATATGTATATATGTATACTATGTTTTAGGGAGTATGACGTGTTCAGTTCGGGGCTGCAAAAATATTTTGCAGCTAATGAATCCTACGAGCGGAATAACGCATCATCTCTAAAGGATCTTGTACTGTCCTACTATGACAGAACGATGTATCTGAAGAATGTAATTTTAGAGAAACTAACTACGATACCATCCACATTTCGAAAGGAACAACAGAACAGAACAGACATATTTGTTATCTTTAAAAGATTCTGATGGAAAATTATTATGGCAAACAAAAAAGAATGCTCCCTTTTTAGGATTCGCTTTAACAATCCAGCCTATCCTTGGAATTTTTATTGATTATGTACTGAGTAGAAAATTAAATTATTTTTTGACGTGCAAAGTTAATCAAGATCATTTAGAAATGTTTTTTGCAGTCTCACGTAATTGTTTAAAATTAGCACGTCAAAAAATAATTTAATTTTCTACTCAGTACATAATCATAAAAAATTCCAAGGATAGGCTGGATTGTTAAAGCGAATCCTAAAGAGGGGAGTTTTATTTTTGATTGCCATAATAATTTTCCATTAGAATCTTTTAAAGATAACAAGTATGTCTGTTTTGTTCAGTTGTTCCTTTCGAAATGTGGATGGTATCGTAGTTAATTTCTCTAAAATTACATTTTTAATCAAGTCAAGATTATTTAGAAATGTTTTTGCAGTATCAGGTACTTGTTTATACTAAAATGTTGTGACATAAAAAAAACTTATCATAAGTAGTGTTTAGTGTTGATACACTGGTCTACAGTGGTTTTGTTGCCCTAGAAATAAGATTGGTTTTGGATATATTTATGCTCACAATTCATGAAACTATCAATGATTTTGTAAGATTTGCTCTCGTTTTCTTTTAAATCTTTATTTTCATTTTACATTACAAAAATCGGAAAACAAGAAACAAAATAACAGATATATTTATAATGTCAGTTTTGTTTTGAAAAATTAGGATACATCGAAGTAAATAGAGAGGAAAATGTCGAAAACATATGTTATATTTCCATAAAACGCCTTTTATGAGCTTTTCATTTATAATTTTTCAGAGGACAATCTCTTTTTTAAAGACCAGCAGTAATCTGCCATCATGTCACAATCCCTTCGACCCTGATACCTTTCCTCCATCACTTTTAGATCCTGGTGGAATCGCTCTGTGTAGAACAGGACATTTTGTAGACTGTAATTCTGGATATCTCCACGTTTGATTTCGATAAAAACCTTTAGCATGTACTACGCAAAAGTAACAATCATCGAAATGATTCTTAGGCTCCATCCAGATCATAGGAATACCAAAGTCTAATCCAGAACGTTCTCCTTTTTTTCCACAACCATAAAGACTCAACACAGGACTTACAAACTTTATGAGGAACCCATGATTTATCTAGTTTGTCCATTTTAAAACCGAAATATTCAGCATAAGTCTCCTTAACAAAGTCTGTGATATTTCTTTTTTGTTTTTTTGTTATATAAACACCGCAAATATAACAAAATAAATCACTACTATATTTACACTTTCTTCGTGACGAACTCATGTTTTAAAAGACAAGACAAATATATTATAATGGACATTCAGCAATTGAAACAAAATATTAACACATGACAACTTATCCAGATTCACGTGTAAGTACTTCAATATTATCAAATAACTGAGACCTCAGCTGTTCTGCGGAGCAAGGGGTCTGAGAGTTCAAAATATAAGATATGTAAAAATCATAAAAACAAGAGCACATTCAGTACTTTCATGAATATATTCGTAATTTGGGCACTTGAAAACATAAAAATTTGCAAAGATATCCAGGGCAACACAAAAAAAATTTTTTGTTGTAGAACTGTGTAACGAGTCAAAAGCAACTTTAAATTTATTTAACTCTTAGAAGATAATGAGTAATCTATGAGATTTTTTTTTATGACAATAATTTATGTTTATTATAATCCGTTAATTATTATTTTACTTGCACATCTCATTTCATTAGATTCATATATCGTATTAAGTTATCAATTGTTAAACATTGATTTTGTAACTTGAATATTCAGTTTTAAAAAGTTTGTTTTCTATTATTATACTTTTTTTGTTTGACTTTGCGTAAAATGGTTTATTTATCTCTGCCCCACACTGGCGATATTTATTCTTTCTCTACGGCATCAAATGCCAAGCTACAAGCGTAGAGTAGTAAATATTTTTTATGTTATATAACTTAAAGTAAATGAATGTACTTACGTAATGTAATTTTGTGTTCATTTTAGCTATATATTGTTTTTTACAGATTTTATGGAAATAAAGATATTTGTATTCGCATGATAATAAATAACAACTTCTCCAATGTATTGGAAAATGAAATATCTGAGATTTACAGAATTAGCTGTAATGAATGTAATCAAAAGTATGTTGAACAAATGAAACAATCATTGTTCCATTGATTGTCAAATATGGAATAATAGATAAATTACGAAATGCTCAGTACATATTTGAAAACAACCATAAAATAGGTATTAACAAGGTGAATTTTTAACTGCAAATAATAGGTTAAAATAACAGGACAATGACAAGGACACCTACCACAAGTAGTGAGAGCAATAGCGATTAGTTGATTATGTGACAACAGTCACAATAGTTTAGGTATAAATAGGTTCCTCTAATATAGTGTGGTGTTTTTTTAGTGTGGAACCTATTTCACTGATAGTCAGTGGCGGATTTAGGCTTGCTGCCGCCCTAGGCCCCGTTTGATGCGCCGCCCTTTTTCATGAAATGAATTTCATTAATTTAGATCCAATATTTTTATTTTAAAATCTTTTTATTTTATTGAAATATATTTCTTAAATATAACTAATAAACATTACAGATGAATAAGTAATAAACTTTAGACAGATAAATAATAAATATATATTTTTTAATATTAATCAATTTGAAAATTTCTTTTTCCTGGTTTTGGTCCGCGCAAAAACGTCGATTATATCGTCATAATCAATTTCTTGGACTAGTTGAGCTTCAATAGACAGTAATGCAAGAGCATTAAGTCTATCTTGGCCCATACTTGCGCGTAAATAGGTTTTTACCCTGTTCAGAGTGGAAAAATATCTTTCTCCTGAACAATTTGTAGCCGGAATACTCAAAAAAATACGTAGAGCAATGTCCACATTTGGGTAAACATCTCAAAGACTCCGTGAATGCAATACATTGCATATTTTTTATGCAGAGCGTACATCTTCCGTATTTGCTAAGGAATCTTTGAGTTGACAATGTAAATGAATACATTCATTCTCTTCCAAATCGTCAGGATACTTATTGACTAGTTTATTTGCAAGGTTTTTCAATTCGTTCGTATCTATTTCAGATAAATTATCGAAAAAATTGAAATTTTCGTCAGCTTTTCATATGCACTTTTAAGCCCGGCCAATTGTACACTCACTGTCTAAAATAGGGTAATAAACATTTGTGCGAAAATTTTCTTGTCCAGAAAAAAGGTGTTCTTTCATTTACCGTGACTCATCTGGCTGAATTTTTCTAGTTTTTTTTCGACAAGTATCATAACGATAATAATCTTGAACTCCAGATAGTGCTTTGGCTTTTTCTTCATATTCAGAAAATTATCTGTCTCTCATGTCTTAAAGAAATAAAGCCAGAGAACTATAGACCTGCACAACGGATGATTAATCAGCTTGAGATTCTTTAAGCTTCTTACTAGCAGCATTAAAACGATATAAAATTACATTCCAAACAATGACTAGAATTGCTGTTTCTAAATGCTGTAATTTTCGCTGCAATCCCGTAGCTTCAGATCGCGTAGTTGACCACTCTTTTTCTAACGCGTCACATGCATCATATCGAGCAGACCAACGAGTTTGAGAAAGACTCTTAACTCTTAAATTTGTATGCTGCACGAAAATATCCCAACGATGTGTAGATATAGTAAAGAAATTATATAGTTCTTGCAAAGTAGAAAAAAAGTCAACTGCTTCTGTTACGGATTCAACTACACATGATCCTACTAAATTTAAAGAGTGGGCAGCGCAAGGAACGTAATCTGCTAAAGGATTAATTGTTTTGATTCGTGTCTGAAGGCCTGAATATATACCTGACATATTGCTTGCATTATCATAAGATTGACCACGACAGTTCATTATATCCAAACCATTATTTTCTAGAGATTTTAACAAAGCATTCTCAATATCTTTAGCTTTATGGCCGATATTTGGTAGAAACCTTTTAACAATTTCACCGTTATCACGTACATATCTTTTTTTTTTCGATTTTAGATGAAAATTTAAATTTCAATTTTTTTTTCAATTATTTTGATGATTCAAAAAATTGAATACGAAAAAAGAGAGGATTTATTTTTAATGAAAAATTATTTTTATAAACAAAAAATGTTCTGACTTTTGAATGAATACCAAAATGATATTTAATACATGCAAATCTACCATATTTCTATTTCACACTGAAAACAAATTGAGAAGTTATTCAGATTTAGTAATTTCAAAACGCTTTATACACGTAAGATTAATCTCACTAAAGGAACAAAAAGTAAAGATACAAAAAGTAAAGAATATTACTCGATAAAGACTATAATTGATCTATTAAAAAATTAACATCTTACCCACAGATTGAAAAGTAAATTAAAAAATTGAATTATAATATATTCTATAGAAAATTTTTTTATAAAAACTAATCTGAACCAATTTTTAAAATGGATTGTCTTTACTTTTTTTCGCCTCTAAAATTTTGGCATTTCAAAAATTTTGCCGCCTCTCAAATTATGCCGCCCTAGGCCCGGGCCTCACGGGCCTAGGCGTAAATCCATCACTGCTGATAGTTAATATTTGCAATAGGACAAACATAAATAATACTTTTTTTGTTTTGTTATTAAAAATAAAATAAGCAATAAATTTTTTTAAGAAATGAAAAACTAACAAAATGTTTTTCATTAATGTTACCATTCAAATGTAATACAAGAGCAGTCATGGAATTTCTCATGACAAATTGATGCGAATAATGTGCAAGCGTGATAAAGACATACCTTTGGCAGTAACACATTTTCTTGGGGAGTAAACGGCAAGTGAAAACGCTTCGATAATTGATTATTTACTAGCTAGTTATAATGTAATGGATACCAATAAGTAACTAATAGAAGTGGGCTGCACTTAATTACTGTTTTAATACTTACTGTTATTTGTCATGAAAACGAAGGATAATGCTTTGTTTTATAAATTTATCTCGGGGTTTTTCCTATGTGTGATGGCCTATTAGACCTTATATACAGTTGAATATACAATAAGATTTATTTGCAACATTATTGTATCTAGTTACCTACCAAAATGCAAAAATAAATAAATTGCAAATAGAAACAAAATTACCCACATAATTTTTCATCCTGTAAAATTATGTAAATTTAATTGAAAGAACTGCATGTTTCATTTAATTAATTTTTACAGTACATAGAAAATGTATTTATATACAAAAGTGGTCAAAAACATTTTTTTTCCAAAAATTAAATTCGTTAAAAACGATGGAAACTATAAAACAGATAATTTAAATTGAAATCTCTAATCTATTGTAATTTTAGATACACATCAGACAAAAACACAAACATTGTTTACAATTTGTTTTAGTAAAGCAATGTCAGGAACAATTATTTAACAATATTTATATTAATCATGTGGGAATTTTCTTCCAAAATTATTAAATTCCTCAAACCTGCAGTTTCATAAGTCATAGATTTCATAGAAATATAAACTGCAATGGCATCTCATTGCATGTGTTATTTTAGATAACAGTTTTGTTTTGATATTACGACTTATATTGATAGACCCTAGCCGTCAATAATAGATTCAGTTTTAATCTCTCCTGATCTAAACCTAACATTAAGCAATAATGGCTATAACCCGAAAAATTAATTAATTATATTAAATTGAAGGACAAAATCAGTGTATAATCACTCTGTAATCCAAAGACACCATGTACATTCATATAAAGAACAAAGAGCATCGCAACTGAGCCTGCAGAGCAATATGATTTGCATAATATAACTATATGCATACCATTTTGCAGCAAGATTTACATACGTTTTCAGATGTCGTAAGCGTACACTGAGGATGACTGTTTCCAACTTTCTACCCTATTTCTTTATTATCTTTTAGAATCATTTCGTTCAAGGTGAATAGAATAAAATTGTCTACATAAATGCTGTTAGAATAATATATAGCTCAGCGTTTTAACGAGAATTGCGATATTCTTCGTATGCGAAAACGTGTTAGTAATACTAAGTTTTTAGGGCCTTTACACCATGATTTCAAGGATAAACTCTGATATTATATTTAAATTGTGTGATTTTAATCGTCTAGACGAATATGTCATATTATAAACTCGTGTTATTTTCATAACAAGTTGTGATCTTGACAAAAGAGTATTCACTTGATGTATAAATCTATGTATATGTCATTAATATCATGTCAAATCGAAATTAACGCATTTTAAAAGAACGGTGATGATCAAAGAAAAAAATGATGCCATGTATTTAAGCATTTAATACAACAGGAAGTATAAGAAAAGAAAGAAGTAATAAAAACAGTTAAAGGCATTCATTTGGAAATTTTTTGAAATAAAAAATAAATTAAATTCTTCGAATAATTTTTAAATACTTATTCATTACGTGGCTGCTTATAGCCCAGTCATCCAAAGTTTTGATTTGAACATTTGAGGTGTAAAGCTGGATTTTTTGGGTATACGTTTCATCTCCTTGTATGACATATCAAAAATTCACATTACTACACGGTCTATTTCTTTCTGGAAATGTGTATTATGCTACCGCTTTCTCGCTAGAAATATGATCAAGAAGTAGTCCACACCTTTACTGATCAATCTACCAATCAGAATAATGTTCAAAATAATACACATAATTTATTTATATCCGTGATGTTGTAACCCATAATGAGAAAATTTGAATATCCATTTTCTCCAGTTTGGAAAATGTTGACGAAAGTTGAACGGTACACTTCTTTCGATTAAAATTGTTTCTTAAATTTTGTTATGCGATAAAGAAGGACGAGATATTAACATTTTTACCCAAGTGAATAAATCAAAATGTTTGAGTAATTTTGAAATCAAGAATTATTCAAATTAAAGAGGCTGGGTAGCGAGGATTAAATAAAAAGATTAATTTTTTGGAATATTGCAGATGTTTCTTTTATCTAAAATGATTTGCTGAAAAGTATTTTAGTTTACCTTTAGTCTATAGACTATACTATAAACTAATCACCCAGTTCCTCTACAATGGTCGCACATTGGAGAACAAAATAACACTGCCGGCGCATATGAGAAGTTTTTGATTCAGTCAGTTTTACAAATGTACAATTTTAGATTCAAGAGGTCTTACAACTGGAAATAGCTCTCCTTTTATCTCCTGCCAACACCATTATTGAGAGGAAGGACTCATGGGTCAAGGGGAGGTAGAGGAATGAGTAAATGTGAATTTTTCGTTGCAGCTATATATTTCTTGATTTGCTGTTAATATTTCAAACAACATCGATTGTAAGTTAATTAAATTATTATTTTATTTTGAAACCACATATTTAATTTATTTTCTGTCTACAAAGTATTTTCTTTCGCTTTATTTGCATGAACATGTAACTGTATATTTTTCTTATTTGTGCTTTGATATGTCCTGAAAGAAAATAATTTTTCTGATTTTTTGTGTGAATTAGTTCCACGTTGAGATGATTTATTTATGAGTTGGTGTACTTATATCGAGCACGCGGCTGAGATAGAGTGCAATAGAGGCGCACTGTCGCCCTATACATGACTGCTTTCTTAACAATGCTCGTGTACCCGTAGGACGTACACCAGTTGGTAATAAGCCACTGTAATTTAAACTCATGTTGCAAAGATCGTCTTGAAAATTGTTTGGTCCAACGTTAAATATTTTTTAAACGATAAGTATGTGGTTTCTGGTATTAAAAATTTTAATAATTTCTTCATTGCGCTCTATATTTATTTTAATAAATTGCAAGTAATACAGATGATAGGAATTATCTAAAGTAATAAGTAAAATTTCTACTGCAAAATCTCTGTAGCTTAATTTAAAGCTTCCTTTATAATTAAATTAATCTCATTCATTAATCACTAGGTTTTTACACATTTTTTAATAAAGGATCTTAAATAAGCTGAAATATATTCTAGGATTAACCTAAAATGTAACATCACATCATTACCGCTGTTGCTAATTTTAATAAATAAATTATGTGTAATAGATTTTGAATAATATTAAAATTTTATATAAATTACAAATATTGACCCACTTGAGCCACTGCGCTCTTTATTTGGTGACACATTTAAAGGGTAATAAATCATAACCAGCCACTTTGAATACTTTTGAAGTTTTAAGTAAGATACTGACGATGATGAACTAAATCAAAAAAAGGAGAATTTTTTTATCTTAAAGTCCTTTATTATAACGTTTAATTATAAAATATTTTATCTCATCTTTGGACTTGAAAAATTAATATTAATCACTCTCTTTGACTTAATTATAACCAAATTAATAAATTAAATCGCAGTTTGTAGGATATGAAAAATATATGCTGTCTTTTATTAAGGAAATGACATTATACAGTGTTTATGAAAGGTCAATAAAAAAATCTAACATATTCTCATGACACAAAATAATTGAGCATAAGAAAAGTGTTCTTTTTAAAGTTGAAAATTGCTATTTTTTAAAGAACAAAAGCATGCTTTCAGCTACTGCGATTAAAATTGGGACAATCTGTACTGGCAATAGATATTTTTTGTCGTAATCGTTTTAGTGGTTAGTAATGTGCACATGGCCAAAATTTGATAATTTGGTTAAAACAAGGCCCTAATTTTTTTACAGTTACCCAATACACTTAAAAGTTTCTTGTATGTTATTAAATTTGTTATTTGTCGTAGTTTAGCAAAAAAGAAACAAAAAAATAAATGCTGTTAAAAAAATATGTATTCATTGGTCCATTAAATATAACTAGGAATCTTAACAGCAGAGGTTATGTATGACCACTGTTTACATGCATATGGCGTAAAAAAGTAACTGCACTCTTTGCAATATTTTGGCATCATCTTTTAGAAAATTTAGGCATTTTAAATGCGATTCCACAACTCTCTATATTTACAGAAGTGGGAAACATCATGATTGTTATTATTTCAGATGTGTTGCTTTTACAAAATTCTATATTATTAAACAGATTTATTATACTACTTTTATCTTCATTATTAATGTTACTTAATGAGTTTAATGCTAATTCCGTATTGCCTGCTAGTAAGTCCACATTTTGTTTGTAATAGATATTCGGAGAATGCTTTAAACTGTTATTAAATATGATTTGAACGAAACAACTACTCAGTAGGTCATGGAACAGACAAATGATAGTGGCCAACCTGCTAGTCATATACTAACTAAGGTAAATTTACCTTAGTTAGTATATGACTAGCAGGTTGGCCACTATCATTTGTCTGTTCCATGACCTATGGCATACTGAGGAGAACAAATATATTCGAAACCAGTCTATGTCTGGTTAGAAATTGACAAATGATATTGGCTATCGATCTATTATGATTTGAAGGTGTAATCCAATGCAGGTCGGGGTATTTGCCCGCTGAGTAATTGTTTCGTTCAAATCATATTTAATAACAGTAGTTTAGTCCATCTGGGCTAGAGGTCGCCGCTCTCTCGCAAGTCGCTATCCGCCACAGAGACATCTATGATGTCGGTCGGATAGTAGCATTTGGACCATACGAGAAGTTTCATACCTCTCACCACCACTCAGTGCTTTAAACCTTTTTCTAATAATTTGATTTTATTATTGTTAAACTGAACATCTGTTAGGTTAACTAATCTAGGATAAAACTGAAATAAGTGAGAAGAAGAACTGTTTACAGAATTATTAGACTTACCACTGAATACTGATATAGTTGGTCTTACAATTAATTTGCAGCTTTCTATTCTGATTTTAATGTTGTAGATGAACTATTTCTGAATCTCTTCTTTAATTTGTCGATCTAAGTGCTGGAATAAGAGGTAGTTTTCTTTATGAAGTAATTCTGTATGTACCAATTTTAAATGAAGTCCTAAATTGTCTCTTTGAATGAACAAGCTTTTACGTTCTAATTGTTGCCATATTTTGTAAGTTATTTCTGTAGCTTTCTTTGCTTCCATGGAGTTATGGTTGCACTGTATTTTCATATGTTTCGGTATGACTGTGTTTTAAACATTCACTGATATTTATTGATGTTAAGTTAATCAAATATAATTTGCACATCTCGAAAGTTAATGCTAGTACAAGTTAAAATTATTGACAAAATATGAAGCTATAGATGTACAAGATTGAGAAACAAAATTTGTGTAATAACATAATGACATAAGTAAAATATTTTATGACACTGATATAGGTGTAATATTTAGAATATTACACCAGTATAGAAAGCATTTTAGATGAGAGAAAGATTGAGAAATTGCTATGCAAAAATTCTTTCGTACTGTGGAAAGCGTTGTCAAGTAAATAACTTTTTATTACCTCAGGAGAGATTTAGTAAATCGTAGGAAATTACTGTTTAGATTATCTCCGTTTCTTGTTATATGACAATCAACTACGCTTTTCGTACTATATGCGTTCTTATTGCTTTTCACATGTGGAAGGCAATGAAATACAATATATACAAAGTACAGTCATACTTCTCAGTTATTTTTAATTATTTATTACAATTGTCTCTAAACTTTAAACCGGAAATTACTGGGATAGTTGTTCTTTGAGCTGAGAATATATTATTACATGTTGTTACATGTCTTATTGTTATCAATGATTTCTGCCCACATATTAATCTTAAACTCATGTTGAATATATGAGCTAAATTCAGATCTTTGGTTCTCTGGTCTTGAACGAATCGACAGAAAACTAAACACATATCTGGATTCACAGATAGAACATCTTACACACTTTGTATATGATGTGGATAGTTAGTTGTTCTTTTATAGTTCTATGAACGCTGTCTTTAAATACTTCTACTTCCAGTCCTAAACGTCTGGTGTTTACTTTGGATCTTCTGCAAATCCTTTCAAAATTTGTTGCTCACGCTCAAGAATCTTAATCGCATACCGACAGTTGCTGGAGCAAAACACGCCTTCGCGAAGAGGTCTTTCAACAGCTGCAAATGGTTGACTATTTGATAAGTGGCAATTTGGAAATCTGTCTCTGTATTCTTTAGCACTTGCACTATAATTTCCTCGTAGTACCATAGAAGCAGTAACATGATGTATGGCCATCACCGATAAAAGAAAATTATCAACAATAAAGTGGGGCTTGGGAAAATTGTCCAGGTTAGTGGTGCCAGTGTATACACGGATGAGTGTATCTATTAGTATCGATTATTAGTCTTGATGACAGAGATAGGTCGATGAAAGTGAACAAAGAAATCTCTGCTTTGAAAGAAATGAAAAGTTTTACTGGAATGATAATTTGCACTGCTGAAAATAATCGATAATCGGCTGGTGCAAAATTTTATCATAATCGCCACAATTGATAGTAATGACTATTAAAAAATATTATTAGCCCAGTTTTCGAAAATAACAACTGAGTTTTATACATTTCTGACTGTATTCTCTGTTGGTAATTTCCGGTAGCAGCAGTTACTTTTAAATTTCGTTTCACGTTTAATTTTCATGGCATCTGCATTACATTTTATTAGTGTAGATATTGTATAGTTTTGGCGGAGATAAGTTTTATGGTATTAGCACTCTTGTAACAAATTGCCCATAAAGCATTTGGCTTTTATGAGGTTGAACATCAAAATGGAGATGGTACCACTTGGATTCGTTGATAATTCTATAAAGGTCTATCGTCTGTGCAGAGTTGATCTTATACGATATAGTCAATTTTAACATTTAGATTAGATGAGCGGCGACACCACTTTAACGAGATATACACAGTGACGGATGCATGCATCATCATAATGCAGGATGTGATACAACAGGATGTAAGAAAAAAATGATATGAGTATTATTTACTTTCAATTAGCTAAATTAACGGAATTAATCTAAAAATAAATAGCCTTGATTAATAGAAATAACTTCGCTTAGAATCTCTGCACTCTTACTTTAATAGATGAAAACATTTTTTGATGCTTTTATTATTAAGTTAATGCTAGTGTCACTTAGACACTGTCAACAGTAAATAATTCATCTTTGATCTAGAAAAGTTTACCAGAATTTGTCCATTGGAAACTTTCTGTTTAATGTACAGGTTGAGCCAAAAAAGAAATTTACCTCAAAATGTCTCTTCATCAGTTTTTTTTTTATTGTCCGCTTTTTAGTTTTAAGCCAACCTTACAATTGTAAAAAAGTGCGAGTCCAAAATGGAGGATTCTTTTATAAAATGACTGAAAGTAGTCGGCAAATCTTCTTGATCTTTTTTAAATATTATTTAATCTGCCTTATGCAGGGTTTTTCTATATTTAATTCAAGGTAAAGTAATCCTAGAATAATCAGATATTTGGTATGTGTTCGATGTCTGTAAGTGTATAGCACCTTCCAGCACAAGATACCTTTAGGTATCTTTAAGAATACGGGCATATTATCTGTTACTATAATCAGTGGCGGATGGTAAAATTTAGGATATTATATCTCAGTATTGGGATATGGGACACAAGCGTTACTTTAAGGTATAACTCACAAGCCTAAATGAGTTTCGCAAAAAAAAAATTGTGACTGAGACTTGCAAAAAAAAGTTGCAAAAATTGTGTGCCCCAGATTATTTTTTAGACAATTTGCAAAATATTTTCAAAACATTTTTTCCCAGAATTAGGTGGAAAGTATGTCACCAGAGTTCAAATTGCATAAAAAGTGTTTCTCTATTATGAATTTACACCCTTTTGAAATTTTATTTTTGATCCATTTTTCACAGTACAAATTTCAAAAAGGTATAACTTTATAAAAAAGGAATATTTTTTATAAAATTTAAAATCTGGCGATATACTTTCTACCTGATTCTGAAAAAATAAAATGTTTACAATTATTTTAAAAATTATCTAAGAAATAACCTGGGGCCACACAATTTTTGTAACTTTATTCGCAAATTTCAATCGCAATTTTTTTTTTGCAAAACTTCTTCGGTTAGCCTTGATAGTCATGTCTTAAGTATTACCTGGGTGCCATGCTCCAATACTAAATATGACTAACCTAAATTTCATCTGCTTATAATACTAATTGTTAATAACAAAGGTACACAAAAAAAGTTTTTGCACTATCCAATAGGCTACTATACCAATACGTATTTTGGGGTGCTGAAATCGAATCCGATGTCAGAATTGACTGATCACGCCAGTATTTTGATATAACCTCCAAAAACAGGTAAATACCAGCCAACATTAAGGGTAAAAATAAATTAAAAGCCTAAACGAGCTAACCACTTTACTTATTAGTATTTTGGGGTGCTCAAACCGATTTCGAGGTCAGCATTGACCCATCACGTTATAATGTTTACATAACCTCAACAAATAGGTAAAAACCAGCCAAAACTGAGGTTAAAAATAAATTAAAATCCTTAAACTAGCTTACCACTTTACCTATATATATTTTAGGGCGCTGAAACCGAATCCGAGGTAAGCATTGACCCATCCCGTTAGAATTATTACATAACCTCAAAAAATTGTTTTATAAATTGCGTTACGATCTTCTATTGTATCGTACCCTCTTACTTTCGAAAGTCCTGTGTAATGACATTCTCTATCTTTTCATTGTATTTTCTGGTATATACCGTTTCAACTGTAGTCTGCCATTATATATATATATATATATATATATATATATATATATATATATATATATATATATATATATATATATATATATATATATATATATATATATATATATATATATATATATATATATATATATATATATATATATATATATATATATATATATATATATATATATATATATATATATATATATATATATATATATATATATATATATATATATATATATATATATATATATATATATATATATATATATATATATATATATATATATATATATATATATATATATATATATATATATTATATATATATATATATATATATATATATATATATATATATATATATATGTGTATATATATATGTATATATATATGTATATATATACATATATATGTATATATATATATATATATATATATATATATATATATATATATATATATATATATATATATATATATATATATATATATATATGTATATATATATACCTGTATTTCACTTCCTATATTATTTCCTATAAACAGCGAAACTTCGGGAAAATGTTAAGTTCTATATATTGTATGAAAACTAAAACGTTTAAATTGTAATGTCAAATAAAAGAAAGCACATGTGTGATTGTCATGCATGATACAAATAAAAGAAGATATGATATTGACACGTCCTAAATTCGTACGCGTTTGCGCATGACGTCATCTTGTGCTTGTTTTTAAAAATGTATGCATGTAAACATATAGAAATACGGATACGAAGTTTATGTTTGGGATATGGCAAAATTCAAATAAACACTAATGTTAGTGTTTTACCTATTGCTTCTATTATACCTAGGTAGTTTTAATATTAAAAGATACATAAATACGTATTTAGGTAAAATAAAAAAGATACCAAATAAATACTAAAAGGAAGAGACAAGTTCGGGGACAAATGTTGGAGTGCAGCTGACTCAACAAAAATCAAAGTGTTTATAAACATTAGTGAAGGTTTAGTTCTATATAATAACTGTCAAGTTTCTGACTAAGAGCACGATGCAGATTTATGATAGGCACGTAGCAAGAATACTAAGTAGACTTTAAAAATAAAAGTATTTTTATGAAAGAGTATAGTAAGAGTATCTCAACTGATAGGTACACCTTCCAAGTGCTTAATTAAATTCTAAATAAAAGTGAATTAAAAGTAAAGCACAGTGTTATTATTTGAACCCCTAACTAACAACAAAGACCACATTTATTTTTGGTTTCTAGTAAATTATAAAAAAAAATATTTTCGTAAAATGTTTAGAAGTTTTTATTGAAATAGGAATATACGGTGTTCATTTTAAAAGTTATCACCCCCATTATCTTGAGATTCAGAAAAACTTTTAAAAATCGCCGAGACCCGCATCGGATTTATTTTAGAGGGGGGATCAATTTTCACCTAAAAATTACGCGACCCCTGTACCCATTTCAAGATAATGGGGTGACAACTTTTGATATAGAGAATTAATGCAACAATACACAGTATCTAAAAATAAATAACGATGTATTATATCATTTTTAGAATGTAGGTGATATAAAAATGTTTATTTTTCACCTGCATATTATTTGTTCATTATACCTTGGATACGGTTACCATAAAGACGCTTATAGTGACCACGGGCATAATGAGCGAGCATTATGGCCATAACGCCCTGCTATATGAGAAACAAATAAGAAAAAAAGAAGCAAACGTTATAGAACGAAATCGTTTATTTGTAACAATTTTTAAAGAGAAATACCACTAAATGTTTTTTAACAATCTTAAACTAAAATAAAAAACCATATAATATACCAATTCCTGAAAATAAGCCAATAATACGATCTCATTTATGCTACTTATTTAATTTTTTAATTTCAATTGAATAAATGTTTCATATCCCTTATCATATAATGGTTTGGATTTGACCGGCAATACATTTTCTGTGGCTTTTGCGGCATTATTTGGGATATTCTATGGTATGTCCATATTATTTTTGCTTTTATTTTGTAAAACGTATTTACTTACAAAGCAAAGCAACGAAACAATCAACAAATGTCAAAATATCTGTCATAGACTAACTTTAAAAAAGGTAAAAAAGAAAAAACTAGCAGCATTGAACTAGGTTACTAAATTTGAAAGAACACGACATACTGATAGATACAATTAATAAACGTCAAAGTATCAACAAATGTCATAACAGGCTACTAAAAAAAATATTTAAAATATGAAAAATTAATTTTTCATTAGACATATAGTTTTCGCGAAATTTAAATTATGTATACACCACGAGTGCTATTAGATTATAACTCCCATCAGGCAACACGCATCCCTCGGGCCAAGGTGCCTTGGACTGCATTTTGTTATCCTCCGGGTGCATAAATAACTATTACAAAATATCAATTTGCAGGTAACTAATTTGGTTGGAATTATAAAACGGGGTTTACAAGAAGTGTTAAAAGGAACACTCACCATTTTGTGAAAGTTTTAATAACAAATTAAAAGTTCTTAATCTAAATAGTTAATATGTACATTTACAAACAAGATTTTAACTAAATGACAAATAAAATTGAAATTAATCAAATATGTTCAGTCACATTTTTAGTTGATAATTTTTGAAAATTTTCTTTTTCTGGACAGAGTAGCATTATATAGATCTCTATTTAATTGTCTGATACGGAAATACATTCTAGATCTAAAAAATAATGTTTTCGCCTTATCGGAACATATTATTGAAGTACTCATATCTGTTAATTTTTTTAAATATTGTTTAGAAATACATAAGTGATCTAAATTGACAGAATTGAATATTTTTTTCTAGTTTTTCAATATGTTCCATAAATCCAGCAGACGGCTTTGATAAGCCACCTTCAGTCAAATGAGAAACCCAGGTATAATCATTTGAATGAGAAGAAGTAACAGATGAATCTGGCTCCTTTAGCTTATGACAAATATAACCTGCCAAATTTTCTAACCCATCATATTCAATATCACTTAGTTCACTTTCAACAAAATTTGTAGGTTCTGTAGAATCTGAAATAGTGCTATTTTCAAATAAAGAAAAATATTTTCCACACAAGTTTATATCGTCCAAAGCTATATTGGGAGTATCATCTTCTTCTACATTTCCAAAGCTAGAAAGAGAGCCCTCATTTCTCCCAAGAATGTAGGATCGTAGGCGATATTTAAACTGAAGTGCATCTGGATGATCATGAAGTCCTCCTTTGGCTCGTATAGCTCCAAAGAAGTTTTCCAACAGATCTTGATTTAACCTGTGTGTTAACAGATAGTTGGTGGAAAATCTAGCTTTGAGGTCGTCATATAGAAGCCTTAATGAAGTGTTAGTCATAATAATGCCTAGAATATTAACAAATTAAACTTTCAAAATAACCTTATATTTTTATTTCACCTTTTTGAAATGGAAGTAAGCATTTTTTTCCTTTAACCCTGAGGTTTTGAATTGTATTTGTCATTTTGGTAATAATTGAATCTTGAATATCCAAAGCTAATCCATAAGCTTTTGTTCGATCCCTGGTGTCATTTGAATACTCTCTGACATTCATGACATCAAACCAATCATTTACCTACAAAAATAAAATTTTAACTTTTGTTATTTATTTGATGAAATATAAACAGTATTTAAATAAAAAATTACAAAAAAAAGAAACCAATGAAGTAAAGTACCAATTTGAAAAACTGCACATTCAACCCAGTTCTGTTGTTTTAATAATCCCATAGTTCCACATCTTGAAATTGCCATGGAAATTGTGTGGGAAAATAATTTAGCCGCTAATTTAACTTTTTGCCTTTGAGTCCCTTGCACATTTAGAGTCTCTTTGGATATCTTATGAGTAATTTTTAAATCTGAAGTGCTTGTTACATCTAGAAGTTCTTCAATAATTGACTTACATATCTCATCTTTCCCATTTAAAATAAAACCATGATCAACAAAGTGGTTTCTAAGCAGTTTTATTAGATGGGGTACATCGGCAAATACATAGATGTTTTGATCATTTGCTGGGTTTTTTAAAGCAAGTGTTCGTATGACTAATATTAAGCTCTTTATGAAGTGCTCTGTTTCCACCGCCTAAATCACTCGTCATAGCAACCACCTGAAAACCTGTTAAAAAAATAGAGGATAATTATACCAGATTTCCACAGTTAAATTTAAATATGTAATCACATCTACTAAGTACTATAGAAAAATATAAGCTTATAATAATTATCATACCTGAAGATTCAGCAAACTGTATGATTTCAAATAATTTCTCTTTGGAAAGCTGAAAGTCATAGTCGTAAAAAACAGGTTGCTTCCAACTCTTAAAAAGTCCTCTCAACATTACTACCTGTACATAAGAATATGGCCTCAATGTTTCATCGTTTGCCTTATCATATAGGTAGGCTTTTTTAATTTTCATCTCATCAAATGACAACACGCAAACCTTGTCCAATGAGCTCATGTCAGAGAATTTCAGAAAGTTGAAAACATTTTTCAATATCCCAGGAACAATTTTAATTTTTTTTAGCCAAGATCGAAGGCAAGAAACTGCTGGAAATGGGTACTTTTTTTTTAAAAGTAACCTAAAAGATCAATGAAAATAATAAAATAGTAATAAAATACTTTATCAACAATCACATTCTAATTTGAGTTTTATCCATACTTATGAAGCATATAAAGTACCACTTTAACCACTAGTAAAATAATGAAATTACTATATTCCACTAGTGCAACAACGAAAAAAATAAATAGCAACCATTTAACATCAAAGTGTTTTTTAATTAATTTCAATAATGTTTGATGTTACAGCCGATGACAGATCCAAATATCAAATCATTTTTTGATGAAATCTGAATCTAAATGACCGTGATTGTGGATAAAACGTATTGTATACGTGTTTTAGTCGCGTTTTATCCACTCAAGAAATTTAAACTCTCGAACTTCGTTCTCCGAGTTTAAACTTTCTTCCGTGAATAAAACGCTATCTAAAATACTTATACAATAAATAACTATTAATTAGTAAAGTAACCTGTATGCTCTTGGACCAGCTGAATAGATAACTATGGCCTTGGATATATCCTCAACTGTCCATCGAAGACGAGTTTTTGAAAGCTCTAATTTTTTTAGCTGTTCTTCACTAAAAAGCTTTTCAATAAATCCTTGGCGTTTTTCCAAAAATTCAATCCTTTGTTGAAGTTTCAGTATTGTTTGGTCTCGATCATCTGATTCAGTATTAACCCGTTTTTCCAAAAATTCAATCCTTTGTTGAAGTTTCAGTATTGTTTGGTCTCGATCATCTGATTCAGTATTAACCCTTAAAAAAACACCCAATATTTTATTTTTCATCTTTAAAATAAAATCACTAATATAAAACTATTTACTTCTAGCCAAAAAACACATACAAACATCTAACTACAAACTTACCCAACACTTTGAGTAGCGGATTCACCCAAAACAATATCCTCAGAGATGTGATAAGATAAACTAGTTTTAGGACCATCATCACAATAACTACTATTTCTACTACTACCATTATTAGAAACATCCACCCTACAAACGTTAATACTTAGTTATAAAACAATTATTATCTGTTTTTCAATAATAATGATTTATTAAATATAATTACATATTGTTGCCCATGTTATAATTATCGAGGTAATTGTATTTTTGCTTAAGTTAACATTGATCTACCCAGGAATCTAGCCCACCTTCAAATTATTTCTTCTTTCAACACTTAGACTTTATAACACGCTATATAACAAAATTCATAAACTAATTATAGGATAATACTAAAAACCACACCAAAAGTATTCACCACATCCACAATGCATAATAATGAAAAAATTGAAATGAACACTTACCTATTTAAAATATCTAACAAGTTTTTGTTGTTGTCTTTTATCTTGGCGTTTTGCCCTGCCATAATCTGATTTCTGTTTAGATATTGTGGGTAAATTTCTCGATGGTACCGCGTCTTTTTTCAGAGGCCGATATTTTTCTGGTGTATACCCCAGCAATTCGTGTTTTAAATTGCGTTCATAATCGTTCTCAATAAAATGTTTGGAGCAAACACGAGCAAATTTAACATTGAAACTGTCCTGGCGTTTACACAGATGCTTCCAAACACCTTGCATTTCCTTGTCTTTCGGAAAGCTAAAAAACTTTATACCGGCAGTAAAATCCTTACGTTGATTGTCAACAGAACAACCATACACCGCACACCTCATTTTTTACAAACTTTTACACCTTAAACTAATAAAAGTATTTATTTTACAGGTATCAATACTATAAACAACACACAAATATAGACCAATATGGCGGAAATTCTCACAAGACTACGTCAGTTACGCATGACTAAGCCACTCCCACCTGCGCGGTGTCTTATCTTGTTTATTTGTATCATGATTGTCATGTGATATTTAAATCAGAGAACCAAACTCACGCGAATAGATATTCAGTTCATAACAGATACTTATAATAATAATAATAACAATAATAATAATAAGACGCGCAGCTCGCAGACGGAAGCATCCTAAGACATTTGGATGCAGGAGAGACTTATACATATCTAGGTGTGCAACAAAGGCACATCCAGGAAGTAACACAAATAAAGGATTCTCTTCGCAGCAAGTATAGACACCGCCTCCGAAAAATTTGGTCTTCCGAAATTTCGGGTACTGCTCTACTCCTTCGGAGTAGTAAAGTGGACGATGGATGAGCTGCGCCAATTAGACAGAGATACTCTGAAGATGATGAATATTTACAGAAGTATTCATCATAGAGCGTCCGTCCCTCATGTGTACCTCTCGCGTCAACGGGGGGGGGCCAAGGACTCTTGAGTCTGGAGTGTACGCGTGTCAGAGTAGTCCTGAATATGTCATGTAATATCCTCAGGAGCTCAGATCCCCTCTTGCGGTTTGTAAAACATCACGAAACTGTAGGAGTGGGAGCAGGATTGTTTAAAGCAGCAAAAGGAGCAGCAGATGAACTAGGTCTCGCACTCAACATCAGGCGAGGTGGCCGGCGAGTTGCTGATGTAGAGTTAGTCACTGAAGTTCAGCCAAATCGCCTGAAAGCCCGAAATAGAGCTGCCGAACAAGAGAATCTATTTCGGCAGCACGTCGATAAACCCCAGCATGGTGTCTTCTATAAGAACATAGAAACACTGGGATTATCAACCAGGCTGACATTCGCCTTTCTAAGGTCAGCCGGGCTTAAGTCAGAGACCGAGGGATTCATTATGGCCTACCAAGATGGTGTTTTCAACACCTTGGTCTACCGTAGCCGCGTGTGGCTTGTAGAGGTTCCTGACATCAACTGCAGAGCCTGCCGTCAGGCGCCGGAATCGTTCATGCAATTACTCTCTGCATTCCCCGTATATACGATTTCGGCCTACATCCACCGACATAACGCGATGTTACGAGTGCTATACTACTATCTAAGAACTCGTACGTGGTAGATTAGACACCAGTGCTGCCTTACGTCTTCGGAGATATTGAGGCCATTGTCGAGAACGAAAAATGCCAGATTTACTGGAACTACTCATTCCCGACGGTCAGGTTAATCCAAACCAACAAGCCAAATATAGTCCTCCTCGACCATCAACTCAAGGTGATGTATGTCATCGAGTTCTCGGAACCTGCAGAGAAAAACATCACCTTGAAGGCGGAGGAGAAACGGACCAAATATCGCGAACTCTAGTACTTGCTCCAAGTGCTGTACGCAGGCTACACAGTCAAAATGGTCGTCCTAATAATCGGTGTACTCGGAGGGATAAAGCCTATGCTGCTCTCGGATCTGAAGACCATTCCGGCCTACCAGAAGTCAGCTGAGTGGCTGTCAGGCCAAATGCAGAAAGCGGTCTATCTGAGTTCTCTCCGTGTGTTTAGGGCACACGATTCCGGAATCTACAGTCACTAACCCTGCGGGATGTGGGGAGTGGCTATGGTTAATGTATTGACGCGACTCCCGTGAGGCGTTGGAGACCACGGGGGACTGTCCAGCGTCGAGGAACCAAAAAAAGAAATGATAATAATAATAATAATAATCACCACTTAGATAATTACATATTTTCAAATAATACAGAAAATGAATGATAACAATAACAAGGATATTTTATCAGTTCACACATTTATACGAGACATAATATATTATGTATAATAAAATTATATGCTAACCATATCAAATATTCAGTTATATTTCATTAAAACTTTTTTTAAATTTCTTCAAATTTACTCCACACCACGGAATATTCAGTAGTGCTAATATAAATTATAATCACCCAAACGATTGCACTAATTAATTATTTCTCATATTTAATCCCATAAATTATAACTTATTTCAGATTTTGCATTTATAACACTTTATAACATAAATTTCAAATTCGTAACCACATATAATTATTGAAATTATGACTGGAAAATTTAAAATTACTTGTGCATGCATTTAATACTAATTAAATAGGCCAGTCATTTTACACTTTTTCTTCGAATAAATTTTCAGAGAGATGATTTTTAATACAGATTTTCATTTTAGTGTTACAACAATATGTCAAAAGTTCTATTGGATTCGAGCCGTCCTCGCTACTCTACACGTCGAAGAAGCTTCAAAAACCGTTCTTAGAAGTTAACTAAATATCACTCGGTAAAAATACTTATTATGAAAGTTAAAGCAATTGAAATCTCTACAAAAAAGGATGGTCTATATAATTTTTTCATAGAGGATATAATATTGACACGTGAACACAAGATATCGTGGGTAGTCAACAGATGGCGGTTAAGACTCTCCGGTTTGACACAGTCTTCCCATTGACATCTTGAAATGGTAGTTACCTAGGTTTTGCTTGTACAAAGAGATATTTCGAGGGCGATTGTAACAAAATTCAAGAGAGATACGAAAAACATGCCGATATCTACAATATCTCTCAACGACTGTTTCAAATGTTTCACAAGATCTGCGAGAAAAAAAGCAGGTAATTTAGCGTCTTAGCTATGGAGCACTGCTATAAGGTGTACCATCACATGCAGAAATGGAAAGGGGAAGAGTTACCTCCCAAGTGTTGGGGATGGAGATTAACAAGCGGTTAGCACTTCTCTATAACTACTCCAAAGCTTTCAGCTCCTCGGGCTATTCCAAATACAACACCCTGCAACTGTGCGAAAGTATGCGGTTCGGAATGTCGGAAGATCGGCTTCGAGCGTTCTACGATTTATGTAATTATCACGGTTCCTCCTGACTCCACCAATCGAGGATTTCATACAAACTCCGGTGATTTCGCTCTTGACACAGAGAGAGAAAATATAAAGACATTGCCGAAGGACAAGTAGTAGTATTTGTTTTCATGTAGTTAAAACCCCTGCTAGAACTTTTTTTGTAAATAATTTAAGTATTGCTTTTCATTTTGATAATAGCTATTTTAGTCGTGGTCATATTTACAGATTTATCCCAACACCTCTTTTTTGCACATTTTCTAATATGTTGCACAGGGAGCATGGTTCGGATTCAATAGAAGTCTTGATATGTTGTTCCTAACGTCAAAATAAAGATCTACATCAAAAATCGTTTCTCTGGTAATTTTTCAGAAGATTTGCTCTGTTTTAGCTTAAGCTGACTGCTCTATATAGAAATATAAACAGTTTGACTATACACGTTTGCAGTAATTAATAATTATATTACTTCTCACAGCCAGTGATTTTTTTTTATTTTTAGAAGAAATTGCTTAATCTATGAATTCGCAGGCAGTATGAAAGGCGCATTAATTTATATTTTAAGTCACATAATTTTAAATGCTAGTTAGATAAAATTATTACTTTTAGTTTTGGCATTTAACAAATTTTCTGAAGGAAAAAACGTAGATTTAATAGTTCTTAATGAGGACATTGTTTTCACCAGTTTGTTGTATGAGATAGATAAATAAATATAGTTCTGAGCTATAATTTTTGGTTTATTAAAAAAAAAATCCGACAAATCTTAAGAAAGAGTGACTTTTCCATTATCATTTTTCACATAACAATAACACTAAAAAGAATGAAAGCGACATTTTAATACCTGCATGCTACATCTCAATGTATCTAGATATCGCATGCATTTTTTTAATTTGAAAATCCAATTAGACTTAGTTTTTTAATTTTTCGTGTTTGTTATTTTTAAATTGGCATGGCTGTTTATATTTAATTGCTTTATCTTCAGAAGTAAAATGATACCGACATAAATTTCCATTTTTATTACATAAATCCATTATTTTGCCATGCCAATCTATTCCGTCTATAATTCCTACTAGAACTTCTGCAACGACAACTAGTGTCTGCATGATGAAGTGAATGTAATCTGTCATTATTTGTAAAAATTGCCTTTTTAATTTCAGAAATCTCGTTTAAGATTTTATTATATTTAGTAGACATGTTTGAAAATGATTATAAAAATTCTGCTAAATATTTAGATTAATATAGCTGAATTTAATTTAATACTATTTATGTTTGGATTTGATGGCACTTCCTAAATCTTATCCGCTATGTCAGAAAGTTCTTGAATATTTGTCTTACCTCAGGCAACAAGAGCAATATTGACAACTTTGGGCAATTTCTGAACCCGCAGATGTTTAAGTAGATTTTTCCAACTGTGGTCGATGTACCTGCTAGACTCTCCATCGATCTAAAAAAGATCTGATGGTTTTCTATATCCTAACTCTGTATTTGACAGGGGTTCTTCTAATTTTCTCTCTTCACTGATAGAGTGTCTTTCAATAAGAACTTTTTTTAATAAAATTATAATTTTGATTATCGGGTTCCTTAATAATGGCCAAAATCATTGAAATTACTTCCTGAGGTAATGACGCAATGACATATTCGTATTTAGTTGAATCCCTAGTAATTCCTTTTAAACTAAACTGACTCTCCGTTTGTACAAACCATGCTTCTGGACATTGAAACCAGAACAATGTTGATTTGACTACTACACTAGCTTGTCCAATATTGCTTTTAAATGTACTGTCCAATTCAATTAAATTGTGACCGTTCATGTTTTCAAGAGAAAAATTTTATATTGTTAAAAACAGTAATAATTAAAGCTGACCGAGGTCACCTGGCCGACAGAGCCGTCATATGACTCATATGTTTACATCATTATCATAATACTTGAATAAGTACAATAAATGGAAATAAATTTTAACAATAATGTTACATTTTATAAAAATTTTTATAAAACTCTTTTAAGCAGATTTATGAAGTAGTTTGGTTGTCGTCATCACAAAGTGGGGAAGATCTATAGTATAATAGCATCAGGTATGTTTCTACAGTTGTCTCCGTCAACGATGTTCGCTTTGGTGAAAAAATATGTTTGTATTTTGAAAATGACCGTTCGACATCTACGGATGTAATACAGGCATAAGTAAAACAATCTGTGAACTCACTTAACGAAGTTGTAGATGCACCATCACAAATTTGTCTTAATTTGCTAAAATCAGGATCTTTCTGTAATACACTCTCGTATTTTTCACTAACGCGATTATTTTTTGCGTCATTTATAGCTTGTAGCTGTGTATTTACGTCGTCCACTATTTGCAGCGATTTCACTAACGACAACGAACTATTTTGCAATTTTTCTATTGCGTCGTGTAGTTCTCTATAATTGTTATTAATAGTTTTTAAATCTGTTTCAAGGGAAACGTCTTGAAAGCTTGTCTGGCTTTCCCTAATAGCTGCAGCCTCGTTAGGGTTGACCTGTAGTATCACAGCTTTTATTTGTTGAAAATATTCAGCATAATAAAAAGCCTCTTTCAACCACGTTCCCCAACGTGTAAGAATCGGCTCTGGTGGTTCAGGGATACCAGGACACTGTCTGTGAAATGCTCGAAGCCGTTTAGGAGATTTGAGAAATACTTTTTTGTATTTGCTATTAATGCATCTACCTCTGGAAAACATTTTCGAATCGTTTCTGCCACAAGATGTAACGCATGCACTTTACACGTAACATGTAAAAACCTACAGTTATCTCTTTGAAGAGAACGGCCTACCACGCGCTTTGTCGCGGCACCATCAGTCACAAACATCAATACTTGACTTGTTGAAAGTTCAAATTTTTCGAATGTCTCCAACACCACACGCGGAATTATTTCGCCAGTACATACAGTTAGTCTCTTACTAGCTAGTAAAAGTGGAAATGTTGGTTTAAGAGGGTCCAGTACACGTACTATAATATTTAAAATAGAATTTTTTTTACAATCTGTCGTCTCGTCAATACATAACCAGAGCCGTGTATTTTTTTAATCCACATTTAATCCTATTTACAATGTCTTCACGAACAGCTCGAATATATCTACGTAACGATGTACGACTTGGTAAGTTCACCTGGGGATTGTATTTATTCCAAAACTCCCGAAATGGTTGTTTATCCAGTATGTGTAGCAGAATGTTACAGGCTATTAACATTAACAATAAATCAAACAAACTGAGTTGTCAAAGGCATGCCATTTTTTTATTTTGATGTTGCACGGTATTGATATGACGACGACAATCTGTTTTGTGCTAGCACGTTAAGTCTTGATTGCAAACTTTACAAATTATTTTGCATCCGTCATAGAATAAATCCAGAAATTCACCGATAAATTTATTCACTGTGTCCGCGTATGGTCGTTTTTTACCCTTTGGTGCGTTTGACATTATGTATAATTTATAGGTACAACCTCACGCATTAACCTTTCAAATAAGACTGCAGCGCAAATCACTTCTAAATCGGCACGTGTGACGCCAGCGCAAGACCGTGGCTGTACTCCAGCCACCTCGGCCAGCTTTAGTAATAATAGTAAAATGTGCTTACGTCTTTACAATTGATTCTAAAAAAATGTTCCTAAATATAGTGTTCTTGATTTGATTTAATTTCATCTCGTCAATGGTCTGGTCGTACTTGTTTCTGAATACGTTTAACTTCTGATTCCCTTGTTCGACTTCAAATCACCTTGGACTGCTAATCACCTTTGACTGCTAATCTCCTTGTACCACATTGGGGTCACCAATTGTTAAATTGCTACACTTAACAAATAAACCTTAAAATGATGTGGGTTTAAAATGGTTTATTTCCTAACTAAAAATGTATCGATACAAAGATTGATAGTTAAAATCGATGTATAAATAAAATTAGTTAATCATAATCATGATGATATTGATGATACTTTTTATATTATTATTCTCCTTCTTTACTTCTGTTCTTTTACCATAGTAATGCTGACAAAGTAAAATAAATAGCATACTACAATTTAACTTAAAACAGTAATGCTAACAATAGATATGTAGAGCAGCACTCTACATCGTTCTTTACAAAATTTGTGTATTCTAAAAAAATTTATTTGATTTGCCAACTTTCTGCAATTGAGAATTTGATTCGTATTTTTGGCGATGCGGCAGCTGTTAAAATTCAGTACTGAGCCCTCTTAGATGGGAATTTTGCTAACAATTAACTTAAAATTTTCAAAGTAGATATTTCTTTATTGTGATAATGGTGTATCTTGTATCTATTACTTTATAAGTTGTTTATTGCTGGCACAACTAATTATTTTTATATCTTCTTACTATTTGATTTCTGGCGAATGCGCTGGTTTAGTCAGGTAGTTTTTACTTAATTTATATATTCAGTAACAGTTATGTGTTACGGAATGTCTTTGATCGCCACTAATAAAAGGAATTATGAATATTCAATTCCTCGATGAAGACAAATTCATATTGCTACAATATTCTACAAAATAATCAATGACTATATAAGTGTCATGATAAGGCAAACAGAAAAATTCTCATAAAATTCCTTTATTAGTGTGACCGGTTTCGTGAACAAGTAAATTACTTCACATCTTCAGACACAGGACTACAATAATTCAAGAAAATGAGTATGGTGATTACATACATAAATATAAATGTTAATAAGTTAATAAAACTTAAAAAACAAGAACACAGAAAACAATTATTTCCATTTTTTATGTACTAGTAAAAACTTATTGGTAATAAATTGTTTGATAAAATTTGTGTACAAGAAAGATTGAAATTATTTAAAATAAGAAGGATTACGTTAGTTTAAAATTATAATATAGAATTATGTAAAATTTAATTAATTGAAATGTGTAAAAAAGAGGGTCATTTTTATATAATACTTACATTTTTATAAATAAAAACCAGGGTAGTCAAAATTAAAATTAAAATAGTTTTGCAACATAGTCAAAATTGTAAGTAAATGTAAGATATAAATTTTTTTTGTATCTAATTAACTTTCTAATAAAATTCTTAAAATTAACGTGCTTTTTCTTTTAAACCCATACATACAGTGCAACAGTTTAAAATCTAATAGGGAATAAATATTTTTTAATAATGAAAATTGATTAAAAATAGTGCCCTCTATCGGACTATCTAAGAACTAACGTTAAATAAAAATTAAAAATTAAGGTTGAAAACTATGTGTGAACCAGGTTTCTTTACAATAGTGGAGTTGATTATATTCAACTGCAGATGGTGATAGCAGCGAAAATGCATTTAAACGTGGTGGTAATATTCACTTCTAAGAAAATGAGGTTATATTGTTTTAATATATCGAGCACATGGAAATAGATTTCAGTAGAGAAAATAAAATAAAATAAATTAGATAACCACAAAGAAAGTCAGTGAAGATTGAAATTGGATTTGTGAATTCAGAGATAATGTGTTGGGATTTCTTGAATCTTTCAGGATTTCTAAACTTTCGAGGTTATTAATCAAACTACCTTTGTCAGCGAGATGTAATATTTTAAGAGTATTGTCAAATGTGTGGTTGTTATCTACTAGATGTTTGGCGAAATGGGAAAAACCTGAGGATGAGCTAATACACCGGACGTGTTCTTTTAACCGTGTTTTAAAATTTCTATATGTGCAGTGCAACCAGTATATGTGCCGCTGCATGTATTGCACGAAAGTTTATAAACCCCACATCTATCTAGTGGATCTATTTGGTCTTTACCATTGACAAACAACTTTTCTCTAGAGTTAGTTGATTTAAAGTAGATATGAAAAATATTTTTAAAGCAGTTAGAAAATTTTATATGAAACAGGACCTATGAACGCAAGAGAACGGTATGGAATTTCGGAGGAAACTTCTCTGTATGTATTTATGTAGACTGTATTTTGGGACATATTTATTTAATCTTTTTGTTAGTAAGGTATCAATTGAAGTAGTATTGTAGTTGTGAGTGGCTGCTATTTGTTTAATACTATATAAGTATTTCGAACTTTTTGTTCCAGTTCTTGTCTTTGATATTACAGAACTACAATGACTGTAAAAGATATTTCCTAATTTTTGTAATTATTTTTTAAATATGTTTAGACGCAATCTCTGTTTGGGATGAAATACACAAACAGCAAATATTAAGGGATACTGCTAAATTAACTTTCTAGCAATATGTTTGAAAGTTACAAGACCACTACACGATGTTTGTACTCCTCTGTTCGTTTCTTATTTTCTCATAAGAACATATAATACCATGAGTGATGTAATTTTGCTGGCAAAATTTACTGATTGTTGTTGCTTGTAAATTTTGTACCATTAGGTAAATGATTTTTTATCAATGTCATGAGCGAAATTGCCCACAACAAGCTTAATTAAAACAATCAGTAAATTTAATTCTAGAAGAAATGAAATAAAACAATATGTAAGTACAAACCTTTTATTTCATATACCCCGAATACTACTATTTATTACCACATGCAATGTACGAATTCACAATAAAATTTATGAAAATTTATTTACAGTAATTATTAACAATATTGAATGTACGATTCTGATATGAAATTGTAGATATTATTCTTTTTCGCGTCATGTGTATCTCTATTCTCCGAAGAAACTTCCGGTTAGGTGCCTCTTATACTGTTAGCTAAATAAGAAGTTTAGCTGAAAATATAGTTTGATAGATTGGGTATTTGCATGTCCAGTACGTAAGTTTTTGCACGTACACTCCAGTTTTTGTAAAGGTTGTTATATCAGAAGATCGATGGGAGTGATTAGTAATTCTTACTTTTCTGATATCCAAACTTAACTTTTTACACTGAGATCTGCTTTGTTCACTATGCAATGTAATTTATTCCTATGGACATGTCCTTATAATATGGTCCATGTTTTCGTTTCAATTGAAAGTAAGAATGAGCCTATCAGTCTTCACGGTAGCTTCAACAATAAACAAAGTGGACCTTGATAAGGACTGATATTTTCAGAATTTTGATTCAAGCGTTTGTTATTCACGCAGTTGATAGGATTATCATTGTCTAAGTTTTGAAAAAATTAAAAAATATTCCCTTCTTCCAGTAAAATTTTCCTTATTATCCACTTCCTTTCTGAAATATTATAGCTTACAATTTGCCACACACATGGAATATCTTAAAGCAAATATATAATTACAATTATTATGAATCAAGTATTAAATAAATAAAATACAATTACAATTATTATGAAGCAACAATTAAACAAAAAAAAAAACAAAACAGATATCAAAAAAATTTTTGAACAAACTTAAGACAATTTTAATACCTTTCATTTAAAAAATTATCTACGAAATCGCTCCCTTTATTACTAAATTATTGAAAGAAATTAGACTACCCGCTATTTTTATTGGCCACCATCTTGGAAACTACCGTGATTCGAAAAAGCTACCCTGACTTTTTAAAGTCATTGGTTACTTAAACAATTTATCAACTAAACTTCCATACGTGAAAATACAACCCCCCCCCCGCCTGCAGGGACTAAATTATTGAATATTTGGCTTTTGCAACTAAAAAGTGAGGACTGGCACCACCCAGTGCTGCATATTACATGTGAAATGACTGCATCTCTGACTTCTTTTGCACACATAATACAAATCCAGCTTCAATTTAAAAAAAGCCGATTTTTCGTCACTGTATGGTAAAATATTATGGATACTGATCAAGCATTAAAATTATTTTATGATATTATTCTTGAGAGAACGACTTTATATGTCCCAAAAACTTATCCAAGAACGAATAAATATCCTGCATAGTTTTCAGGCGATATAATTCGAAACCTTAAACGTAAAAATAAAAAACTAAAAATGTAACGCTTTATAAAAATTATAAGGAAATCAGATCAAAAATTAAAACTGATACGGATGAGACATATAAAAAATATTTACTTGAAATTGAGAACAACCTGAAAAAAAATTCAAAAATATTTTGGACGTATATTAACACTAAATCTAAAACAAGTTCTATACCCAGCATTATGACGAATGAAAATGTTACAGTGATGCTCGCCAAGGTATAGGGATAAATTTACAGAGTACTTCAAATCAGCATTTACGACATCAAATTTAATTAACCATGAGACAGATCATGTGCATCAAATGAATATGGATAATATATGTATTCCGACCATAACAGAGGATACAATAATAAGAGGAGGTAAGGAACTTAAGGCTAAATTTACAGCTGGTTCAGATGGAATACCTGCTTGTTTCGTAAAAGATTGTATCTCAATACTTTATCACATATTTTTAATCTGTCCTTGGTTAGCAATAACGTTCCAAGTTTGCTGAAAATGTCTAAAATCTGTCCTGTTTATAAAAAGAATAGCAAAGGAGATATAAACAATTATCATCCTATTACAATAATAAACAATTTTTCAAAGTTATTTGAAATAGTTCTATATGACTATATTTTTCCCAATATTTCTAAAGAACATTGTCCTAATCAACACGGGTTTATGCCAGGTAGGTCTACAACTACAAATCTACTATGCTTAACTCAGTATCTTTGTAAAGCACTGGATATGGGCGGTTAAATTGACGTCAATTACACTGACTTTTTCATGGTTTTCGACAGGCTTGACCATAGTAACTTATTAAATAAATTAAGAAATATAGGGTTATCTCACCAATTTGTTTATTTTTTTAACCCATAGTTGCATGGTAGATCGCAGTATGTCTATTACTATGGATACAAGTCTGCCGAATTTACGGCAGATTCAGGAGTCTCCCAGGGTTCACTACCTGGTCCCCTCCTATTCAACGTTTTTATAAACGATATAGACAAAGATCTACATTGCCAGTACCAGCTATATGCTGATGATTTAAAAATGTATAACATAATAAATTGCGTGGGTGGCACAGGACTCCTTATGCTAGACCTGCAAAATATTCACAACTGGTGTTGTAAAAATAAATTACCTATAAATGCTGGAAAGTATAATGTAGTACCTTACTCGCGTAGACAAAGTGTGCTCAATAATATATACAAAATAAATAATTGCGTTATACAAAAGGTTGATACTTTCAACGATTTGTGTGTAATATTTGAAGCGAAAGTGACATTTGTGCCTCACATAAATAGCATTATAGCTTCGGCATCGAAACCTCTAGAATTTATAATGCGCAAGTCTAAAGGTTTTAAAAACACTAACACTGTTATTAAATTTGTTCGTTAGAAGCGACTCATACTAGACGTCTAGAAAATATCCAAAGGAAGTTTTTAAGATACCTGTGTTATATTGAAGATAATACCTATCCATCTCTTGGTATTAATAATGACCTACTACTGAACAGATTTTCATACTGTTCACTACAATCGCGACAGGAGATGCGGGGAATTATGCTCCTATATAAAATATTAAATAATCAACTAAACTGCCTGGATTTACTAGGTTAAATACAACTGCATGTTCCGCCTAAATCAACTCCACTCCACCAGACATTTCACACGGACGTTTCACGTACTAATCTATTAAAATATTCTCATATTAATGTAATATGCAATAATTATAACAAAATACAAGACAAACTAGGTATGTTCCATTGTAAAATCAATGGTCAAATAATTAATGTGTTATATTCATATTCTATTTATTATGTATTATATGTTCTCACTGTATGTAATTCCAACTCTGTAATTGGGACTTGTCCTGTTGAGTTGTGTAGATAAATAAATAAATATATAAATAAATAAATAAAATATCTTTTAACGGCTCGTTCTTGTAAGATAAGTAATTTGGACCATATTCCTTATAAATTAGATGGAATGGTTTGAGTTATAGATTAACTTCCACATTCGATTCAAATAATTTCATTAAACCATATTGTACTACCCATGTAGTGCGCCGTACTGTGCGAAAAATTGTTTACTAAGAAATTTCGTCGCGCACGCGCAGAGAAATGACGAATCCGGTGAGTGATTTTAGAGGTAGAGGCAATGAAGCAGACGAGTAAGAGACATGGTGAAGTAAGTAGCTGTGTGCGTTACCTTGAATTTGTCTGGAACTGCGTTAGTGAACTAAGAAGTTATAAAGTAGCCGAGCTGGTGTGATGTGGGAAAGGTCCCTGTCCATACTCTTGGCCCAAGAGCTCCAAGCAAGATTGTTTCAGTATAATCATGTATAGGCGAATGTCTATAAATTTAGCAAAACAGCAAAACGTTTTCTTCGAACCTTAGATACTTAGACACCACGATTACTTTGTAATCAAACTCTGAACGCCTCGCGAGTGATTAATAAAATGTCGACATGAATTACAGTAAAAACTTGCAAATCCGCCCAGTGCATTTAGACTAACTTCGTTTAAAGTGCTGTACATTTATGTGTGGTTCATTAGCATGGACTGCTTAAATAACTACATATTTTCCATCTTTTAAAGGTAGCCAGTTGTTTATTAGTTAAGGAGAATTATTATATATATTTGAAACTAGAAAAGATGGTGGCGCCCAATAACAACTAATTATGTTGGATTGATATTTCGGTATGATATGAATTGGCTTTGTTTTCTCGATTCATTTAGTCTTAAGTTTATTTGATTTATATAGTTTACTACTCTGCTTCTCCGCCCAGAGAAGAGAGACATAGATATTGCTATTTTGAATAAATGCATTTTGCTATTAGTCTTTTGTTTTATTCACTAAAATTTAGTTTAACTATTTTAATGATATAGTGAACCCCGATATCATCTCTACAAGCACAGCAATTTCTTACTGGTGGCTATTAATTAAACTACTACCCATATAGCAGCAAAACATTTCATTACTACTTACTAATAATATTTCTCATGAATGTAACGATTAAATGACAGAACGAAATTGAGACTATTAAATATAAGAAATATAGTACATATAAATTGTAAAACATATTTTGTTATTCCACAGTTTCGAACAGAGTCAATCTAAATATAACACAACTCAGTTCACCGTTAATATAAATCTACGAAAACCTGTAAATCCAGAAAGAGCCAAGGGAGAAGTCTAAGATATGTGAAATATATGGCATATATAACAGTATATCTACGAACATTCGTATATTATTTATTGATTTTCTCCTGTATTTGGAAGTGCTCTTAATGTTCGCTAGACAGATTAAATTGTAGATTGCTTAACATACAGAATTGTAACAACATTCTAAATTATTACTACTCTTTGACAATAATAATAATAATAATAATAATAATAATAATAATAATCTCTTGCGGTTCGTAAAACATCACGAAACTGTAGGAGTGGGAGCAGGATTGTTCAAGGCAGCAAAAAGAGCCGCAGATGAACTCGGCCTCGCATTTGACATCAGGCGAGGAGGCCGGCGAGGTGCTGATGTTGCGTCAGTCACCGAACTTCAGCCAAATCGTCTGAAAGCCCGAATTAGAGCTGCCGAACAGGAAAATCTGTTTCGGCAGCACGTCGATAAACCCCAGCATGGTGTCTTCTATAAGAACATAGAAACACTGGGTTTATCGACCAGGCTGACCTTCGCCTTTCTAAGGTCAGCAGGGCTTAAGTCGGAGACCGAGGGATTCATTATGGCCTGCCAAGATGGTGTTATCAACACCTTGGTCTACCGTAGCCGCGTGTGGCGTGTAGAGGTTCCTGATATCAACTGCAGGACCTGCCATCAGGCGCCGGAATCGCTCATGCACTTACTTTCTGCATGTCCCATATATGCGATTTCGGCCTACATCCACCGACATAACGCGGCTTTACGAGTGCTATACTACCATCTAAGGCACTCGTACGGGGTAGACCAGACACCAGTGCTGCCTTACGTCCCCGGAGATATTGAGTCCGTTGTGGCGAACGAGAAATGCCGGATTTACTGGAACTACTCGTTCCCGACTGTCAGGCTAATCCAAGCCAACAAGCCTGACATAGTCCTCCTCGACCATCAACTCAAGGTGATGTATGTTATCGAGTTCTCGGCACCTGCTGAGAAAAACATCACCTTGAAGGAAGAGGAGAAACGGACCAAATATCTCGATCTCCGGTACGAGCTCCAAGTGCTGTACCCAGGCTACTCGGTCAAAATGGTCGTCCTTATAATCGGTGTACTCGGAGGGATAAAGCCTACGCTGCTCTCGGAACTGAAGATCATACCAGCCTGCCAAAAACCAGCCGAGTGGCTGGCAGGCCAAATGCAGAAGGCGGTCATTCTGGGTTCTCTCCGTCTGCTTAGGGCACACGATTCTGGTATCTACAGTCACTAACCCTGCGGGATGCGGGGAGTGGCTGTAGTTGATGCGCCGGCGCGACTCCCGTGAGGCGTCGGAGGCCACGGGAGGACTGACCGGCATCGGGAAACCGAAAAAAAAAATAATAATAATAATAATAATAAAAATAATAATAAGTTCTCGAAGTTCCCGAGGGACCTTCGGGATGACTTGCTAACCTGCCGCGAGAGTAGCGAACCTGAGCGAAGGGGATACATGGTGCAATTGCATGCACATTGGTGCGAAATGCATCCAGAGCATCGCGCCTTCTCTCAACAACACCTTTCTGCTCAGGACAGGTTATGTAAGGGCACCCCGTCAGCCGGAAGAACTGCTAGCCGCAGTCACACCGCGGCAATTATCAGCTGATGGGGAACATCCTTTAGAGTTCACCGACGTAGACTTAAGGACGAGGGTTAGCCTTAACACTAGGGCTAACCTAAAGCTACAAGACCTGGGTAGAATGGACGCGGTCATCGATGAGGAAATTCCAGAAGATGCAGACATCTGGCAAATCCACTGTGCCGTGTACAACGCCGCGAAGCAACTCGTACCCTGTGAGAGGTCAACCAGCACTGTCTATATAGGATCCGAGCGCTCATGGCGATAAAGAAAACATTGAAGAGGACGGTGAGGAGTATGGAACAAAACAATTTGTTCCGTACGAATCCTTCCCGCCTCTTTCAAGAACCACAGCGTGTTGTCGAGAATCTGCCGACTGTAGAAGATGTCGAAACCTTCTGGAAGGAAATCTACGAAACGACGCGTCCATTCAATAGCGACACTCCATCAGTTGCACACTTCTAGGCTCTGTGTCACAGACATCTTGAAGAGCCAGAAGAAGTGTGCCTGGCAATCAGTACGGAGGAAGTCCAACAAGCACTTGTTGGTACCAAGAACTTCGCTGCCCCGGGCCCAGACGGCATTAACAACTGGTGGTGGAAGAAATTTCCTTCCACTCACCGCCGTCTGGCGCGAGTTTTCAACTCATGGTTGAACGAGGAGCAGCAGATTCCGGACTGGTTCGTCGAGGGACGTACTGTACTTATCCCCAAAAAGGGGGATGGCCTGGATTGATTACCGCAAGGCATCTGATACAACATCGCACGAGCTATTGTTGCACTTGCTTGAATGCCTTGCGGTACCAGCACCACTAGTGAGATGCATAGAACAGCTGCTGCCATTCTGGAAGACTCGTTTCACCATAACATCAGGTGCACAGCTAGTCACGACAGAGAAGGTGGCATTTAGGAGAGGAGTTTTCCAGGGTGACTCCCTGAGTCCTCTTCTCTTCTGCATCTCACTGCTACCGTTGTCTGCTGGCCTCCGCCAAACCCGCGGATATCAATGTGGACCATCCAGCGACCGGAGGCATAATGTCACCCATCTATTTTATATGGATGAACTTGAACTTCATGCTTCCGGAGAGTACGAAGTACAACACGCTCTTAGGGTGATCGAACAATATACGCGGGTAAATGGTATGGAGTCTGGGTTGGACAAATGTGCAGTCGTCCACCTCAAGAGAGGACCATGCGGCGAATTCCCTGAAGATGCGCAGCTCGCAGACGGAATCATCCTAAGATGATGCCGGAGAGACCTATACATATCTGGGTGTGCAACAAAGGCACATCCAGGATGTAACACAAATAAAGGAATCTCTCCACGGCAAATACAGACACTGTCTCCGAAAGATTTGGTCCTCCGAACTTTTGGGGAAGAACAAGGTGTCTGCAACTAATACGCTTGCCGTTCCGGTTCTGCTCTACTCCGTCGGAGTAGTAAAGTGGACGGTAGATGAGCTGTGCCAAGTAGACAGAGATACCCGCAAGATGATGAATATTTACAGAAGTATTCATCCTAGATCGTCCGTTCCTCGTGTGTACCTCCCACGTCAACGGGGGGGGGGGCGAGGACTCTTGAGCTTGGAATGGACGTATAGCAGAGTAGTACACATGTAACATCCTTACGAGCTCAGATCCCCTCCTGCAGTTTGTAAAGTATCACGAAACTGTAGGAGTGAGGGCAGGATTGTTCAAGGCGGCAAAAAGAGCAGCATATGAACTCGGTCTCGCATTCGACACCAG
The DNA here is from genome assembly GCA_029963845.1 of Rhamnusium bicolor. Lineage (NCBI taxonomy): Eukaryota > Metazoa > Arthropoda > Insecta > Coleoptera > Cerambycidae > Rhamnusium > Rhamnusium bicolor. Next base: position 715,529 of record JANEYF010000538.1, on the reverse strand, counting down.
GCGAGGTGCTGATGTAGAGTCAGTCACTGAACTACAACCAAATAGCCTGAAAGCCTGAATTAGAGCTGCCAAACAGGAAAATCTGTTTCGGCAGCACGTCGATAAACCCCTTCTATAAGAACATGGAAACACTGGGTTTATCGACCAGGCTGACATTCACCTTTCTAAGGTCAGCCGGGCCTAAGTCAGAGACCGAGGGATTCATTATGGCCTGCCAAGATGGTGTTATCAACACCTTGGTCTACCACAGCTGCGTGTGGCATGTAGAGGTTCCTGACATCAACTGCATGACCTGCCATCAAGCGCCGGAATCGCTCATGCACATTTCAAGGCACTCGTACGGGGTAGACCAGACATCAGTGCTGCCTTACATCCCCGGAGATATTGAGTCCGTTGTCGAGAACGGATTTACTGGAACTACTCATTCCCGACTGTCAGGCTAATCCAAGCCAACAAGCCTGACATAGCCCTCCACGACCATCAACTCAAGGTAATGTATGTCATCGAGTTCTCGGCACCTGTGGAGAAAAACATCACCTCGAAGGAGGAGGAGAAATGGACCAAATATCGCGATCTCCGATACGAGCTTCAAGTGCTGTACCCAGGCTACTCGGTGAAAATGGTCGTCCTAATAATCGGTGTACTCCGAGGGATAAAGCCTACGCTGCTCTCGGAACTGAAGATCATACCGGCATGCCAAAAATCAGCCGAGTGGCTGACAGGTCAAATACAGAAAGCGATCATTCTGGGTTCTCTCCGTCTGCTTAGGGAACACAATTCTGGTATCTACAGTCACTAACCCTGCGGGATGTGGGGAGTAGCTGTAGTTAATGCGCCGCCCGTGAGGCGTCGGAGGCCATGGGAGGACTGTTCGGCATCGGGTATTCCGAAAATAATAATAATATGGGGTGCAAAGGACCGGCAACCTCCACGCGGGGCACCCTAAACAGGCAGGGGCAACTCTGCTTGACAATTGTCGGCCGGGGGTACCAAGGCTAACCACCTAGTACCCCTTCCACTTCTGGGCCCGTCACGACCGACCCCAATCGGATGGGGGTCAGAGACAAGTGGGAGGGGCCTCACCGGATGATCTCAACGTTGACGACCAAGGCAATATGTACGGATGCTTTAAGTGCACGAGGGAACTAAGAGATGACTTGCTGACCTGCTACAAGAGCAACGAACCTGAGCGCAGGGGATACATGGCGCGGTTACATGATGTCTGGAGTTGTGCATGTGGATGTTATGCAAACATTAAATATCTATAAAAATAAAAAATACTGTTGGGGTGTATTGATGAAATGTGAAACACACTGTACATTAGCGTATACGTAGTTTGACATATCGAAGTGTAATGAAGCAATTTTCTTGTATGGATAGATTACTATTTCTAGTATAATTTTTAAGTTTTATATATCCGTTTCCTTATTGATTTATGGTAAAAATAATCATTTTAAATAGTTATTTTATAATTTGGTTAACAAGAATTCTGTGTTTTTAGATGGGTCTTGAATTAGAATATTTTATTAAATTATTTTTCATTTAATTCCGTTGGTAGTTTTTAGTTGACTACATTGTTTATTATATCAGTTAACACTCGTACCGAACGATTTTTGTATGGAAAAAAGTTTTCCTAATAAGTAGAGTTAGAATATCGGCGAGCCATGACGTCAAAAACAGGGTTAGCGCAAGGGAATATTTATTATTAATTTATATACCAATCAAAACTGCAAAATAATATCTTTCAGTGAATTATCTTGTAATGTAGAAGTTCTAAAAATGACTAGTAGAGGTGGTAAAGTGAAAATATAGTAGCACTATCAGTTTACAACAATAATTTTTTTTTCCGTTTCACTGCTCACTTACTCACAGTTATTGCTGCGGTATCATTCCTTACAAGCGAAGTTGCTCCATATGTTCTGCAAAAATTCATTTATATGTAGAAAACGAACGGTCTATTTCGACAAATGTTATTGGCGCATTTTTAAAATAGGCGAATATTCATAAAAACGCCATATTTATTTGAGGCCCTCAACAATCCACATCTTTGCCCTGTAGTAGATATAATATACAGTAAATTGTGACAAAACCAGGATTGTTGTGTAAAACACTTTCTAGTTCTTTTTTTACGTGTTCAGCAATGTTTTCATATAATTGATACCGATACTGTCGAAAATCAAACATCGCCAGAACCAATTTTTTTAATTTTACGATAACAAAATAACTTTCTTAAAATTTAAAGTATTGATTCTTTGCAGTCCTAAATATGGTTGTTTATTGAACTACTGAAACGTTGCCTTTTAATTGAAATTCATTGTTGTAAATAAATTGTTGTCCAAATTGCCCATGATCTTTTTCTGTCATCTTACCAAATGGACGTTAATTTCAAACTGAACCAAAATTTTTCTCTGTGTACGCAGTTTGAATGTTCAAATAGTAATACAATAAGTATGGTTGGAAAATAATACACGATAATTAAGAGTAATGCAATAATTCATATTATAATAACGTGTTAAATTATTCTACATTAGACGCTAACACTTTCTGTTAGATTGATTATTTATATTAAATATCAATCAATATGTCATGAAACAATCGGGAGATTAAATTCTATAACAAGCGTTCACTGCGTTTCACCCACTGTCGCTTCTCCGGGCTCAGAGTATTGCTATCTAAAGTTACTAACCGAAAACATCAGTTAACTCTCAGCAGTCAAATGTTCCAGCTGTGTTGAATCAACAACACGGCCATCATCATGTTATCTTACCTAACTACATGTGTAATATCAACAAGAGAATTCAGCAGTACCCGTACTGTACAAAAAAAAAGAAGTGATTTGTAGAACTACGAAGTTTGTTACTTTCTGGAACTATTTTTTCATTTTCATATCTAACTCTATCTTCCCCTACAGCCTCTTCTTTCTCTCTCTCTTTCTCTCTTTATTCACTTCCATTGAATCACCATTATTCTTCTGTCCTACTCACAACTTCTGTTGTTTTGCTGTTATCAACAACAAGTTTCCCTATGTTCACTAGTATTCTTCCATATCTCTTTCTAATCTCCCTATTATTAATTATTTGAATATTTAAAATTGGCCAACATTTTATTGAAGAAATATGTGCCGAAAATTAAACCCGGATCCCCTTAAAGCTTGACTTAATAGTTATCTTATTGGATTTTTCTTAATCTCAATATTTTCAAAGTATTTTTTTGGGATATTCGGTCAAATATACACGTTTTTTTTTTGTTCATTAAACCAGCATCAGATAAACTATTAATTTGGAGTTTATTTTAAATTTTAAAACATATTAGGTGTTATCTGTTTGCCTGTTTCAATGCAGTAATAAACCGAAACGTTAAAAACAATAATTTTTACGTATCTGGCCGAGAATCTCCCAAAAAAAAAAATACTCCCGAATTTATTTGATACCAACGATCAAAAAAAGAACAAAACATAAATATTTTTAAAGAAATCTTAAACAGGTATATTAAATGAATATAAACTTTCGATAATTTAAAATATTGGAATATTGAAGATTAGTATTTTAATTTCTGTATCAACATGTAATATATAAGTTAACCTCTATTTGTATTACAAAAAATAAAAGTTGTAAGAAATGCGTATTCATTTAATAGTTTTCCTCTACTTCGACGCCACTGGATACATTTTGGAGCAAATGGCCAGTGCAAAGGGCAATATTGAAGCAATTCTCCCTATCTCTTCATTGTCTTATTATTTTCCTCACGGACAATATGACTGGCTCACAATTGACGTCGTTTTAAGATAACAACCGTCACAATTCTAAGTAAAGTGTAAATTCCTGTCCGACCTATCTGTAAGTGGACTAACACCACTAAGCTAGCAATTTGCTCCAAAATTAGGGCACGTCTATGCAAATTAAATGACGTGTTGTATTCGTAGGGACAATTTACATCGGCTTTTTATTAGTTAATTTTAATAAAATTGTCACTTTGTCCTTAGGTATTTACAATTAAACTAGAAGTAGTGTTGATAATTTTGAGGATGTGTTCACACCTAAATAGTAATACTTTACATTTGTAAGGATTTATGTAATTAGAACGAAATAAAACTTAACCTTTTTATGATTTTCGCATTTTTTTATTTATGTGTTTTTTCACAAAATATGTAAAAAACACGACAATTGCTTCTCATGCAGTTTCTCCCGATATAAGTACAAAACTGACATTTCAATGATATATAGGATGTAAATAGTTCAACAAAATTATAATAGGTATTTATGGCAAAAGGACGAAAAATGCAGTTTTTGGTACGATTACGGAAAGTTGTCAGGAGGCGCAGCCGAGAAATAATTAAAAAAAAAACAAGTGAATGAAAATATAAAGGGTTTTCCATTAAGGACGGTCGATCTTAAATAATCAGTAAAACTTGAACTCAAATAAAACAAGTTGTATTTGTGATTTCTTTTCTTATTTATTTATTTTTAGTACAATACGTACCATTTCTTCTTTAGGTGGCACGAAGCCTATAGGTTCAGTTTTCGATGACGCAACTAATGTTAACCTTTAAAGTATCAATCTTTCGCAATGACAATCCACAAGAGAATCAAGGCCGTTCAATGCATCCCGAAAGAGTCACTGTATAGTATGGATTTTTATCTAACAGATCATTGGCCCTTATTTTTCCAAAATGAGTAAGGAGCTGCAGTCACTGTCAACCACGAGAAATATCAGGCGATGATAATAGATATGACAACAAACCGCGAACGATTCATACACTAGTCGCATTATTGGTGAAATTGAGCCCAACTTATTTGTTAAAGTCATCAAAAATTGGACCTCCAGACTGCGCGCCACTCACGAAACCACGAAGGCCACTTGAGCGATATTATTTTCCATTCATAATGTAATGTAATCAAATCTGAATTGAGAATTGAACAAGTGAAGAAGAAATAAGATAGACTTATAAGTGTTTACTTGTGATTATAATTAAAAGAGTCATTAATTTATTGTTGTTCATTATTAATTAGTTAATAAAGTAGTGAGTAAGTGTTACCTGGACTTTCAATCAACTACATACGAGTATGTTTGTGGGGATAGCAAACATGTAACAATTTGGTGTCAGAAGTGAATTGGAAAGGAAATTTCTGGAATATTCGAAAAGGTTCTCTAGTGTTCTTCTTAGGAATTAGTGGTAGCACAGAGAATTAAGCTACTGGACAGTGTTTGGAGGACTATTTCTGGAATAAGTAGTGACTTTAAAGTGGATTTTCCAGAAGTTTCTAGAACATTCGATTTAGAAATAGCTACAAATACGCAAGTGCCGCTAGTAATAACATAACAAAAGTTGATCGCACAACTATTGACAAAGGCGAATTTCCAGACGAGACAGGAACAACATAATAGCGGTAGCCCGAATTGAGATATTCGCTATTATAAATGTGGCAAATATTAAGAAGAACTGTCGTGAACTCATCATTCAAGATGTCATGTCCGAAATACAAAAGACCATACAACTAATGATAAACTCGAATCTCCAGCCAAGACAAAATCAACAGCAAACTAGTGGGGGACAGAATGGAGGAGGATTGCGCTGATATAAGTGTGGCAAAGTGGGCCATATTCAGATTAACTATGTCAGTGCAGCCCTAAAAAGGTAAATGTCGAAGTAATGGAGGAGCCGTAGGAAAACTGACGAGCTGGTACCTCGGGGACTACGCTGGTTAATAAAAAGGGAGATAGCCTTTCCAAAAGACAATGCCAGAAAGACTACAAGCCGTGCCACAGTGAGGATAATCAGCAAGATGTACATATAGTAAATACCATTAAGGTTGATGCTCCGGATGATTGGACAAAAGAGTCCTTAAGGCAAGCGCAGTTAATCGATAACGAGACTGGTCTTATTCTGAAATAGAAAGTAAAAGAAACCCGACCCGATTGGAAGGACATTTCAAGTAAATCAGTGGGGCTGAAGACTTTATGGGCACAATGGGACTACCTTAGAGTAGAGGATGGACTGCTAAAGAAGGCGTGGGAAAATCCAGAGGAATGTTACGTTGAAATTGGTAATCCCTAGGTGTAACGTAGCAAAAAACTTTAGCAAGTGCATAATAGAACGTCTGGGCGACATTTTGGCATCAACAAAACCCGAACGATTCTACTGGATAAACAGTCGTCAAGATGTGAAGGCTTAGTGCCGCCAGTGTGAAGTTTGCGCGACAAGAATGTGGCCACAGACAAGAAGTAAGGACCTAATGAAGCAATATAACATCAGGGTTCCATTTGAACGAATTGCAATAGCAAGTGACCATATGAAGGCTCGTTATGATCTTAAGGCTAATTCAGGAGGGTACCAGTCGGGAGAGTTGGTTTGGCTATATAACCCAGAACGAAAGGAAACCCGGTCCCCGAGGTTTCACCCGCCTTGGGAAGGACCATACCCTGTCGTCACCAGGCTAACCGACGTCATATACCGATTTCGACAAAGTCCAAAATCAAAGATGAAGGTGGTGCATATACAGAGACTAGCTAAGTATACAGGGAACAATAAGTTGCCTGACCGGGACGTTCAGGCTTAAGGAGGGGCAGTGTTGCCCACTGGACTCTGTAGACTGAATAGATGGAACTAGAATTTTACGAGAACGGCCGAGAATGTTCAGAAAAATTCTAGACCATGTATGGATGTATCTTATATATACATCCATACACGATGGGTCTAGAAGTCAGTCTGAATTGAGAATTGAACGAGTGAAAAAGAAATAAGATAGACTTATAAATATTTACTTGTGATTATAGTTAAGATAGTCATTAATTTATTGTTGTTAATTATTAATTAGTTAATAAAGTAATGAGTAAGTGTTACCTGGACTTTCAATCAACGATTCTACGAATATAGGTGTCTGTGGGGATAGCAAACAAGTAACAATAATCAGTAGAGTTGGCAAATCGATCCGCAATTCACGGGCGGAACCACGTAGAGAAATACCCAAATACGTAAGCGAGACTTGTTTACTATTTTAGCAAAGACTAACATTTAATTTTAGTCTATTGTTATGCCTCGTGGTGTGTACAACGTAATATATTCCTCTTCATTGTATTGTTGATAATTTTGTTTATTGTATTTTATTCTTGATATTAATTTAATAATAAAGTATGTCAGACCTGCCCAAGGGTAAAAGACGGCCATACACTGACAAAGTGAATAAATTTATCAGTGATTTTCCGGATGTATTCTACGATAACGCTATAATAATTTGTAAAGTGTGCGAAACAAATCTGATGTGCTGGGACAGACGTGATTGTAAACGTCACGTAAATTTTGTGCAACATAAAATTTAAAAAAAAATGGCGTGCTTTCGACACACGGTTTATGTTCGATTTACTCTTAATGCTGATTGCCTGTGATGTTCCGCTACACATACTCGATAAACAACCATTTAAGGAGTTCTGGAATAGATACAATTCCAAGGTGACGTTACCAAGTCGCACAACGTTGAGTAACTATGTACCAACTGTAAATACAGACATTGTAAATAAGTTGGAAAATTTTTTTGGGTAAGGGTCCTTATTTTGAGAAAAACTACTTTTTTAACTTGCCGACGTTTCGGTAATTTTTATTACCATCTTCAGGGCACTGTAAGATATAAAATTATGATGTGTAACACTTGTAAAAAAATGTAAATAAAAAAAAGTGTATATAATATAACATGTGGTACAAACAATAAAAAAAGTTATTAAATAAATAAATGGATATATGCACCTACAAACATACACAAAATATGTACAACGTATAAATAGATATTAAAAATCAAAACATATTAACAATAATTAAAAATATTTAAATATACTTTTTTTAGGCATCTCAAATTTAATTTAACAACATAATATCACACTTGGTAAAACTACATATGCAGTGAAAAATAATAAGTACTTACATTAATTATGAGTTTTTCCTGGTCACCATAAAATATATATATAAAACAGGAAACAAACAGATAAAATCCTTGGGTATTAAGAAACCTTCTTTAGTGTACTTATGTAACATATATACACACATATATATATATCACTTATAAAGGTACAATTGTCAGACTGTAGTGTGTAATGGTAATGACACGAATATGAATCTTTCTAAACGTTAAAGTATGCAAAACACATGAGAAGGGATAAAAACCATCATAGATAAAAGAAAAAAAAAACCGATTATTTGCAATAATGGCAAGGACTGATTATTTGTTTAATATTTTGTAAATAATGCATTTTAAATTATAGTTATTTTTTATCTAACTTATTAATAAGATTAAAATAACACGCGTTTAAGTTCTCAATGTCTTTCCTTGAATTAACTGACTTAATTTTCTTTATATTGACCATTTCTTGAAATTTTCTCTTTTCAAGATTATGCTGTCTACCTACTATTGTTGTTTCATCAAAATTAAATTCGTGATTTAAACATTTGTAAATAAGATCAAATGTGTACAAAAAAATACACGGCTGTGGTGCTGGAGACGTTAGAAAAATTTTACCTGTCAAAATGTCAAATATTGATATTTGTGACCGATGGTGCCGCGACAACGCGTTTGGTAGGCCGTTCTCTTCAAGAACATAATTGTAGGTTGATACACATGTAAAGTGCATGCTTTACACCTTATGACAGAAACTATTCGACAAGGTTTTCCGGAGATAGATGTATTAATAGCAAGTACAAAAAAAAGTGTTTCTTAAATCTCCTAAACGTCTTCGCTCCTTTCATAGCAAGTGTCCCGGTATTCCCGAACCACAACTGCCGATTCTTACACGTTGGGGAACATGGTTGAAGGCAGCTTTTTATTATGCTGTGATACTACAAATCAATACAGACGAGGCTGCAGCTATTAAGGGAAGCCAGACTAAATTCGAAGATGTTTCTATTGAAACTATTCACAAGAACTATAAAGGATTACATGACGCCATACAAAAATTACAAAACAGTGCGTTGTCGTTAGCTAATTCACTGAACGAAGTAAGTCGACTGCTACACTCTATAGGTGACACAAAATATGAGCCCGTTGGAGAAAAGTTCGCACGTGTGTTAAAGCAAGACACCGGTTTTACCAAATTGTGATGGTACTGATGGTGCATCTGCAGATCCGTTAAGTGAGTTCAAAGACTATTTTAAGTATACTTGTATTACATCAATAGATGTCGAAAGGTGGTTCTCAAAATATAACCATATTTTTTCACCACATCGAACATTAACCATAGAAACATACATGATGCTGCAAAGTTGTTACATATCTTCTCCAGTTTGTGATAACTAAGCTAGTTAAGAAAGCAAGTTGTGCATACATTGTTATAAATTGTAACAGTATATTGCTTTTATTACTAGTTAATTTCTTTTATTGCACTATGATGCGTACGACTGCGGAGCGTTTTTGCCAACTCTAATAATCAGTAATAAATTTAACAAACGAAAACTGGTACAAGACACAAGTTGAAGTAAATGCAACATGAAACACATAGGTCCTTATTTTACCAATGATACACAGCAAAATGATTTTCCTGTGTATCGTTAATAAAGTAAAGATCTATTGAAATACAAATTATTGTAACATTTACTAAAGGTAAATTTAGATTATTATATACTTTTAAAATAATATTACAAGCAGCAACCGACGTTTATTAGACAAGCTTTCATACCCTAAACAGATTTTTATATGAGAAACATAATCATAAGTGATATTATAAAAATTTAATTCACCAGACGGAGGTATAAAATGTATTTAGTAATGCAACTACCAGTCCAAATAGCATTTAAATTGTCACAGAAACATATTTAACCGAAGTAAACATACAGTTTTAGATATGTTAGCATAGTAAAGACATTTTGTTCAAATATAAAGCTACATTTAGTTGATAAATATCTTCGTCAAACAACCATGTAGTATTGGTATATAATAAATAGAACTTTAAAATACCACCTGAATTTAATATCAATGTCCATTATATAGTATTCCATGGAAAACAATAAATCGCCATTTTTTCATTTTTTTATAATAATAGGTAGTAAGTAAAGAAATTCTTTAATTAAACAGTACGCTGCAGTGATCACTTATTAATAATCATTTTATCCCTATTAGGCCATGGAATATAAATTTGCATTAGGCTAAAATTAGAGTTACATAAAACTTACTTGTAGTAAAATAGATTTATATTAAAATGAAAAAGTCACTCAAATCGCTCATTAGAAATGTTGAGAAAAAATCTTTTGAATGATTATCAAAGGTTAATTTTTTTCTGTTTACTCGTAGATTCCATGGCTTCCTAAAAACTCTCTCAGAACTACTACCATGAAGGTGATTTAATCATATAGGCATCTATTTAAAATAAGACAGCTCAGGTGACTTTCGGTTAGAGCGAATGTGATTTTTTAGACGTCGATACGTACAAATATGGCTACTCATGTCTTTGATTCTTTAAATTTCCAACTTTTTTTCCAATACTGTACAAAAAATGAGTAGGAAGTTCCTGTAACATCCGTTATATTGTTGGATTCAGAACGAAAAAACTCTATTTTTGGAATTAGGTATATTGCAGATCATAATAGAGAAACCTACTCAATGAGAACACGTGGTTGTCTAAACGTTTATATAGCGTTAATTAACGTTTACATAACGTTAATTAACGTTTACACAACATTAATTAACGTTATATAAACGTTTAGATAACAACGTTCTCATTGGGTAGTTTCTCGTGTTTAATATGCGGCTCAAAGCTTACTCTGATATAAACTACAATTAAATTTATTTTCTAATGATATACATGTTTGTGTGATGAGGTGAAAATAGTAGAATATTCAATTTGTATCTATTAACTACTATTAGTGACAAGTTTCTTATGGAGATAATATCACCTCGAGAATAAAGGAAAACATTTAGTCAATTACAAATAAGTATTTGCATTTACCGGTATTTGTACCACTTTATTCGTTGTTGACAACTCCCTAGTGAAAAGTTTACAACTATTTTTAGATATTGTACAAATAAATAAAATAAACTGATAGTAATCATGAATTAGTAGACAGGTATGTCTAATATGCGTGACGACTACTATTAGTTTCGCGTTAGTAAAATGTAGGTGGATATACGATATTTATTTAATCCGATACATGACACTAAGTACAAAATACGATGCTAGCTATGAGTTTATTGCTTTATCAATATGAATAATTGTTTACGTTGGAAAAAAGAAATACAGAAAAATATTTAATACACTTCACATTAATAAAATGTTTTATTTGATTGTGTTTAAGTAAGACGAGGCAATTAGTTGATTATTTAACATTTGTAGTTATGTATTACAATTAGTAAAAGTATTCATGAACAATTTTGCCAAACAAACAATTTGAATTAATGAATTTCTAACCAGAGTGTGGGAGACCTACATAAACAGGTAAATTCTTTAACTTCTCTAACATTCATTTGTGAAACTTCAAAGAGAATAATAAAAGTAGTACCTAATTTGCATTAATTAATTGCTTTGTATCTCACATCATGTCGTCGCGTCAGTATAAATGATTTTAACATATTGCACAATACAAAAAGATAAAAATAAAGCAATAAACTAAAAACGTCTTTGCATTCAAACGAAATCATTAAAATGTTTTCCTAATCGCTCCCAAGTCACCAAAGTAACCCCCTAAAAATCTAGGATATTTTATTAGCTAAAGAGTAATGATCAGCAGAGTACCTACTGTAGATGAGAAGCACATTTAAGGCATCACTAAATCTATAGCACATCTTCGGAAAAAAATTTCTGATAAAATTTTACCTCGCATGGGAATCGAACCCTCGATCTTCGTTAACAAACAAGTAAGTATAATATACTTACCAACTCGAGGTCGGTCGCCACGATTGTTGAAATGGAAACCGATTTTTAATAAAAATACAAATATTCAAAATAATTTGTTCTTAATTATTCTTAAGTGTAGCTTCGTAGTCGAGCGTTGCCTCTCACCCTGGGGCATCGGTTCGATCCCGATCGAGGAGGTGAAATTTTTTCTAAAGCAGAAATTTATGCTAGCATACTCGAATATTGGATATGTGTTTGTTGTCTCTAAATATGTAGCCCTGTCCTGCACAATGTGCCTCAAGGCGAGGTAGTTATATTACTTTCGCAGATTTTTTTTGTGAGTAAATCAGGAACCTTCTAAGAAGCAATGATGATTGCATTCATTGGCGATTCAGTAGCAATCATCAGCAGTGCCCTTCTTTCCCAATAGTTCGTAAGCAATAATGGTATTTATAGTTTATAGAATATTTTTCATTAAATTTTAATAAATATATGTTCAACATGTTCTGTTAATATTCGTTTTATTAGATTCAATTAATGACCTGCATCTTTACTAAATAGTATGATATTTGTATGTATTTTTGATTGCATTTTATATATTTTAAAAGAGTTTACATCGTGTTGACTTTTTGATTTGTGTAATTACTTTTGTATTATTAGCATTAGGGAATATTTAGATACCTACATTAAATATAAATGATAATGATACACTATCAACAAAAATAATTTATAATGAAATTGAATTCTTTAGCATGCATAAACCAGAAATAGAAAACAAATATTACATTAATATTTATTGGAAAATATTATGGAACGGTTGTCAAAATCATAATATTCCAACAAAATGGCGCTCAGTACTATATCTAGCCCTTAACGATGTATACCCCACAAAGGAAAAACTTAAAAACAAAACATGTCAGATATAGATATTTGCTAAAATTGTAATGTAATGGAAAATTTATATCATAAAATTAAAGACTGTGGTAATGCAAAAAAATTGTTTTAATGAAGTAAAGTAAAGTTTAATAAAGATATTATTTACAAAAAGCATAAATTGCCATTACATAATTGTAAGAATATATATGAGATACTATCAATTAATAATAATAATAATAAATAAGGTTCGAATACTTTTATTTGGTATATATCAGGATGATATACTGTAATTTAGAATTAAAAGGTAATGTGCAGAAATTATTAAAAATTTGTGGAGCGGACAGGTTACTGAAAATTAAAAAAAGGCATTGTAGAAAATTTTAATGATAAGATGTTTGCTTTCTAAAAAGGTTGTAGAGAATTTTGTGTTGTATTATGAATTATATATTTATTAAATATTCAATCTTATAATTAATCGGTTTTGTGATCATGTTTTGTATATACAGTTATATAAGGTAATGTGCAAGAAATTTTAAATAATTGTAGAATGAATAAGTTACTAAAAAAGTAAAAAAGGCCTTTTATAAAATGTTAGTGATAAGATGTTAGCTTCGATGCTAGAGATTTTTGTAGTATGTTATATATTTATTAAATTTTACTCTTTTAGTTAATAGTTTTTGTAATGTTTTGTATATATAGTTTCTAGATAAAGTTTTATAAAAAAAATTAGCACCAATAACTTTATTTTTTGGTTTCCTGTTGCAGGATAATCCTGTGACCTTCAAACTACTCGATAGTCCACTAAACCGCACAGCAAATTAATTACAGCCACTGCGCATATAACACGTTAATGACTCGATTGCAAAATTATATGATCTACATAAACAGTGAAGATCCAAGATGATAGCTTTCTGGATTTGGCCCGCCAACCTGTCAGCTGATTTTTTTCAATTAGGTAATGAATTTCGAGTACGTTGATTATTAGGATGACGATCTAGACCATCAAGAATTTGAAGATCATACCGGAAATAAGGATTAGTACTATTTTCCCCAATCCTTCAAAATCATGCTTGTCCTAGCAGGTGCCACAAGCTCGATGACACACCTTGGTTTGATGGTCGAAGAGGACTGTCAGGCTCATACATATAACATAATTTTCCATCAAATAATATTCCTGAAGTGTGTTGAAATTTCTAATGTGAAGCTGACAATGACGTAGTTTTTCAGAAAACACCAAAACATGATGTTTTGATGTTTTGTGGAAAACCATCAAAACCAACATCAAATAATGTAAAAGAAGTAGTTTTATAATATGCCTGAAAATTGCAATAACAGAATTTTCATCACGGAATTTATTTTTAGTTAAATCCGATCGAATGCTTTAGAATGACATCACAAAATGTAGGGAAATTTAGATGTCATCCCAGAGACGGATTTAAACCTAATACTATATTATTACTAATAAACTATATTATATTTTTTGACATTGTACTTACACATTAATTAATTAATCTTTTGCATATAAAACCGGCACCAATGAGCGGTCTTCAACCGCCGAGAATTATATTGGCACTGATAAACGGCTGAGAATTACGATATTTATGTACATAGTTTCGAAGGGCAAATATCGTTTGCGTCCCTAAACAAAGCACATTGTTAGGCGGGTACCTGCTTTATTGATCATCTATTTAGTAGTAGATTATTACATTGCTTACATCATTGCTCTGTGTAGTTTGCAGTTTATTGAGTTCGAGAACTTTCTACTAGCGATCTGTTATATGTACGGTTAGTGTAAAGACATTTTTTATTTATTCGATATTTTGTGTTGTGTAGTGCATTAGTGAACGTAAAAAATGGCGAGGTAGTCCGCGTTTTTGGAAATAGTGATAAGTTGTTGTGCGACGTTAGTCTATCATACGAGTAAATCCGCTGTGATGGAATGACATGTCGTCGAAGAAACACAAAATGTTAATCAGCGGAGATAAACAAAGGCAGTGAAACAGGGCCGAATTGCTATATCAAGAAATGTACAAGTAAAATACCGACTACTGTACTATCTCTGCCGCTGTTTATGTTATTTACGTCATGGCATCCAAATTCCCTATAACAATAGCCTGTTTTGTGCGACTTAGATATTACTATTTTTTTACTTGTTTATCGTTGAGCAATATCTGCTACTTAGACCTATCAATGACCTATATGTAAGCACTAACACTGTCAATCTGTAAAATTTTGCTACCTCACTTTATCGAGGGCTAGGTATCTCAAATGTGCTCACATCGTAGATACACGGCTCAAAGTTTTACATTGTTTTCGAGAGATGGTAATCAGAGCAGATCCTTCATCCATTACGCAGAGATATCCAGAATGATTGAAGGTGATGTCAACAAAATTGACATCAAAATGATTAAAACTGATTTCTGTTTTATTAAAATTCATTTCCTTCTTACCCAACTGTTAAACATTCCAAGTTGATTTGCTACTCTTGCGTGAAGCGCCATTGTCTTTTTCGTCACCATCGAGTCGATTATCATCTTAATCTTCATTGTTCTTACTGTGTTACTAATAAAACCATATCACTCTGATATGTTAATAGCATTTAACATAAAATATTACCCTATACTGTGTTTTTATATTTCCACATTACATAGGAAAGTAACATAGTTGGAACTCGTATATTCGGAGTAGAGGGAAAAGCATGGACTCTGCATCTGTTCTGTGGACTGCATGGTCGGCCGTTGTGGCAAATTCACGGCAATATCACATTTTGTACCCTGGGGACTAGACGAGCTTTACCGAGCGCTTCTCTATGTAATGTTTTGAAATGTAAGCACGGTATAATTTTCAGCAGTTTGGTAAATTGTAGTAGACAGTTCGGAATGGTTCCATTTGATTTTCAAATATTATTGGTCAATTTACAAGACCTTGAACTATTTTTTATCACCTGGATCAATCAAATCAGAACATCAAATTTGGAACCGTCCTGGATTGCCTGTTGAAACAAACTTAGTGTTAAGACGGTTAGAGAACTCACACCATTTTCATTTTTCAATTATTGAGAAACTCTTTTGTATCAATTGGGACCAGTATATCCACCTGGTAAAGTTACCGAACAGATAAATTTGACAATAAGACTGTTAAACCAGTAAAATAATAGTTACTATTTATCTCTTTTTGCAGAACAGTTATTCCATATGAAAATATACTTCGCTGTGATCAGTTTCTTGTAAATGTAGAGACGTAATAATTAATATAAATCTGTTTGATAACTAACAACCACTCTATCAGAAGATGTATATACCGGGTCTTGATAATATAAACTCATTGCATATTACGTTTGCTACAGATGAACTTCCTATATATATGCACCATAAAGTATAACCAGGTTCTCGTGGCCCCAATTTACTTAGAAGTCGCGCCGATAAATTAAATACAGCCATTCCTCACTGGGTTTGCGGCTGTAAATCCAGAAGCATGTGCCTAAAGCAAATGAAGAGAATCTAAAATGACTGCATCCTGCACTTTTCCTGCCTACCATTTGGTTGATTTTTAGTAAGCCGATATGGTCTTATATTCCGAGAGCATCATAAATATATGTGTTTGTATTATTCCAAATTGTATATTTAAAATAACTGCATGTTTTTTAATGGGACACAATCAACAATAATTCGTAGATAAATATTACTAAATACCTCACATTACACGCTTACATTTTAAATAAACTGAAAACGTACACCATTTCATTATACGTTTTAAATTTGTGCACACGTTGACAAAATTTGTTTTTCTAGAATTGATCTGGAAATAAATAACTAGTTATTAGAAACAAAAAAAACTAAGAAACTGCTTTTAATTAAATAGAAATACTAGTGAAGTTTAATACTCACAGCAAAATTGAAAATACCTTCGAGCGAGATAAGCACATGCACAAGCCAGACATTTCTCCATGTTTATTATTTTCCTCACAGACACCTCCAATTAATTCTATGTCTTCGTATACATAAAAGTCCAACGCTGTGAAGCTGGTTTAACGAAAGGGCTAATTAACAAGTCTATTAATCTCTGTTCAACATTAAGAAACTTTGTTCAACATGTTACGAATGTAAAAATGTTGTGAAATAGCAACATTAAGTAAATACAAGATGCTGATGTGTATATTTAACAGCATCGCTTAAATAGACGTTAAAGGAAGTTCAGAAAAATAATATAAAAATAATAGTATAAAATATTGTCTTTCTCTCACTTTCTTTGGATATTAAGCAACTGTCCTATACGTTTTTCAAGAAAATTATAACTAATCTCTGCGTCAGAAGAATCAGCCAGTGGCTGTTTTTCTTTCTTAGAGAAATTATCTAATTGCAAACATGACAGTTTTATTGATGTAACATCGCAGACTACCACAGAATTTTTTTATTACTTTTAATATGGAAATTATCCCAAAACGTCTAAATTATTCCATAAAAAGTCGAGGGTGCCAGATCTGGAACTCTAGCTAGTCATTCGATTGACCCTCTTCTGCCTAATCATCGATCTGGATAAACCTGATTAAAATATTTACATTAACTCAATAATATGGCACCATCTTAATACAAGCATACGCTGTCGGCTACTGGTAAATCATTATCACCTAATAAAATTGTAACGAGTAATTATTTTTTCATATGTGATTGGTGTTTTAATGAATTTTAAATATAAACTAATTATGTTTCTTTGAATATTTCTTCTATTAAAAATTTATATTACTATTAATGTCTTTTCAATGGTTATTTAATTATTCATATGCTGTGTGATATTTGGTTCGAAAATGGTACGATGAATAAATTAAATTATCAGTTTTTAACTCGGTTCGGTAGTATGAGAGACAGTGGCAATGCTGCCACACATACCGCCCGAGTTCAAAACCAGATTAATGAGGTATATAATGCATGAGCAGACCTATTCGCATCACCATCCTTCGAAAGGGATGTAAAACTGTGGGTTTCGTGTATCTACGATGTAATAACATTAAAGATCTTTAAACCACGGCAAATTTTCTAAGTTAGGATTGTCAATGTTTACATAAGCATTGGTCTTGGTAGCGGGACTGCAGTGGCGGCTCGTGGTTAATTTTATAGGGGGCACACATGTGACATTTTGAAATTGTATATTAAAATTAACTTACCAGAGAACCATTCACAATATTCTTTGTTCTTAAAATCGTGTGCTGCTTAAAAAATAAGCAAAAATTTGCAAAGGTGTCCTCCCACTTTAAGATCTAGTACATAAACAGTTATGAAACATTTTTGTAAAATGATGACCTCTAATTTTAATGTAAGTTTCTGAAATTGCCCTTATAATTTCAATAATATGATTGGTATTATTAGGGAAATTATCCAATTGGTGAATTTCTAAATCATTAATAATATTTGAATTTTGAAACTTTTTTAAAACACTACACATAATTTTAATTTTTAGCTTCACATCTATTTGAATATTTTTTTTCAGTTTTAAAATGTCTTAAATGTTTTTCCGTTTCCTTACATATTTGTATGACATCAGATGACGGATAAATAAGACCACCGCGGTCTTTTACAAATATTAGTTCATGGAAATTTTCCCTGTTTATTGAAAATAAAGCGTTTATACTTTCTTCACATTTTAACGATTTTAAAATTGATTTTACCACAAAGCCACTGTACACCATAATATATTCGTTGTACTCCGACAACTCCAAAAAAAAATTAAAGTTATATTCAGTTTCATATATATCATGGGCTCTAAATTTATTGCAAGTTAAATTTATTTTGTCTATTGCAGAACTACAATTTAAAATAGAAATATTTTCCAAAGGAATGCAATTTCCAGAGAATGTTTCTTTAATGCATATGAATCAACAATTTTTTATATGCAGATTTAAATTGGCGGCTAGTTGGATTATTATTCCATCCCTCATGCTGTCTGATATTACAGAAAAAAAGAGAGACTATTTAAAATAAGTTACTTTACACATAAGATTAAATATTCTTCCTAATAAAATATTAAGTAAGTATTTTAATTTTTATTATGTAGTAAAATAAATATAATAAAATCCGTATGAAAATATTCGAGGTATTTTTTTAAATCAAATGTATTATAATAACATGCATAAAAATAAATATAATAAAATTCGTATAGGTAAAAAAAAATGGCATTAAAATACCATTTTATACAAATGTCGACTTAGTTTTATGTTTGTAAACCACCGAGTTGTAAACTAAATAATTTGACACAATTTACTACTCCAGTCCTGCAAACATGCTGGAGCGCAGGTACACATGGCGTAGGCAGATTGCTTAAAATTTAAATTAAATAACAAATAACTCTAAATTACTACTTACTGAAAAAAGGAAAAATTTTCATTTACACTGATACCGGTGTCACTTCGGTTAGGACACACTTCAACAACACATTTACCCATTAATACATACAAATATCTCATTAACAATAGATCTTTACAGCTCGATTGCATAAATCATACTGATCGCCATGCGACTGCTAGGCACCGGCCAGGCTCCGCGGTGGCTTCTTGCCTTGGTTCCTTGCAACAAGTCTATGTGGTCTGTGGGTGTACACAAGTGAACTGTTGCCTTCACCAACGACGCGGGCCTTCAACTTCAAGAAGGCCAGCGTCGTTGGTGAAGGCATCTCCATCGACCCATCAACGAGTGAAGATTATAGGAAGATGACAAAAATCTTCACACAGGAGAAAAGGGAGTACCACACCTACGCGCTCCCTGAAGAGAGGCTCCTGAGGGTAGTGATACGCGGCATCCCTAGTGGCGTAAGCTGCGAAGAGATCAAGAAAGACCTGGAAGACAAGGGCTTCTCGCCGATCTCTGTCCAGCGGATGACGTCGAGGAGGACCAAGATGGAGATCCCACTGGTACTGGTCCAAGTGCCACTGGACCAGGAGAAGATCCTTGAGGTAACGAGGTGCTGCTACCTAGTAGTCCGCACAGAGAGACAAAGGGCGCAACAGAGCGTCACCCAGTGCCACCGATGCCAGCGTTTCGGCCACGCACAGGGTAGGTGCACCGCACAGGCCAAGTGCGTGAAGTGCGGCGAGGCCCATCGGACAGCGGACTGCAAAAAGAAGCAGGACGTCCCAGCGAGGTGCGCAAACTGCCAGGGAGCGCACCCGGCCAGCTATAAAGGATGTCCTAAATATCCCAAGAAGCCCGCGGGCCCCCAGAAGCAGGCTCCAAGGACCCAACAGCCACCGAGGGAGGCCAAAAGACCCGCCACCAGCGGGCTGAGCTACGCAAGGGTAGCTCAAGGTAACGCAGGGCCGAGCGCCGGCCCTGCCAGGCAACAACGAGCACCCGTGGAGGCCCAAAACCTCACCGCGGTGCTCAAACAGATGCAGCAAATGTGCTCAGCAATGAGCGCATTTTTTGCACAGATGCCAGGCTTTACTAATCTGTAATGTCTTTTCAGGTGAAGCCGAACTTCCTGCAGATCGCCTCATGGAACGTTAACGAGCTACAAGGAAGAAAACTTGAAGTGGAGGAACTCCTAGCCCGGTACGACATAGACGTGTTGGCACTACAGGAAACGAAGATGACGCCGCTGAAGCCAGCCAACTTCCCTGGCTACCATGTCTACAGGAAGGACTACGCTGGACCAAGGCCGATGAGAGGAGTATCCCTGCTGGTAAAGAAGTCGATCGACCACCATCCAATCGTGCTACCGGACATGGAAAACCTGGAAGCCACCGCCGTAGTAGTGTCAACGGCACGAAATGGCGACATTCAAGTGGTATCCTGTTATCAGCCGCCCCGATGCCGGATCCTGGACACGGACCTGGATGCAATATTCCAGGACCAGACTCAGGTGCTTGCCATAGGGGACCTGAACGCCAAGTCACAGGAATGGAACAGCAGAGTCACCAACACTCTAGGACGAGATCTGCTGAGATTCCTGGGACGACACGCTGGCAACATGCAGGCACTAGGACCGGACGAGCCGACGCACGACAATGGGATCCACCGACCGGATGTGCTGGACATCGCTATAATGAAGGAGGTGACCCTCAATGCGGAAATCTCTACCAGGACGGAAGGTTCCACCGAGCATAATCCCATCTTCTTGGACCTAGGAGAGAAGGATGATGTGGACACTGGGACCTTCGTCAAAAGGAGGACAGACTGGGAATTGTTCCGTGCAGCACTGCAAAGGAACATTGCACATATTCCCAGGATTGAATCCGAGGAAGATGTGGAGAGGGCCATCACCTCCCTGGAAAACCAGATCCAGGAAGCGATGGAGGAAAGCACTACAGAGACAGAGACCAGAAGGGCACCAACGCCGATGGCAAACCTCACGGAGGACCTCAGGCAGCTGATTCAGGACAGACGAAGGACGAAGAAAAGGGCCCAAAGGACTAGACTCCCTGTGGACAGGCACGCGTATAACACGCTGAACAGGAGGGTCAAAGCTGCCCTCCAGGAACACCGTCAAGAAGGATAGCAGCGTCACCTGGAATCACTGGACCCACAGGACAGGAGCATCTGGAACACCCAGCGTGCTCTGCGGAACAGGCCGAAACCAATGTCCCCAATCCACGGAGAGAATGGGATTGTCTACACATGCCAGGAAAAAGCCGAAGCATTCGCGGACAGCTTGGAACTGCAGTGTAGGGAAAACCAACTCGATGATGAGGACGAGGACTGGGTTGATGACGTGGAACGCAGAGTGCGTCGGATGCTCCGCCTGCCAGACGATGATCTCATCCGTCCGACCACTCCAGAGGAGGTCAAGGAGATTCTAAGGAGCTTAAAGCCGAGGAAATCTCCTGGATGTGACAAGATCGGAAACATCGCCCTCAAGAAGCTACCCAGCAAAGGGGTGGCAGCCCTGGTGAATATCATCAACGGGATCTTGAGGCTCAGATACTTTCCGGACAGGTGGAAGAAGGCCGACGTCATAGTCATCCCGAAGCCAGGTAAGGAACTACTCTTTCCCTCCTCTTACAGGCCCATCAGCCTACTCTCAGCTGTGAGCAAGGTAGCCGAGCGCGTCATCTTGAGAAGAATAGAAGAGGAAACCGAAGAGCTCCAAATCATCCCGGATGAACAGTTCGCGTACAGGACAGGACATAGTACGCAACTCCAAGTGCTCAGGATCACCGAAGAAGTCACCAAAGGTTTCAACCAAAGACAGGTCACGGCGGCACTACTCCTGGACGTTGCGAAGGCTTTCGACAGGGTCTGGCACGATGGTCTACTAGCTAAAATGATGAGTATGGGTTATCCCATTGCACTCGTCAAACTAGTTAGATCATACCTACACGGGAGACAGATGCGAGTGAAGATCAGGGACTGTGTGTCCACGTATCGACCGATGGAAGCCGGAGTCCCCCAAGGCTCTGTGCTGTCACCCCATCTGTTCGCTGTCTTCACCTCTGATCTCCCAAGGGCCGAAGGCACCGCATTGGCACTCTACGCGGACGACACGGCCGTCACGGCCAGATCCTGGAGAGCGAAAACAGCCACCAGAAGACTCCAAGAGGCAGCCTCTCTTCTGGAAGAATGGTGTATCAAGTGGAAAGTCGCAGTCAACGCGGAGAAAAGCCAGACGATTCTCTTCAGAAAAGGACGCAAGGAAACCCCCACAGGACACGTCTCCATGTTCGGCGAGGACATCCAATGGCACGATTCCGTCAAGTACCTTGGCGTAATCATGGATAAAGGCCTGACATGGAGACAGAACACCGAAGCCATCGTGGTAAAGGCCAAGCGGATGAGAGCTCTCATCTACCCGATGGTAGGGTACCAGAGCAGGCTCAGTCTGAGAAACAAGCTTTTGCTAGTCAAAGCACTCATCAGACCACAGCTGACCTACGCCTCCGTAGCATGGGGATACCAAGCGAAGACCTATCTGAAGAAGATCCAAGCAGTGGAAAACGTGGCCATCAGGACAGCGGTGGGCGCGCCATGGTATGTTAGAAACGCTGACATCTTCAGGGACCTGGAGTACACACCAGTCACCGAAATCATCCGGGATAGAGCGAAGAAACTGTACACCTTAGCTGAGGAGCACAGGAACCCGCTGATCAGGGAGGCCACCTCCTATGATCCGGCCGACGCACCGAGGCACAAGAGGCCGAAGGTACAGTTACTGGATAACGGGTAAGTATAACTAATCCTTTCCTTACAGATGGACCAAACCCACTGAAAAGACATGACACGACCAACCACCCTCCCACAAACCTTGCGGGCGCCGGTCAGTAAACCGACCAGTGCCCGTTGTCCCCCTGGCTCCGTGAAGGACGAAAGTGCTAAGAAAGCACTTACGCCTTCACCTCCTAAACTACACAGTTCATCCTCACCTTGTCCGATGATCCAGATGGCAATGTGTCAATTGACACTTTGTGTACTGGCAGTCAATCCCAAGTCACAGAATATCCACACAGTCCCTGACAGACAGATGACTACCCCCGGGGGTGACAAGCTGGCGAAGACAGAAAAGCGCCAGAAGAGGCCCTAGCCAGCAGGGTTCATCAGCCAGGACCCAGGGAGGTTGACCGAAATCTTCGGCACCGCTCACATTTGTGAATGGGGCCGTTCGTAAAGTAAGTTAACCCGCCCTGCACGAGGCCGGTCCAGGTCTACAGCGATAACTAGGGTAAAAAGGCAATAGTCCTGCCTGGCCCTAGCATCCGAGACCGTCATCATGCCAAATGGATATTGGCGGTGTGCCCGCATTAGAGCATAAGGGGGGGTCGTTACAATAGCAATGCCGTAAACAAAATCTAGCCTGATGCAGAAACATGACGCGATCTCCGTACACAACTCATCTTGTGCCCTTTGGGAAGTAGATATTGGCAAACTCAAGTTGTAACGCAGCGATAGCGTCGGAAAATAGTTTTGGGGTTTACTATGTTGATAAAAATGTTAAAATGGATAAAAATAAATAGAAATTAGAAATTGACTAATTAACTAGCTAAGCTGAATTTGCTTTGGGGGGCACGTGCTCCTGTGCCCCTTAGGAGCAGCCGCCACTGAGCGGGAGTAGGTCGACGTTATTATAAGCGATTAAACAAAAAAAACCTGTTTTTTAGTGAATTGATGACTAAGACATCATTTTGTTATACGAAGTTATAGTACATAACCTCCATGTACTTCACCTATTAGACAGCATATGAAATATATGAATTTTTAACGTATCTGTAGTTGGTTAATAAGGCATATGGACATTATATCTGGGCTGCTATTCTTTTTTTCGTAAAAAGAAATGTTCAAAATTTGGAATTACTTTTCATTGCTGAGGGCCTATAAATATTATGACTAAAATTAGCATGAAAAAATATGTAGATGTAAAGTAAATATTCTCCAAGTTGGTCATGAATCACAGTATAAGAGAATGCTTAGCAAAAAAATACCAAAAGCCAGCTGAACTATTTGTTTACATTCTTTTATATTCTTTCAAGTTCAGGGATAAAAAACCATAAAAACAGAAAACAGTCCTCTCTTGATTAATATTTAATTTTTTATATACATTTTTTGTATTATTATTACACATGGTTATTCAGATAATTTGTTTTCTTCCTTTGCTCATACCCACACATTATGATATCAAAATATTTTGTTATACGGGGATTGGCAAAAAACAGTGACAATGAGTATTTCAAATGTGTAATAAAATATTTACTGATTTAATTACGAAATAAATAGTTTTCAAACAAAAGTGGCTCAGTGCTTATACATAAGGCTTAAAACTAAGGAATTCCAGGTTCGAATCATCACAAAGGCATTGATGTATAGTGGCGTTTTTTAAATATTGAGATGATACACACTGATTGAGTGGTGGAATAACAATGTGCTAAACTCAGCCATGATGTTAATATTTAATATAATGTATTGTACCTAATTGTGTTTACAGCGCTAAAGAAAGAAATGACGGAAGTAATATCTTGTTACGCAGCAATACAAGTATGTATGTTACTTGAAGGTAAATGAAAGAGAAAATCCAAAATTGCATCGATTATATACGAACCACTCTACACCATTTATAATTATATCTTAAGTTCCATAAAATCCAGTTGGTCCTATCATCTTTTTTTAATTTCTGACAATATGATATATGATTATTTTTTGAAGCATCTTCCATTCCATACAATATCAATAATACATTGGATTCTATTATAGCATTTTTATGAAAAGTTCTCCAGATGGAATTTTATGTCTACTGTTAATATTTTGTTGATATATTTTTATTTAAATCAGAGACCTATGGATCTAATTTTTATTTATTTCACTTTATGTACTCTTGTTTCACAACGTCCAAAATTTGTATAAATTAAATATTTCAATAATTTTACAATTGGACAACTTGGACAACGCTGTCCTAAGAAAAAATGCAAAATAGTGGACCCAACTTTTCCTAATATACTATGCTGAAATAGATAACATAATGAATATAATTAAGGCATGAGAGTCAGAGAAGTTCTGTACGTCGCAGAGTCGATGCAACGGAAGAGAAAATCCTATCATAACATTAAGCGAAAGATAGTTTGAGAAATATTGAACAATTGAGAGACGATTGAATGGCTTATGCGGGGAATGTTACAAATAAATTTAAGAATAAAATAATCAACTGAAACCAAAATAACCAATAATAAATAGAAAATTATTCTCTTGTCTCAGAATTTTTTTGTTTGATCTGGGCTCTGCGTTTCACTTGTAAACACAATCATCGATTATAAGAGAAATGAACCCATTTAAACCTGATTTTTTTTGCAAAAAAAATTTTTTTTGATTTTTTGGTAAATAGTGGACCACAAATGTATAAAAAATATAATTATTGTATGTTAATTTTTGTTTTAGGTTGTAAACTGTAATGTACATATGGTACAGAGTAATACAAAGTAAGATATCTTGAAAAACAGTTTATTGCATGAATTTACACAAACAATAACATTAAAACGCTAACCTGTAAATACGGTACATACAATGAAATGCTAATACTTTCGAATCCAAACGTTAGATGGCGATGGGAATATTTCTCTTTTAAAGCATAAATATGGGAGGGGGCACCGAATTAACAGTAAACGGTTTTAGACGCGTATCCGGAATATAGAAACATGTGAATCTATTATACATCACAATGTACGCTAGGTCTGATTGGGTTAAATCGGACTTCTAAAATGTGCAACTGTATTCCTTTTTCATTAGTGATCATTCCTAGGTCCGTTCTCGAAGGGATGACGTTGCTTAGTTGCTTAGAATCCCATAAAACCGCCACTACAAAGTAGGTAACAACTTGGAAAGCTTGTATTCATTGGAACTGTTTGATAGCTGAAAGCTAAATTCATAACGTTCTGCAATTGACTGGCAAATGACAGAGCAACTAACCACTATAATTTTCTTGGACTTAAAGTGTGCATTTGAAACGGCAGATACAGAAAAACTGTCGGAGAAATTTAGGGACTAGAGGAAACTGTACATAATATATTGTTAATTATTTGAGTGAAGGAAATCAGAAAATAAAGTGTGATGAATATGTGACAAAGATTGTTATGTTGGGATATCACAAGGAAGTATTCTGGGACCGCTTTTATTTATGTTATACATAAGCGACATAGCAACTTCGTTTGGTAATTGCTGGTATCATTTGTTCACAAATATAGTTTTGGAAGTAGCGAATGGTTGTAAGTTAACAAATTAAATTTCTCAAAAACAATAGGTGTGACTTTAGGAAAAATAAATTTAAAAATAAAATGAAACAGTAAAGACTCTAGGGATATAATTGATTTGGTTAAGGAAATTAAATATTTAGAAGTAATCATAGATTCAGGTTTATTACCTGAATTTAGTAATTATGTCAATTATGCGCTGTGTAAAAAGTTAGTTAGTAATTATCTAAAGTAGAAAATTGGTATATAGTATCATTATCTTACTGTCCTTTAATTATTGTAGTACTGTTCTGTATCTTGCAAACCAGGATGACAGGGATCGTTTGCAAACGTTGCAAAATAAAGCTGTGAGTGTTATATTGAAGTATAGTGTTTATACTTGAGTGAATATGTTAAACGTGTTAGGATGGATAAGTGTGAACAATTATGTTGATTTCAATGAATTTATTGATTTTTGTTCATAAAATTAAACTCCAGCTGGTACGTTTTTATTTGCAAGACAATAAAGAAACGTTTGAAGATTTAATGTATACTGCAACGCATAGGTTCATTTTTTTCATAGATCTAACTATATAATATGATATGGGAGGCTAGGAGGCTTATGGCATAGCTTCTTTCGAAAGAATAGTTAAAGATATTTACCTCTAAATTTCATATTTAAAACTAAATTTTTAGAAAATGCAGCTAGAAGATTTCGTTTCAACGTTAGTCATAATTTCATAATAATCATAATTTTATAATAACCATAATAAGTTAAGCATTTAGCTATATCTGCTCCCTTCATATCAAGGCCTTATTGGATGGTGGAAATATTAATAATAAGCGATATAAACCAATAATCTTATTTTGAGAAATTTGGACCCGTTGTGACCCTCAGGTATAGATTTATGGTTAAATATGGAACGAACTTGTTTATTTTTATTTTTTTTTTGTTTTTTCATTATGTACATGTATAACTAACATTGCTAAATAAAGGATTTATTACTGTTATTTTTATAAATTTTTTTGAAAGTCCATGCATTCTGGAAACTTAGAAGATGACCTATAACTGTCTGCATTATCCAGCAGAGAGTTATAGGTCAATTACTGACAGAATAACCGAACTGAATTGTTTTTTTTAATATAGAATATCTCCTTGACCTACTCTATTGCCTGATTTATACGTAACAGAGCAAATTCGCCAAAATATCTAGATAAATAACTGTGATGAATGGCACAGCTACTTGCATTCCTGAATCCGATTTGGGTACACACTCAGCATAAACAACTTTAAGAAAATGGTGATATTCTCGCAGTTAGTTGGTATGGTTAGATTTTGGTGTCTCAACTAATTATTAGTCAGCTTTTGTGTATGTTTCTCATTCCGGTATTTTTCAAAAAATTTGACAAAAAATTTCGTTAAAAAAACTCTTTTTAAAAATAGGTGGAAAATAAGGAAATTAATATTGCTTCATAATTCTTCAGTCTTCATGTTTTATTATACAGTTTGAGAAAAAAATGTCTAGTTATGTAAAATTCATGTAAACTTTATTAATACGTAAATATTGAT
The DNA here is from genome assembly GCA_029963845.1 of Rhamnusium bicolor. Classification (NCBI taxonomy): domain Eukaryota; kingdom Metazoa; phylum Arthropoda; class Insecta; order Coleoptera; family Cerambycidae; genus Rhamnusium; species Rhamnusium bicolor. The sequence goes on along the minus strand of JANEYF010000538.1, from coordinate 687,642 downwards.
ACTGTTTATATAAAGACTAAAGTTATTCAAAATTTTTTGTTTAACTTTGCATAATATAGTTACCAGAAAGAAATGTATTTGCATTTCAAAGTTAAATGGAAATTTAAACGATACAATTTGTAAGAATTTCTTAATAAAATCATGTTTATGGATGTAACAAAGGATGGTTTTAACAAGTTTATTAAAAAGCTTTTGCCTTTGTAACCGAAATTAATGCAGACAAAAGTGTTCAATTTAATACGAATTATATTTTGTTTTAACCCTTAAGACGGAAATGTATCTTTTAAGATGGAATGCGAGATGTTTTAGTTTTCTATTTACCATTATTAGGAATAACTTGAGAGTCCTCGTCAGTAGTGTAAAATATACAGTTTTTAGAACCAAAGTGAATATGGTTCTAATTTCGTATTTTTGCGATATTTTTATACGTCATATAAAATACGATAGATAAAGTAGATAATATGAAGGCAACAGCATTAGTACCATAGCAATTTTTATTTATATTCCTTCATATTCACTGTTGCTAAAGTTTTCCTTCATTTTTATCTTTGAAAAAGATTACATGATATGAAAATTAATCATTTTATAAGGGGCAAGGATTTTTTAAGTAGAATATTATTAGTGCAGTCTGCCTATTTTTGGCCGCATGTTAATTTTTCACTTCGGAGATACAGTCAATAAAAATATCTAAAAAATCGGAAATTTTCCGTAGAATTCAATAAACCAAAATACAAACAACTGGCACCTCGGGGGCCCATAGTAAATTGGGCCCAAAGTTGGCCAAAAACGGTTTTTTTCATTTTACTCTGTCATGGTGCCATAAAATGAAAAAAAGTTTTATACAAAAGTTGTAGAACTATTAAATGCGGATCGATCTGTGGAAATCCGATGTCAAAAAATTCAAAAATAAATTATTTATTTGAAAGAAACCGTTAAAAATCGCGTTTTTTTGAAATGCTCATATCTTCGTGAAAACAAATCATTTTTTCACGAAACTTGGTAAAAGTGTAGCTCCCTACTAACTAAAAAAAGATCGTTTTCAAAAAATTTAAAAACATTATAAACGTTTTGCAAAAATTGATTTTTTTCGAAAAATTCACGTTTTTTTAAAATTTCGATAGCTCATACACGCTTTCATATTTCTAGTCAATTTTGAGCTTAAAATTTGCTTGAAATGTTGTACTAACATGGTTATTTATTGCGCGCTTTTCAAATTGATCGGTAATATGCGAAAAGTCGGTTGAAAAATCGTTTTTTTTTAACAACAAAAAAAATCGATTTTTTTTCAAGAAAAAGGCAGCAGCGGCTCAACATGCGTACCGCTCCTATTTGCAGTTGCAAACGTGGCTCGGAACTTCGCTAGGGCCAGAACAATGGGGTTGAACTTCCGACGGCACTAATCTGCTTCCCACGTACAGCTCGGATCAGCTGGTTCCAGACGAAATCGTTAAAACGATAGCCTGCAGATGCGGAAGCGGATGTAAAACGAAGATCTGTAGCTGCAGGAGGCATGGTTTTAAGTGTTCAAGCATGTGCTTGACATGCGATCAAGAAAATTGCACTAATATAGAAATAACTACGATGGAGGCAGATGCTCTTGATGACGACTTGGACGAAGATATATTTAATGAGTCTTGCGTGGTGATGGATGAATCACAGATCAATGTCCATGATGATGATGAGATTGAAAGCGAAGCCGACTCTTCCGTACTCGCTGCATACAGCGAAGAACGTACCAGTGACAACGAGGAGGGGGGGAGGGGTCTCCAACAAAAAAAACTACGGATCAATTAAGTACTGTACACGTTTATATTCACTGTCAATATTTTGAACTTTCATGTAAAATAAATATTTTATTTTTATACTAAAAATGTTGCTTAACAATTATTACTTACCTGTCAATTCATATGTCTTTAAGAATCAACATAACGTTCAAGAGACATAATCGTATGAATGTGCAGTTGAAACTACGATACGGTACGTATGATAAGAGCATACAATTTTACAGATGTATCCACGTTAACACCGTCCCGCACCTCCACGACACCTCTCGAGCGAACGAACGTATGAGCCGGGGTGTGCTCCGCTTGCCATTAAATTTCCAAAGAATAGAGAGCGAATATGTCATTGTAGTATTTTTTATGTAAAATACAAGTACTGAACTACAAACTCTGTAAATTTCAGCCCTTAATATTAAAAGATAGCGTCACTAGATTTTTTTCAAAAAAAAAATTATCTCGGCTCCAAAGGGTCGTAGATAAAAATTTTTTTTTTGTAAATTTATAAAAAAATACCAGCTATTCAATGCTGCTAACAAAAAAAGAAAAAAAAATTTTTTTCTTGAAAAAAAAATCGATTTTTTTTGTTGTTAAAAAAAAAAAACGATTTTTCAACCGATTTTTCGCATATTACCGATCAATTTAAAAAGCGCGCAATAAATAACCATGTTAGTACAACATTTCAAGCAAATTTCAAGCTCAAAATTGACTAGAAATATGAAAGCGTGTATGAGCTATCGAAATTTTAAAAAAAACGCGAATTTTTCGAAAAAAATCAATTTTTGCAAAACGTTTATAATGTTTTTTAAATTTTTTGAAAACGATCTTTTTTAGTTAGTAGGGAGCTATACTTTTTACCAAGTTTCGTGAAAAAAATGATTTGTTTTCACGAAGATATGAGCGTTTCAAAAAAACGCGATTTTTAACGGTTTTCTTCAAATAAATAATTTATTTTTGAATTTTTTGACATCGGATTTCCACAGATCGATCCGCATTTAATAGTTCTACAACTTTTTGTATAAAACTTTTTTTTCATTTTATGGCACCATGACAGAGTAAAATGGAAAAAACCGTTTTTGGCCAACTTTGGGCCCAATTTACTACGGGCCCCCGAGGTGCCAGTTGTTTGTATTTTGGTTTATTGAATTCTACGGAAAATTTACGATTTTTTGCATATTTTTGTTTACTGTATCTTCACTTAAGGGTCCAAATCCGTAGGCAGACCGCGCTATATATCATTTGTATCCCAGCGGAAAATTATTAATAATAAATTACTACAGCTATACCTAATGATCTATGAACAAGAAGTTCAGACTAAATCGTAATTGATATTATAGTCTTAATTTCATAACTAGGGCTATCAAAAATGTTCCGTGGGACAGTGGCGTACGCGAAATTAACTAATACGGGAAACGATAATCTGTTACAATTTATTACAATGTATGTAAAACTTACCCTCTTAACTAGCTTAATAAACTAGCTTCCTTATCACAAACTGGAGAAGATGTGTAGCCATTTTGCAGTATCAGGTATGTTTCTATGGTTGTCTCCATGAGTGATGTCCGCTTTGGTGAAAATATGTTCTTATATTTTGAAAACGACCGTTCGACTTCTACTGATGTAATACACGCATACGTAAAATAGTCTTTGAAAGCACTTAACGGATCTGGGGCTGCACCATCACATATTTGTCTTAATTTGGTAAATCCGGTGTCTTTATTTAACACACTTGCGAATTTTTCTTTAACGCGCTCATTTGTTGCGTCACTTATAGCGTGTACCAGTAGATTTACTCCGTCCACTATTTGCAGTGACTCCGCTAACGACAACGCACTGTTTTCTAATTTTTTTATGCTTTCATGTAATGGTTTATAGTTCTTCGTAATATTTTTTTAAGCTGTTTCAACGGAAATATCTTCGAATTTTGTCTGACTTTCCTTAATAGCTGCAGCCTCATCTGGATTGAATTGTAGTATCACAGCTTTTATTTGTTGGAAATATTCAGCATAATAAAAAGCTACCTGCAACCATGTTCCCCAACGTGTAAGATTCGGCTGTGGTGTTTCAAGAATACCGCGACACTTGCTATGAAATGCACGGAGACGTTTAGGAGATTGCTATTAATGCATTCACCTCCGGAAAACCTTTTCTAACAGTTTCTGTCACAAGATGTAAAACATGCACTTTACATGTAACATGTATAAACATACAACCTTGTTCTTGCAAAGAACGGCCTACCGAACGCATTGTCACGGCGCCATCAGTCACAAACAACAACACTTGACTTTTTGACTGTTCAAATTTTTATAACGTCTCGAGCACCACCCTGGTAATTGTTTCGCTAGTACACTGACTTAGTTTTTTGCTAGCTAGTAACAGTGGAACTGTCGGTTTAAGGGGGTCCAGTACTCGTACTATAACATTTAAAATAGAGTTTTTTACAATCTGTTGTCTCATCAATAGATAACCACAGCCGTGTATTTCTAAATCACATTTCATCTTATATACCATGTCTACGTGTACAGTTGGTAGATAGTTACATAACGTTGTGCGACTTGGTAATTTCACCTGGGCATTGTATTTATTCCAGAACTCTCGAAATGGTTCTTTATCGAGTATGTGCAGCAGAACATCACAGGCAATCAGCATTAATAGTAAATCAAACATAAACTGTGTTGGCGAAGGCACGCCATTTTTTTATTTTTATGGTGTACACTATTTACGTGAAGTCCACAATCACGCGTATCTCAGCACATCAAATCTTTCTCGCACACTTTACAAATATTTTAGCACCATCATACAATATATCCGGGAATTCACCTATGAATTTATTCACTTTGTCAGCAAATGGCCATTTTCTACCCCTGCGTACGTCTGCCATGCTTTATTATTAAATTAATATCAATAATACAGTACAACAAATAAAAAAACACAAAAACAATATGCAATGCGCCCAAGTGATTTAACGTGTACACAACTCGAAAGCTAATAATAGACTGGACTGGAGAAAGAGTTTCGCAGTTAAGGTGAATGCCGGCAACAGTAAGTACATCTGTACTCCACGACCATGATACACAGAAACGATTTGCAGCTTTATTCATAACATGGTATTTTTTCTATGTAGTTAGTTATCTAGCTGTGTAAATTTTATGTCATTTAAGTAATTCTCTGATAGGGTACTTTATATTTTATTTGTTAATTATTTTTAGTAGTTTTTTTGAAACTGAAATAGGTGTCTTATCTGATTCTTCCCAAATATATAATCCCATGTGAGAATCGGTTCTATGAAACTACAACATATCGTAAGTTGTTATTGCCATATGTTTAAAAATGTATTTATTTGTTTCGATATTTGGTTGGGGATCAAATGTGGTGCCCATTTCTTGTATATTATTATATTATCATTTTGAGATTTTGTAGTTGCATTGATTGTTTTTCACATTCATTTTTCACAATTTTTATGCTCTATTATATTTTTTTAAAAATAATTGTATTTAATTTTTTAACTAATATATTCTGTAATTTTCTTTTAAATTATTGTCAGTTGCTTCATAAAACTCATCTCGATTTTTTATTATGCTATGCAACAACTTTTTAATATTATATTCTTCACAATTTATAATTACCATATTGTGGACAATTCAAAAAGCTAATCATTCTGAAGTAATATTTATTGTAACTGTATTTAAAACTTGATTATTTAAATGTCAGTGACAAATATTAGTGATTAGTATTTCAATATGAAGGCAATTACTTATAGTCTAGATGAAAAGTAAATTACATGTCATAAAATATCAAGAGAATATTTTATATAAAAATACGATTTTCTCGACAATCTCAGTTATTTTTCTATTACTAAAATGTCAACGTCAAGCAAATAATTGTTTCAAGTTTCTTTTATGGTAGAAATATTTGCAAATAAAAGAGTCGAAATAGTCTGGTGCCGATTTAGACCATTATTGACTAAAGTCTATTATAATAAAAAAAATGTACTGAGTGACGCCAAATACGTTCTTCAGGCAAACTTTTTATTCTAGAATTTTTACTCTACGAATTTAATCCTTGGTTTTAAATGGCTGTGAGGTGGAGAAATTATCTCATGTGTCTCTGACACCACGGTTTTGGATTTAATCTCCAATCGATGAACTGAGATATTTCGTTAACAAAAATGAATACTGGAATATTGGTTGTGAATTTTTTTGTCTTCGAATGTGTAATCTTTCCCAAGCAAGGTTACTTTAGATATATAGGAGTTTGTATTGCCTGTAGTTTCAGATCCTACTCCATTGAGATACTCACAATTCTATCCAGTTTATTAAATCTATCTGAAATTGTAAAATAAAGCTCAAACTGACGAGAACATGACAAATTCTCAACCGGTTTATGTTTAGTGAGGAATTTACAAAGATCTTAGCTACCAAACAAGACTTACAGGTTTAATTCAACGCGGCTTTTGTCCACTGATACCTGCCTTGCGTGTCGCTATCAGTCACTAAGGCATCAGTGATGTCTAACGGGTAGTAGCACTGACCACTAGAGGGATACACTTATCACCCACTATGTCTGTCTTGCTTAGTATACTTTAAGCTAGCTTGGTTTGCCATAATTATTTGTCTTTTCCATTACTTATGGCATACTGACGAGAACATAACATGTTCAAAACCGGTCCTTGTCTAGTGAGGAATTGACAAATGATGTTAGCTACCAAACAAGACACAGGTTTAATTCAACGAAGGTCAGGGCTTTTATCCGCTGAGTAGTTGTTTCCTGTAAATCTTATTCACTCAAACAATCTTGTCAGTTTTAATCCCGTCAAAAACGCTGATCGATAGATGGTGTAGCACTCACATATAAAATACACTAAACAACAGTTGCAAATGTTTGCAGTTGTTTAGTGTATTTAACTCATTTTTGCCAAAAAAATGCACTTACCACATATGTGCACTACACCATCGAATGTCCTCAAAGAAGTGTAATCAATTTAAGATGATATATCACTCCACTGCTACTATTGTAGCAATTAAAGCCAAAGTCAAACCATAACAGTTGGTCAGATTTATTACATCACCTACCTCTGACACATCGTTATATTAGAGACTTTTATTAAAGAAAGTTGTCGATGATGTTATAACTTTTACAACAAATTTACACGAAAATATAGAAAAATATTTAAATATCGACATGTCCATTCGTTCTTTTCTTTTCTGTAACGATTTTATTGAAATTGTCCATTACTTTTATGAGCGCACTGTATAAAAATGTGTTCTAAATTGTTGTTGTTTTACGTTGAATATTCTAAAATTTGATTTTCATTCACAAGAATCATAAGTTTTGAAATTTAATTATTTTCAATGATTCTAACAGGTCCAATGTTAAAATCATTAAAAACATGTGAACAATTTTTAGTAAATGCCCTTTCTGTGTATTTATATTTCTGTGTAGTTAAGACAGTATGTTTGGAAGAATTTTGTGTAGTCATTTTGGCCCAAAATTAAAAACTTGTTGCCAACAAGTGATTTGATGCAGATATAGTATTTGGTCACCCCACTAATTTCTAAAAATCGTAAAAACCTAAATTGTGCTATGGCCGCCATCTTGAAAAATGGTGACCGAAATCTCGTTTTCCATACATCTCGAAAACTATCTATGTTATTAAAAGACGTTTCACGAAAAATATTAAAAATTCAAGCTTACAGAAGTCATATTCCATTTTACTTCTTTTGCTTCCGAACCTGATACGGTTCTAATCCTGCACCGTGCTTTTGGTTCTAAAACACAAGAAACCGTTTTCGATATACCAAGAGAGCAAACTGCTGGAAGAAACTAGTAAGGTCCTTCAGTTTGCACATGCTGTAGCAGGCTATAACATCACCTCTGCCATATTTAAGAAAAGTAAACTAAGCGCATTGAAGCACTACGAAGAGACCGTGCCCTGAGGGACGTCATGAAAGTGTTGAATAATTCTTCATGAACCAGAGAAAAAATAGCTGCTGAAGGAGAAGAATTCTTACTTTGCCTATATGGACCATCCAGAAGTACTACCTTAGATGATTTACAGTACTACCGATACAATCATCTGATTGTCAAACAATCAGTCGGCAAAACGTTTGACCTTGTATCTTTGCCCTCAATTAGTGATGTAGCAGCTCAGTATTCATACAATGTCTATCTACATGTTCAGCACTGGAAACGTTAATGAGATGAACCCTACTCACTGGGGATGAGTACAAAAGTTAGAGACATTAACATCTGTGTGCATGACCAAAAACCCTTCTCCTTCAGAGTTGCTAACGCGCATCTAGTGAAGTTATAAATCCTGCTATACCGATAGATGTGAAAGTAGGATTGAAAATGCTCTGCCAGATGTCGAGACTGCAAAGACTCTCATACGTGAAGAAGCCACTGAACTTCTGTCTAATGACAAATATGATAGTTAACATGTATAGCGTCTATGAATAATATAAGTATTCACTGAAATGTAATTCCTGTAAGTTTGAATTTTTAATTTAAAAAAAAAGACTTTCTTTAAACTTTAATTTTTTATACCTTTGTAAATAAATAAAACATGCAAAAAAATGTATCTATGGACATTATACATTATAAACAGCACAGAAATTGGAAAACATCCGAAATCCAAAACCAAAGCTGTCTAGAGACGAGGTCTGCAAAGAAGTAGGTTACCTCTTAACTTTTGACCAACAGAATTAATGGCGGGAATACATCATCTGTATGCAAGATTTGAAATATCGTACATTGGTATGCTTTCGTTTAGAACTTTAAATAATAACTTTGGCATGTTCTAGTTCATTAATTATGATTTCTGATAAAACGGAGATTTTCACATGTTATAGCTAATATACACAGGTTGATCCTTAAGTACATGTATCGAGAAAATTCAGAAAATGATGCCCAAACCTATATTAAGACGAAAACTCAAATGATGTTTCGTCAATAAATTTATGCTCTAAATGTTTACAACAAGGAAATCTCTAAAATTACTCATTATGCACAGCAAGTTTTATAAAAAATCTTCAAGCAGTTCAGAGATCTTCGGGAATTTTTTTTAATCAATACAGGTTCAGGAATCATTTCCTGAACTTTCTCGATGTACTAATAAGGACCACCTTGTCCTGATTTCAGTTTTGTAAATAACCCATAGTCCTTTATAAATATTCTGTAAAAGAAGGAAAGAGGAAAACTAAATGGACTTATTCTATTTCTCCAATTAAATATTTAGGAAATATTACCAAAATAACTTGTATACCAATATATAAAATAGCAAAATAGTTTAAAAATCAATATAATTTAATTATTAACCATAACGTATTACACTTATTCTTCTTCTAATTGACTAGTAACAAATTTTAATAAGTAGTTTATTTAGCAGTTAAATAAATGATTTTAGTTATATCCCAGTAAACACCAAACGCTGGTTGTTTACCGAACCTTTACTGGAGATTCTAACTGAATAAAAGCCCAATAAAGGCACATACTTTGGTGGTTACTGAGATTATATTATTTATTATGTCATTCTTTCTATGCGGAAATGATTATTAAAATTTTCTTTAAAATATTTTATTAACAGTAAGTTAATTTACATGAAAAGGAAAAAAATGACAAATGAAAAGCAAATATAAAGAATTCAATCTCTAATACATTGACTGCCATAACTCGGTCTATAATGTCATATTTGTACAGTACCACTATCCCCGTCTATTAGACCTAGTCAAGTTTTCAAGATCCTGACCTCAGCTACGCGGTCTGGCATACTTTTACCTACATTTTTTTTACTCTTGAAATTGATTGTTCTTTATATTATTTAACAAGTTTTTGCCATTCAAATTTTCCTTTATTTACAAAAGCAAGTTGTTTTTTCGTTTTCTTTGATTTTTCTTTTTAAATCTTCATTCTCTAGCAAGAGGATATTATAATTACGTGGTAATTCTTCATATGCACTTGGGGATTTCCTTTATTTTTGGATGGAATGTTTTACACATTTCCTATAGATAATAATGGAGTTAAAATTTATTTAACGATCTCTTTGTGTTCTCTAGTTTTCACACGTTCACCTTTTACAGTTGGGCTGGACATTTTTGTCGAAGTTTCAAGCAACAAATTAAGTGATGGAATAGCTACAACATAATAAAATTAGCCACAAATTATTTTTCAGTTGATAAATTTATATTGCCTACCAGTTTTTGTTAGTTTTCTTGGCAACACTTTCATCAATTTTGATTTCATTCCATCCTCAATATCATCAATTGTAACATGTTTATTGCAAAGTCTTTTATTATTGGGGTTAAATGTTCCTTTTCTTTAACATTTTCTAATTCACTCTTTCCTAATTAAAATATCAGTAGGAAACGAGAAAAATGATTTTTTTTCCATTCTTCTTTGCCCACTTTTATTCATGAGCATTACTCTTACAAATAGCAACACTGCATATAGTTCCAGTCAATTCAAAACAATTATTTATTATTAACTGGATATTTTTTCTCCTCGAAATGAATATACTTCATCTTATTGTACAACCTTCTTAAAATAAATGTAATTTAAACCAAATGTTGTCTTTTATATAAAAATTCAAATGTCACTTAAAATGCCAAAAAAGCACGTAAAAACTATAAAAAGAGGTCCATAACAATATAATGTAACATTAATAATAACTATAAGCAAAATATCAAAATAATAGCAAGTAACACAACAAAACGATTATAAAATGAACACAACAAACGTGTGATTCACAACACGGCATACACTATGACGCGTTACATTCCCCTTCCGTCTCTCCTCAACCAAGTTAAGAGGTAACATACGCCTTTAGGGACTTCAGTCTAGAGAGGGTTATATTTAGAAGAACGTGGACATGAGGGTGGTCAACAACAAAACATTTAGAAATTTTTTTTGATTTTTGTTTAATCTTACCCTTCAAAGTAGCTCCATTTAATAGGAAACTTTCTAACATATTTTTTTTATCAAATAACAGAAATTGATGTCGACGTGTTTTTGGATTTTTATTTATCAAGATGTCTGTCTATTTACTTAAAATTACATTATATTACAATAATTAGGTAAATAAAAAAAATTGAATAAAAGCAAATAATCCGTAAAACCCTTAATAACGTTATGAGAAACAAATATAAATGATTTTTTATTGTACCTATTCTCAGGATAAGACGACTAAAGTAACCGATAAATGACCCTTGTTTAGAGTTCTTAGAATTTTCGAATTTTGCTGTCTGCCTTATAGTGTAAACGTCGTTTTTAAGTATATTGTATCTATAGGTGCTAATTATAATTTAAAGAAATATCAGAACAGTCCCGTTTACGAAAAGATACGTCGATATAATTTGGTTTAACATTACATGTCTCAAATTGTAGGCAATAAATTGCCTTCAGTTAGGCAAGTACTCAGTGACCTTTTCTTTTACATACCTGAAATTAAACTTTCAGTAAAGAAATTTCACTATTAGTAACTAAAGAAGTAATGATTTGTTGAAAAAAGCTCGAATTCGCACTCAGGTGCAACAAACTGCATTAAAAAAGTATACAAATTAAATACGCAGTGGTGAAATTTACAAAAAAATGCCACCAAGATTAGTATACTGTTAAAAGAAATGTTGATTAAATATCAAGAAATACATTGCGCAATATCAAAAGTTACATTAAAAAAAATGATAAAACCATATGTGATATTACCTTATCATTGTTTGATGAAGATTTGTGTAACGAGATAAAAAGAAAATGGTTGAATCTTTAGCGAAAGAGGGATTAGACGAAAAAGGCAAAACGCGGGTTTCACTAAAGCATGATGAAATCGGACAAATTATTAATAAATCAATTTATGACTGTTTCAGTAACTACAAACGATTTCTTTAAAAGTTTTGAAATAAATATAGACTATTTAAAACTGGTTCCGGAATTATGAAGTGAAAATGAAAATTATAAATCGGCTCTTGCAATTGTTAATAAATTAAAAATTGTGAATGTATTCCAGACAGGCATAAAATAATAACAGTTTAAAATAATGTTAATGTTAACAAAAAATTAAGAACAAAAACAATTTGTTCTTTAAATTGTAAGAGATTGTAGAAAACAATACCCAGATTTTAAATGAGAAACATTGATTGAAAAATAGGGAAAGCAAATAAACCGCATTTTATTAAAAAATGTATTTTCCTTTCGTAACCCCATACCCAGCGGCCCTGAATATAAGTATTAAATTAGCAGCAACGCCATATGCTAAATACTTCATTTTTGAATTACTTACATTTAAAATATCATGATATTTTTTTTTCTTTTGTAAATATACGGAAACTGGTCAAAAATTATTATTACAAAGTCTCGTCCGTCGGCACCAGTTCCCATTATCTGAATTAGTCTAATGTTTGACACAATTATTGTCTCATAAAAATCTCCTTTTTAGGAGGTAAGGTTAAAAAGTTTCAAAAGTCAAAAGTTGCGGACCATCCTAGAGAACATACAACCATTCCTACAGACATTGCCAGTGCATATACCAGATCCTTTGCTTGTAAGGATCTTTTTACCTGTTTTTCATAAAATGAATGCAGTAAACATATCGGCAACAAAAACAGATTTAAACTTTTTATAAGTGGAGGTAACTAGCATATAATATACTGATCTTGTCTAAAAAAAATATTAGTGACAATCCACCAATGTAACTTTTTTTTCGTCAAAATGTGACTTTTTGAAACGTCAAAGTGACTTTTTTGAAACGTCAAAGTGACTTTTTTGAAACGTCAAAATGTGACTTTTTTGAAACGTCAAAAAATGTGACTTTTTGAAACGTCAAAAAATTACTTTTATTATAAACTACACCACACGTCGAGTTTTACTACGGTGAGACAGTTCTGATCCCCAGCGGTTTTCATTTAGTTTTTAACAATTTCTGGCGTTAGAATTAACTAAAAATAAATGCAGTCTTACGTAAAATTATGGGCTCCTTAACACCATCAACAATCATGTTTATTGATCGTCTCAAAAATAAATCCAGTTTATGCAAATAACTATGAATAATTTTCAAAGAGATCAACATTTTAATTAGCATTTCAATATTTGGAATAACTTTTTCGAAATTAACATAGACATCTTTTTCCTTGTGTTTTTATTTTTTATCTCAAGTATACAATTTAAAAATTTACAAACAGTGTTGACAGGTACAAATAAATATTAATGAAGTAGCAGCTAAAATTGTTTTTTTGCGTGCATTGCCGTTTGGGATAAATTAAATTATGTTTTTGGACATTATTATCTATAAAACATCTTACAGAGTGTTGATTGGACCGAAAAACATTCAGCACGCAATTTGAATTTTGTATGTGGTTCTACCGATGAATACATCTCTAGGAAACACCTCCATACATATTTACATAATTAAAGGTTCAAGGTTCAAGAACAGCTTTGTACGAAATAACAGGGACGGTGCAATAATTTAGATTGAATGAATCTATCTTTTGGGGTCACTTTGAAAATAATGAATCAGGTATACTCCATAGGTACAACATTTGTTTACAAAGCTATAAATTAAATGCTTATTAAAGAATGTTTAAAATCTCAACAAAGCAATTACTTTATGTTACATAACACCATTCACGATGTCTCCACCATTTCTCTATTAACCTATGATGCATATGGAGAGTTCTAGTACAACCTCCCATATTATATCAATCTAATTATATATACATGTGGAAACCCGCATTCAAAGAAAATTTTTGTGCTGAATAATTAAATATTTTTCAATTGTTCAAGATGACTCAAAATGGCAGTATCCTCAGTTTTTCTGAACTGATTTATCTGAAAATTTACCCTCAGCGTCTCAGATCAAAAATGATCTAGTAGTGATTGATGAACGAAGATATCAATTGGACAAATCGAAAATAAACTTATGTTAACTGGATTATCATGTCATGTCTTCTGTTATGCATATTGTATAAAATTAACACGGAATAGAATGGATGCAATAATTTTTTACGAAAACGAGCGGTATCAGTTTCTTAGATATCAAGGAATCGTTACTAATTATTTATAAGCCAATGAAAAAGATGAGCCGATAGGTGCCAAACATTTTTCTATACAGTTTGAAATGTATCCTATTCAAGTGTAACAAAAAGTTAAAAAAAACTTACGTATATTTGGGATGTGAATCAATCTGTAAGTGGTAGGAAGTATTACTATTTAAATATGGAACTGATATGCCAAAAGGGTAGCAGTTATTGGAATATTGTGGAGAAAGGAATATAGCGTCAAGATAAGGGATGTATTTGAGAATACAATGATTCTGTTTAAATAAAGAGAAAATTGCAATAATGCAAATGTTTGTATGCTCATGGAATTAATTATCCAGAAACACTCGAAGTTTAATGTTATGGTAGAGTGTAACAATGAGGAAAGTAACGTATAACATATAATAAAATTCATTTTATGGTGACATGGAATTTCGGAAAAGATACTAATTGGGAGATTTTAGCTATCGACCGAATGGAATAGGAGAATAAAAATCAGGAAAACAAGTCACATTTCAAAGTGTTGCTATGCGAAAATAATTTTATAAGTAAAACAACTTTACATCACTGAAGATCATGAAAAAGTATTTTTATTATCTAGATAGTAGATAGTAGCTGTCGTGAAAGTATTAGTAATAAAGAATGTGGAATCACCAACATCGTGCGTTCATTATTGAGCAATTTTTCAAAAATGGATCTGCAACACGTACTCTATGGTTGCGTTCATCCAAGCAGATCGCTACTAGACCAATCATGAATCGGTGGGCCGAACGGCACTATTTGAACTGGCGCTCATGGAGCGGTCGCCATTTTTGTAGCAAACAAAAATTGTGTCCAGTGATCGACTGATCAGTGATCAGTTGTATTTGACTGCCAAATTTAGTAACAACACAACATATCTATTTATGTTATTATCTATATTATCAGCAAATGACAAAAGCTATTTTGTTATTAATATTAGAAAATACATAAAATATCAAAACAAATAAAACAACCCTCACGCACTAAGAGATGACAGAAATGATATATGTTTAACTAAAGCTGTTCGGCCGTGCAGAAACATGATTGCTGATCAGTGAAAATCCGATCAGGTAGCGATATGCTTAGATGCACGCAACCAATGAATATTTAGACGGCACTTCAATATTGATCGAAATATATCGGTTCCCGTTAGTTGTACTAATTTATGAGTTAAGAACTTTCGAGAGAATGCTTCTGCACATAAGAAAAAGTCACTTTATATCGTTAAAGTAATAAAGTAAATTGCTACCCAATTTCGTCCTTTGGCAACATTGGGCAAATTTTATTGAGGATAATAATGGTGTCGCGCAGACCGTTACATCAGTTTGATGCTAAATATGCTGAGACATTTTTAGTACCAGAATTGCGTCCTTTTCCTCAAATCCCGCTGACTTATGGTTTCAACAGGATGAATCCACAGCTCATACCGCAAAAGTTTCTATAGATATTTTGCGAAATTTGTTTCCGTATCAATTAGTGTCCCGGAATGTAGATTTGCTTTGACCTGCCATGTCCTTTTATCTTACTGCTTATGATTTGTTTTTGTGGGGCTATCTAAAATCCAAAGTTTACTCATGTGCCCATAGGAGTTCAAGAATAATATACGGGAAGAAGTTAGAAGGATACCGGTGAATATGCTGAGAAATGTAATGGAAAACATCCGTTCATGAATGGATGAATGTTTGGAGAGAAGAAGGCGTCACCTTGAAGATGTCATTTTTAAAAAAATAAAATGCTTTTTCATGCTTATCAGTCATCAATGTGGACTGTTGTTTTACTATATAACTCGCAACACTTTGAAATGTGACTCGTGTTTATGATTCACCTTGTATTTCAGTCCTATTTTAGATTGTACTCATCAGTGTAATATGAATAATGACAGATTTTGTAAATAAAATGTTAGCGAACATTCATATGTATCCAAATAACGTTTTTGTATTTGTATGAAAGATATGAAAGATATTTAAAATAAAATACATTTCTCTTAAAATTTATCTTATTAAGGTAAAAAACATATACAGATTAATAAAGTAAAAAATTATTTAGAGATTATGTTCATAAAATATGATATTTGAAATCCATGAATTAAATTTATTGATTAAGCCGAGTTTGTTACCTATTCTTCTAAAAACCTTCGAAGATCTAATTTAGGATATTTTACTATCTGAATTTGTGACTCATAAAAACCTCCTTTAAAGACGATTTGCTCTTATTTTCTTGGAATTAGTAGCTGCTGATACTTTAATGGAATATAGACTGGAAGAAGGGTTTATTGAATGGCCACCTCTATCACCGGACATGAACTCTCCGATTATTTATTTGTGGGGTAATATAAAGAGTGTGGTATACAAAAAAAATCAATAATCTAGATGACTTATGGGGATATTTTGAAAATATGTATTGTGTTCCACCATACTTTTGATTAACTCTGTGTAGTAATAAGTCAACTTATAATATACAATATTCAATAAACTTAATAACTACAGTTTTTTTAAATATGAACCCAGTGCCAGTGTATCAATGGCACTGATGAAATATTCATTTATATGACTTAATTCTAAACAAGAGGGAACCGCTAGTTAAACAAAAATGTTACATATTTTATGACTCTGATACAATTTATGTCACTTTGAAACCATTTATGTCACGTACACATGTAGGGTCACTTGGGTCATTAGTGAGTTATAACTTTGGATTCTGCCATGATTATACAATCAGTTTAGAGGATATTTAAATATTTAAATACAATCTGAGCATTTAGTGAAATATATTTTTTTAAATGGTAATAAATATTCCTAAAATGTAGGTTTCGGTATTAATTTTATACATAATTCTTGCTAGTAGATAAGAACTAATTCTTCTTAAGGTAAATTTAATTTATCATACAATTTTGCAACGAATTACCTCGGGTATTATATTCTTATTCTTAATTTAACAAATGTAATAAAAAATTGTCTGAATTATTTCTAAAGAGTTTAGACTTTTAGCTAAAATTTATTAGTTGAATGCTTTTAGAAGAGTATAAATATATATAATGTTCTGAATAAAGGGGTGGTGAAATATATATCAAAGAACATTTTCTGGAACAGACTGTAAGACATTTATGTGTTTTTAATATATATATATACATATACATATATATATATATATATATATATATATATATATATATATATATATATATATATATATATATATATATATATATATATATATATATATATATATATATATATACATATATATATATATATATATATATATATATATATATATATATATATATATATATATATATATATATATATATATATATATATATATATATATATATATATATATATATATATATATATATATATATATATGTATATATATATATATATATATATATATATATATATATATATATATATATATATATGCTTATAATTAAAGACATTGAGGGCTTAGTTTTGGGGTAGAGATGCAAAACTATAAAATATTTATCAATAATTCAGGAAGTGATTCTTCGAATTATTTAATGATAAGAAGAACATGTCTAAAAGCGCACCATAGCCAAGATACATAACACATTATATTTTGGAATATTTTCTATCTGGAGATATTGAAATATAATTCAGTATACTTATCGAATTTCGGTTTAAAATTATTTCACTCATTAAAAATTTTAAACGGTATTACCAGTACCATGGGTACGGGGATAAAAATATATATCGAATCAGCAACATAAAAAGGATTATTGTCAAAAATTATTAGGAAATGACCTCAGCTAGCCACGATACATAATCCATCTAGTTTAGACTGGTGGTTTAAATCCTCCTAAAGAAATAATTCAGAGAAATAACATCTGATAATCTAGGCGATCATAACGGTGAGCCTTCTCAACTAATCCAATACTCAGAATATGCTATGTGCAGAAGCTAACGCACAAGTATGCTGTAACATCATCATTCAGATGCCACATAGCACTCTGTCTCTCTCTCAACATATCGGGCTGTTTCTCTTCCAAAAAAGCAGGACCCAATAAGAAATTCGCCAACAAATTCAGCTTACTGGAATCTATTTCTTGGCATTGCTTTGACAATGTATTTATCACGCAATTCCGCAAAGGACGAACAATAATCTTTATATGAAGGCATTGATTTTACTTCCATCAGAAAGTTTATTGCGAAAAAGACTTCATTACTTTCAAGGTCACAAGGTGAAAGGAGTTAGCATTACCTTGATTTTGTTGAGTGGCAAATAAATTAATTTGAAAAATCGTTTTAAGTAATTCAGCTACAAAAATTTGTAAGACTTCAACAGGCGTTTTGGCTGATTCAGGTATATTGGGCCCACTTAAACTGGTGAAATAATTTTCCTTTCTCCAGTAATTTATTTTGGTCCACTGGAAAGTTTCTCTTAGTATATTATCCCTTACATTTTGTAAAGGAATTTCATCCTCGTCATTCCAGTCCGATTTGGAAACTGCATTTTCAACAGAGGCCTCTAGCATTTCACTTTCTTGCTTATTATCAAATGTTTCATTAGACAACACAGATTCGTTGTCTGAAAGGATCTTGTCTAGCAACTTGTATCAATTCTCTGCCGATAACTCTTATAACTCCACTTGGGAGCACATAGACTTTTTTTAGACCTGTAATAAAAATTATTTTCAGTCCCAGTAGTTTCAAGAAGTAAAAACATTTTTCAATGTAAAATATTTGTCAACAAAAAGCAAAATTGCCTTATTGTTTAGGAGTTAACATTCATTACTATGCAATAATTTTGGAAGTTCATATGGAAGCTCATAAATTACCCAAGTAGAATGATATATGAAATTGAATACATTTATAGAACAACACATGAAACAATATACATATACCTATATTGAATACATAGATACACAAAACAAATAGCAGTCATCTGTATGTTGATGCAAGGTTCTTATTCCAACACTCCCACTGAACCACGACATCAACCAGATAACTTAATCCTTAATACTTGCTGATGACTTGCCAAACCATACCAATTTTTAGTATACAATTCAAATGTTTAATATACTGTAAACCTTTTGTTAGAATTGCAATGTATGGCATTATATAAATTATATTGATCCATTTTCTTTTTCTTTTGGCGTTTTTTCAGATTCGCGAACATTTTGCGGGACATAAATATCATCTTCGACATTCAAATGATTTGAAACTTCATCTTCAAACGGAGCCCGTGCATTCACCTTATATTTATAAGACGACGATACGTCCTTCAAACCAGAGTGCATACTGTTATCAAACTCATCATCAATATTATCTCCCACTTCATCCGGAATGTTTTCATTAAAAGTATAATCTAAACAGATACCATCATTTTCCTCCTTGATGCTAGTTTCATCAAATATATCTCTACTGATATGCGTTTGTTTTGTTGACGGTTGATACAAATGATATCCTTTGGTCTGCAGACTGTATCCCACAAAGATGCACTCTTCTGATTTACTGTCCAACTTTTTACGTTCTTTCTTTGGAATATGTAAATAAGCTTTGCAGCCAAATACGCGTAGGTTACTGATACTTAAAATACGCCCCATTTCTCCTCCAGTCATCTTTCGCTGGTCAAACTAATTTATACAATAAAGCGATATTCTATAAGCGGAATTTCAGGAAGATCGGCTCACTTTGATAAAATGGTTTTTTTTGATTGTCCACGTACATTTTATAAACATGCTCTTGTTCAGAAATTTATAGAGATAGGATGACTTTGATAAAAAAATTTCATGAACTATAAAAAAAATGATTAAAAATTAATTTTATCAAAGTAGACCAGAATGTCGATTTGTTATGACTTCTACCTGAGAAACTAAGGATGTTATCCAAGAATGGGTGAATGAACAAGAAGTATATCAAAGCCAGAAGGAAACTGTTGTTAACCTTTCTCCAATTAATTGGATGAAATATTGAAACTGTTCACTCTTTATATCGTAGCATACGATTTATTATCTATCAGAGTTATTGGATTTTTTGTAAAAAGCTGCATGTTTACTTAACTAGCGGTAACGTTTTTTACAAGCGATGTGAAAGCTAATGAATTCTTTATTTGCATTCAGTTTTAAATGGATTAATCATTTCTTTTGTTTCTGGTCATAATTGAAATGGTTATTGAAAAAAGCAATTTACAAAACAATGTTCAAAGGCAAACCGGCATATACGTCCGATGATTAAATGAATATTAAAGGTAATTGTTAAAATATTTCATTTTTGTTTAACAATATCAAAGTTTTAGGAAGTATATTCTTGCCATAAATAATTTCCATGTTATTTAGACAGAACGAATAAAACCATAAGCTGCAAATAATCAAATGTTTTAACTTTTGTTTCGAACTAGCTCCACACAGCTTCTTCCTGCAACTCCATTCTTATTAACCATCATCTACATCCTTGAACAACATTATTTACTTAACTTTTATACATCTATTTCCTTAAACAATCCTTGTAACAAACTTTATCATACTTCTGAATAGTCTTTTGTTTTTCATAGTTTGGCGAACCCTTCACGGCTCAAACGTGGACTTTGATTCCGCCAGTGACGTGTTGCCGCGATTTTCTTGCGATATTCCTACTTTATGAATTACCCACCCGCAGTATCTTGTCAACTATGTTTATCAGTGATTAGTATCCAATTATAGTTTAAAAGGATAAATTCGTATCTTTTTATTACCTAACGCGGGGTGATAGTCCGCTGCGAGTGGTCAAGCTTGAAATACAAATTTCACCTGTTATGTTTCTTATGAGTTTTCTGCCACATATGCCAAGTTTGAATGTAAACTTTGCCTCTACTCATTCTTTGATAATGATTCAGTATTTTAGAATATGCTGTGAAAAAGAGCATCAGCGTTTCACCCAATTAATTGATGAATATCTGAAGGAACATGACCAGGAACAAGATTTTGCTCATGATGACGAAGAAGAAGGTGGCGAAGATGGAAGCAAAGGAAAAAGTGATACGAAACAGGAAGCTTCTGTTGGTGATGAATCTGTAGAAGAATCTACAACCGATTCTTTTTTTGTTGGCAAAAATAAGACGTCTTAGTGGAAGAAATACGTATGTTTAAAATACTCAACATTTATATGTGCAGAATATTATGCATATATAAATGCACACTTTTTGGAAGATGATCCTTTGTATTTAGTAAAATTGTAAATGATTTTTTTTTTTCGTTACTTTTATAGGTCCAAAGATTATTTTGTTTCTTGAATACTATTAATAAAGTTTTATAATGTACTGAGATGTATTGAAGACAATGTGTTCATATATTAGAATTACTTTTTTTTATTTGACAGACGAAATACATTGCCGTCTGTCAGTAAGCTGCGAATAACCATATCCAAGAGAAGAACGCGAGTTGTGGAAGATTAACTGTGAAAAAAAGCAACCATTGTCTGAGTTAATATAGAAATCTTATAAGTTATAAGCAACAATTTTATGAGACTATACATACAATGTTGATAATCACCATTAATGAGATTTCTTACAAAATATACAACTCTTTCAAAAATATGACGCCTATTTATTAAATTAATTTTAGTTATGGGATTACTTTGGTTAATGCTGTAGTTACTATTATAGATAGAAAATATTCATCTAGTTCATTTTATATCACTCAAAAAATGTACACAGTAAAGATCTTAAATGGTTAAAGTCTCAAAAGAAGTTTTATTATACTCTCACAAATTATATTTGATATATAACTAGTTTCGAGGTCAATCAATCTGACCTCATATTCAGGTATACTACCAATGACTTTGGTAGTATAGTTAAAGATAAGATCATAATGATCCCGAAACTGATTATGCATCATTTATAATTTGTGAGAATGTAATAAGGATTTTTGCAATCTAAATAATTGATAGATTAATTGATCAATACATCAAAAGCATTGCTTTCTCCAAGATATTTAATTCACCAACGAATTCTACTGATCACCATGGTGAATATTCATTATTTTTACATTTGTCAACACTTTTTGATACATAATAATAATTCATATTATAAACACCATTTTGTTGTACACTTCTAATCTATTTAGTAAATAGATTCATTTAGTGACTATTAGCTGCAATTTAAAGCATAAAAACTCAACATGTTGGCTATCAACATTTTAACAGATACAGTATCCTTGGACTGTGTGTCTAGCATATCTTGATAAGTCAATCAGACAGAATTTAATTTACATACTACAAGTTTCAGTACTGGACACAATACGATTTCTTATTTACGTTAAAGATTTACAACACTCTATTTCCTAAAACATTTTAATGATGCAGAACCTACACTTCACGATTGATTTCCATATAATCATCAGTTTCATATAATGAAAAACAAAAACAATATCAATCCAATCAAGAGCGATTCCTCTGATTCCATAAGTAGATAACTTACTTAATAATCTATCATGACTGATGCAGTTGAACACCCTGCTGAGGTTGCAGAAAATCAGGCATTCGCCTGCTTCAATATACCTATTTAATAACCTTGCGGAACGGCTGATGTTACCGTAATACGCGATGATAGAAAACTACCACATTTTACACATCGTAATCGACCAGTAAGGTCATTATTAATCCAGTTCAATAAATTGCCACTGAATCCTAACTTTTTTAATTTTGCAACAAGTAGACCATGCTTAACTCTATCAAACGCCTTAGAAAAGTCAGTATAGATAGAATCAACCTTAACTTTATTTTACACCACAGGTAATATAATGAATTAAGAATGAAAGTATTGTTACGTGTTTGCTATCCACACAAACACCTATACTCGTAGATTCGTTGATTGAAAGTCCAGGTAACACTTACTCACTACTTTATTTACTAATTAACAATTAACAACAATAGATTAATTACTGTCTTAACTATAATCACACTTGACCACTTTTCTCTTTCTTATTTCTTCTCTACTCGTTCACTTTCAACTTAAGATTAAGATTCGGCCCACCGTGTGTCTTATTTATACATCCATTCACACGATCTAGAGCAGTCCAGAATATTCCCGGCCGTTAGCGTACAATTCCAGTCTCATCTAACCAGTCT
The DNA here is from genome assembly GCA_029963845.1 of Rhamnusium bicolor. Taxonomy (NCBI): domain Eukaryota; kingdom Metazoa; phylum Arthropoda; class Insecta; order Coleoptera; family Cerambycidae; genus Rhamnusium; species Rhamnusium bicolor. The sequence continues at coordinate 664,752 of JANEYF010000538.1, read as the reverse complement.
ACACAGTCCAGTGGCGTAACAGTATTCTATATCGTTAAATTTACATGTAGATCATCCTTGAGAAAATCCATGTTTCTGATTTACAATTATGCTCTTACAATCCCCTGATAAGTTTTTAGTTATTAAACAGTCAAATAATTTTGGAATATCTGAGTGTATGCAAACTGCTCTATAGTTTTCTATATTTTCTCGTGTTCTAGATTTATAAATTAGTCTTGCCAGAGTTTACAAATATGTTAAAGATAGTATGCAGGAGTTTTGCTAATGTAAAAACGCACTGTTTTAATAAATAAGAGGGAATGCCATCTGGACCGAAAGAAAGTTACGAAGGCAATTTCGTCAATAATATTTTCAATGTAATAATTATTGATATCAACAGACGTGTTGAATTTAAAATTTAAAATTAATGTATATTATATTAATGAAAAATCAAGTTGATATATTTTTTTTGTAATGGAGAAACTACAGTTTTTAATTATTTTCTTTCATTTATTTGTTTTTTTTTTTTCTATATTTTTTGCTATTGATTTGTAAATACTATATGTATAAATCTTCAACAAACACGTATATATCTACATTTTTGGTTTTAAAGGATGTCCAGAACTAGGTTGGAACCTTTGATGTGAAGCTAACTTTTTAAAGTTGTAATCATCTCCAGATGATGCCAATTTGGTTGGCGAAACGCGCGTCGAGTGCTTGGTGGCGTCTTGGTGCTTTGTGGAAAACCACGTCAGTGCTAGATGTTTTCATTTCTATTTACACATGATATAAATTTTATCATAAATCGATCTTGCATATTATAAATCGAAGTCATCACTAAAAATATTGAGATAAAAAAAAATCAGATTAAGTGAGAAGAGAAGAGTTTATAATTAATTAGTTCTATGTATATATTTGCTTCCATTGGAAATTCTATTTGATAAATCAAGTTACTTTATTTCAATAGAACAATCCAGTCAACTCATTTAAGGTATGACAGAAATTCTATTATTGCATTTAAAATCTAAAACCGTTTTATATCTCCGTTCCGCTGCACACCCATCAGATAATTGAGTTTATTTCTAGGAATTATCGATTTAGTGTTTAAGTAAAGTCCTTAAAAATAAACTCCGATAAAATGACTAACTACGCTGTTTTAAACATTTATTATTCTGTCTCTTGCCGATATTGGCAAAAGAAACTGTAACAGAGAGCATAATTTAATCTATAAAAAAGTATATAAATTATTTTAGATATAGATAATGAAACAGTGAGGGCCTCTATAAAATAATCAATTCTAATTTTCATTTTTAAGATGAATAGTATAAAAAGACGTGAATGTATAAAAACAATTTGTGTAAATTGACAGAACAATTTTTGAATCGAAATCCAATTTAACCCTACATTAACCCAATATTTGTGTAAAACACGAAATAAGAAAAATCGTATAGTTTTCTTCCTCAGATCAAAGTGCGATGCCAACTCCAAATTAGTTATTAATTTCAGTTTAAAATTTCGTAGTCAAAAATGTTACCAAATTAAGTGACTGGAGAGGTGATGTCAAAATCGTCACGACTGTAACATATACCTGTGAATATGTAACGCAATCTGCGACAAAATACTCACGATTCTGATAATTATGTTGTTATATTTAATACCTACATTTTACCTTACATTTTGCACCTTAATCTTAAGTTTTTCTTTTCCCTTTAGATATTGTTACGTGTTTGATATCCATACAAATACTTCAGATCTTAAATTCGTTGATTAAGGGTCGTGGTAACACTTACTCGATACTTTATTAACTAATTAATAATTAACAACAATAACTGAATGAAGGACTTAACTACAATCACAATTAAACACTTAGAAATCGCTACTTTAATCTCTAACCTATTTTCTCTTTAATTCCATTTTAAGACTGAACTCCTGGATCTGTTATCTGCCTTATGTATCCATCCATGTATGGTCTAGAACTTTCCTGAACATTTCCGACCCTTCTCTAACAGTTCTAGTTCCGTCTTTATAAATCTAGACTGACTATTTAATTCAAGTTTAATACCAGTTTCGCCATCTCGGGGCCACCTCTGAAACCAGTTACACAGTTTAAATGCGTAACAATATGTTACCTATTGGCAGTAATAATTTTTTATGATATTGATAAGAATAACGTATAAAAAAACATGATTCAATTAAAACGTACAATAAATTGTCTATTTTCTAATAACATTTTTGATTTCTTCAGAGGAGGAATTTTGTCCAATACAGAAACATGAATGAATGTGTGGTACCTATGTTACTCATTTTGTACGAACAAATTTATTATGGTATAAAAAGAAAATTACATGACTTATTTCATGTCGTAGGTATGTGAATGTCAATATTTATACATTCAACAACAGGATAAAATGGCATTTTTGCACCTGTGCTTATACTGTGAAATGAAATTTCGACACTTCAAACACATTTTTTAGTTACCCACCTTTTTTACATCAGCAAATAGTTAAGATCGCATTACTATCTGGAACGGCGGGAAAGTATTTTACTAAATTGGTATTACAGTATGGTGTTATCGTGGTCAATATTTCCAGTCATGTTTTAAAATGTCTGGTCGCTAAGGTCTCGGATTTAGACTATTTAACCATGTGTGATAATATTCCAGTAGAGATAATACATTTTGCATTATTGTAGCGTAATCCAATTTAATCAGGCATAATACTGCGAATACGGTAAATGTAGCAGATATGCATAAGTGTACACATATATACTGGTTGTAATTCAATTATTACACTAAGAAAAAGACCATTAATACAACTAAAATACACAGTTTTTGCGGTTACTTTATTAAATTAAATAATGCCAATAATGTCAGTAGGTAATGAAATAGTGTCCATTTAGTATATTAATACAATCCCAAAAATATTTTATTTCAAAATTTTTACCATACTTTTTTTAACATACCACACTGTCTTTTAACCCTTTAACGCTCAGTGATATAGCTGTCATACCAGATTAATAATAACGTCGCCATTTTCCGCATTAATCTTGATCCGTATAGTCTTGAAAATATTTCTTATCTTACCTGCCTGAAAAATCGCCATATTATTGGTGCTCATCATAGTTCATTTTTAATTTTACGGTTATTGCTCAGTAGAAGTTGTGTCGTTGGTAACAATATGAGAAATTATATTCAGGCTGCTCATCAATATGCCCTAAAGCCCATAACTGCCCTATGTCAGCTTCCACCAGGTATTATTTTTGTCACAAACAACAAAGTTATGGAATTCGTTGTGCAATGTTTCCTAAACATTATTCTCCTCGGAACTTTAACATCATATTCTTTTATAGATACCAATAATGTTTTATAGATACCATTTAGTGTTAAATAAAATGATTAAGTTTAATTAACATAACATAACATAACATAAACATAAAATACCACAAACATTAGACAACCCCCGAATCCAAAGCAGAAGCTGCACGGGCGAAGGATACACTTATGAAAAAACGCGGACACACAGCTATTCCCATCGACATTGCCAATGCCGGTGGCGGGATTCGAATCCGCATGACAATGGAGACATTATCTAGTCACACTCGCCATCGCGAGTCCTAAGCTAAGTACTCCACTTACATTTGATACAATTTTTTTTTCTGTTTGATATAACTTTTTTCCTACCTTGTATAACTTCAAAGGGATAATCCATTTATATTAGGATTATTGTTTAGAGAAAATAAGGTAAATTTTTTTGAAAACCGTATTGAGTTACAGGTTAATAAAAAACTGCACACTCTGAATAAGTTAAAAGCGTTTGCACCTACGAAGAAAAGTTTCGTGATAAGTGAAATGCGATAAAGGTTGAAGGGTACTTTAATCCTGTATAAAAAAAATATAACATTTTTCCATTAATGTAACCGTTTCTGGTAAAGAGCTGTTCAACGTATTCTCAGCGGGTGTAGTGACTTCCACTATTTCCAGAGGTACAAGCATAAATGGTGTTTCATTGTTTTTTTTTTGTTGACGTTTTTGACTTATTATTGACTGTAAATTGTATACATGTAAAAACTTCTATAGAATAGAAATAATAAAAATTTCGAGAGTACATTCCAGTGAATATGTTAGTTTCACTTGTGTTTGTTATATGCAGTGTGGAATAAATATTTTTTATACAGAAAATTTAAAAATAACGACATCACATTTTGGGTGATGATATCATCGAGAGTATTTTAATTGGAACTAGACATTTTTTATAAGATTTAGATAGACCTCATTTCCCTATTCAATCATATGCTAATAAAATACTGTTTTGGGAAATCAAGTAAACAATAAAAATATTTAAAAAAAAATAATTTGACTGGGAAAAAATTGTTTCCTCTATATAAAAAAATAGTAATTTTGCCATGGCTTAGTCTACATGAAAGTTCTGTTTTTTCAATCTAGAGATGAATATGATAATGTAAAATTTATGATTTTTTAAATTAATATGCTTAACTAACTAAAATAATAATATAATAATAATATTCATTTACATATGTCAATATAACATTTTTAATACATTGTTTAGCAACATGTTAAATTGTATAAGAGAAAAATAAAATTCAAAATGCCGAAAGAAATATAACAAATTAAGTACTACCTAACAATTTTTATAAGAGTGTAAATAATAAGCTCACAAAGACAATGAATGTCTGTGGTGAGTTTGTATCTCCCGCGAACATCTGAAGTAAAGCATTTTCTTAAAAGTAAAGAACTTGTAGAGAAACAAGAATTACATCATATTCGCAAGTAAAAAATGTAATAGACATTATTCATCTTAACATAATTATACCTAATTAAAAGATTATGAAAATAAAAGTACAATTGAAAAAAAATAAATAAAGAAATATCTGTATTAAAGAGGCTGTAGGTAAGTTACCAGGTAAGTATATTTAAAAGTAGATGAAAGAAGAAGTTGATGAGATACCTAATAAATAGATAGTTTCAGACACAAATGAAAGAAAGAAGGGTTAAGTTAAGACCATCATATTTCAAACAACCGAGATACAGTACATTCTTAAATGATAAATTGTTTATGAAATGCGCCCATATATTTCTGATATTATTGTTAATTTGGATTTATATTGTGTGAAATATTTAATTTATTTTGTATCTAATTTTATGTAAATATAAATTATTGTAAAAATTAGAAGGTTAACAAAAATCTATTTTTTTTCAAAGATAAACATAAAAAATTAAGAGAAACCACAAAGTCTGCACTTTTTTTCTTTTTGAAACATTCTGCCTATTTAAATTGATGTTTATGTAGAAACCAATAGTATTAGAAAAAAATAAATACTACAATATCATGTAAGTCTAAATTGTAGAACAAAAACGTTTTAAAAGAAAGCAAATTATAATTCCACTTTCCTATTTACCATTTTTCTACACCCTTTATTAGTGACAACAATAATTCAACTTAGGTGTGACCTGGGATTGACGAGGTCGTTTCTAACAATAACCGCACATTAACAGATTTTTTGACATTAAAATATAATTGTTAGGTCTACCTACTATTAGTACTAACATGTTTTAACACTAAGTGATTACTTATATTATTAATAGGGCGGGTCATATGCATTAGATAAATAACAACTAATAAATAAATAATTTTGTTTATCCATTTATATCACAGTATATAATGCAGGAATAGGCCAAATCTGATACATAATTTTGTTATGAAACAAAATGCTGCTTAATAATACATTTACAAAAAAGAAAAACCATAAAAAAATATTATAACGTAGGTAGGTTAATCCCATATGAGTAATTATTCATGATAAGGCAAACAGAAAAATTCTCATAAAATTCCTTTATTAGTGTGACCGGTTTCGTGAACAAGTAAATTACTTCACAATTCCTGTGTCTGAAGATGTGAAGTAATTTACTTTTTCACGAAACCGGTCACACTAATAAAGGAATTTTATGAGAATTTTTCTGTTTGCCTTACCATAAAAAATATTATTTTGATGTATTGTTTATAATGAAGTGATACTCTTTTCTCACTTTTACTAATGCTAACAAGGAATTACAAATTAATATCCACATGTTGTTTCATATGCGGCAATAACATGGTTTGGTTTTCTATGATTGTTAAATTTTTCGAAACTTTTTTAACCAACACACGTGTATCCATAGAAATTATTTTAGGATCTTTGTTTTTTTTAATCATTTATTTAATATCGACCTATTTCTATTACCAGGTGTCACTGGCATATAAATATTAACTTTTATTCTGTGTCGACTGTGTCCTTAACCAGAATCATTTCTTTGTATTGTTTTGAAGTGGAATCGTCCTCTACATCATTATCTCTTATAACTGTTTTACACCAACAACTTATTTATGAATTAAATCATGAAGTCGCTTCATGAAGAAATTGGATAAGTGTAATGTAACAAATTTGATATCAAATAAATTCATGAATTTCTTTGTGAACTTATTGATGGATTAGAGCATGTTATATTTTTCGTCAATTTTTACATGAATTCCGGATGTACCACCTGGTGAAAAGTGGCAAGTGAGGTTATAGTTAATTATTGATATTTGAATGCATTATTATTAATGCAAAGAACGGCGTAGTTTTACATTTTTGTTATCATAAAATAGCAACAAAATGAGTGATTTTCAAGAGACAGACAGAACTAATAATCTAACCTCAAAAAAAATTGCTATTTATTTAGTGTAAGTGTAAAATGAAATCTTTTTTGTAAAGAAACCCATGAAGAAGTTTATGGAAAAATTAATGAATTTATTAATAAATAAATTGTCAGTGTAAAACACTTATTAGTCAGTTTTAAAGGCATATTCTGTAGTGGATTAGGGATGACAGTTGATCATTATGCTAAATTAGGATGTTGTACTACCATCCTTTTCTTCTTGGTACTCGTAATACCCTACTTAGTACGAGGTATCAGACAAAAGTAGTACAATCTGTAACTTGACCTTTAGGTTCTCGCCAAATCATAGGCAGAGCAAAAGCAATTAAACGCCCGCTTCCACATAACCAACTGCGAATATTTTTCGCACCATAGCTGTAACATATATGAGTTGTCCAATTTTGCAACCAAAATGTAACTGGTATGCCTTCTTAATTATGGGAGCGATACTACGTTTTTGACTCACAAAAGTCACTTCATCATAAATGTAACAAAAGTCATCTAATTTTTTGCACAATCTCGTAGCATCTTATCTAAATAGCATTACTTGAGTTCAAGAATTAACACTTCTGAATTACATAGGGGTACAAACACGACTAAGAACTAGTAATATTTTTAGATACTAGAAAACAGGTATTAACACACCAAGTATTCCTAATAGTAAATATAAATAAATTTATGATACTACCAAGCAGATCCCCGCATACATTATACATCATCTACTTGGTCTGGTCTAGTTTAGGATTGTCTTGCGGAAGGACACGTCTGTCTCTCTCTCTCTCTGATATTTCTCAAATAGTCTTTGCCAGGAAAATATAACAGATTTACAAAAAAATTTAAAATTAGCTTGTGTTAATAATATAAAAATTAACAAATCTAAATCTGTTCTATAGCCAGTAGTTTCAAAACTTAAAACGGAAAGGTTATTTGGTTGTACTTTTAAAATTGATAATTAATTACCAAAATGTACCATAATATTATCTTAATAATTACTATTCGATAAAGATACCGCCAGCTCATTTTATACGAACTTTTTAATAAAATAAGATATTGATTATGGCGATATGGTGAATCTGGAGTGGGTTGGAACCTATGACGTGAAGATAACACTGACGTAGTTTTCCACGAAACACCAAAATACTATATACTGCACTTAACGCAACTTCTCCAATCAAGTTGGCATATTCAGGAGATGATTAAAACTAACAGTTAGTTTTAATTGTCTTCAGATAATGCCACCTTGGTTGGCGAAACTCTCGTCAAATGCACTATATAGTGTTTTGGTGTTTCGTGGAAAACCACGTCAGTGATGTGGTGATTGATTAAAATAATTTCATTAGTAGATCATTTCGTGTGATTCTACGTGTGTGCTAGTCACTTTTCATTTAAGTAAGACTCTTTTTATTATGTTTACAAAAAAAAACACCTTTAGACTTACAGTCTAAAAAATACTTTTCTTTTTTTTTTTGAAGAATTAGGGAAATAAGGGTTTTCCATCTCGCAAGGAGAATGTTGTTTTATATCCTAAAATAAATAATATCTCAAGTTTCGCATAAACTTTTCAGTTCAGCATTTTCGTTTAAAATTTAATAAGAGATTACTATTCAAACTTCGGTGAGCCTTGAACAATATAGGTATGTAAACATTCGATATCTGATAGAAAGTACACATCAGTAAAACAAACGGTTCTGTGAAATTTTCCACATGTATTTCTTACCCAGAAAGTAAATGCATAACAAATCGATCATACATGGTGTTTAAAAAAGTTAATCGTGCGATCCACTAAATAATTAAACTAAGCACCATTAAAATTAGTTCTGATAGAGGAAGTTGAAATAAAAAGTCTGTCCTTTGAGTAACAACACATAATTATTTGATTTGTTTATTTATTTGTTTTATTACAATATCCAACAGACCGAGGTCCATTTACAGAAAAGGGGAGATACAACAAAAAGCGCAGATACAATCAATAATATGTAAATAAAGACAGGGAGAAAATATTTGATGTGGCCATCAAATACCTTTCTTATATCAGTATATATCATCCTGACTTAAAAAAATGATTCTATTTAATTATTCACTTACCTCAATTAAATTTCATTAAAATTTTTAAATAATTAATTATCAGCGTCCTTCGGTACAGTCAATAATAATTCATGTCATATATTTTAATAATTTCTTCTTATTGACATTGACATTTTTGTAACTAAATTAGACATTTCAAATATCAAACTGTTAAATTTATTCTAACCCCATTTTATGAGGCCAAATGTGTAAAATATTTCAGTTTACATCAATTTCATTTAAGTACTTAGAAAATAAATTTTATTAGCTTGATATTGTAGACATGATAATCTTCTTTATAATCTTCCATCAAGAATATATTTTTTTGTAAAGGCAAATACAAAAAAGTTTGGATCCCATGGACCTCCTTTCAGCTGGCCAATTTTGCTCATCACCGAATTTATCATTGTCTTGTGTACCAAATTTGAAAGATTTATCTCAAAAACTGTGGCTGCTATCGCGATACTATAGACATGCCGACAGATTTTTTTTCCATAAAGTTATGTGTTTTCATTATAATTCGTCAAATTTCGTTAAGAAATTCAATAAAGATTTTTAATTTTTTTTCCAGAAATTCTACCTTTTTTCTTCTTTCATTCATTAGATTTCTTCTGGTGGTACCATATTCACCAAATTTAATGTGTCACCTAAAATGTTGTTGAAAATCTTAACTACCAAATTTGAGAAGTCTGCCATTAGTACTTTTTGAGTTATCGCGGATACACACATACACACACACATACCTGTTCGCCAATATTTGCGACACCTCGACATAGGCCGCACATGTGGCATCTTTTAAACTGTACATATGGTAAATATAGCGGCAGAGCCACATGTCTGTAGCTCTTCTCCGTTTATTGATACACTCCATACAACTCTAGAAACAGAAATACCGACTTGGGACACCTGGTGTCATGTTAATAGCAATCCATACCGTGGGTATGAAACAGCCATAAATATTTATGAACATGTAGAGTGTATGATTGTGTAATCAAAATACATACTTATGGCAAATGGTGCCACAAGTAGGCACAACAAAATTACACATTTAGATGTATATGATTGTGTTACCAAAATACATGCTTACGACAAATGGCGCCACAAGTAGGTACAACAAAATTACACAGTATCTTTGTGTTTGAAGAATATCCACTAAGACCATGTTGCAATAAACGGTAAAATCCAATTTAAAACTAGAAATAGTTACAAACAATTTTTTTTCATTGGCATTGGTCAATTCATTTTTCTTTTTTTTTAATTTTTGGTACATAAATATCAGCTTTAAATGTCAAAGGAAAAGTCGGAAGTTGGTTTTCAACAGAATGTTACATAAAGTGGAAAAACTATTAAAAAATGCATATTTCTAACGTTTCGAAAATTTAATCTGTTTCTTTTTTTTTTTAATCTGTTTCCTCCCTCACAGTTTTTAGATCGTTTTTTTGTAATGTGTAGAATTAATTCTACAGATATAAGGTGTTTCAAAAAACATGCATGAACGCACAGCTCAAAATTCGCAATAAAAAATAACAGAAAAAGTTCCTATAAACGTGTCCGGAAACGCTTCGTTACTGAGGTACAGAGTGTTAAAAGATACAAAAGATCGTTTTTCCTAAAAAAACCTAAAAATTGCTTGGAAAGCATTAGTTGAAACTTAGAGTAAGTATGTACAGCACAGGAAGTAATTTTGTCACAAACGAATTTAATTTATTTCCATCATAGGCGTGCTTATGGGTAATATCAGTAATATTGCTGTAAAGAATAAGGTACGCCACTGTGTTTTTGTTATTTTCATTAAGGCTGGGAATTTTCCAGATTTTAGTATTCGAATATTCGTTCGAAAAAATATTCGAATATTCGAACTATTCGGATATTCGAATATTCGGATTATTCGAATTATTCAAATAGGTATTCGAATTATTCGGATATTCGAATATTCGGATATTCGAATTATTGGAGTATTCGGGTATTCGAATAATTCGAATTATTCGAATATTCGAATACTCAAATAATCCAAATTATTCGAACAGGCATCCGAATAATCCGGATCCTCGAATATTCATTATTAATAGGTATAGCACTGAATACTAGTGAATAGTGAATACTCTATTTGAGTATTTGGTTGGATAGACCACAATAATAGTCGTGACGTAATCCACTAAGCAGGCAATTTGATTTGCATTCCATACCCACAATAGGGTATGTCTGCTGTACATGTGCTTTAAGGGTCAGAATTATTTAGTTGTATTTTATTTTAGGATTGAGGCGCTATTGTTCACATTTAACTATTGAAGCTTATAAAACGAAAACAGAGCTAGTTTATTATACTTCTGTGTCATAACTATTTTTCCTTTTCGAAAAAAATAAGTGCTCAAAATTAGAATGTTTTTAAAAAAGACGCAGATTGTGAAGGTAAAACAAATACATGAAAAGTCAATAGTTAAATATTTACAGGTTTTCTAAAATTTAAAATTTAATTTTAACCCCTGCCTTAGTACAGTAAGAATAAGGTCGAGGCGAGAAAGGGATGGAATTGTTTGACTGGTAGTAAAACGTGCCACTAATGTGGTCTATTTATATATTTGGATTTTAGAATAGGTACCTAACTATACCTACTATCTACCTACTTTGGTTGGATGCATACTGCATACCTATTCGTACATAATTTAATATAGTTTAATATTCAAATATAATCGAATATTCGAATACTCGAATATATTCGAGTATTCGAATATCCGAGTATTCGAATATTCGAATAATATCCCATTATAATAATTCGTATTCGAATACTCGAATATTCGAACACTCGAATTATTCGTACTCGATTTCCAGCCTTAGTAAGAACCTAACTGCATTCGACTAATTACTTAGCTTATTCTTTTATGCTCATTTCAAATATTACATTTTAAAAATTTTGTTGTTTTTGGGATATACTAAATGGATATTTTTTATGTAGCTTATATAACTCCGTTTTGGTTAATAATTAATCGATTCAGTAATGTAACTGAAACACACCTACTGAATATCAAATCTGTATATGTGGTTCATATGCTGTGGCTTAAGACAAAATTAGGCATAACTGACAAAACACTCTGTATATTGGTAATGAAGGTTGTAAAAAAAGCTTTATCCCTATATTTTTCAAAAAAGTCTACTGACAAAGTTACAGCGATTGTATGTTACTTTTGTTCAATCCTGTATATAGGTTGTGCGATTTAAATAAAATAATTCCTATATTACTCTGTGTACTCGTAGTTTATAGAATCATCACAGTGAAATACGTCAGACAAATATCCTCGTAAAATTTTATCCAGTCATGGAACTTGGAACAGACAAATGATAGTGGCCAACCTGCTAGTCATAATAATATACTAACTAAGGTAAATTGAGTAGTGATGAGAGGTATGAAACTTCTCGTATGGTCCATAACCTATGGCATACTGAGGAGAACAAATAAGTTCGAAACCTATGTCTGGTTAGGAATTGACAAATGATATTGGTTATCGATCTATCATGATTTGAAGGTGTAATCGAATGCAAATCGGGGTATTTGCCCGCTGAGTAGTTGTTTCATTCAAATCATATTTAATAACAGTAGTTTAGTCCACCTGGGCTAGAGGTCGCCGCTCTCGGTACTTGCTTCGCAAGTCGCTATCCACCACAGAGACATCTATGATGTCTGTCGGATAGTAGCATTTAGACCATACAAGAAGTTTCATACCTCTCACCACTACTCAATTTACCTTAGTTAGTATATGACTAGCAGATTGGCTACTATCATTTGTCTGTTCCATAACATATGGCATACTGAGGAGAACAAATAAGGTCGAAACCGGTTTATGGCTGGTTAGGAATTGACAAATGATATTGGTTATCGATCTATCATGATTTGAAGGTGTAAACCAATGCAGGTCGGGGTATTTGTCCGCTGAGTAGTTGTTTCATTCAAATCATATTTAATAACACTAGTTTAGTCCACCTGGGCTAGAGGTCGCCGCTCTCGGTACTTGCTTCGCAAGTCGCTATCCGCCACAGAGACATCTATGATGTCTATCAGATAGTAGCATTTAGACCATACGAGAAGTTTCATACCTCTCACCACAACTCAATTTACCTTAGTTAGTATAGGACTAGCAGGTTGGCCACTATCATTTGGCTGTTCCATAACCTATGGCATACTGAGGAGAACAAATAAGTTTGAAACCGGTCTATGTCTGGTTAGGAATTGACAAATGATATTGGTTATCGATCTATCATAATTTGAAGGTGTAATCCAATGGAGGTCGGGGTATTTGCCCGCTGAGTAGTTGTTTCATTCAAATCATATTTAATAGAAATTTAATGAAAAAATTTTCATAAAAATTTATTCACTATAGACGGGTTCTGAGGTAAAAACCTAACTGTACTCGACTAACTACTTAGCTTATTATTTTCCGCTCATTTCAGATATTACATTTTAAAAATTTTGTTGTTTTTGGGATATACTAAATGGATATTTTTTATGTAGCTTATATAACTCCGTTTTGGTTAATAATTAATCGATTCAGTAAAGTAACTAAAACATACCTACTGAATATCAAATTTGTATACGTGGTTCATATGCTGTGGCTTAAAACAAAATTAGACAAAACTTACAAAACACTCTGTATATTTGTAATGAAGGTTGTTAGATTGAAATAATTTGGTCCCAAATAACCTATGGGTTAGTTCTTACTACCGAAAAGAGAACTAGAAATTGCTTCGGAAAAATTAAAAAAATATAGGTTTTAATGGAAACGTGGAAGACGTCATATCTAAAAAACCACTAATGAAGAAAATGTATTTATATACGCATCAGTATAAAAAAACTTTATCCCTATTGGCATTTTTCAAAAAAAGTCTACTGACAAAGTTACAGCGATTGTTTGTTACTTTTGTTCAATCCTGTATATAAGTTGTGCGATTTAAATAAAATAATTCCTATATTACTCTGTGTACTCGTAGTTTATAGAATCATCACAGTGAAATACGTCAGAAAAAAATCTTCGTAAAATTTTATCTAGTCGTTTATATTTTTGAGGAAGATACATTTTAGATGACTCAAATTTTTACATAATATCAGCAAAGCTATTTTATAGTACAAACAATTCTGTAGAAACTATTAAAACTTATCGATGATTTTTCAGTGCATAATAAATAGATAGACCCAATGTAAAGGGCGAAATTTGTAAATAAATTAAATTAAAAATACTATATGTGTGGGTACATACACAATCACCTTATTAGATCAGCTTACTGGAAATAGTCGAAACTCGCGATTTAAAACACACATAGTGTAACCGTCTTTTGGCGGAATAGAGAGAGATACGCATGTGTAGTTTAATGTGTGTATCTTAACAGATATAAAGACCGCATTGTGGTATTTATTTATTATTCGCGATTGAAGCGCCATCTATCCGTGAAGCTTCTGGTGCCACAGTGATAGCATTGTGTGTACCACATACTAAAATCCGCATTGTGGATACATACACACGAAAAATTGAAAGTAGGTATAGATCGACTTGGTTTGAGATGAAGAGTCCAAAAAACATGATTTACTCTGTGGCAACGCTTGTATGGTACCATAAAATTGAACAGGTGCCAGACTACAGCTCCTTGCACGCACATGGTGCCATAGGGAATGTAAAACATACACATCCACACACACACACACACGTATCCACACACATGCACCGACAGACATCATTCGGAAAATAGTCAGAATGGAGTCAGGAGGGTTCAAAACGTATATATCAATCCACATTTTGAGGTTGAAAAAAAATCACGATTACTATACTTCCTTATATTAAGTATAAGAAAGTAAAAAAAGAAAGAGTAGAAATACAAACAAATTATGTAACATGGCATGGTAATAAAAGCAAAGAAATGTTTAAAAGTAAATAATATATACACAAATATATACATATTACATATACATATGTACAGATATTGTCTGAACGTTATTTGTGGTATTCTCTAAATTTTTCTTTTTCTTCTTTTGGGACTTACTTACCACATGAATTATTCTTCGTTATCTAAAAAATATAGTTAGTTACCCAGTATGTGCCAGTATGATACTGGAAAAATAAAACTCTGCACTTGTGACTACGTTATAAGATTAGTCAGAGAATGTTTTTTGACAACTAATATGAGACACAAAAATAATAATATAAATTCCCTAACGTTTCGGAAAACGATTCTGTTTCCTTTTTCAAATTTATTTATATTCTTTTAGAATATGTCAAGCATGAAACTTGACATATATGTTATTTGTTTATGTAATATCCATAGATACATAGAACTGTTGACACTTAAAAATTTTAATTTTGTTCTATTCTTCTTTTAACGTCGGTAACCATGTTGTACCAAAATCTGCAGAGCAATGGGATAAACATGTTTCTTCATTCAATAATATTATTGCCGATTTCTTAATTTTTCTTTTCTTGCTGGATGCTTCTTTCATTAAAATTTTTGCCGAATCCCAGTTTATTCCATGTCCATTTTCCCAAACATGTTCGCAAATTTTCGATTTTTCAATTTCACTCAACATTATTATAGTTGGAAAATATTTTGAAGAAAGGAGATTTTATTATTATATCGGTTCTTGAAGTATGAATTAAAAATGTGTTTCTGTGTCTTCTCACTTTAGCTCTTCTCATTAAGTCTATCACAGATGAAAGTAGACAGAAGAATGTCATGTAGATATCCTCGTGAATGATAACAACCAAATGTTTTAAAGTGTAAATTTTTTAGGAATTGCCATTGAATGTTGTCAATTGCTGTAATGTAACAGTTATTATAAATTGGACTCCAAAGAATTGAGGAATATTTCAATTTAGATCTTACTAAAAATTGAACAAAAATTTACATAAATGAATATTATAGAATTCTTTGATGTTTCTTAACACAAATTATAATGTTTTAAAATTGTGATTCTGGCGTTATGAGAAGTAGCATTATCCTGTTGAAATATAGCTTGGTTAAGCTGAATTTAAACCAGGGTCATATGGGTGGAAGTACGCGTGTTTTTCCAACAATATCGCTTGGGTCAAACCCTGCGTAGTGCATGGGCGGACCTGGCTCGAGTTACATTCTTTCCAAATACAGATAAAACCCCGAAGGTCCCTGAACTCCTTTACGGGCCTCGTGTTGATATTTTACATTATTGTAGTCAAGTGGTTTAGTAATTATCGGTTGTGTAATACAGCGTCGACCAATATTCAGGATATAAAAGTAAATTGCGCATACTAATGACCGTATTCGCACCTTCGTGGTTTTATCTGCATGTGTTATACGTTATAAATTCGTTCCCCACAACAAAATGGGGGTACAACAAAATTGCTTCTATAAACATTGATCAGAATATCCTCTGGTATCGGTAATTGACCTTCGTAGCAAAAATGGGCCGACATTATATGAGTGATAAAAAAAATAAGTTTCTATTAACAGACTAAAAGTGATATAAACACCAATTAAATTACACCATGTTATTACAAATTAAATTAACAAATGCATATTATCCGCTTTATTATATTAAACTAGTAACAATACTGTCCATTTCTATCATAAGGAAGTGTTAACAATTTAGTTGTTGTAATCAGTTTGTAACATTATGTATTAGCATTGCAGTTCATGCTATTGAATTAAAAAAAGTGTCATGTAATTATAATAATGTATTACAGTAACACATAATTTTTATTGTAAGGCACCGCATCTAGATAATAAAATAGATCGCCGCAATCTAAACAGTAAAACAGCTGTTTCATTTTTTTAAATTTTAGAAAGTGGAAATAATGATATTCGACGAAAAAATAATGTTGTCCAAATAATTCTGGAAAACAGAGGAAGTGGAAAGGGCCAAAAAGATGTATGATTTTGAGTCTCTTAGAGAAAGATTAATCACCCTATACCATAAACTATTCCTGGAGTGAGTTGGAACCTTTGATGTGAAGATAACACTGACGTAGTTTTCCACGAAACACCAAAACACTATACCGGGTAAGTCACGAATTGCGCTCGCCCCGATATCTCCTAAAATATTTGGAATAGAAAATTGAAATTTCGAGGGCTTATTATACGACTAAAATGCCATCTTTTCAATAAAAAATCAAGTTTGGTGCACATCCGGTTTGACCGGAAATGCCCACAACTTTCGATTTTTAAATGAAACACCCTATATATTTTTACATTTTTGGAATCTAGAGGAAATTTCGAATACAATACATCCATTTTGGTCACTTTTTGATAAACATTAAAAATTTTATTAAAAAAATCTATTTCTGAATCCAGAGTGCTGTGGTGCCCAAAATATATTTTAGTTTGTGTGCTACGTTACTATAAAAATAAAAAGAGCAATATGATTGCATTACTTAATTGTCTAGAGGCGTTTAAAATTTTTAAATGTGATTTTTACCCACTAACTCGGTTTTTTTAAATGGGAAGTTAATCGTCCACCAACATTTTTAAATACCCCATTTTCATACGAATCTAATGATACCAAAATTTTGAAAATCCGCTCAGAAATATTTGAGATTTCAGCCAAAATACAATGCAACCAAGCTTTTAGAAACATGCGGCTAATAGATTAGTGGGCTTTGGAAACTAAAATGACACATTTCTGTTTAAAATCTGGTAACCTAATAACATTGGAAAAATCATAGTAGCCATTGAATGTAATAAAACAATATCAGCTGCCAGACAGACTCGTGTAGTTATAGGCAATCTTGAGCTATCAAACATTTAATAATTGTGAGCGCAAAGAACGTTACAAGTAAGTTTAGCATAGGTATGTGGAGGTAAACACAATTACATCCACAAGGAAATTAGCAACAGAATGCGACATCAGTACGGTTTTCAGAGTTTTATTTAAATGAACATAAATATCGGGCCTATAGATAAATAAAAATCAATTCCGTTTGAACAATTAAACTTAAACTAGGTAACAGTAGGTATCCATATTAAAATAATTAATATAATTAAACCATAAATTGACATTATAGATATTGTTCAAAATGTCCACCATTTTTTTCTATACACAATTCGGCTCTGCGTACAGTTGCTTGAATGGCTCTACGCAATTCAGCCGGCGTTATTTCATTAAGAGCCCGTACAACTTTATTTTGCAGCTCTTCACGGGTATTTGAAGAAGTTTTATAAACTTTATTTTTGAGAGTGCCCCATACATAATAGTCGAGGGGTGTTAAGTCAGGTGACCTAGGAGGCCACCTGATATGACCTTGATTTGCGATAAGGCGTTCACCATACAAGTTGTTTAAATATTCCATCACTCTTCTGGAATTATGTGGGGGAGCACCATCTTGTTGGAAAAACAGTTTTTGTAAATAGGCAAGAGGAAGTAAGTCAAGAAATTCTGCTGTCTGGTTTTGTAAAAAGATTAAATATCGTTCGCCAGTAAGTGTTCCATCAAAAAATATGGGTCCAATTATTCGATCTCCAAGTACTCCAAGCCAACAGTTAAACCCAAATCTTTCCTGAATATTCCCCCGCCCTACCAACCTCGGATTTTCTTGAGCCCAGTACCTAGTATTGTTTCTGTTAAACATACCTTGGTTCGTAAATCTACTTTCATCTGAATATAAAATATGAAAAGGAAAACCTGGGTTTTGTTGTACTGCATTTAAGAACCAGTTGCAATATACTAGCCTCCTGTCTTTATCATCTCCATAAAGATGTTGGTGTATTTGGTATTTATAAGACCGAAACTTATGTTTCTTTAAAATTCTGCAAATCGAAGACTGACTAATGTCGCATTCCGTTGACAGTTCCCTTGTTGATGTTGTTGGGTGTACCATCACAAATCCTAATACATCAATTTCTTTGTCCTCACTTACAATAAATGTTTGATGGTCATCTTGTTGATCGGGTTCGTTTCTTAATTTTTGTTCCACTCGGCAAACAAGTGTCTGCTTAGAGGACGTCTGTTGGGATATCGTTGCTGATACAGTCCTGCAGCTGCAGTTGCATTTTTGTGACACTCTCCATATATCAGTAACATATCGACCTTTTCACTTCTACTAAAATTATTCATTTTCTTTAATTTTTGCTCAAAGAGATTTCCGCAACGCTTTATTTTTTATCTGTCTGACAGCTGAGATTGTTTTATTACATTCAATGGCTACTATGATTTTTCCAATGTTATTAGGTTACCAGATTTTAAACAGAAATGTGTCATTTTAGTTTCCAAAGCCCACTAATCTATTAGCCGCATGTTTCTAAAAGCTTTTTTGCATTGTATTTTGGCTGAAATCTCAAATATTTCTGAGCGGATTTTCAAAATTTTCGTATCATTAGATTCGTATGAAAATGGGGTATTTAAAAATGTTGGTGGACGATTAACTTCCCATTTAAAAAAACCGAGTTAATGGGTAAAAATCACATTTAAAAATTTTAAACGCCTCTAGACAATTAAGTAATGCAATCATATTGCTCTTTTTATTTTTATAGTAACGTAGCACACAAACTAAAATATATTTTGGGCACCACAGCTCTCTGGATTCAGAAATAGATTTTTTTAATAAAATTTTTAATGTTTATCAAAAAGTGACCAAAATGGATGTATTGTATTCAAAATTTCCTCTAGATTCCAAAAATGTAAAAATATATAGGGTGTTTCATTTTAAAATCGAAAGTTGTGGGCATTTCCGGTCAAACCGGATGTGCACCAAACTTGATTTTTTATTGAAAAGATGGCATTTTAGTCGTATAATAAGCCCTCGAAATTTCAATTTTCTATTCCAAATATTTTAGGAGATATCGGGGCGAGCGCAATTCGTGACTCACCCGGTATACTGTACTCGACGCGCATTTCGCCAACCAAGTTGGCATCATCTGGAGATGATTAAAACTGAAAACTACGTCAGTGTTACCATAGACTATTATGAATTTCTATAATAACCACATATTGTGAGTAACTTGCCGTAATGGAAACAAGGTTCCAGCACGGGTTTTTTTGTGAATGTATGGGGTGGTATTACACTGGCCAATTTAACTTTTGTAACACAGTTCACACTACTGCTTTTATATTGTTAGTACCTCCCTAATAACTGAATAAATATCCAACAAGTCCTAATACTATTTTTGTGTGAACACAATAGACCCTATTATATTACCAGGTAATAAATCTTATGATTGGTCGGCAATTTTAGAGGAGCCAGTTAAAGTAAGGTGGGACATTTTCAGTATCAGTCGTGTTTTGACCTTCCAAGTGCCCAATTCTGTCTATTAGAAAGTGTTTTCGTTTGTCTTAACTCTGTTAAGACAATAATGTCCAGTCAAAAAGGAACTGAAGAATATTCCAAAAAAGAAAAACAAAAATCAAATATCCGAATTCGCCATCAGCCTTAAGACCTGTTCCTCACAATGCATCAGACTTACCAGTGTCAACTGTGCCTTTAGATTGGCAAAATATTATTTTGGGAGGTAATGGAAATAGTAACGACTCTTCAGACAGCCCAGACCAGTGTGCCCACCCTTTGTATATTCCAGAAAGTTTAAGTGACCTTCATTTAATTGCTCAACATAAATTGAATGATTTGGTAAGTGACTTGGGGCTGTCAAAACAATAAGCAGAACTTTTTGGTTCCCGACTTAAGGAGTGGAACTTACTGGCTAAAGAAACAAAGATTACGACTTTTAGAAAAGGAAATGCAACATTTTTCGCATTTTATAATATGGAAAAAAGCACTATGCGCATGTATTGATATTGATGGTTTAATGCAGGAACTTAATATCGAGCATTCCCCTTCTGTGTGGCGTTTATTCATAGATTCCTCCAATACAGTTTGAAAACTGTATTACTACATAATGGAAATTTAAAACCATCTATACCAATTGCCCATTCAGTAACAATGAAAGAGGATTATGACAGTAGAATCACCATTTTAAATAAAATTAATTTCAACAAATACAAATGGCAAATATGTGGGGATTTAAAAGTAATTGCCATTTTAGTTGAGCCTCAAGGAGGCTTTACAAAATATTTCTGTTTTCTTTGTTTGTGGGACAGTCGGACAGTAAAAGAACATTATATGAAAAGAACTTGGCCGAAAAGGAAAGAATTTGAACCAAGAACTAGTAATGTTAATATATGTTCCCTGTAGACCATAAAAATGTTCGTTTGCCACCTATTGTGACGGCTATGAATAAAGTGGGTAAAGTATTTAAATACTTAAGATAACTTTTCCTCAATTAAGTGACGCCAAACTTAAAGAAGGCATTTTATTGGTCCCCAAATTAAAAAATTTCAAGACGATGCAGATTTTAAAGGAACACTCAACAGACAGGAACTCAGAGCTTGGAACTCATTTGTAAGCATAGTCGGATGATATTTAGGGAACAAGAAGGATGAGAACTATAAGCATATAAGCAACTGGTAAGTGAACTTTTATATTCGTACCAAACGCTTGCTTACCGTATGTCTTTAAAAATTCACTTTCTGCGCTCATTAAAATTTTTTTTCTGAAAATTTGGGTACGGTAAGCATCGAGCAAGGAGAAAAATTGCATCAAGATATCAGGACAATGTAAATTCGTTATCAAGGAAGATGTGATCCATGTGATTATTGTTGGTTCTTAAGACGAGACGATTTAACCTCCTTAAAAGAAAGAAAAGAACTGAGTATATGCCTTTCAGAAATTATTCTCTATCTTTGTAGATATATCTATGTAAGCCTAATATATGTCATATACATCACTGATATATAGCAATAACTAGATTAATAAAATTAACAAAAATGTTATTCCTGCCCATAATGTTTTATTAATATAACAAGAAAACTTTACTTATTACGACTTTTTGCTTGTCATTTCTATAATCAGAGGGCTTTATTCTAATAGAATGTACTATTCAGGTACATTTTAAAAAATTTATTAGTTATTATCAATTATTTGATTAGATAATTTCTTTCCTGAAAAACTGAATGGCGACTCACGCCGTCAATGAAACGACGAATTGAGGGTTCTATTATGACTAGAAGTAAACATTTTTAACATCTTATGTAATATTAGTCTTTGTTTCACTTTATCATTAAAATAATACATGTGTACCAAATTTAGCACATAATTAATGTACTAAAATTTGAATATTGTATAATACCTTAGGATAAGAGGAAGGAGATATCAAAAACTGTAAGATATGCAAATAATCCAATAAGAGCTCATGGGTCAATGACAAAAAGTTTAGGAGGGAAAATTTTACCAGGTGTACCACTAAAAATATAAATTCAACTAAAAACTTTATAGTCTTAGACGTACAAATTTTGTATATAAAAGTTATTTTATAACAATCAGACTACAAATTAGTCTACTGGAAACTTATATAGGATATTCAAATTTTTCCTGGCCAAACAAAGTCGAATTTTTTTAAATAGAACACCCTATATATTATTATATTTTTGGTATCCTTGAGAAAAACATTTTTCAAAAATACAAACATGTTGCGGTGTAACCCCAATGCCACATGAAATACAGATTGCTTAACATTCCAAATTTACCCCTTCAAATGCCAAGGATTCCAAAAATATAAAAACCTATAAGGTGTTCTGTTTAACAAATGTGACTTTATTTGACCAGGGAAAATTTCACACATTTTGAATAAATTAGTTTGTAGACCGATTGATATACAACAATTTTCGTATAAGACTATTTTCTGTATCTAAAATAATAAAATTTTTATATTTACTTTATTTTACTACATAAGTGGTACACCCGGTACATGATCCCCACCCAAAATATCACCTTGTATATCATTTTCAGTGAAACTATTTTAGGCCAGGTGGTATCATCAAAGATATATGTGTACCGATTTTTGGATCAATTTCTCGATAACTATGGCAAATAGAAAATGAAATCCAAAATAAATCGAAATGTTTATTAACGCTCCATATCTCGGAAACAATAGCCTTTAAGATATAATATATTCATGTGAACTTTCCCGTAATATCAATTCAGAGATCATATCTTCAAATATTTTAAATTAATTAAGAAACACTCTGTATACCTCAACATCTTGACTAATTTTCTTTCTTGGCAAATTTCATATTTTACCCATTTATTAATTATCTGATTTATTTTTATGTTTGCTTTATTTTGCCTATACTTTTTCGGCGATCTTTTTATGTATTGCGCTAATAAATACATTCAGTAGAGAGTTGATCTAAACGTTGCTTAATCTATTTTCTATTTTCTTACATATAGAATTTGAGTGATTTTAATTGAACTGCAAATTCAATAATGACTTTAATATGACCATTAAATCCTCAAATTATTAATATAAAGATAAGTGACACCCATGATTATTATGACCGATACATAAACAACAATTTGCATGTTTACATATCAATGTATCCAAAACAAACCAGGGACGGCTCCAGGCTCAGCATTTATTGTAATGCTTTTGCATAACTTAAAATTTAGTAGGTATACAAATTTTGTTTGCTTGAGTAATGTATTTTTCAATGCTATTGTGCTGTTGTTATTTTGATCTCTGTTGTTTTTAAGTGAAAAGTGATAAGTGATAAACTTTAGTTTTGTGTTTTTGGGTACTGATTAATAATCGATTTTTAGTTATAAAAATGTATTTAGTGAATATTTATTGAGAAACAATGATTAATAAATGTGTAGTGTGCGGCCAGAAAGGAAAACAACGGGGTTGTTTATTTTTTCACAGGTAAGTAAACAAAACAGATCAGGGTGGGCATAATGCGTGAATGCGACCGTGTGAAAGCTCAAACGTAACTAACATTTATGTTAGCTTTACAAAAAATAGAAAACAACATTTGATTCCGTTTGAACAGTAAAAAAATCCATATTTTATTAAAAAAAGATACTTATACAAAAATCTTTATTTTAACTTGAATGAAAAGTTCATTTTATAGTTAGCTCAGAAACTATAGATGTTTTAAAGTATGTTGATATTTTTTTAACTCAATTTTAAAGGTTGTTATTAAAAAAAATGTGTTTATTTTCAGATTTCCCGAGAATCTGGTGAGAAGAGAAAGTTGGCTGAAACCTCTCAAAATCGAAAATGCTAATAAGTGGCACTAGATGTGTTCAGAATACTTAAAAAAAGTGATTATACTATTAAAAGATCTGAATTAAAAGTCTTGAAAATCAGTACTGTTCTATTTTTTCCCTTGGCAAAGTGTTGCCAGGTTCGTCACACGTAATGTCCGAGTTATTAGAGAATTACACTGAAAATTAATAATCTGAGTGTCACTCATTCATACCTCGTGAAATAATATCAAGTAGATACCTACAAAGCATCAACCGTTTTGTTGATATGTTACTTTTATTGCAGTGATGTAGGTTTGTATATT
This sequence comes from Rhamnusium bicolor, assembly GCA_029963845.1. NCBI lineage: Eukaryota > Metazoa > Arthropoda > Insecta > Coleoptera > Cerambycidae > Rhamnusium > Rhamnusium bicolor. Next base: position 640,666 of record JANEYF010000538.1, on the reverse strand, counting down.
TCAAAGAAATCTCACTTGTTTCAGCATTGAAAATTATATATTCCTTCGCCACCATTAGTACCCAAGATTTAATTAGTGCAGTAATCAAAAAAAAATTGGATCACTGCACGCTATATTTAAAGAACTTAAAATTATCTACAATTTGATGTGCCGAACGTGGCCATTGCTTAGAAAATAAAAACAATAAGGACCAGGGGAGTTTAAAGTGGCGGGCCCTGTATATTTAAATTTAACATTCCTTGCTATCTTGGGTACTAATGGTGGCGAAGGAATTAAATTTTTCATGCTGAAACAAATGAGGTTTCTTTTGAAATATACAAACCTACATCACTGCAATAAAAGTAACGTATCAACAAAACAGTTGATTCTTTGTAGGTACCTATCTACTTGATATTATTTCATGAGATATGAATGTGTAACTACTTAGTATATTATTAGTTTTCAATATAATTCTCTACTAACCTGGACAGTACGTGTGACAAAATGGTGACAGTGTTGCCAGGGGAAAAAATGAAACAGCATTGATTTTCAGCACTTTTAATCCAGATCTTATGATATTATAATCACTTTCTTTAAAGTGTTGTGAACACACGTAGTGCCACTTACTGGTATTTTCCATTTTGAGAGCTTTTGGCCAACTTTCTCTTCTCTCCAGATTCTTGGGAAATCTGAAAATACACACATTTTTTAACAACAACCTTTAAAATTGAATTAAAAAAAATATCAATTGACTTTAAAAGATCTACAATTTGTGAGCAACCTTATGAATGAAATTTCCATTGAAGTTAAAATAAATATTTTTGTATAAGTATCTTTTTTTGACAAAATTTGGATTTTTTTACTGTTCAACCGGAATCAGATGTTGTTGTTTTTGTTTTTTGTAAAGCTATCATTAATTTTAGTTATTGTTGAGCTTTCACACTTTCGCATTATGCCGGTCCTGATTTAGTTTGTTTACTTATCTGTGAAAAGATAAACAAGCCCGTACTTTACTCTTTGACCGCACACTACACACATTAGTCATTGTTTCTCAATAAATAAATTTTTGTAACTAAAAATCGATTACTAATCACAGTATTAAATAACAAAACTTTAAAATCACTTAAAAACACAGATTAAAATGACAGACGTCGTCTTACAGAACACTATTTGTTGTCATGATGGTGATAGATCGGGCATCGATCGGATTTCTTCGTGCTGTGTTCATGATTCTGACCAATAGGGAGAACCAGCGATAATATTTACGTATCTCACGTAAGATGTACATAAATTGGACAACTTTTTATGTTTTGTTACTCATCTTCTAGTATTATTAATCTGAGATTAAATCAAACAAAAACAATGTTTTAAAATTTATAAATTTTAAATAAATGTATGTATTTAATATTGCAATGAAACACAACGCGTCGTCGTGTAATTTATATTCCCTGTATATGCATATATTAGATTCTGTACTTTTAGTGAAAAAAGATACCAAGCTCTCAGGAGATGCTAATGGTATTCGCCCTACATTCAGACCGGGGGTGTGAGAAATCCCAACTAAATAAACCGACGCATAGCCCACAGAAATACGGCGCTCTTTATTTTGCAAAATACACCCGAGAGGCTAAACTTTTAATGGACGACGAACGACTATGAATAACAAAATAAGATAATATAATTTTCTCTTTTCATTGCTTTGATATATTCCTAACAGAAGTTTTTGGATATTTCGGTTCATCTTTTGATACAGTTAATTTCAGGTTCTTCAAAAGCGAATGTTGGTGGCTTCTACTTAATTTAATTTCACAATTTAAAACGGTAGGCATTATTACAAACTTTACTGTGAAAAGTGACATTCATGTAACCAAGAATAATTCATGACATTAATTATTTTACAAAATTTTCATACTAGTATAATTAATTTATATTGATCTATAAAACCATACGTATATTATACAGAGTAATCCATAAGGAATGGGTAATATTTTATCTGCCGATTATTTAGCGGAAAATATTAATTTTTTGCTTAATAACTGGTGGTCAAATATTAATACTTACTGAGATTTGGGGTATTAAAGTTATAAAAATAATTCAGTAATGTTCAGTAATGTTATAATAAAGTTATTTTTTTCACACGTAAACATACAAGTCGGTACAATTAGGTTTTTTGACGTGAGAAAATCCAATAAGCTATCATTTTTGATGTATCGCATAGAGGGCACTACGTAAGCTATCTTGGTTAAACGCAATCCGTAATAACTTTTTTTGTACGTCGTTCATTTATAATTTCATTGCAAATTTTTTATTTATCCATTATTTTTAAACAAAAAAGGGATACTTGTTTTATCTTCATAAAATGCACCCTTACGAGATATTTACATTTTAGAAATCTTGCGCACCCATAAGTATACATGTAAATGATCAATACCAAAAACGTTTTTGAAATATTTAAATTTTGATAAGAGGCTTCTTAATTTCTTTACTAAATTGTTTATATGACTGTCCCATTTTAGGTGATTATCAATGGTAATTCCAAGATACTTTATAGTCTTTGCAGATGTTATCTTCATGTTATACTCATTATTATTTACAATTAATTTGTCAAAATTTAGAAGATTTCAAGGATAGCTGAAAAAGGGTAAGTAATGCGTTTTTTGTATGTTGATGGTTAGCAGCTTATTACTAAAAAAATTAATAACGCTTTTAAAATCTCTCTCTACATTTTAATATACTCGATGTTTTAGCTTTGAAAAATATTGCAGTATCATCTGCAAAGCTGATAATACTACCAGAAATTGGGATTTTAAAAAAGGTCATTAACATAAACGCTGAATAGTATTGGACCCAAACATTACCTTGTGGGACTCCGTATGATATATCTTCTGGTTCACTTGTGCAATAATCAATGCAAACCAACTGTCATCTGTCTGTAAGATAACTTTTTAAGAGCTTGTGAGCTGCACCACGAAAACCTATATTCTCCAGTATATCCAATAATTCTGAATGACTTACAGTATCAAATGCCTTAGCTAGGGCAACAAAGACGCACAGTGATGGATTACTAGAGTCCATAGCATCGTAAATGTTTTTTGTTAGATCAACTATGGCATCTTATGTTGACCTGGCTTCCATAAACCCATATCGCTCATCTGATATTAATTTATATTTTTTAAGGTAAGTGCATATTCGGTTTTTTAAATTTTTTCATAAATTTTTGCTAAGTTTGAGATAAGCGATATGGGTCCGTAATTTGATACACTTTGTTTATCATCAGACTTATATAGTGGCTTAACAACAGCAATTTTAAACTGTGCTGGAAATATACCGGTTTTCAGTGACTTATCTATTAAATATGTAAGAGGACCCACAATGTACTCAGAGATTTCTTTACGAGTTTCAGATTTTAGAGTGTCTAATCCAGAAGCCTTTTTTACTGTTAATGCACCTATAACCTTTTTTACTTCTATTTGATTCATCAATGAAAGATAAATTGAAATTACTAATTGCGTTTTTGATACGTGATTGTTTTTTTGAGGATTTAATTTTTTTCTGCAAGTTCTTTACCAATACACTCACTTGTCATTTCCATTTTATCTAGTATTAGTTCATTATTTTCGTTTTTTATACTTGTAATATTATTTTTTTTTTATGTTTTGACCTTCAATGTCTTTTATGCATTTCCACATATGCCGAGGAGAAGTTCTGTTTTTATTTATTTGTGTTTTAAAATAATTTGTTTTTGCAATTTTTATAAGATCATTCAACTTATTCCTATATTGACGATATTCGTTTAATAAGGTTACATTTTCTGATTATTTTTGTACTTTTTTTGTGTAAATCATCATTTTTATTGACTGACTTTATTAATCCTTTTGCTATCCATTGATTACGTTTAATTTCATTTCTTTTTATTTTAGTTTATGTGTACATCGGTCAACATGTTCTTGTAATTTTGTCACAAAATTATCTACTGCTAAATTCACATCTGGAGCTTTATAAATTTATTTATTAAAAAAAAATACACAGAACTATATAAATTCAGAGATAAATTTCGTAATCAGTAATCGGCATTACTTCCTCCGGCTGTGATTAGACAGCACAACAACGTTTCTTTATGCCTGAAATCAGATTGCCACATCCAATAGGAATATTCCCCCACTTTTCAAATAAAGCGCTAGAACTTTGTTGAAATATTTCTAAAGGTTCCTCTCGTTGCCTCATTGGTCTCCCAAATGCATTTCAGATGCGCTCAATGGAAGATCCGTAGAGCATGCTGGTCAATCCATTACTATAATTGCAGTCCCTTCAAGGTTTCATCATACTGCTTATTGAAGACAAACATTGATGAACATCATCGTGCCTTATGAGCAAATCCTCACCTACAAAGTAGGGAGAAAGGTACTATGTAAGTTGAAGGATGTCTGTTATAAAAGCACTATTATCTACAAATGCAGTACTGTACGTTCTTAGTATTTGATTTCTCTTCAGATCATCACTTCGCCATACTGACCGATATTGTTTTGGAAAAATCTTGTTCCAGGTGTTTTCCACGCCCGCTCACGTCTATTATTGATAGTTAAGGTGAACCTATACTGAATCCAAAAAGTGTAGTCAGTAGAGCAAAAAATGAGCAGCATTTTTATCGAAGGAAATAGCAGGTATATTGAAGTAAAGTGGCATCGTTGTTAACTATGTTCTACCCAGCCTTATTTTTAAGATTATGTGGTTTTGCCACTTATACGATATAAACAGTAAATTCGCACGTCCCTGGATCTACTGACTACAACTTTTTGGGTTCAGTATAGATTACTTTGTGAACAAAACCCTGTGCATTGCTGTGGTGCATAGTTTAAATGTGTCTTGCAAAACATTCATTTTATTAGGGTAAGCATATGCCGAAGATGTCTCGCTGCTTGTGTAGGACGTCTAGCACTCATATTATGTTCATGTAGCCTATTTCTTACCGTTTGATCAGATACCAATCGGAAAATAAACAAAACGAACTGACGATATCACTTTATTCACCACCGAAAGTGAAATGATGAATTTAAGAAAAATAGTGTCAGTGAGTGAATTTTATGTTGTTTTTATTAAAATAAGGAATAAATTGGAAATACGATAACAACAAAAATTGCTAATTATTATTGTCTATATTCTCACAAAAAATTGTCACAGATTAGTATCAAATATATACTTTTCAACAACTACTTTCCCAGCTATTTGTCTCAATGTACATTGAATTATAAAATAGTAACATTCACAATATATTCAGTACCACTGACACCATATAGTTATTTAAAAAGAAGAGAAAAGCTCCAAAACGTGATGATATGTATTAGTAAACAAAAGAACTGTAAGATTTACGAAAAATTTAATAAAATCTTATCTGCCTTAAAAATACCCAAATTTTGAAAAAAAAGAAAAAGGAGTGTGTAGGTTAGTAAATTAGGTAATGGCGGTAATTTTTAGGTGTATAACTTGTTATTTTCTCAATTTTCTCTTTTTTTTAGTCATGATTAGAGTCATTTTGCGGTAAGGGAAAACGACTATTCTATTTAATTATTAACGTAAAATCTGATCTTGTATGCGAGCTGAAAAAAATCGCCATTTTAATTTTTAATATAAGAAGGGACCAAAAAAACTATTACAAAATAAATCATAAATCATCTGTGAATATTATGTTATATAAAACGCAAAGTTAAGACTAAACTTTTAAATTATGATTTATTTCTACACATTTTTTACAAAATATGAGTACATGATTCTCGGTGAAACAGGTATAAATATTAAATTTTCAAATATGAATTATATAACATGTTATTACTGTTAGATTACTTTATAAGGAATATATGGTTCCTTTAAAAAATAGATCAAATCTAAATAAGTTCTAATTTCTTTGCACATTTCGTTATTTTGAATAGGTAATTTAGATTTCATAGAGATGTTAAACATCACTAAAAGAAACCAAACTTAGTAAAGCAGTTAATAAATGAACATATTTAATTAAACTTAATTACTGTTAGTGTTAATTTCCAAACAATGTGACTCGGGACTTAAAGATGGCGGCAAGAATGTAGTTGCATGAAACTTGGCTGTGTGAAAGAAGTTATTATTCCTGATATATAAGCAAGTCTGAATACGAATAGTGTCAAATAGTTATATATAAAGTACATAGTGTATCTAATTTTGTACAAAAAGTGAATAGTCTGTTATCATCATTGGTAAATATGGTGGTTAGTAGACAACTGCAAACCAATGTAGAAGAGGTTTTAAAGGCCGCTTTGGCTAAACTTGAAGTGATTACTCTAATATGTAAGTCAATAACAAATACAGTATGTAAAAATTTAGAAACTGAATTAACTGCAATTAAAGATGAGTTAACAAATCTGCAAGATGAAAATATAAGGTTAAAGAACAAAATCGTTGCATTGGAACAAAAACATGATGAAAAAATTGATAATATTGAACAGTATTCAAGGAGAAAATCTTACGCATTTTTGGCTTAGCAGAGACACAAGCCGAAGACAAAACAGGTGGAGTTTCTACTGAACAAATTGTGATAGATTTCTGCAAAAGGCATGTAGGTGTAACTTTATTACCATCTGATATTGAGAGATGTCACCGTGTTGGCAAAGTTATCGAAAACAAAGGCAATACCAGAGCGGCATTTCTGAAACTAACTTCATATAAACTGAAAGATGAAATTTATAAAAATAAGACAAAATTAAAAGGTCCTGGGCAAACTAAAAGAGCGGATCTCACGAGAAATAGATTAAACTGGTATAAAACGGCTTTAGAGAAGTATGGTCCTAAAGGAACGTGGACACGGGATGGTAAAATTTTTGTTTTTGATGGCAGACCTACTGTATTTCAAAGGAAACCTTCGCAAGAACATGCATTATGAAATTATGATTTATTGCATTTTATTAGATTAGTTTGAACTGTTTGTATATTACATAACTATACTTTTGTTGTGCTGATTTAGCTGCCTTAATTAATATAATAAATGATGAGCTGCAACAACTTATTTCATTGTCTTAGGATCACTGTCTGTAAGTAAATCCAAATAAGAGTTATGTGATGGTATTTGGTCCGAAAAAATTAAAAATCACACATCTCAATGATATCGAGATCAAAATAAATGGTTCACACCTGCCAATAGTTAAAACTTATAAAAACTTGGGTCTGCTTTTAGACAAGGATCTTCGGTTCAAAGAATACGTCGCTACGGTAATACGCAAGGCCTATTGTAGTTTAAGATGTGTGTATGCTAATCATTTCTTGTTGAACACTAGTTTACGGAGGATGCTATGTAATAGTTTGGTACTATCATTATTTAATTACTGTGATGTTGCCTACACGTCGTGTTTAAATCAAATTACTTCCATGCGAATTCAGAAACTTCAGAATGCATGTGTTAGATTCATATTTGGTCTGAGGAGGAGTGACCATGTGTCTTGTAAAATTAGAGAATTAAACTGGTTGAAAATTAAGGAAAGGGCCAGGTTGCATCTTGCAAGTCTTCTCCATTCTGTAATACACAACCGATGTCCTACATTTCTCTTTGACTTACTAATATCAAATTTCTCAGTACATAGTCGTGATACTAGATTTAACTATAGACTTAGAATACCTGCACATAGAACCTTAATTTACCAAAGATCATTTAGGTATGCTGCTGCGTCAATATACAACCATACCCCTGATGAAATAAAAAATCTATCTAAATGTACTTTTAAATTTCGCTTAAAAAAATGCTGAATCAAGCGCCCACCTCATAATGCCAAATCTTCAATCTTTATATGTATTTATATTTTTTTATATTATCTTTCATTTAGAACAAGTGTTAGAACCAGTATTGTAATAGGTAAAGAAAGTGATATTCAAATGATGATTCTTGTGTTCAGTTATTTTTATATATAATCAATTAATTGCATGTGTTTTTCTACTTTTTTTCTCTCAATCTAGTATGTACAGTGGTAGAACAGCTTTAGCTGAACTACGCTGTAAATAAAGGCGATTTATTATTATTATTATTATTATTTAAAAATGTAGGCAATATGCATTACCTTTATCATCTTTAGATATAATAGAACAACTACTTAGGCGGCATTTTTAAAATAACGAAAATCTGCCAACAAATTAAAACTTTTACGGATAAAAATTATGCTGCTATTAAGAAAGATGTCTTCTGCACTAATAAATGTTTACTAATTAAAGTCGATACCTACAAAGAATATCTTGGTGAAAATTATTAATAAGCTCTACTATTATTAAAGATAAAGAAGTCCTCTGTAAAAAATTGAATTGCTAATATTTGCTAGGTAAATATAGTATTGACTAGAATTGCCTGTAATATTGTCTTATCGACTAAGTACTGCATATCAATGGTAGCATAGGGATAAGAGCTTCTAAACCATTAAGCCAGTTAAGGGTAAGTTCTAGTATCAGGAGGATAATATAAATATATTTCTAACTATACTAGTTAATGGAACATGAGCCATAAAACGGCTTGTGAGGCTAGAAGTAAGGTCGACGTTTCTAGTTTCTAAAGACTGTGCACCAAATTACCCGTTAAATAAAAATAATAATGATAATAATAATAATAATAATAATAATGAAAGAAATTCTTGTCATTAAGGGGAAAATATTATCAAAGGACATTACAAAATACAGATTATTATGTAATTGAATACATGTTTGTAGCAATTTTCGAAATATAGTAATATAAATTATTAATGTAACACATTAATTTAAAAAATTAAATGAAAGGGACCTAATATATAAAATTCTATATAATACATATAAATTTAAAAATAGGATTGTTACTTTATTTAAAATATCACATAATCATTAGCTATTATTTAAATAACATTATTTGCAATTAACTATTATTTAAAATTGTACAAGAATAAGATCAAAATAACTAATAAACTAATAGATACAACAGATTTGGAAGCAATGTTGCAGGGCTGATATATCCCTGGACCAGATTTACAAACGCATACCTCTGTATCATATGCACCATGTTTTTGCTTATAACATCCATTTGTTATGGCAGATTGACTATTTACAGATTGAACTCTTGCACAAGTGTACGTGATATTGTTTACTAAAAAAAAAGATTTGTTAATTGAATTATGTATTGTTTTGAGTTGTACGCATTTTCTGCAACGTTTGTTCAGCTTCTTCTTCGCGCGTATACTCATCTTGCATTATCTTTTATTTCATTTACAGCTACCCGAATCTTCATTTATAAACCTTCTCAGTTATTTACTTCATTTTCATAAACAATGTCGTTCATATAATCACATTAAAGAGAAATCGCACTGATTTAGGTCGGTCACTTTAGTACACCTATTTTGGTGATATTCATCAAAATGGGGTAAGTTTTTTTTTTGAAAAAATAAATCCATATACGAATTTCTGGTCAGAATAATTAAAACTTAATAGCAAAAATGTTATGAGCATACGTATGAACCTCTAAAGCATATGCCAGTGCCTCATATAGTCTATTTCAAAATTATGTTGTACCAAAAAATTTAGAAGGAGCGCTCGACAATATCAGAGAAAACTCTGTATAATTTCTGAATTATTTAACAAAACTTTTCATTGAATCTAATAGCCACTTTAGACGAGACCAAACCTAAAACAAATTATTTAGTAATTTATAGAAAATCCCGTTTATATAATGTTTTTCAGTAAACTCAATCGAATGTTCCTCTATATCCCGTAGGTAGGTTGCGTCTCCTAATTCCGAAATAACTAGAAACGAAAAACCTAAATATTTTGTTGGTATTTTATTTGTTTGTTAAGCGAAATTTACTTTCATGTAGAAAAACTAGTTCTGAAAATCGTGTGGTACACAATTGGAGACTATGTATCATTAAGGGACTTCGAATATATAAAAAATTAATACCCTCCACCTCTATTTCAAAGTTGTAGAGAGGTCTCAACCCTACATATATTCTGTAGGGCGTATTCGAACTTATCCACTTTGAAACAACAGCTTTGACTTCGTCATCAGTATGAAACTTTACGTTCTCCATAGATTTTACAGCATACTAGACATATCGAATTAGTTGGGTAAATGATTTAGGGTCTCCTATTTTTCTTTAGATAGATTTTAGGTAGCTCTTTCAAACGGCGAATTAAGATTATATGAGTTTTATGTAGCAATAAGAAAATCATTTTCCAGTTCATTTAATTATTACGAATGATACCTAGATAATTTACTTTTGTGGGCCTTTCATTATGTTCGAATTTTTATTTAAATTTAAATAACTGTAGCAGTAATATGTCATCTAGTTATGAAAGAACTATTATGTAAGAGTAATTTAACATAAAATTAATACAAGGATTATTGTAAGAAGAGTTGTCCGGTTCCACATTTTTTTTTAAACGAATGTTACGTAAGTGAATGTGAATACACTGAAAGAGAACAATTAATTTAAATTTAAAAACTCCACCACTTTCCTGTTCGTCGCAAGAAGGATATGTGACAGTGTATCGTCCGACATTTATAAAGCTTTAAACAAAGGATAGGCGGATATGTTTAGTCATGTAGCATGGGCATGGCCTGTATGTATTGGTATCAATAAAGCAAAACTAATTATTCTGTCACATATAGTCAAAATTACCAAGACATCTACGTGAAATTTATCCGTCGCAGTGATAAAAATCTCCTTCAGGATCTCAATGTTGATGGATTGAAAATAGTAAAAGATTTAGATAAATTGATGTGGAAGTTGTATATTGTGAACAATTAAACCAGCAAACACTATAGTAGCACTGTCATGAGTTATGTGTACTTATAAATAAAGCAAATATAGATGTTATTTTGTCACCCATTGTTGAAATAACCAAGACAACTACGTAAAATTTATTTGGAACGTTAATAACAATCTCCTTGAAAATCTCGGTGTTGATGAATTGAAAATAGTGAAAGATTTAGAGAAGATCCTGGAAGTTAGATATTATGAACAATTAAACCATCAACAGAACTGTGTAGTCACATGGGCATAATCTGTATGTACTTGTGACAATAAAATAAATCTGGATGTCATTCTGATACACATTAATGAAATTGCCAAAACAACTACGTGAAATTTATTCTGCATATTGATGAAAATATCTTTGTGTTGGTAAATTGAAAATAGTGAAAAATTTAGAAAATTTTGTATGAAAGTTGTAAGAACATTTCAACCAGCAACAAAACACTTCCTTAGCAACTACAACTTCCTCTATGCGACGTGTCTACTATCAAAGTATAGAGTAAATTCAGTCAGCCAATGTAGAAACTATTCTGTTTAAATACAGTTAAAAGATATTTGTTTCAAACAGACTTTTACTATTTCCACAGTTGTGTAAGGAAAGACACAACTTTTTTTATGGGAAAATAGAGCTGAAATGCAAGAGTGGAGATACCAATATTAGCATTACTCTAGTAGTGTATTTCTAGTTTTTAGTATAATGCTCTTGAACTGTGATTTTTCTTTATTGAGGGCACCATACACAAAATACAGAAAGTCTTGTTGCATCACAAGTGCCATGAAAATTATTGGGGCACTTAGTAATTTTAAAGATCTATCAATCCAGGAAAATAGGAATTGGCAATTAATTCCATAACATCGTGGCAAAAAAATGGCTAGTAAAGTCGCATACGATAATTGTGGAATTTCAGAGCAAAATAGTAACATGTCATGTTCTGTGTAGTTATACTGGCAACAATAATAATCGAAAAGACTGAAATTGCTAACTCGAAGATATTCGAGAAATATAAATAAAATTGTTAGGACTAAGTGACCAACCATTCGTAAGTTTCGATTCATATTGATTCAATTTTCAAATTTTCAACAAAGATTTATATGCAGAAATCTCCATATCGAGGGCGGAAACGCAGGACCTCGTAATTTACAAAATTACCGAAAATACGTTTTTAGCGTATTTGCCTTTAAAACAGGGTGGGCCATCTTTTGTCAAGTGGATAAACTAAAAAAAATATTTCTTAAAAGCAGAAACTAGATGGAAACAGTACCTCGTAAATTTTTCGCGCCAAATTGTGGAAGCATTACCTCGTAACCTACCAGTTTATTGTGTGATAGCGTGACGTGTACTGGTAAGTCCTTTAAATTCGATAATAATAACGAAAATAGTTGTAATTTGAGGCTCAAATTTATTTAGTTATATTCGTAAACAATTATTGGTAATTTGAGCGACAATTAGTGTAAGAATTTACGTGAAAGGAATTTGTTGTTGCAGACTGAAAATACGAAGTCCTGCCTACTAATTCCCGTTGGTTTATGAGGTCCTGTTCCGAATGTAACAATGTTGAGTCGAACTAAAAAAATTGTTGAAAAGGCACTGGCCATCCAAAAAAATATCGATGAGCAAGAAAATGATCAGAACGTTGTGAACATCAGCAATATTTCTGAAAATTGCATTTTGGATAATTCAGATAATATCTTTGATGAAGCTTTAAGCCCTGAAGACGTGGAAGAAATGATAAGAAATGCAGAAATATTGTTTGAAGATAACTTTGCCAACTCTCGTGACCATACCGGTAACAGTCTGAATGAAGAGATAACAGAAGACTGTATGAATCAATCAGTTCAGAATAACAAAGAGGTGACCTTTACTCAAGAAAGTAGAGCAAGTTCAAGTATGAGTGCATCAACTGAATCTTCTCAAGATGAGTGTAGTGATGATGATACTACATCAAGTAGTGAGGAAGGTGCAACACCCGGAAAAAGGAAAAAAAATAAAGGCCAAAATAAAAGGAAGCTAAATAAAAAATTGAGAATGAGTGGCAAAAATTTCCTTGGATTCCGAAAGCCAAGAAACCAAAAAAAACACATTTCATGATACACCTAGAGGACAAAGAAATCTAAAACCCCGTTGTAAATGTAAAAAAGCGTCAACGAAGAAATGTTCCGAATTTTCCGAACAACATAGGGAGAGAATATTCTCAAAATTCTGGTCAAATATGACATGGGATCAGCGCCGAGTCTTTGTGGCGAATACGGTAAGAGTATGTGATAAAATAAGGCCTAAGAATAACACGTCATCCAGACGTTCCGTTACTTTAAAATATCATCTACTTTTAAACAATATAAATTTGCCTGTTTGTAAGACAATGTACCTAAATACCTTATGTCTGGGAGAATGGTCTGCACGATCATGGGCTTTAAGGGCGGAAGAAGGAATGACGGAGGTAGAAGTTTCTTTAAGAACAAAACGTTATGATGTCTTCGAAGAAGATCGAAACTTTTTAAAACTCTTCCTAACAGAATTAAATAAACTCCCGTCCCACTATTGTCGGAAGGATTCAGATAGACTGTATTTGGAACAAATTTTCCAGTCATGGAATGATTTGTACCATGTTTACAGAAAAAGATGTGACGATAAAAATCGGAAAATTCTTTCCCTAAAATTACTGACAAACATGGCAAAAGAAATGAAGATTTCATTATTTCATCCCCGGAAAGATCAATGTGATCTCTGTTTTATGTTCAAAAATGGAAACATCACTCAAGAAGTTTATGACGCGCATATTTTCAAAAAAATTTAGCTAGGTCCGAAAAAGACAAAGACAAAGAAAAAGCACAAAAAGGAGAATGTCATGTAATAACCATGGACGTTCAAGCTGTGAAATTATCGCCACAAATCCCAGCAAGCACCTTGTACTACAAAACGAAATTATGTTGCCATAATTTCACTTTGTTTAATTTAATTACGAAAAACGTAGTTTGCTATTGGTTTAACGAGACCGAAGCTGATGGACAGGCCTCCACGTATGCCTCATTTTTAGTGGACTACTTAGAGAGAGAGTTTCTCAAAGACGATAGCAAATTGCCTATTATAATATACTCCGACGGATGTACCGCCCAAAATAGGAACTCAATTCTTTCCAATGCTCTACTATACCTGTCGGAGAAGTATAAAGTCACAATAGTTCAGAAATTCCTTGAGAAGGGTCACACTCAGATGGAGTGTACTCAGTACATGGCGTCATAGAAAAACGTCTAAAAAATAAAGAAATATACTTACCAAGTGACTACTTAAGAATAACACGAGAGGCTAGATCCACACAACCATACATTGCAATAAACAAAGATTTTGATTTTTTTCGAAATTTTGGAGAGAAGAGCTTAATGAAGTATAAATCTATCAGACCTTCAAGAATAAATGATTCTGGTAACTTGGTAACAGATATTCGAGCCCTACAGTACCAGGATGGAATAATTACTTATAAGGTTGATATAAATTCAGAATTTAAGGAATTACCTATCCGTCCACTAAAAATTAATTTTAAAGGTGTAATATTCCCTCGCCTCTACAATTGTAGAAATTCTATAACAAAAAAAAAAAATACGATCACCTTCAGGAGATAAAAAAATGCCTCCCACAAGATTGTTGGGGTTATTATGATTCTCTTCTCTACACTGATACCAAAGAAAAATCCTAAGAATGTTATAATAATTAAAACACTTAAATAGAATACGACTAATACTTTTATTTGTGTTGTTGCTAATGGAATTTTTATTTTTTAAGTTTCAAAGTGTATTTTTGTGCAATTTTAAATCTCCGTTTTTTAAATGTTTATGTTTATGTTTTCTACATTTTTAAGTATACTCGTACGTTTAATAGTCGTAAGTTTATCCCTAATGTATCCAGACTGTACCTGTTATTTGCTTTATTAATGAATAATAAATTAAAATAAGTAAACAATATTTTTTATTCATAAGTAATTATTTCTGTAGGATGTATTACCTCGTAACTGTATCCTCGTGAAAAACATTACCTCTTAAGTAACATTTTTTTGTTTAAATCCACTTAAAAAAAAGAAATTGATATATCTTAATTCATATAGAGTTCATATACCCTTCTCCAGAATAATATCACTATAAAACTATTTTTACAAGAATTAATCACTTTTTTTGCTCTCCTGCACAATTAGCGTTTTGCGACTTACGAGTTCCTGCCTTTCCGCCCTCGATATATTAGAAGGTAATTGTTTACTTTGTGCAATTATGTTCTTTCACTAGTAGAATCCATGGAAGATAATTCAGTATGTGTATGTAAAAAATATGTTTGAGCATATACAGTTGGCGTTGTTTTGATAAAACAGATAATAAGAAACGCAACAGAATTAAATATGTATTTTTTCTTATATACTACTAGATACTTTCCTGGTTATTAACCACGATAAATGCTCCCAAGCAACATTCTGACGACGAACCGGACGTTGCTGTTCGCAACTAAAAGTCGGTGTGCGACGTACACAAAACGTCGGGATGACCCATATTTGTACTAATCTGGTCAACAAAATATGGGTCGATTCGACGTAGAGGACCGACTTTAGTCGTTGTGATTACCGACCAAATGTTCACCAAATTTTACGTCGGCTTAAGTTGGTTGTCAGCCTATTACCAACCGTATTTAAAATTTGCCCTTAATCTGACCTACAAAAGTCGGGTGTAGGTAGTGAAACTAAGCAATTTTGTATATTATTCTATTTGTTGTACCTATCTATTTATATAAAATGGATAAGGGGTGTTTATCATTGAGTACGTATTATATACAAAATACTTCGAATAAAATTTTAATAAATCTGGTGGGGTAAAAACTGAAACGAAATAAATTTTATTGATACATATATATAAAATAGGTCGAAAAATATAGTGAACCCATAAGAATAATGTTTATTTTAAGAACGAAAGTACTATTTTTATTTTTTTACTTTCAAAAAAATATTTTCCCTTTCCAAAGAAAGCGCAATTGAAATATTGTTTAATTAATTTTACGAGTAAATAAAAACTTTTTTTGCTTACTTTATTTGAAAAAAGAGGCAAATTTTGTGTATTTAAAATAATTGTACACATAATCAACATGGCCGCCTATTATTTCTTTCTGTGGAACCAGAAAATATGGCGAAGGCGGGAATAACTGCAACTATTTTTACTAATAGCGACTTCACGGTTAAATAATTTTACCTGCACCAACTTTTAGTAGGCTTTGGTGCAGAAATCTGCACTAACACTAACGTTAATTCCAAACAATCACGATAATATCGACCGTCTCTTGCAGTTGGTGTATAAATCTTTACTAAATATCTATCAATACCTGAATTATCGACATTAATTTTGAGATTATGTTAGACCAAGGACCAAAAGCCTAACACTAACGTCCAACCGACATTGCTAGACGACTACGTCAGTCAGCAACGTCTAACCAACGTTGGAATGTTACCCAAAAATGACCTAAATCTAATTAATCAGTTACCAACGTCTAATCAACGTTGGATAATAATCTAAGAATACACACAACGTATTAAGTAGATTTCTGACATTAAACCAACGTTGGTAAATGTGCTAGATGTAAATAGTAGGTTTGCGAGGTTCAAGCTACGTTGCTCCGACGTTGTATCATAACTATAAAATTTAAAACGCTACTTGACTAATATTTGTAATAATTCTGAACTTATAATTAGTAAAAAAGTAGTCGGTAGTCGGTAAAATATTACTTGAGATGAATGTAGCTACCTATCAAGTCGGTTACCAACGTTATACAGAAGTAGGTGTATTACTGAAAAATGAATCGGAGCTACTTAAGTTACTCATTAACGTCTAACAAACGTTGGTTAATAACTAAAAAGGACCAAACCTATTAAGCCACTAACCAACGTCTAACCAACGTTGGCAAGTGTTCCATAACAAACTTGACCTATTCAGTTAGTCACCAACGTCTACCCCAACGTTGGTAGGTTACTCAAAATTTAACCATACCTATTTTAGGTTGGTAAGTTATTCAAAATATAACCATACCTATTTTAGTCAGTTGTCAACGTCTCATCAACGTTGGATAATGTTTTGAAAACATATCAAACCTTATTAAGTCGTTTTTCAACGGCAAATCAAAGTTGTTAAATCGTCCAGACTTAAGCAGTAGGTTTGCGAGGCCGGCGCAATATTTGGTTCGACGTCGTATTACAACTACAAAATTTAAGTTATTACTCGACTACTATTTGTAATAATTCTGACGTCGGAATTAGTGAAAAAGTAGTCGGTAGTTGGTAAAATGTTGCTTGGGCTGACTTGTAAAATTTTAACTGTCCTCAGTTTTTATTGTATTTTGTACACTCCATTTATGAAGTAGAAATCTAATCTCAATTAACATTTACCTAGGTTGTTGAAATAATATGTGTACTTGACACAAACTTGAGTTCTACTTCTCCTACATAAAATACTGTTTCTATAGTTGTCCCATAAATAATCCATGTCTGGAGGTGTGCCATCATCTAAAACAAAAGAAAATTATATTACAAGCTAAGAAAAATACCGTTTATATCCGCATACTAATCTATATATGACGCCGAGGTGTCATAGAAGTTGAATGCAATATATGAAGATTTATGTTTTATTTTTTATCTAATATTAAAGGTATTCTCACAAAATTACCCTTCTCCTTTTAGAGAAATACGCCTAAGTAATCCTTTAACTAATCACAAAGATATAAAGAAGCAAACGAGAATAGCCTAAAGCAGATTAAGTAAAACAAACTTAGTGTGTGATAAATGTATCCCTCTAGTGGTCAGTTCTACTATCCGTCACCCTTTTCACTCACTATGTCTGTCTTGCTTAATCTGCTTTAGGTTAGCCTGGTTTGCTGTTATTATTTGTGTTTTCCATTGCTTATGGCATACTGACGAGAACATAACAAGTTTGAAATCGGTCTATGTCTAGTGAGGAATTAACAAATGATATTAGCTACCAAACAAGTCTTGCAGGTTTAATTCAACGTAGGTCGGGATTTTTTGTCCGCTAAGTAGTTGTTTCCTGTAAATCTTATTCAGTATACAATGATATAAGACGTAGGCTTGGCGAGCAACACAATAACCCCCGTTCAACAAGCGACGCTTGCCATACAGTACATACATTGTGCAAAACTGTTTACGATTATGAAAATTAAACATAAATAAATGCTATTTAACAAAGAAGTATCATAGCTAGATGGATAAATAAATAGATAGAAAACGTTATTTGTTCCGGTTTAACAACCCTCATTGGGTATAGAGCATGTCATGTAAGTGTACAAATATAAAAACTTATCTATAAGGAGTACATACTGTATAAAAAGAGATATAAAGTGTATAAAATACAAGAATACAAGAATAAAATTTAAAATGAAAAGAGAACATAAATTATCCACTCGTCTTATCAACTATCAACAAGATATCACAACTGTATTTAAAAAAACTATTCTATAGACTTTATGGCCATTCATTTATAAAATATTTATTCATATTATAAAAACAGTTATACAATAAATATTCTTTCAAGTCTCATAGTAAAATCCTTTCTGGCAAACTTCTTTTTTGCAAGGGTATTTTATTCCAAATTTTAATCACATTTTTACGCACACTTTTTTGAATGAAGCTGAATTTAGTTTTATCAGCTAGAAAGTTCTCTTTTGTTTTTGTGTTGTGATCATATGTCCTTTCGTTACCCGTAAATAAGCCCTTGTTCTGAACTATAAATTTTATTGCCTCATACACATATAAGGACGTTGTTGTGAGTAGACGTTTTCCTTTGAAAATTGATTGACAACTTTCTGTTATTTTCGTAAGCATCTATTTTACAGAATCAGCACTCTCTGCACGTCAACTAAATTTCCCCAAAATAAGATTCCATACCGGATCTTAGATACAATATATGCATGGTATAAGTTTAGAGCTGCCACTATACCTACTCTTTCTGTCAAAATTTTTAAGGCATAGCAATACTTTGATATATCTACTGAGAGAGTATCAATGTGTGCTTTCCAGTCAAGTTTTTGGTCTATTTTGATTCCTAAAAATGAAGCTGTATCTACTGTTTCTATCCTAGAACCATTTACATTAAGTTCCATTCTGTTGTTGCCTCTAACATCAAAATTTAAAATTTGTATCTTTTCTACATTCACTAATAAGTTATTGCATGAGAACCAATTTTGGAGCAGGTCCATTGTGTTTGAAATTTCCAAACTGGCATCTTCCCTACTGTTTTCACTAAGCATCACAGAGGTATCATCAGCATATAAAATGACATCGTGTTGAACAATTGCTGGTATTTCATTAGTATATAATATGTACAACAGAGGACCAAGGATTGAACCTAGTGGCACACCTTTCTTAATGTAAATAGTTCTAGATTTAATTAAGTTACCCTCTCTATCTTTTCAACAACAGACTGTATTCTTCAAGCTTCTCAACCATAATGCCATGGTCCACACTGTCAAACGCCTTTGAGAGGTCTAGACAAACAGCTGACGTATGTTTATCCCTATTCATTGAGTCTAGAACTTTTACTAGAGCCTGATAAATAGCTTTTGTTGTAGATCGACCTCTACGAAAACCATATTGACAGTCCGTGATCACCGCATTACCATCGAGAAAGCTTATTAATCTTCTATAAATAATCTTTTCAAATATCCTACTGATATTCGACAAGAGAGAGACAGGTCTATAATTTTTAAGTTCGCCTTTTTTGTCTTTATTTTTATATATTTCTTTTACATGGGCCATTTTCAAACTGTCAGGAAATACACCTGTTACAAAGCAGAGATTTATTATGTGTGCTAAGGGAACCGCACTAAGACAGGCCACTTTTTTTAGGAGTGAAATTGGAACTTCGTCCTCCTCAACAGAGCAATTATTTTTTAAGCCCTTGATACACTCATACACCTCCCCTTCAGACACACAACTTAAAAAAATTGAGTTTTTATTCTCATTAATCTTTGTTAGATCTACCTCCAAAGAATTATTCGTATCTGAACATGCATTGACAAAAAGATTGTTTACTTTGTCTAGCAGTTCATTATAGTTAAGTTTGTCACAATCATCTAATAAGCTATTTTTTGAATTATCCTTGCCTGTGACTTTCTTTATTAGAGACCAGGTTGCCTTCGCTTTGTTCTCAGAGGATTAAATATATTCAGTATTTTTCAGTTGTTTTGCTCGATTAATAACTTTCTTTAGGACATAAGAATATTTTTTGAAGTAATCCTCACTTACCTCTCCCGATATCTTTAGTCTGTACAGTAATCGTTTTTGTGCACATGAGATTTTTATGCCTCGCGTCATCCATGATTTTAATGTACTTTGTTTGTTTTGAATTTTTTTGGGCTAATAACTCTATCCATTACCTCTTTAATTTTCTTAATAAAAATTTCATATGCTAAGTCTATGTAGTCTATTTCAAGAACTCTCTACCACTTCTCTGTCTGTAGTTCTAAATAATATAGATCCAATTTTGCTTTTGAGAAAATTCTTTTTTTTGTTGATATTTGGTTTTGGTTTTTTACTATTCTCGTGCTTAAAAGAAAGAAACTGAGCATGATGATCAGAAAGAGCTGATTCTACAACAGAGCTGCTATTATAATCAAAATTAACAAAAAAAGTTATCCAGAAGGGTAGCTTACTTTTTTGTAACTCTTGTTGCTTCAAATATTGTTTCAGACAAGTAATATGACAATAATAAATCTAAGAAAATATTAGTCATGTCATTTTTTTGAAGCAGATTGACATTAAAGTCGCCACAAACAATAATTACATTAAAAGATCCGAAATATACCTGGACATAATATAGAATTTCTTCCAGTCGTTCTATAAACACATTAAAATTTCCTAGATTTGTACGATATACACAGATAACAATTAGTTCATTTATCCTGTCTTGCACACATGCACATTTGATCTGTCCTTCTATGCTTTTTTCTTCAATCTGTTCAACTCTTTCGAACTTGTATATCATACACAACACATCGTGTCAATGTATTTGCCCAGCAAACACAATATTGCCAGCAAATCAATGGGCCAATACAATTATCATTGGCAAAGTGTTGACAAATTTTGTCGATGTTTGAAAAGCGAATAAAATATACTGTCTAACCATAATACTTTCCGGTATGGTAAATTGATGAACCATAATTTGAAATATATCCTTTTCCAATAAATTTTAGTCTCATATATCTGCAATCCCTGTATTTAGGGGGAGTGCATTTGTGGGCGGTGTTTGAATTCTCCTCCAATTTCAGTAGCCATCACTGCATATATTGTACTGGCACATGGCGGAACAATCATAATTTTCACTCTCATCATATAAATATTCAATATAGCACCAACAATGAGTCACCACTAAATATATTATAATGGTACATGGATATATTGTAATAATACAATAATTATTTTTCATTCGTGTCATGTAAAAGATAGATGTTAAGAATTCAATTTACAGCCAATATTGGCAAACTGTTGAATGGGCGAGTGCTGGCCGGTGTTTCATTTATTCATTCATTAATTTAACGCTCCATACCAGTACTGTCCCATTGCTTTAAAAATAAAGGCATGTAGGTAATTTCTAATTAATGGACCAGTGATCGATGTTGGCTGGATAAAGAAATCTGATTTTTTACGTTTGCCTTTTATTATCATTTTTCTTATTACCTATTTTAATTACATTCATTTGGCAAGGATGGCATTAATTTATTGCTTTTCGTAAACTTAAATGTGAATGAATATCTCTAAACTAGCATCACTTTAATAATAAAAAACAAACTGAGTTTTACTGTCTAACTAATTTTAAAGAGACAAGAGTCCTATTTTTAAAGAATCTCTCAGAATAATAAGAAGTCATTAAGCCAAAAAGACAAAATAATAATATAAAAGAATGGAAGGGAGATTCTTTCGTTAACATTTATTTAATGAGTAATAATAGTAATAATTTTGTAGAATATTATTATTTTATTTTAATAAAACTCTAATCATCGCTGACCTTGATTATATTCAGGTACATGATATCTGCTTTGTGTAAACTAATTTCTGTTGTATAAACGGTAACTTAGAAATTTTAAGTTAGTGGATTACAAGTTAAATTTAATTTAATTTAATAACATTCCAACACTAAACACATACACAGTCCAACAAAATGATTTACCCAAATTAAACTTTAATTTTCTTGTTAACTCTCTTAAATAGTAAAACGAAACCGACCCCCATTTTGTTAAGAAGAGATGGTAAATTTATGAACTCATTGTAAATTTTTTTTCTCTGCTTGGTTTACTCTAACATTAAAAAACAAAGAAAAAAAATTTCGAAAGCAAATACTCTTTAGTCATTTGGCTAATTCTTGATTAAATTGCAAATTGCCAAAATTTTCAGCGAACTTAAACAAAGCCATCTAAATTCTCAAAAAACTCAAAAAAACAAATCCTATTCTTTGATACAATCGTCTTTTTTTAATTTTTCGGATTCTTTCCTTATAAAATGCAGATATAACAGTTAGTTACCTACTGAAAAAAACTGAGTTTTAAATTCAATTGCCTTATATTTATGATTAACCGGCATTGCCAAATTCATAACAGAAGCATACTTATCCGTTCATTGAGTATTATTAGTATACTATTTGCAAGCAGTGACATTTAATCTAGTAGAAAATGCAATTTCATCACAATTTGTAATCTACTTACATGTAATAACAATTGGAGATGCACAGGGTATATCGGTAGCCCTTGTCTCATCTAGGTAATCCTGACAAGTACCATTGTATCTGGTTACATTGTCATAGTCTGGCCCAAACCATGTGAATTGATAACAGTAAGACCAATCGGACTGTAGCGTGGGAAATGATGAGTTTTCACTGGTAGATTGTCCTGAAAATTGCATTATTGATAAATCACAACCACTTTGTTTCGAAGATCTATATTATGTATAATATATAATATATATATGTATATATATATATATATATATATATATATATATATATATATATATATATATATATATATATATATATATATATATATATATATATTTATGGCATGAACTAGAACACATTTTATAGCGTTTTCTTTAATACAGAAACATATTGAAGTAAATAAAAAAAAACATAAAAAAACACCACCAAATCCATGGTCGGAGCTGCACGGGCAGGGGCTACAATGTTAAAAATAAACAGACACATAACCTCTCCTTCGACCTTGTGCATCGAAGCCGGGATTTGAACCCGATACTCGACAGGCAGTAAACCAGCTACGTTTGTCACTTGACACTTTCGCCTTTTGCGCTCGGTAAAACCGCTCTGTGGCCTGATATGACATTATCAAAAACGCAAAATACTCCTTCATTATCAAAATTAACAAAAATGTTGTTAATTAAAGTACATGTAGTGTCCGTTACTCTGGTTGGTGACCCGACCACAGATCTTAGATTAAAACATGACAAAATTGTATATAGGTGGCTATAATGCATATTATTATAAACATCTAGATTAAAGTCACCACACACGATAATATTTATATTTGGTTTATACAACATATTTAAAATGTCAATAATATTATTAAAAAACAAATCTAAATCTCCAGAAGGTGCTCTATAGCAATTAATAATAATTGTATTTACTCTGCCCAAGCAACATTCTGACGACGAAGCGACGTTGCTGTTCGCAACTAAAAGTCGGTGTGCGACGTACACAAAACGTCGGGATGACCCATATTTGTACTAATCTGGTCAATAAAATATGGGTCGATTCAACGTAGAGGACCGACTTTAGTCGTTGTGATTACCGACCAAATGTTCACCAAATTTTACGTTGGCTTAAGTTGGTTGTCAGCCTAATACCAACCTAATTTAAAATTTGCCCTTAATCTGACCTACAAAGTCGGGTGTAGGTGGTGAAACTAAGCAATTTTGTATATTATTCTATTTGTCGTACCTATCTATTTATATAAAATGGATAAGGCGTGTTTATCATTGAATTCGTATTATATACAAAATACTTCGAATAAAATTTTAATAAATCTGGTGGGGTAAAAACTGAAACGAAAGAAACTTTATTGATACATATATATAAAGTAGGTCGAAAAATATAGTGAACCCATAAGAATAATGTTTATTTTAAGAACGAAAGTACTATTTTTATTTTTTTACTTTCAAAAAATATTTTCCCTTTCCAAAGAAAGCGCAATTTAAATATTGTTTAATTAATTTTACGAGTAAATAAAAACTTATTTGCTTACTTTATTTGAAAAAAGAGGCAAATTTTGTGTATTTAAAATAATTGTACACATAATCAACATGGCCGCCCATTATTTCCTTCTGTGGAACCAGAAAATATGGCGAAGGCGGAAATAAGTGCAACTATTTTTACTAATAGCGACTTCACGGTTAAATAATTTTACCTGCACCAACTTTTAGTAGGCTTTGGTGCAGAAATCTGCACTAACACTAACGTTCACTCCAAACAATCTCGATAATATCGACCGTCTCTTGCAGTCGGTGTATAAATCTTTACTATATATCTATCAATATCTGAATTATCGACATTAATTTTGAGGTTATGTTAGACCAAGGACCAAAAGCCTAACACCAATGTCCAACCGACGTTGCTAGATGACTACGTCAGTCAGCAACGTCTAACCAACGTTGGAATGTTACCTAAAAAATTACCTAAATCTAATTAATCAGTTACCAACGTCTAATCAACGTTGGATAATAATCTAAGAACACACTCAACGTATTAAGTAGATTTCTGACATCAAACCAAAGTCGATAAATGTGCTAGATGTAAATAGTAGGTTTGCGAGGTTCAAGCTACGTTGCTCCAACGTTGTATCATAACTATAAAATTTAAGACGCTACTTGACTAATATTAGTAATAATTCTGACCTTATAATTAGTAAAAAAGTAGTCGGTAGTCGGTAAAATGTTACTTGAGATGAATGTAGCTACCTATCAAGTCAGTTACCAACGTTATACAGAAGTAGGTGTATTACCGAAAAATTAATCGGAGCTACTTAAGTTAGTCATTAACGTCTAACCAACGTTGGTTAATAACTAAAAAGGGCCAAACCTATTAAGCTACTAACCAACGTCTAACCAACGTTGACAAGTGTTCCATAACAAACTTGACCTATTCAGTTAGTCACCAACGTCCACCCCAATGTTGGTAGGTTACTCAAAATTTAACCATACCTATTTTCGTCAGCTGTCAACGTCTAACCAACGTTGGTAAGTTATTCAAAATATAACCATACCTATTTTAGTCAGTTGTCAACGTCTCATCAACGTTGGATAATTACTTTTAAACATATCAAACCTTATTAAGTCGTTTTCCAACGGCAAATCGTCCAGACTTAAGCAGTAGGTTTGCGAGGTCGGCGCAATATTTGGTTCGACGTCGTATTACAACTACAAAATTTAAGTTATTACTCGTCTACTATTTGTAATAATTCTGACGTTGAAATTAGTGAAAAAGTAGTCGGTAGTTGGTAAAATGTTGCTTGGGTGTTGCTTTCCACAGATGTGGCACAGCATTCCAAATGTTATTCAATACAAGGAACAGTTAATTTTATTATTATTATTATTTTGTTTCTAAATTTCACTTACACCATATTCCCACACCTCCACATTTTTTGGAAGATCTGCAGTAGGAGCTGATTAATTTATAGTTATCCTTGTAAATATTACCAACTGATTCTTTTTTTGAGTCCGATTTCAACTAAACACAAAATATCCAAATTAGGGTAGGTACAAATGTCCTCCAATAGTAAGTTAACCTCATCTAAGCTTAATGTATTTATATTTAATAAAAGTAAGTTAGGTTTAAAAACCAGTTTATTGGTGGCAATTCCTTTCTGCGCATAGCATGGGTTTGTAATCTCTGACGCCTTTGAATTACTCGGAATTTGGCACAGTTTAGTTATAAAGTTATAAAGAGTGATGGCTGAATTGGTATTATTAACATATTTTTATACAAAAATGTTATCACTTGTTGCTAATGTGATAAAGAAAAACTTGTTTCTAGTAAAAAACCGTGTTTTAGCTCCAACCATGCATATAAAAGTGTATAAATTAAATTAACACATTCTACTGGGAATGTGTTTGTAAAGATTAGGATGTGCCTATTAGAAAAGTTTATAATTATTATTTTACCTGTACAGAGCACGACAAAAAAAACCAGCACAGTTGTCACTAGAAGAACTTTCATTTTTACTAATGACATATTTATTGTGACTTATTGTGTAAATTAAGTATAAAAATAAAACAGAAAATTGTCTAAAATGTACAGATAAGAAAAAAGAAATAAAATTTTTATTTGTTATTAATTATCAATAATCTTATCAATTTTAACGATAAGATAATATGAAACACATTGATAAATAAATTAAATTCCAACGGGTTGTACGATATGAAATCAAATAAGATTAATATCAAATTTAAACTATAATGATTACTTTAAAGTGGGGTAAATTTCATTCAATCAGTACGAACATTAGTAGGCACAGCCTTCTTTACGTCTAACAAAACTGTGTTATTAAGTCAATGTTAAATAAGTGATTAAAGTATATGTCGCAACCCCTTAGCGTAATTGTCCATTTCGTGATATGGACATACATCTTGTGAACTGGAATCAAATTGTGTAATCACAGTTTTTCACAATCTGGACACGTTATTTATCTAGTAATCCATTTATCCAGTAAGGAATTTTGTCTTCTTGAACGTTGTCTTTTTATTTAACCATTTTTTGCACCTTTCATTCAAGATGGCGGCTCGCACCTCCTCCCAAGGTCGAAAAATTTGATTTTTCATCAGGGTCTCGACCTAAGCAACATATATCAAAATCGTTTCTACTCCATCTTTTGTAGGGCACAAATCTCTAGTGATTAGATTATAAGGTACTACAAATTATGGTGTTAAAAATGTACAGTAATATAAATGGAAAAAGAGGTAAGGTATCTTGGGTCACTCCTAAATCAACATGACGTGATAATTTTTTTCTACATTGTATCATAAATTTCTTATAATTCTCATAAATTCGATTATATGTTAATATGTAATATTTATTGTGTCAAATTATCTTTCATAATATAGTAGCATATAATACAAAAGCAGACATAACACAGAGCACTGTAGACTATATACACACTGGCGAGTGTTAAAATGATTTAATATTTTTTACTGTGTAGCGAATTATATGCCAAACATTGTTCGACAATAGTAAGTAGCTCCACACGGTCGTAAGCCAAGACCAACTGCGGAACAGCGGAACAAGTGCTTAGGTGTCTATAAATTATATACGACAAATCCCGACTTCCCGCATAGATCCTGGTTGCACGACTGGTTGCATATATTACAGGTATATAAATAAACACATACATATCAATTAATTTAATTATATATAGGCTCTTTAATGAATAGGATTCTTTATATAACTGTACTCTGAAAAGTGGCAAATATTTCCGCTGCCTGGTTATATCCATAGATATCTCACAAGTCATCTTTTATTTAACCACAGGCTGCAGTAGACATTTTTGATAGTCCTAGTCCAGTTATGAATAGTTGGTGTCCTTAAAATAGTTCAATTCTTATTTTTTTAAAGCCTTTATTATTAAGCAATTCCTTTCGCTTGTTAGATTATAAAAATATATAGATAGTAGGACTGTTACTAATTTTTTGTTTTAGTTTTTGTAATATTGATTTGGTTCAGTAAGTTTCTTTTTATCTTTATGTTATCATAATATAATAATATAATTACCATAATAAATAAAATTAGTCAGAAATTAAAAAAAAAATGTGTTTGGAACAAATGTTAATTTATGAAACTTGGTAAGAAATAAGTTTTGTATACAGGGTGATTAGGGAGGAACCTCCAATATTTGAAAAATAGGTTCAGGTGATTAAAAATATTCTATAACATAGGTCCAACTCTCAACTGTTACGGAATTTTTTTTTGTGCTGTTCATGTAACTATAGTTTTAACCGTTTATTTCATTAATCTATTAGTAGGTGGTAGGACAAATAAAATACTGTTCTTTATTTAGATTGACCTGTTTCTGCAGTAAACCTGCCTTCCTCAGAATCTGTAATTTATTAATAGTGTGACCAACGGATTCACAAGCTACTAAAAAAACACCAATCTAATAATAAAACCCATTATTTCCAATTTTAATTGGATTAGTCATAAATAAATAACAAACATACACATTCAAATTCAAAACGACAATAATTGACAGATACAACATTAAAAAATAACAATGCAATAATTACTACAAATTACAATATTCGTGAACAATTACTTGTTTTTGATAATTTTGTGGCATTCATTTTTTTCTTTAACTTATATTTATTTTCATAGTAGACCATAGTTAGGTTGAAGTTGTTCACATTATTCTTCCTCTATTAATTAATGACATTATCATACAAATTGAAAGACAATCAGTATGTCAAATTTCTAACCTGACTTTATTTAAAAATAAAACTTATTTAATAATGATTTATAAATTCTACTTAAATTATCTACATCTGATAATGGCATTAATTAATAGAGAAAGAAGAATATGAACAACCTCAACCTAAATATGCTCTGATATGAAATATGAGTTAGGATAAAAATGAATGGCACAAAATTATCAAAAAGAAGAAGAATTGAACCTATATCAGAGTAGTAATTGTTCCCGTGTATAAAATCAAATTTGTAGCAATTATTGCATTGTTATTTTTTTATGTTGTATGTGTCAATTATTGTTGTTTTGATTTTGAATGTGTAAGTTTGTTAATTATTAATGACTAATCCAATTAAAATTGGAAATAATAAGTTTTATTATTAGATTGGTAAGTGTTCTTTAGTATCTTGTAAATCCGTTGGTCATGCTACTAATAAACTACAGATTCTGAGGATGGCAGGTTATACTGCAGAAACCGGTAAATCTAAATAAAGAATAGTGGTTTTATTTGTCCTACTCCCCATTAATAATTTCCTAAAATAAACAAATTACAGGACACAAATTATTATTAAAAATTAACCGTTTAGCGTAGACTGCTTGCAAATAGAAATCATCTAAATAAACGCTTTCCCCATTGGATTGGCCGTGGTGTCCTCATAAATGGCCACCAAGGTCATCAGTCCTCAACCACCTCGATTATTGCCTTTAGCGATGATTAAAGTAATTCATTACCTAATTTACGCGACGAAAGAGGACACAAATTGTCAATTCTGAGGCATTCATAAGTAGACTCCGGACAATTTCCGTTAAATCATGGAATCGGCTTCTCGATCAGCCTGTGTTTCCCATAGGAAATGAGAGTAACATGCGTGCGCAGCGAGATGTAGACCGTATTCCCTAATTGAGATTCAGTTTGTTTACAAACGTCGTAGTGTGCAGATATGTAGCTGGCGCGAGGATATAAATAAATAGTAACAGCTCTCAGCAATATCACGAATTACTTACTGCGACTACCGTTGCTTAATTTTTCGTATCGAAATACGAGTATATCAAGTCGGATCTATGCTCGCTCCATTAAATTATTATTGACAAAACACCCAATTGGAAGGAAAGGGATTAGTCATTAAGTATCTTTATTTACAGGAACAATAAATGTTTAATAAGGAAACAAAATAATTAAATATATTACACAATACCTAAAGAGAAACCTTAACGTAGGTAATAAATATCCATATCCAATTTGGAATTTTAACTGGTAGTTGTTAATGGAGCCTCTAATAATGGCATAATCTACGATAACTTTTTGGAACGTCACTTTTTTTTACAAAATTATTTACACCTTGAGAAATAACTAAAATCGTTTTATGCAATGAATACTGTTCCATTTTACTAACTGCGATGAACATTTGGCGATATCTAATTAGTAGTAGGGAGGCATATGAGATTTTGTTCATGCAGCTACGATCATTTATTTTATAATTATAAAATAAATGCTACACTGCACGAAAAATGAGAGCTCTACCCCTCTTTCTGTAATGAGTGCAGACTGCACGCAGTGCTACATGTGGATGCATTTTTTCAAAGGTTGACGTAATTTAATCAAAACCAAGGTCAAACCCATAACCAAAAATCAATTAATGACGAACATAGTAAATGGTATTTTATTAAGTTCAGAATGCGTGAAAGAATCATAAAATTACATAATATCATACAAAAATATAAACGAAAATGAAGATGATAATATAATTTGTGAAGTCGAACTTGACAGCCAATTGTTATTATTTCAAAAGTTTCTATTCAATATACTTACTTTTAACTGTTTTACTTTTGTTTATTTATTTTTTTATAATAAAGTTTATGAATATTGGCGTATTATTTGAAGTATCTGGTAATTTTTCCTAAAATCTGGTAATTTAATTGTTATTTTCTGATAATCACACTTTCTGGCAACACTGCAATAAACAATTTTGTAATCACGTGGTGAACTGCTCTTACGTTGCTGTTGTCTCATTTCTTCTATTATTGTGTGAGCCGTTATCGTGGTAAGTTAAACTGGTATTTCTCTTTAACTTAAAATGTATGTTTATACAACTAAAGAAAAAGTGCAAATGATCAAGTGGTATTACGGCGGTAATACTGCTGAGGGAGTTATCGGGCGATTCATTTTTACATTTGAAAACCGTCCTGCCCCAATGGTTCGAACTGCATTAAACATCATTCATAAGTTTGAGTCTGTGGGATGTGTAACAAATTGCAGAAAATGTAATCATTTAAATGACGAAGACGAGCCTACAGTTTACTTAAGGGAAGATCGGGAAAGGCGGGACACTAATGTCTGTAGTTTCGCCGAGGTAAATGCACCTTGTTCGAGTAAACAAATCTCGCAAGAAGTTGGTGTACAAGAGCGAACAGTGCGGAATATTCTGAAAAGAAATAAGTACCACTGCTACAAAATTATGACTACCCAAGAAATTTTTACTAAAGACCGTACGAAACGAATGGATTTTTGTGAAACCATGATGGAAAAAGCTAATGAAAACGAAAATTTCATGAAGAATATTTTATTCGTTGATGAAACATGTTTTTCCATACATGGCCGGTATAATCCTTCTGTAAGAAAAAGGTAATAGAAGATAAAGTTAAGTTGTGAAAATCCATTTTGATTTAAAAAATTATAAACACTTTTTATTACTTGTCTATTTTTCACTTTATTTGTTATTTTAGAACTAGTTTCATCCTATTCGGACATTTTCAAGTAAACTAAATTATACACAGATTTTACTTTCATTTCGGTTTATATTCAAATGAAAGTAAAATCTGTGTATAATTTAGTTTACTTGAAAATGTCCGAATGGGATGAAACTGGTTGTAAAATAACAAATAAAGTGAAAATTAGACAAGTAATAAAAAGTGTTTATCATTTTTTTAAATCCTTCTGTAGTTCGATATTGGTCCAAGGAAAATAAACATTTGAGTGTGCCATTACATACTCAATATCCACAAAAAGTAAATGTTTGGGCCGGCATTTTAGGTGATCATGTCATTGGTCCTATTTTCATTGACGGTAACTTAATGCCGACAAATATTTAAACGTTTTGTAGAATCAGATTATTCCGGCTGAACAAGCTCTTGATGTCAACTTCGGGGAGATTTGGTACCAACAAGACGGCTGTCTCGCTCATAATGCAAGAAGGCTGCAAGAGTTTTTAGACAACACTTTTCCCGATAGTCTTATAAGTAAAAGAGGCACAATAAAATGGCCACCAAGATCCCCCGACTTGGCGCCTAATAATTTTTTTTGTGGGGATATGCAACATCACAAATTTATAAACATGAACACGAGCGAGCGCGTGACTTGCAAGAGTTACGTGCTAAAATTGTTACCACCCTACAGAGTGTGACTCCTGACATGCTTTTAAATGTCAGGAACGAATTTTATCACCGATTAGGGTATTGCCAGGCGCAACAGGGCGACATTTTTGAGCCCCTTATAAAATAACATTTAGAAAAAAAATTGTTTTTCATTTTTAATACGTTTTTTTTAAATCTATTTCATTTTAGAATTTCATTTTCGTTAGAATATTTGTTAATTCATTTTTATTTAATAGCAGAATGCCAGTTTACTTTCACGCTAAATGGCTAAAAATTACTCAAAGAATTGCCACTGAGTTTATTTGATACTTGGTTTGAGGGCTTAAAGTATTACTTTACAGCCCGCCGGGCCGTAAAACACTTTACAGCCCGCAGGCTTTTGCTCTATTTTTCATATCGATTTCTGAGGCAAAGCTACCGCTTTGGTATTTTCTGGTGAGGCACAGGAAAATAAATTTTCACTTTTTCCATTTTAATTTCAATTAAAACCACAAAATACTTCGACAAAAGGATTGTAAACCTCTGAGAACGATTCTTGACACAAAATTATAATATAGCCACCTTTATTTACGTTGTTGCTTAGTTATTTCCATTCGTTTCTAATGCAAATTCAAAATCAAATTCCTATCTGTCAGTGCAACAATAAGATTGTTATACAATGTCAAAATTTAACAGATTGACAATTCTTATGAAACATTTGCGAAATGGGCGAAATATATCTATGTACTGGTATTAATTAGGACTGGTCGTAAATAAAATTTTTTGTGCACCTTGGGCATAACCAGCGTTTACGGCCCTTATCGTGTTAGTGTTAGAATTTTCCCGCCTCTTTATGCTCTTGATGCATAAATAACTAATATTACTTTTTCTCAATAAAAGACAGACTACAGGCAAATTTAAATTGAAATAGAACTGAATTTCGAATTTAGATGCATGAAAATAATTAATAATTATCTGCAGTTCTGAGCAAATATAAGTAATTTCTGAATAAAATATATAACCGTATTCGATAGTATTTAAAAGGTACAAGTTAATTTTAAATATTAGTTTGGTTAGATAAACATTCAGAGGACTTTTACATGAAATTATTTGTTATTATACCCTCTGCACTGTATAACCTCCCATGTATTGAGTGCTCAACAGATAGGATTTTCTCTCATGAATGGCATGAATATTAAGTGGCAAGATTAGTGGAATTAATTAAATGGTAGTTAATACTCACACTCAATTAAAATTAAGTGTGCAGTTTATTTTATGGAGTGAAAAATAATAAAACTTTTACAAATTGAGTAAATATCTCAGTGCAAGTCATATAATTACCATTATTCTCTGTTACCAGGGTTTTTTTTCAATACTAATTAAATAGTGATTATAGTACAACAGTTTTTTCCATCTTAAGGAAAGAAGTTATGGAATTTATTTGCATCCTTATTAATTAACATGGATTATTTTCAATTTTTTTTCATAGTACAAAATTATGTGGTTTTATTAGGGGACGCAGAGCCCAAAACTACAACAGACAATTTAAAACAATGTGACCACAAACAAAGAATTTACTGGATCATTAAGATGTGGGTTCGAACTAAACAATAATAGTCTTTTAAGTAAATCGTCATTATTTTTTATTTTGGACAATTTTCTGATGAAGATTTCAAAATAGACGATTTTTTTCCTTTTTTATCTCTTGGACTTCTTCGGATAATTCCTCAATTGTAAGTATGACATTATTAATGACACTAACTCCATGTATTAATATTTCATGTACAGCGGTAGGTATGTAGTAACAATTGTACAGGTATACGTATAGCTCTTCTGTTTCTAAATGGTACTTGTAAAATTCAACATATTTTATTTCATTTCCCGATTTATGGTTTTTAGAATCACCACAAATCTTCTGAACTTCATCGACCCCTGTTATTTCGACAGCCAAAGCTTGATTTGCAAAAGATTCTTTGTCAGTGTTATCATCATTACTTGTACCAAAACCTTCTGTGGGCACACGCACGATAAGACTCATTCGTTGACGGAATACATTTCGTATTAATTACTTTCTGTTGTCTTATTGAAGGGCTCGGTGTAAAAACTAGTTAACTAAAATTTTTTATATTCAGAGCATTAGGAAAGGAAACATCACGTCCTGGAGCTGACTGGTTCTTGCATTAAATGCTTGCCCGATTAACTCAGTTTATCTGTTTATACGCTTTGGATGGTAGGTATTGAGATGGTTGAGCCGCCCCAACACTTCTATTTTTTATCCAGCGCCAGCCAGTCAGAACGCAATTTACAGCTATTTCACAGATTTTTACTGCTATTTCATAGCGTTTTACAGGTTTGCAATTTTAATGGTACGGCAATGTTCTACACTGCAAAAAGTACACTCTTAAAAGCTGTGAAATAGCAGTAAAAGCTATGAAATAGCAGAAAAATGGAAAATGTTAAGAATCAGCATCCAGTCAATCAATAATAAAAATAAGCTACTTACTAGTTATCTAATGAACATCAAGGCAGATGGTTAAAAGATTTCAAAATAACATTTGAAAAATAAATACAATGTGTGAAAATGCAATAAACGAAATGTACAAATTGTCTGAAGAGAAATATATAGTTATGGCATGTTTCAAAACAAAATGGCATAATAATGAATTAACTTTTTTCTTTTTTTAGATACAAGCAATAAAAATCAAAATATTTTACTATTAGGGGATTTTATTATTAGTATTGTAAAATCAAATGTGAAAAAATTTAGAAGATTTATTATCCACAATCAACTTAAAAAAACTACGTATCAACCATCTAGAAACACAAATGTATGTGAGAGATTGTTTAGATAGTATTTATACCAATATACTTGAAAATGAACAATATGTTAAAACCATAAATCTTCATATCTCTGATCAACTAGGGCAAATATTTCAGATTAGCAAGAACTGAAACATCCTAAAAAAATACAAATATAATAAACAGTGATATAGGCGAAACAAACATTTACTTGTTTAAAGAGAAATTAAAACTCTACTATAATAGAGGATGGCCAACTTTTGATGGAATATTTTGAGGATTGATTTCCTGAAATAATAAAGAAACCTGGAGTGGTATGCTGAAAAACTAAAAAGAAAAAAAAATATTCTAGATGCTTTAAATAGGATTTATGGTACATATGGGCAAGGACTTATTAAATGCTTATATAAATATTACAAAAAAATGTAGTGTTGAAGAGAAAAATGCGATAAAATTTAATACAATTTTTAATTATGTCGAGGAAGTTAAGAATAAAACAAACCAATATAGAACGTTATATAATTAGGAATGATGAAATTAAATATAAGCAATAACGGCTAAAGGATAAACCAGTTCTTTCAAAACGTTAATATTACTGAAAACATACCATTCACTGTTCATCGATGTGTATTTAGTAGAAAATTAAATAAATAAATTATAAGTAACTATTTAAATTATATTCTTTACAATAAACAAGAGTAAAAAGGTTTAAAAAATATTTGAATCTGTAAGAAAGTTCAACGTTAATTTATTGTGGATAATCTTCATACACATCTTATATTCTTAGATTTTCTTCGCCTACATTCAAATAATTTGAAAATTAGTGCATCCTTCAATCTGGCGGACGTCACAAACAGAACTACAATATAACTCAGGTTGTCTGCAACAGCAAACCTTCTCGCAACCTTTCTTACATTTGCAGAAAGAATACAACATGGTGTCGCGGGCACACACACACACACACACACACACGCGCGCGCGCACGTACGTACACACACGCACGCATGCACGCACGCACGTACACATGCACACATGCACGCACGCACACGCGCATGCACACATACACACGCGCGCGCACACTAATGAGAAAAGCACACAGACATGACGCTGCGTATGTCACCTCGAGCACTTGCTCCGAGTTCAAACTTTATAAATTTACGTCGAAGTTTTGTACCTGCTCATTTTATGTCTCGACCGCTACACAAAATTTCACTGTATACATATAATCGAAAGAACAAATATATATCTTTCGTTTACCGTAGGTCATAATTGAAGAAAATATGATTATTTAATACTCGAAATGCTTTTATAAAAAACCTTAAGATGAATGCACTCTATTGCAAATTCCTGTAGATTGTGAATTATAATGAAAAAACCGCTGCCAATTATAACTTCGGGATCAGAACTTCCTCACCGTAGTAAAACACGACGTGTAGTGGAGTCTATAACAAAAGTAATTTTTGACATTTCAAAAAAGTCACATTTTTTGACGTTTCAAAAAAGTCACATTGCATTGGTGGAATGTCACTAATATTTTTTTTAGACATTGGGGCCGACTTTGCTCATTAACGAACTCAATCTCTTTGTTGGCCTCTAGAATGTGTGTACCAAATTTGAAAGCTTTATCTCAAAAACTGTAGCTGCTATCGCAAACCACACAGACACACAAGCAGAAAATTTTTTTTGTTTGAAATTTTGTGTATCGTTATAACTCGTCGAGTTTCGTCCAAAAATGCAATACAAATTTTCAAAAATTTTTTTACGAATACATAACATCCTCACTTTGAGGGGTGAGGAAGTAAAATGGATATTGCAAATTAGAAGTAGATACTTAGCTTTAATTTGCATTTATTTTCATGTGTCAGTGTTAATGGCTAATAACCATAACTTTGATTATTTATTTACACGAAAACGGTTGCATGTAAGACATTTTTTGTAAGGATATTTTCTGTGTAGATTTTTGTACTCTTTAATTTTCATCTCTACCATTTTTTTTGGATTTTGCATGTTTTAAAAATTAATTCCAAAAACTACTTTTTGGGAGTTTTACGCCATTTTATTTTATGTTGCAACCGCGGTAGCCTTTAGAACTTTTTCTTTATATACTTTTCTACTAGTAAAGCCCTACTGTACAAAATTTTACATAAGGATTTCTTTATTCCAGCCCAAAACCTATGGAGACTGGGCTAATATATACTGGACATATTATACTAAAAGATATAATTCTATATTATTAGTCTCTGGGGTATCCATTGTGCAATTATTAGTCCCTCTTGTCTCTTTAGAAAATTTTAGTAATATAATTAATTATTGCTGTGTTATGTTTTTACGTACAATTTTTACATTTTATTGTCAACGTGTTGCTGTGGCCTGAACAAATACCTACATCCTTAATAGTGATGAGGTCATATGACAGAGTCATTAATGAAAATGGCTATCACGTCATTTAGCATTGTGACGACAAAATGACAAAATTATCAATTTTGTGTCAAAGATTAATATGACATGACGTCATTTACATTATGACGGTCACAAACAGCTCCATTTCTGCTTTTGTGGAATATGTGAGTTAGACGTATACAAATTTAGCGAGCGGTACTGCTCTGTATATTGAGTGTCTGTGACACCGCGGTCTGTATATTCTTTATAATTTTAAGTAGACGTAGGAAATCTGAATACAAATTGCAATAAGCTGAATGGAAAGTGTTATGTTTCAGTATTATACAGGGTGGGGCGTCCGACTTCGATATGTCGAGTTCTGTGATGGCTAGAAACTTGATTTAAAAACATAAATAAACTAGACAAAAAGTCTATAACCGGAAATTATTTTCAAATATACAGGATGAGCCAAGACGATTCTACAGGGTCAACTAACATTTTTTTAATGGAATGCCATGTATATCAGAACATTTTTTGGAAACCTCTTTGTGGCCTCCTTTCATTCCTGTATTATTATTGACTCTCTTCCAATCACTTGGATGTAATGATTTTTTTGTTGAAATAATGCCATTTACACGTGTATATTAAAAAATCACTACAGTCACAATTATCGATTTTAAGAAAAAATATGTTAGTACCAGTTATGAGACATCTGTGTGATGACACTCAGCCATTTTCACTTCCTAAGAGTACCCAGGGTGGCTAAATATAATTTTTAAATTTACAACTATTTGAACTAGATTTTCTCAATTTTGCGGTTTTGCATAAATTTATATTTACAAGATTTATGGGCAAAAATTCGGTTATGTGTTAGATTTACCTAGAGCTTTACTCTAGGTTCGTACACCTTGGTCTTCCAGGCAGAGGTTTAAGCCATCCTAGCGGTGGTGGGTAAGGCTGAGGTTAGGAATGGGGCAGAACAGATGATATACATCTGCTCCGGCCAGGCTGCTCTAAAAGCAGTGTGCTCCTCCAGGATGAGATCAGTTCTCATCCAGGAGTGTGGGGATGCCCTAGAAGAGCTTGCCAGGTGTAAACAAGTGAGACTGGTGTGGGTCCTGGGACATACCGGAGTTCCAGGCAACGAGAAGACCAATGAATTGGCTAGACTTGGAGCCGAGGAACCCTGCCTCGGGCCTGAGCCTATGTTAAGCATTACAAGAAGGCAAGTCACAACGGCCCTCAATGAGTGGGCCCACGACACACTGAGGAAGCATTGGAGGATCAACAGGACCTGCAGGCAAACCCTAGATTTTGTGACGAGGCCGAACAAATTGAGATCTATCATTAATAAATATTGAGGAAGAGCCTACATATCCAGGATGCGAGAGTGATGAAGAAACAACTTACCACTTCTTGGGACAGTGTGAAGTGTTTGGGCGCCTGAGACATAGTATCCTCGGTTCTGAGGCGCTTCTAAGGGGTGGAAATGAGCTCCCTCGCAATGAGTGACATCCTGACCTTCATCAGAAGATCGGAAAGATTCGACGAGGGAGCAAGAGGAGCACATGGCTGAGGTGACAGCTGGGGGTTAAAAAAAAGGGCCAGTCTGTGGCCTACTTGCCAGGCGTCAGCCTCCCCCACCATTACCATTACCATTACCATGGTAGGTTGTCTGGTGATTTCGGGGAGCTCTTAATATATATATCAAAATTGAATAATTTTTTCATTTTGTTTTCCTTTACTCTTCAAGGAATCATCTACACTACATCTAATTCAAATATTTCATCTGAAATTAATTCAAATTGAAAAATTCAAACGTAACTAATATGGTCGATACAATGTTTTAAAAACATCACTGTACTCTGTAAATGTATCTACAACATAGAAAATATAATAATCTTATAATTTCTTTATTACAAAATAATTACACATTACAGGTACCAATATTTCTTTCCATTATTCATAACTTTAGTGAGTAATTATATACGTTATTTTGTATATTATAGTAATCTGTAACGTCTCGTCCAACTCATTTCGTAATTAAAAATAGATCAAGTCTTTTTATAATTATTTTCTTTTTATTCATGATGTTCGATATTATTTCACTAAATTATGTACACTGTGGGCCAATTTGTACACCTATTTATTTGTTAATAGCTTTTGTATCGTTAAACAGATTTTCATGAAGTTTGGATATTATATTTACAGCCACATCATTTTTTATAATGTGTATCCTTAAATATCTAGATCGAAGAAACTCAGGAAATTCTTTCTAAATCAAATTTGTAATGAAAAACTCTAATAAAGATTTGTCCGTTCCGTAACTACTTCGTTAAAAAAGATGTTCCTTATTATCTCTAAAATTCCTCAAGATTTTTTTACGAAACTCGGTGTTCTTATTTTAGTTCTAAAAGCATTTGTTTTTCAAATCGGACAGGAGTTTAGTTTCTGGTTGACGTTTTCCCCAAAAAAGTAACACTCCCCTGAGTTTTGAGAATTTTAATATTTTTTTCTGAATAACTATCTGAAACTGCCTAAAAAATAATAAATTTTTCTTGTACGATTGGTCGTTTTGGGTGTAAATATTGTTTTGAAGTGTATTCAAGCACAGTGGAAATAACATTAACCATTTAATTTAAACTTAATCATAAATGTAATTCCAAAAAGGAGGAAATAATCGTAACAACATTATCATCAGATTATTCAATCCGTTCATCGCCATTTATTAATAATATTGAAATTCCGAAAATATTTATTATTATATTATTTATTTAAAATACCACTTTTCATACAAGTTAAAAAAAGCAAAAAAAAATACATCTGTAGTTGTGATTACCTGATAAAATTTTTGTTTATTTTTAATGTAGAATGCATTCTAGATAAACTGCACTACTTACTATTTTTTTTATTCAGGCTACGTGGTATTATTCAATACTGACATTTATTATTTGCTTAAAAAAAGCAATTGTTCTCGAGCTGACAGCTTTATATTTCTCAGATGAAGAATGAATACTGGAAGTATTGGTGGCAGTTTTTGTTAACTTAATTTAATTCATAATTCTCTTTATCAAGTTTTGCGATGATAAATCATTTAATGTCTGGCTAATCGACCATACTTTCTCGTCCTTTGACCCGAGTTGATGTCAAAGAATAATTAAGTATAAATATGCCAGGATCAAAACGTACAGGATTTATATTATGCCGCTTAGATGATTTAAGATCTCTTCGTTTTTATAGTTACACTGACACTTTACATGAATTTGAATAAGAAAATTCTACATAACCAACGAAATTAACTATGTGACATATCCTGTTTTCGAAAATAATGACAACAGACACACTGATATTTTTTAAACCATTCCAAAATGTTGTTTATGGATCAAGTGACATGATTTGTCAAAAATGTTTACTTTAAATTTTCGACCTTTAACACGATTGTTTTTAATGATGTAACCAAAACCAAACAAAAGAAAATGCATTGATAGGAAATTATTCTGATTTTATTAAAATCTTTATTTTTAATTAGAGAAGATAATATAAGATTATATTTTTGAAAATGTGAACACAACTTGATATTGGGTCAGGCTCAAATTCTCTTAATTCAGAAGTTTCACACAATTATTAGATGTGGCTGAGATTGGTTGATAATCCAAATTTTAATTTAAAAATTGTTGGAAAACCTTTCCCTACAATGATTTTAAATTAAAGGAATTTTATGCTTGTAGTCAACTTGTAAAACAAAGTAGCGCAGTTGACTAGACCGCCTACATAACTAGCTCGATTAGTCATATCTGCTCCTGTGGTCAAATTGCTCCCACAGAGAGCAGTGTTGTAGGGAATGGTTGTAAGTCCAAGTTTTTCTCAAAGGATAGCTTCTGCTTTATAATTTGGGAATTGTGGAATTTATGTGGTGTCTTTTTTTCTAAGTGATTTAGTATGGTGATGTTCAAGACACTTATAGAAAGACTTGATAAGTTGTACATCATTTATTTCAGTGATGAAACCGAAAAATCCACATGTAACGCAGGAGGGGGAGGTTTATACTCAAAAAACTGAGAAATTAAAATCTAGGTCGAGATATTTTGTAGAATGATATTGTGGATTTTATTGATGGAAAACTTAGTACTTGTATCTGTTAAATGTAGATAAATGATTTATGGAGTGGCCAGCAAGATCTCCAGATATGACACCTCTTTTCTGTTAAGTTATTTAAAGCATAAAATACTCGTACACGTTACATAATCTAGCGAATAACTAACGTGTGAAGGGAAATAATACCAGAAGTGTTAATATCAGCCGA
Organism: Rhamnusium bicolor; assembly: GCA_029963845.1. Taxonomy (NCBI): domain Eukaryota; kingdom Metazoa; phylum Arthropoda; class Insecta; order Coleoptera; family Cerambycidae; genus Rhamnusium; species Rhamnusium bicolor. The sequence goes on along the minus strand of JANEYF010000538.1, from coordinate 599,589 downwards.
GAATTAAGTAAACGCCACTATCAGTGCCTAGAGTAAAGGAGAAGTTTGGTTCTACAACAAACAAACATTTTTAGATAGGATAGATATTATTTTGAATTATGTGAATTTATTGTAAGAATTGTTTAAAAAGGTGTAAATAATGAATTATAATTTACAAAAATATTTAATTTTACAAAAACGATTACGTTCTTGAAAAAATTTCAAATACAAATCGATATATAAGGTGGTTCAGAAAACACAGGGACACCCCAAAATTTTTACCCATTTTTTTATCGCACAATATGTGATATTGGGACCCTTAAAACTTTCGAAATATTTTTACGGGATCAATATAATATTTAAACACCTCTTCAATTGCATATTACTCTTTATTGTGCAATAAAAAAAATTGGGTGAAAATTCTAAGGCATCCGGCGTCCCTATATGCAGAGTTTCAGTGAAATCTATCTCAATTAAAGTTCGTGAGTCCATCGGTTTTTACCGCAACTCGCAATCTATAATTAATAGTGAGAAACTGGGAGGTGTTTTATAAATTACCTTGTATATATCTCTTAATGACACTGTATTTAATTTTTATGTAAAGCTTAAATTTGATATATCACAAAGGCTAGGTTGTCACTTAAAATTCTGAAATTGGGGTGACCGAGGCAGAAACCGTCGGTTTTGTTACGAACCAAGAAAACTTCCATAGTTATTTGCTTAATTTTCCTGATATCCTAATAAATAACTTTGCAATGAGATGTGCGGGATAATCACTTGTATTGCGATGCCCAGCGCCTCCACCACATACCAAATGTACTTTTCACTAAATATCAAATAGATTTTAAAGCTTGACTTGTCATGTACATACATGTCAACATTTTTTATGAGATAGGATCCAGCGTTGGAATGAAAATTATTAGGACGAAGTATAATAAATATTTCAGGAAAATAAAAATTAGACCATAATACAAAGGACATATCGACGTAAAATGCGAAAGTTTTAGTTTAATTTATAAGTGTACGTACTATGCATAAAGTGTGGAATGTGTGAAAAACATTCCAAGGACAATAAAATTCCTTCCGTAATTACTAAATTGCCTTACGCTACTTGCACTAGTTTCTGAGATCAGTTTGCATTGAGTGAATAGAACTTCCATGTATAGTAGTCTCTCTTAAGTATTGTTGTTTGCGCTGTCTGGCGTCTTACTTTAATAAAATACATATTATTATTATTATTATTATGCGATACTGCTAGAGACATCTCGTTTAGATACGCTGCACCATGTTATGCAGCTCACAATTCTTTAGAGTTAACTACGTGGTACATCGTTGAAACTAAATAAAAATTCACTACAGGTCGCCTCTAGTACTCTAGGTACAAGAACCTCCACACAAAAATAAACGTATTTACAACTTAAAATCTAAAATGATATACAAATAGTGTGTTTCAAGAATAATAAATTAATGGCAGAGTTATCTATAATGTATTTATAAATAAAATAAACTTTTGGACTAATCATAAACTGAGGTAATGTACTCGTAATGGAATGAGAGTTTTTTATCCTCTGAGATCGATACACTTTTCCAAAAAATTTATCTCTAATTATTTATATGAATCTTGGTCCTATTACCTAGATGTAATTTCCAAGTAATGACTTTATATTTTAGACACAAAAAAAAGTTTTATAATAATATAATATTGAAGTAAAATCTCAATGTCTTATATATGAAATACAGAGTGCTCAGCATTCAAAATCTACCCTTCAGATGCAAGAGCCCAAAGTAACACATCATCTTTATTATTAAAAGATACGCAATAAAGTCAAATAGATATTATTGTATATCAGCTGGAGTACAAACTGATAATTTAAATAGTATACAATATAATCTGCTTCTTTGGCTATGGCATCTGAAGAGTAGATTTGGAATATTAAGCACTCTGTATTTAATGAGACATTGACATTATATGTTGTATTTTATAAAAGTATTTTTCTCAGAAATTCCAAAAATATAATAATATATAGGGCATTCCATTAAAAAAAAACTTTATTTGACCAGGCGAAATTTAAATATCCTTTATAAGTTTTAAATACATTAAGTTTGTGGGTTGATTAATGTTCAACAACTTACATACAACAATTTTCTGTATTTAAGATAATAAAGTTTTTATTTGGATTTACGTCATAAGTTGTACACCCAAATAGGAATAAACACAGTATATTTAAAGATGAATATACCATAATCGTTTATGTTCTACACATATACTTAGCATATCTTGTGCTATGTGGGCTGTGATACCGACGAAACATAATTTAAGTGTCTTGTTTGTATCGTTTCAAAATACCAAAGCTCTTTTCATAAACTAAATATGTTAAAGTTCCCTAAAGTTCCCAAAACGTTACTGAATTTGAACTGCGAAATGTTACGTTCCATTGGCAAATTTAATTATGTCGTTATATTTACCACTCCTCCTAAATCCATCATTAGCAGCGGTTCTTTATAAAGTTTTAAAATATAGGTGAGTTATAAAGAATGGGCCATAGAATAACTATATGTTCTTTGCCTCAAAATTTAACCAAAGATGCTTAAGCAAAATGTGCCTAGTTAATGATATACAGGATTTTAAAATATTTTTTTTTTATGATTTTTTGGGTTCAACTCAAAAACTACTTAGGGCCAGTTGCATCGATGTGGTTTAGCCAGAGTTCAACTGAACTTCGTTTAAAATCCATGATTACGATTGTCACAACAATCGTATCATAGGATTTTAAACGAAGTTCAGTTGAACTTTGGCTGAACCATGTCGATACAACCGGTCCTTAACGGATCAAATTCAAAATCGGTACAGATGGATTTCCTCTAGTGAGAAATTATAATTTCGAATTAGTTTTGACCTAAGTTACACAGAGTGTCCAACACGATACATTAAATAATGAAATGTGATTTTTTTTTTCAAAAGTTTACGGAAATTTTTACTTTAAATCATGAGTATTTACTAATTATAGGTCTTAAGGTGCTAAAATCAACTGTTTTTGGGATATTTAGGGATTAAAATTTAATTGAATAATACGCACTACACAGTATTTTCATTATTTACACCTAATTAGTTTTGGTAAAAAAATAGACCGCATTTTTATTATTTAAAGAAGTTAAGGTTCTCAAGGAAAATGTGATCCCACAAGAAATATCTAGTACGTCTATTTTCTTCCATTATTCCTATAAATCAAACGCACTCATTCAGTCAAAAAAATGCTTAATAACAAAATTAAAATGAAATCTACAACTAAACAGTCAAGACAAGTAGGTAGTAAAATATAAAGTACGTCATTAATTAATAGCGGGTGATCCACCCCTGTTTGCTATTATTGTTTAAACCCTTCCATGCATATTACAAATCAAGAGATTTATCTCCTCTTGTTCCAAGGTGTCCCATAAATCCAGAACAACGCACCTTAATTATAGTCCTGATATCATTAACAGGTGGTTTCCGATTCATTAGTCATCTTTCAAGCATATAACTCTATGTGGTCGAGCATTATCATTCAAGAGTCCGAAATTAGGTTCCAACTTCCATCAATATTCATTCATGATGTCTCCTTGCATAAATTTGATCTGTCATTATAAGTTCACAAACATAACTCCGTACGACCTTCAAGCATACTTCTACCATAAACTAAGAGAGATTCACCTAGAAACGCATGCACTTCTTGAGCGTAATGACCATTAACCCTTGAATTTGATGGTCTCCAGACGCGAATTGTGCGTCTGTCACTAAGCGCACAAAAACGGCTCTCATCCGAAAACATCACGTTGTTCCACCCATTACGCCAGTTTACTTGTCCTTCACACCCAAATAGACGTTGAATTCAGTGATTTCTTATCATAAATCTCCTGCAGTGCAGACTTACCTCATTTCGATGATTTAAGACAGTTCGCGAGGTAATACGAACTCTAATTCCAGCATAAAGGTCCTGGCTCAACAGAGATCAGTGTATCATGTAGCATCTATTCTAGCTCCTTTAACATATAATCTGTCTTCGTTAGCATTTGTTGACTGTCTGCCTTCTTCTGGTCATTCTCTAACAGTTCCAGTATCACTGAATTGGTTGATCAAACGAGAAATCACATTGTTAGCTCAGCAGCAACCCAATTAATTTCTTGATTGGCTTGATTTGCTTCGTCCTCAATTAAATGACACATGTATTGTGAAAAAAAGATTGGATACAATTTTTGCAGAGAATGCACTAAACGACAGTGACACAGGAATAAGAACTGAAGTGATAATGAACCGTATTATCTGTTTTATTGAAATCGGTTTTTGTGAATCTTTGAAATTTGTGAAGGCATTATTTTTTCTGAAATGGCAATTAAGGAAAGTAGGCGCATCAAAGTTTTTCGTTGGTTAATTTTACTTCTAGGATTCACCATATCCATAATTTATATATCAATTTAGTTCAATAGTATTAGAGTAAACTACACAGTTTTCAAATAAAATGTGTTTCAATAAAAGCGCAAGATGTGAATGCGCGCCATTTTGTCTGTCATGATGGCACAAGATTATGACATGCCAGGTCGATAGGAGACAAATGGGAGTTAGTAAACATGGAGCATAACATGATAGAACAACGCATCCTGATTATTAAACATTATTATCAAAATGATGAAAGTTTGATTGCCACGATTCGTAAAGTGCGTCCAATTTTCGGTCGAAATAATGTTCCTCATTCATCTACTGTGAAAAGAATAATCGAAAAATTCGAAAGTACTGGTTCGGTTAGTGATGTGAAATAGGAGCTCGTGGAGGTCGTTCAGAATAAAACATCACGGCAGTTCGCGAGAGCGTGGACGAGAGTCCAGGGACGTCGATCCATCATCGTGCACAAGAATTGGACGTTACAACAGCCACTTTTCAGCGTATTCTCACTAAAGATTTGCATCTCCATGCCTACAAAGTCCAATTGACTTAACAACTGCTACCAATAGACCATGCACAGCGAAGAGAGTTCATCAATTGGATTTAAACAACAAGAAGTGAATGCCGATTTCGCGGACAGAATCATGTTTAGTGATGAGGCCCATCTTCACCTCGATGGCTTCGTTAATAGACAAAACTGCCGCATTTGGGGCTCAGAAAATCCACGAATGATTCATGAGAAAGCAATGCATCCTAAACGTGTCACTGTTTGGTGTGCATTGTGGTCTGGAGGAATCATTGGGCCGTTTTTCTTCGAGGACGAGGTAAGTAATGCAGGAACGGTGAATGGCGAGCGTTACCGTGCCCAATTTTTTGTGCCCCAATTGAAAGATATTGCTCTCGACGATATGTGGTTTCAGCAGGACGGTGCGACTTGCCATACCGCCCGTGAAACATGGACGATTTTGCACGAATCTTTTCCTGGTCGTGTAATCTCTCGGTTTGGTGACCAGAATTGGCCGCCACACTCTTGCGATTTAACACCTTTGGACTTTTGGCTGTGGGGTTATCTGAAGCCAAAGGTTTATGCCAACAATCCCGCGACCATCAAAGCATTGAGGGTCGAAATTAGACGCTATATCAACGAAATACCGCCACATGTATGCAACACCGTTATTCAAAATTTTGCCAAAATAGTACGCATGTGCCAGCAAAGCCGTGGCGGCCATTTACCAGATGTGTTATTCCATACATAACTAACTCCCAAATGTCTACAATATAACTCAGTAAAAATTTCAATACTTTGTTACAGAAAACCATGCTTTATTGAACCTTGAAATATTGCGCTCTTATTGAAACACCCTTTACAAGTTTAATGAAAATAACTTTGAAAATACATATTAGGTCAATAAAGCTTTATAGCAAAATGATACATAATGGTTTACTCTAGAGGAGACTTTAAATTATGTTCATTTTATAAACGAAATTCAAAAGTTTATATTTACTTACCTTTTTATATGACTCTTTCTGTACAAAATTTTCAAAGACCTATTTGCTTCTGAGATTATTTCGATAAGAATTAGTTGTTAAGCAAGTCGATAAATACCCACAAATATTATTATTGTTCCCAGAGATCTTGTACAATGATATCTGATTATTCATTATCATATATATTTTTTTTAATATTCAGTTGAAAATATAAAGTACCTATGTAATATTGTGTTACTGCTTCAGTTATTTTGTTTTCAGCTGTGGAGTATCAAAAAAAAACGGCGGCTAATTATTTGGGGATCAGAACTTCCTCACCGTAGTAAAACTCGACATGTAGTGGAGTTCATAATAAAAGTAATTTTTGAACTTTCAAAAAAGTCACATTTTTTGACGTTTCAAAAAAGTCAAATTTTGACGTTTCAAAAAAGTCGCATTGGTGGAATGTTACTAATATTTTTTTTAGGCAGATTTTGCTCATCAACGAACTTAATCTCTTTCTTGACCTCTAGAATGTGTGTACCAAATTTAAAAGCTTTATCTCAAAAATTGTAGCTGCTATCGCGAATACGGACACACAGATAGAAAATTTTTCTGTCTGAAATTTTGTGTATCGTCATAATTCGTCGAGAATCGTCCAGAGATGCAATAAAAATTTTCAAAATTTGTTTCGCAAATACATAATTTCCTCTGAGGGGTGAGGAAGTAATATTTTAACATAGTATATCGAAATTCTTTTCTTATTTGTTTTATGCAGTTATGTGTTAGACATTTATAAAAATTAAAATAATCATTTATTAAGAATAATTAAAATTAAACCGGCACAAGAATTTTCTTATTGACGATAGCATATTTTGTAAAAATGTAAAGATGGCACAATATATTCATGTCAATAACACAGAAGTATGTAAATGGGGCCAATACAGTACCATTACTTCATATAAAAATTTTTCCTTCGGCCCTCTTTTACTGAATTACGTGTCCTTAAAATTACAGTCTGAAAATGTTTTTTTTATTAATAACTTTTTAACTATAGGTACCGTTTGAAATTTATCCATATTTTGGTGGTGTCCTTAATATGCCTTCATAAGTACGCCGATTTGTCTATTAGGAAGTCAGAAACAGATTATCCCTAAGGAATGATACCTTAAAATTTTGGGAGGAATAATATTGCTTCCTCACCCCTCAGTGAGGAAGTTATGTATTCGAGAAAAAAAATATGAAAATTTTTATTGCATTTCTGGACGAATCTCAATGAATTATGATGATACACAAAATTTCAGACAGAAAAAATGTTCTGTCTGTGTGTCTGTGTTCGCGATAGCAGCTACAGTTTTTGAGATAAAGCTTTCAAATTTGGTACACACATTCTAGAGGTCAAGGAAGAGATTGAGATCGTTGATGAGCAAAATCGGTCAAAAAAAATATTAGTGACATTCCACGTCACTTTTTTGTCAAAATGTGACTTTTTTTGAAACGTCAAAGTGACTTTTTTTGAAACGTCAAGAAATGTGACTTTTCTGAAACGTCAAAAATTACTTTTATTATAAACTCCACCACACGTCGAATTTTGCTACGGTGTAGAAATTCTGATCCCCAAGTAATTGGCAGCGGTCTTTTAATACAGTAACGTTTTTCTAAAAAAAAAATACTCTTATTTAATTTCGATAATATCCACCATTTCTTTGAGGGAACTTAATCATTAATCTTAAATATCGAATATTCCTACTAAATGATGCTGGTTCAGTTAATGATCCACTAATAAATTTTAACTCAATAATTGAAAAAGTTATTAATAAAAAAGAGTTTTAGCCCGTAGCTTTAAGGGCCCGTAGCTCAGTAAAGAAGGACCCTAGAAGAAATATTATTCATTCTTTTATAAATCTGTAGTACATTTTTGTGCCAAGTTCACGTGTGTAAACTTGACATAATTATAATTATAAAAAAGATAGTAAAATAATTTGATAGCAACTGAAATAAATATCACTTCCTGTTTATATTTTAAAACAAAGAGAATTGTTATTGATGTAGTGTATTCTCTTTGGTAGTGCAAAAGTATGAGTCTCTATTATTTGATAGTGATCTCATTTTTGAGACAAACTTTTGCATTGCCTAATGGAGTAGAAGTGCCTATTAAACCAGAATATTCAAGTAAGGTTACAATGTTGAGGGGATAAATTAATATTATTACCTATGTAATTTGCTTTTAGACTGGTTTAATGTATTTTATAAATCATCGTCGCTTATTCCATTATTTAAATCTAAAGAAAAAACGTATTATGCAGGAAGGTATTTCAGGGTAAGCCATTTACTATTTTTATATGAATCAATCGGAATAAAAGACGCCTGTGGAACTATAAAATAAGCTGACTTTTGTTCTGTGTTTATTTGCATTAAAAATTTGTAAATTTTAGGTAACTTTTTTACAAGCTCATCTCTTTTGTAAGTTAATGCACATGCACCTTATGACTATATCGTCAAAAGAAGAAAACGAAGAAATAAGAAGTCTTCTTGAAAAAAAATAGTAAGTAAAAGTGTTCTGTTACGCTGTTCTTTTAATCAGAAAAACCCATATATGAATTTGAAGAGATATTAGATTTTTTTTTTTTTTTGAAACAAAACTGTAAGTTCAAAACATTCTGCACCAATAAAAATGAAATAAGGTATAAATGAATAACACACCCAGTGGAGTTCAGTAAGCTACGCTACCACTATAAGAATGAATATATTTTCACAAAATAGAAAATAGAAAAAGTTACAGAAAAATTGACAATGAGTATCTTTGTTCACTAGTCAAATAACATTATGTGTATTTGATGTCAAATGTAGATGTACTGAAAGATCTCAGTAGTTATTCAGGAAAAACACCAGAAATGTTAACTGCAGAGAATAACAGTAAGTGCATAATTGAGAAAGTTGTGACGATGATTTTTTATGGCTGATTTGCTTGATGTGTAATGATGTTATGTCTTAAAAGCATAGAGGGTTTTGGGAAGGTATAGTGTTTTCGTAAATTCTGTAGAGTAGAACAAAAAATTTGTCGGCTATTTATCAAAGCGAATGAGCATTTATTTAAATCCAGGGGGGCACATGCAAAATATAAAATCTGTATACGTGCCTCAAGCAATTTATATACACCCGCCTCTTTCGTTTGAGTGATCACAGGCCGCTGCAGTGGACCATATAATTAAAATAGTTGATAAAAATAGTAGAAAAAAAGTTAATTGCATAAACCCGTGTGAATGTGTGCAGTCAAGGGCGTAACGTAACGTTAGACATACTATAGATAGAGCTGAAAATGAATTTGTTTTTTAAAATTGTATTTATGTGATTTAAATACATATGTATGCATTAAATATTTTGAAACATATGAAAGTTTTATTTAAATGAAACTTGAATTACTGTAATTAGTAATCAGGGCAGAATAATTAAATTTATTTCTCTAAAATTTGTACCTGCAATTGAAAATATTTTAGAACATAATATGTTTCTTTATTTAGCCAATAACAATTTAAAGAAATAAAACCGTTATTCAAAAATAAGATACCTCATTAGAAAATTGTTATTGCCCAGCAAAGACCACAGGGAGGTAAAAGCATCCCTTGCCAGGAGGGGAATGGGTAGAGGGAGATATTAGTATAGGTAGAACAGTTAGTAAAATCAACAATAAACTCTGAATGAAAACATAACTCACCAAAATAATGTAAACTTAACTACACACAATTCACGAACACAATACATACTAATAATGCACTATATAGGATATACGTAACATATGTTATACACACATTAAAAAAAACAATTGAACACTTATAAGTTGTGGACGAAAACTATTTATACAAGATCACTGATTTATTATTGACTATACATATACATATAATATGGCACTTTTAATTGTCTGAAGGAAACATTGCGTCACTTTCACTACTGCTTTTACCTACTCTTATTATGACTGGATTAACGGGATTATCCAGTACCAATTTGAACGATATGCGTCGCGAATATCTCGATAGTACATTAGGTACCTATTACACACGGAAATCGAAATGCAATAGATCTTAGACGATCCATACTTATCTTATTATTCATATGAACATGGTGCAATAAGCTTAACACGTAGGAAATACTTTCGAGCAGCGGGAGAAAACGTCTGGAGTAAGACAGACCAGCGAGTAAGAAAGATATTCAATGTTTTTATTTGGCTGCTGTAAATACAATTTTTTATAAGGAAATCACAAATAATCCATTTGTGAGTTTTTTTTTAATTAGAACTTTAATCAATACCTGTATTTGTAAATAATAAATAATATATCGTTTAATGTTTATAAAATTCAGATAATATAAATAAATGTATTTAAATACAACATAATTTTCCCTAATGATTGTTTTTCATACCTAAAATGACATGTATCGATTTAAGAGAAAATATTAATAATCATCAATATGAGTTCATGCGTATTCTTAATCAAATTATTTCATCTTTATTATAGTAATATTATTTCCTACGTATGCACGCCGCTGAATCCGCATTCCTTTCACTCTACAGAATTTTTGAAAATACTGTATTAAATTTATACTATATATTGAATTTTACTATTTTAGCAGCAATAAGTTGCTGAATTAAATTTAATAACGAACAATTGTGGTCACTTAATAGGTTCTAGTTTTCTTTGAGTTTATTTATTTCTAAAGATTCTACTTTTTTCACCAATACATAGGTAACACTTTTTGGGAAAATCATAATAATAATAACAATAATAAGGAGAGGTTTAAAAAGAAAAGGCATTGATTAAGGATATAGCTACGAGTAATGGATATTCTGTAAGTTTAATTGATAAAATATTTAGGAAACGAAAGTTTAAAAAGACGCTTCGAAATTCCTCGACCTTTCAAAATGAAAGAGAAAATCCGAAATTTGTATCGATTCAATTCTATCCTCGATTCACCCGTGGTGTTGGTAAGATCTTTAAAGATGTAGGTATGACAGTGATTGATTCATCGGGAAACAAACTACAACAACTTTTAGGCAATCCAAAAGACAAAATTGAAACAATCGAGAAGTCGGGGATTTACGAAATTAGCTGTAAGGACTAGACGATCAATTCAAACTAGATTCAAAGAGCATATGGCTCATCTCAAATATGGTAGAACAGATAAGTCTAGTATAGCCCAACATGCGTTTGAGAACAACCATAAAATAGATATTAGCAATTCAAGATTAATTAGGAATGTAACAAGTACTAGACAGCTGGATGCATTTGAAAGCTTGGAAATCATAAAGTTTAAAATAGTATGAATAGTGGCAGAGGGCCTATCCCAAATAGCCCGCTTTATTGGTTAGTGGGTCCGGCTCGGTGAACTATAACAATAGGTTAGGTATAAATAGGGTAGATTGTTAACATACGTTTAGTTTTAATCATCTCCAGATGATGCCAACTTAGTTGGTGAAACACGCGTCGAGTGCAGTAGAGTTTTGGTATTTCGTGGAAAACTACGTCAGTGTTATCTTCACATCAAAGGTTCCAACCCACTCCAGGATCTTATATCAAATAATCCACCTGTTTGACCCATATATTTTAATTGTCACATGAAAACTAGCACCAAACATTTCCGCAATATATTTTTTTAACGTAAGTATAATTATTGTTTTGAGACATTTTTGTTATATATGAAATATTTTTGACATTGCTTAAATGTTTTTGAAATAATCCGTTTAATATATTTATTTTTAATTATTTCCTAAATATTGTTGATATAACTTGCATTATATATTAATTATTACTAAATATTTCTTAAATATATCCTGTTGTATATTTATTGTCAATTATTTCTTAAATATCCTTAAAATATTTTTAGTTTTACATTTATTATGATTTTAATTTAATTTTAAAATATTTTCTAAACTTTGCAATATTTCAAAAATATTTTATGCTACTAAGGTGGTTCTAAGTAACAATTTACTATTTTTTATGGAAAAACGAATTTTAGATTATAATCTCTAGAAAGGTCTCTTGGATCCATTTTATATAATATGGAACGAAGTAATCTAGTGTTTGCCTGATATACGTGTAAAGTGGTTTTTTTACCCAAAATTGTAGAAATTATAAAAAACTGATTTATCATTTGTATTTATATTTAGTACCATTTACCTCTATAAAGTATACTTTAGTATAAAAAATGTAAATATAGTATAAATTTTAGTCATTTTATTCGTTAAACAGACGGTAAAAAATGTATTAAAACAAATATTTCTCAGTTTGTGATTTCAAATAGTAACGAAAAACATACTATATAAAAAATAGTTACTATAGGGTCATATGGAAATGAAGTTTATGGCATTATCTTTAATACAATAATGGAATTTCTTATCAAGAAACATGCAGAAAATATTTACAATAGGTTTCAATAAACATCTCTGTTTTGAGCAAAATGTCGCTTAGAATCCTATGGTTCTCATGTAACGAACCATGGTATTATATTCTAGACAATCTAATTGATATACCCAGACTTTTTATAAATTTCAGTTATTTCTGCCTACAATTTAGTTCGAATTAAATGATATTTTTATATTAAATTTTGAAAAAAATATTTGTTAATCACATTACCTAATTTAAAGAAATCTTCATATAGAAAATATTAATCTATGCAGATTGCAGATTTATGTATCACCAATTGTTGTGGTGGTGGTATAAAATCATACAAGGAGATTACTGTGCGAATGACCTAAGTAATATGCTGCTGAAGAAATAAAAAAGAAATTAGTATTTTTTGTTATCTATCATTGGAATTAATTAAAGAATTTGTAATAATAACAGTGTTTTGTAATTCCTCTCTGAAAATTGCGTTTCCTTTTTTTAGATGTTACTGGTGACTTTTGGACATCAGGTACGAGAATGTTGGATGGAAAAAATTGGATATGGATGTCAACAGCCAGATATATTGAATATAAAAATTGGGGTCCAGGCCAACCCAACAATAAAAACGATCATTGCATTTTGTTAATTAAAAATATTAATAATTTCGTGTGGGACGACAGGAATTGTAATTGTAGATTCTTCTTCATATGTGAGAAACCTGTTGATGAATTTTCATTGTATATTTCAAAGAAACATGAGTCAGAAATAAGGAAATATTATAGAACTTATTTTGATTGATAATATAGTAATGATATATAGGTATAATATATTATTTACACAAATCCTAAATTTTGAAATGAAAAATTTATTTGATTTATAAGTTAAATAATAGAGTTCATCACAATATATTGGTATTTTATTTTTTCAATATGGTATGTTACATATTACCACAGAATCAGTACTGTAGAACAGACTACCTACATACATATATCAGGTCTGAGGCACAAGAAGAGCTATATTCGAGGAGCTTATTTTCAAAACGCAGTTTCTGAAAAGCTTAGTTTTACATTTATTATGATTTTAATTTAATTTTAAAATATTTTCTAAACTTTGCAATATTTCAAAAATATTTTATGCTACTAAGGTGGTTCTAAGTAACAATTTACTATTTTTTATGGAAAAACGAATTTTAGATTATAATCTCTAGAAAGGTCTCTTGGATCCATTTTATATAATATGGAACGAAGTAATCTAGTGTTTGCCTGATATACGTGTAAAGTGGTTTTTTTACCCAAAATTGTAGAAATTATAAAAAACTGATTTATCATTTGTATTTATATTTAGTACCATTTACCTCTATAAAGTATACTTTAGTATAAAAAATGTAAATATAGTATAAATTTTAGTCATTTTATTCGTTAAACAGACGGTAAAAAATGTATTAAAACAAATATTTCTCAGTTTGTGATTTCAAATAGTAACGAAAAACATACTATATAAAAAATAGTTACTATAGGGTCATATGGAAATGAAGTTTATGGCATTATCTTTAATACAATAATGGAATTTCTTATCAAGAAACATGCAGAAAATATTTACAATAGGTTTCAATAAACATCTCTGTTTTGAGCAAAATGTCGCTTAGAATCCTATGGTTCTCATGTAACGAACCATGGTATTATATTCTAGACAATCTAATTGATATACCCAGACTTTTTATAAATTTCAGTTATTTCTGCCTACAATTTAGTTCGAATTAAATGATATTTTTATATTAAATTTTGAAAAAATATTTGTTAATCACATTACCTAATTTAAAGAAATCTTCATATAGAAAATATTAATCTATGCAGATTGCAGATTTATGTATCACCAATTGTTGTGGTGGTGGTATAAAATCATACAAGGAGATTACTGTGCGAATGACCTAAGTAATATGCTGCTGAAGAAATAAAAAAGAAATTAGTATTTTTTGTTATCTATCATTGGAATTAATTAAAGAATTTGTAATAATAACAGTGTTTTGTAATTCCTCTCTGAAAATTGCGTTTCCTTTTTTTTAGATGTTACTGGTGACTTTTGGACATCAGGTACGAGAATGTTGGATGGAAAAAATTGGATATGGATGTCAACAGCCAGATATATTGAATATAAAAATTGGGGTCCAGGCCAACCCAACAATAAAAACGATCATTGCATTTTGTTAATTAAAAATATTAATAATTTCGTGTGGGACGACAGGAATTGTAATTGTAGATTCTTCTTCATATGTGAGAAACCTGTTGATGAATTTTCATTGTATATTTCAAAGAAACATGAGTCAGAAATAAGGAAATATTATAGAACTTATTTTGATTGATAATATAGTAATGATATATAGGTATAATATATTATTTACACAAATCCTAAATTTTGAAATGAAAAATTTATTTGATTTATAAGTTAAATAATAGAGTTCATCACAATATATTGGTATTTTATTTTTTCAATATGGTATGTTACATATTACCACAGAATCAGTACTGTAGAACAGACTACCTACATACATATATCAGGTCTGAGGCACAAGAAGAGCTATATTCGAGGAGCTTATTTTCAAAACGCAGTTTCTGAAAAGCTTTTTTTCTAATAATTGCATAATTTTATACAACTAAAAAAATATTCCCCTATATTTGTCATGTATTTTAAATTACAAAAATTGCATTTTGCTGAAATAAATATACTTACACGGTTTTTAAATGAGTTCATGAAAACGAGTTAAATGCCATCTATATCAATAAACGTTTTGTCAGAAATTGTGTTTTGAAATTAAGCTCCTCATTTATGGAAACAATACTCGTTCCCAACTGTTAGGAGAATCCATGCAAGTCCTCGATCATCAAACCAAAGTGATATACGTCATCGAGTTCTTAGCACATGCAAAGAGAAATATGAGGGGGAAAACAGACCAAATATCACTGTTTATGTGTCAGATACACATACACATAACTGGTGGTCGTTCTAAGAATATACTCTGAGGGATAAAGCTACACTGATCTCGCATTTGACGCCATACGATCGCTGCAGGCCCCGATAATTTATTGTTAGTGGGTTCTTTGGGCTAGTGAGCTAGTTTAGAGAACTAAATTAGAAGAAGAAGAGGTGACATCATATGACAGATGACGGATCATCTTATTGATTGGCGACACGTATAATAAATAATTGAATGTGTGGTTAAAAATATTTTATTTATTTAATTATTATAAAAATGCATTCTGTATTGCAAAGAGGCAACTCTATTTTGGCATATGCTCTAAGCGTTTTAGCTTGTTTAACTTTTGCCTGTTTTGTTTCCACAGTGTTTTTAAACTATGTCACAGATGCTAAAATGAATACAGTTAAAGTAGTAGTGTGAGTATTAATACTTATAAATTTGTATTTATATTCAGGACAATTTTCTTTGTAGGAAGAATGTACCAGATTATAGTGCGAGTAGAGAAAAAAATGATTTAGGTTTTCTAACATTTGATTTACAAACCGACTTGACTCATTTATTTAACTGGAACGTTAAACAACTCTTTTTTGTATTTAACTGCAGAGTATCAGACGCCTAATAATGAGTTGAACCAGGTTAGAATTTTAATTCAGAATAATATTAAAATTTAATTTTGGATTTCTAAAGCAAATTTCAACATTTTTTATATGAAGTGAATTAACAGGGACATTTGGTTTCTAGTATTTAACATTAATCTAAGTACTTAGGTACCTATTAAAAAATATGTAGTTTCTAGCGTTTTACTTGACCAAGTAAAATTAATACCTATATTTATGTAAAAATAATACCCCTTCAGTATTTTATATAGTACAGATGAATATCATTATTAAGGGAGGAGTCAAAAAAACTGTTTCCCTTTTTTTTTATACGTAACAATTAAAAATTATGTAACGGTTAACTACTAGCTCTCACATATTGTCTACTTTTTTTTTTTTCAGGTTGTGCTCTGGGATAAAATTATAATAAGAGGAGAAAAGGCTGTTCTAGATTTTAAGAATATGAACACAAAGTATTACTTTTGGGATGATGGAAATGGTTTAAAGTAAGAATATTTTTATATTTATTATGGTGGCTTTTGAAAAAAAAAAAAAATTAAATGTCAAAAAATAAAAACTTCATTTATAGCATTTATGATTTTTAGTCTCGCTTTTTAAGCAAAACGTGTAATATCATGGGCATGCGTGGGTTTACTTCAACATGTATGTTTGGTATGAGTGTGCATGAGCAAAATTATGTTTGTCTTCAGCATGCATGATCATGAGTCTTACTCAGGTGCCCATCTCTAAAAGGGAGGAATAATTTACTCATTGCAATATTTTAGTTATACCTATTATTCTTTTAATAAAATACATATAATCACACTCATTAATAGAATTTAGTGCATATGAAACTAAAAACTCGCCATTAGGTTTTTTTACTTTCTTTTACCCTGATTGTAGAGTGAATTTTTTATAATGTAAATATGATTCTGCATTAATCTATTCTATAAACGGTTGTCATTTAAAATTTTTTAACACTCCAAAATAAATGTAGTTTCAGAATAATTTATAATTGTCACCAGTTAAAAACCAAGGAAAAAATTGCTTACTTTTCTATTTATGAACCAGCGTTGCCTTTATTTATGGCCCCATGCTCCAATATAAAACCTAAATTTTCCTTGTTAATATATTATTATAAGTTGCTAAACAAAAAATAAAATAAAGATTACGAAGAAATGTCTACAACATGCTACATAGCGCAGATGGGAGGGATAAAGTGCCCTCTAGCTACGCCACTGATGGAACGCTCTTTGATAGTATTTGTATAACCATTATTTACAAGCAGTTAGCTAGAGCATCAAACATGAAGCATAACATACTTATCATTTTGTGTTATAATTGGTACTATGCAAGACATTCCTTATATTTACTGTAGTTATTCTCAAACTGCAAACCTAATTTTTCTAGTATTCGAAAAAATGGCCTCTAGTTATGATTAATAATAATTATATGATTTTTTTACAGGGGTAACAAGAACATAACTTTAACATTGTCCTGGAATATTATACCAAATGCAGGACTTTTACCAAATGTCATTGCCAGTGGAAGCCATTCTTTTAAATTCCCCGTCGAATATACAACATCGAGGATGTAATTTACTTTATATTTTTATTATGTATTTTGTTATAAATAAAAATAATATTAAAAGATGTGTATACTGATATTATCCCAGCAAGTTTCAAAAATTAGTATCTATACCGAAGTTAATCCAAAATAATTATGCTAAAACACCCACTCCTATTAATTATTTGCTGCTGTTTAATTGTGCCGTATCTGTTGAATATTTAATTTCCAAAATTATTGTTTGTAACATTTTCTTAGTCATTATAACTATAGTTATAATTTTTGGGATAGACAATATGTCCTAATACTGTAAACTAGCATTGTTTACCCAAAACATACATAACAAAAATTTTGCATAATCAAAGAATAAAATACCTAGTGCGTCTAGGTCCCATACGTGCCTAATTTTTCATTTTATCACATTCTATACTTATAATGAAGCTGTAAAAGATAAAAAAAAATCTTTTACAAACAAAAAAGATATAGTTTGGTTTAAACAAAATAATGTGCATAGCCAGAAGAAATTCTTATATAGGTCGACATCACATCACATTTCCAAATGGCAACGGCATTATCAAAACCCCTCAAAAAATGCAAAAAACAAAAAAATTAGGATTAAGTTAAAATATAAAAATTTACAACAAATTTCATTAAAACATTTTCTTTGTTAAAAACTTATAATCAAAAGTAAAGACAATGTTTTTCTTTCAAAATAATTAGTCTATTATCCACTTCTTGTTTCATAATACTTAGGATCCACTGGGAGCATAGATTAAATATACCATGTGTAAACCGTCAAATGTGGCCAAATGTTAACAGAGATCGACTGAACAAGCGTGATAAACATAATAGTGTGAGTATATTGTAGGTGGCTGGTGAGGCACAGATTGGAGCCTGTTCTTTACATTCACTAGATGTCTTTTTCTATCTTAATTCATCCTAGTTCACAGCGATTGCTCATATTCTTTTTCCAACTGGCCACACTTGACACTTTACATAGGGTAGATAGATACTTCATACTAATGTTAACATTTATCACTCAATAATAACCCCAACATATCTTCATGTGCAATGCCTCTTTTTGTTAGTTTCGGTCTGTAAATACTTCATAATGTATCATTTGTATGCATATACTATTACAAAATTAACAATATCCTGTTGTTCCTATTGATGAAAAGAATTTAGGGGTCCATATTTTTGGGTGATAAATATTTACATAAGGATAAACTATGTATATTTAATCTATGCTGAATGTATAATGAGAATATTATCAAGAATGATGCATATTTTCAAACAAGTTAAAAGTAATTTGTTTTTCTTTTATTGAATCACCAAAAATAAATAGTTCTAATGGAGACATATATTATCTAAATAATGTTGTTGACATTTTTAAACAAATTAAAAGCATTTTTTTTTACTGAATTAACCAAAAATAAATAAAATTATAGTGTAGACATTATCTTAAATTATATTATTCGTTTTGTGGCTACACATGAATATGAAATTAGATGTTATATAACGGTGCAAAAATATTAAAAACAAATAAATAAAAGAACAAAAATAACAGTTACAATTAAAATTATGATGAGTAATGGGTACTCAAGAATCTATGAGGAGCTTTCAGTTTGTACAAGTTTATCTTCCGTTTTCGAATTTCCATATTTACGAGATATTTCTAGCATTTCCCTTAAACCCTGGAAAATAATATTTTATTAAAGTAGACCAAACAACACATGCATTATAAAAAAAGATATATAAAATTTTTTACCTGATTTTCTGCCTTTAGCATAGTCACAATTTCCTGTTCCCTACTAGCCCTATCTTCATCTATTAAGGCTGCTTTATCCATAATTGCTGCCATTTCTTGTATTTTCTCTGCTTGTTGTCGAATAACTTCATTATATTTTTGATCTTGAATGGCTTTAAAGTTAATTCTAGACTTATATATTTGCTCTGTGGTGTGTTCTCTATATTTAGTCATAACATGTTCTAAGGTGGTCTGATAATCTTCTAACGCAGCTCTAAGTTCTCTGTTTTCCTGCTGAATCTCTCGTAAATGTCGATTTTCCCTCTGAATATTTGCTATAAGCTGGGAATGTGGTTTCTGATGTGCTACTTCATTTAACTGCTCAACTTCTTCCTGAAACTAAACCAATACTGATTTTTCACATACATAAACATAAAAGATACCTTACTTGCTTCATCGCATCAATTTTTTTATTGATTGCATGAGTTTCATTCAATAAAACATCAGCTACTACATCTCTGTCTTTTAAACGGCTAGCAAGCCGTTTTGCATCGGTAATTATTTGTTGAATTGTGAGAGACATACTTATTAGATAAAGTTGTTTACTACAGACGGAATAAAATATTATTAATTTTACTATACTACCATATAACGTTCAATAGGGAATATAATTCATGTATCATTTATGCCATACGTTACACTCAGTATTCAGCAAATATCTAAAAGCTCCATTGTTTTTATTAAAATCCTAGAAATTGATGTTTACAATTTTGACTTATTCAATCAGTTACATTAAAATATGTCAATTGTGAAGAAAAGTCACCAACATAACATGACCCGAAATTTAACTAGGCAGACATTGATGGATATTCATTCGTTTTTAATTTTTGTTTTTCTGTTATTAATTATTTTATTGAAATACGAATAAGTTTAAGATTGTATTCAATCTATTTTCTTCGTCCCCACAGATTATTTTTAAATAAAACAGGCAGAGTATTTTCTATTTATTTTTCTCTCAACTCTTAGTTTTTATTCTGTTGGTATAACAGCCATCAATCAGTGGTTCTAAAACTAGTCGCACGTGGGGCCGGCCTTTATGTCAGTGCCAGTGTATTGAAGTATTAAAGTGAAAAAATGGCTACTGCTCGAAATATTATTGGAATATTGAGTACGAAACAAATTAATATAAATGTATTCATTAGTCCTCAAGTAAGCAAAATTTCAACAAGGTTTCTGCACCAGTGTCTAAGATGCAGTGAACCAAACGTACGCCTAAATTTATCGAATACTCTGCAAAAAAATGGTAAGGTAAAGGTTAAGGTTACATCATTTCTTCTAAATAATTGTTCTTCACTCCTTTTATTAACAAAGATATGTGCTTCTATTCATTTTTTAAAGTACCCCTAATAGGGATAGGTACAGGAAAAGTTAGTAACAATCTAATTTTTCAGATTTATCGTTAGTTACGAGAAGAAATTTTCATTCAAGTAGTGCTACTTTTAATATTAGGAAAAATTACTATGAAATTCTTGGAGTTGGTCGTAATGCCTCAAATTCAGAAATAAAAAAGGCTTATTATAAGCTGGCAAAAAAGTTTCATCCAGATGTGAATAAGAATGACCCTGAGGCCTCAAAGAAATTTCAGGAGGTGTCTGAAGCATATGAGGTAAAAGTCTGTGATTTACGATTGTAAAAATATTAGGTAGTTGTTATAAAAATATGACGAGGTAAAAAGATTTTTTAGTTGCCTACTTTATTTTCATAATCTATGTTTATTGCCATTAGTAATGCAGTATGTGTGTAAAAACCGTACTTTTCAATATTCACTGGTGAGTACACCTATCTTGACCGGATCCTTACTAATCCGTTTAACAACTGGTCACCTAAAATAAGTTGTTTCTAAATTGGACATGTAACCGGTTTCTTCTACTAGTGGATATACTGTCAGTATAACTAACACTAACTTTGTACAGTTTTTAAAAGTTTAAAATTTTAATTTAAGACATATCTCAAACTATAACGGGAAACTGGTGAACTTGCAAGCTTTAACGAATTTCTCATCTTTTCTATGTTTACCATAACTTGTTGTAAGGTTTGTGTATATGTCCCTACTTGTAGCAATAATATGCATATTTAGTAGGTAAAAAGTACTTTCATAAAACCCGCTTAAAATAAAAAATATTGAATGTATTTGAGACAAATAACAATAAAGGCATTAGTTTTGCTGTAATTTCAGCTACTGCATATGATTTAAAATGATATATTTTTCATTATCATGACTAAAATGTTTAAGAGCAATTTACAGATTTATATTGGCCACCTGGTAAAAATACAACCTTAATTATAATTTAAGAGGTAAAAAAAAATTAAAATTGGTTTGGCTATTTTTTCGTGAAGAAATGGTGTTTTACATAATTCAAAAAAAAAAAAAATTGTCCACGTCTAGTGTTTTTTGTTGAACTGAAAAGTCAAACAAAATATGTGAAATCAAATAATACAAGTACATTGATAGGGGCTTAGTATTAGTCAAGTCACTATTTTTGTTTTTTATAGGTTTATTTGTTGTTATCTCTTTTTTTGCTGTTAGATCTTAGCTGATGATAACAAACGCAAGCAGTATGACACTTGGGGATCCACTGCAGAGCAAATGGGCGGAATGGGTGGAATGGGGGAGGACCAGGTCGCCCTTCTGGACCTCAAGGTTTTAGCCAAACTTGGCAATATCAATCTACCATAGATCCAGAGGAATTATTTAGGAAAATTTTTGGCGATGCTGGCTTTGGTAAGGGTTCTTCACCATTTGATGATTTTGCAGAATCCACATATGGATTTGGAGAAGCCCAAGAGGTAAGTTTATGTATCATTTTTCAAGTACCGAAATAATATTTCTGAAAAAATAAATATAGGCTGTCGGAACCAGCATAAAACATATAGTGCCGTTTAATAAGTTGAGAAAGATAAATAATTAGTTTCATATTTTGCCTAAATAATTAATAACAATGGTTAACCCGATGTGAATGCCCCAGTTGCATGTAAGTTATTTGCAGCCTTCCTTAACATTTTCAGTGCCAATCATACAGTAGGTGTATGCTCAGATATTTCCGTTAGGAGCCAACTATGCACACTGTATTTTTAATCAGTCGTGTTTCGTCGGCCTAAAAAAATTCATCACTGGCCGACTGCACACCATGTACATCATTATGGTAACTTCTTTTTTGAAATATGTATAATATATAAGAGATGTTAATCATAATAAAGCAATAAAAAGTAAAATTAACAAATAACCTTCTGGCCCCAGATGACTGCCATCACGATAGTTCGGCAGTGAATGTGTTATACAGCTGATTTTCTTACAATGCGTTTAGTAGTATCATATTAACTAATTTTAAAAATAAAATTATATACAAATGAATGAAGAAAAAACATTACAGCATATGTACAGAGTTTAAATCCCGGGGAAACCTGAAATTAAACTCAAAAGCAATAACATCTATTTTCTCATCTCTAAAAGTAAGTACTGGGTAATTCATTAATGAGATACAGTGTATACCAAATAATCCACATCATAAGGGAATGATTGTTTTTCGACTAACAAAATTAAAGTTAATTGTGGCGATCATCTCTGCGTGCCATCAGAATTTGTCATGTAAATTTTTAGTATACACTGTATATCAATGCCCATCTTGTCTTTTCAGATTGTCCTAAGAATCTCCTTCAGTCAGGCAGCTAGGGGAACTAATAAGGAAGTAAATATAAATGTGGTAGATACTTGTCCAAAATGTAGAGGATCAAGGTGTGAACCTGGCACCACAGCTAGTAAATGTCAGTTTTGTAATGGTACCGGAATGGAAAGTATTACTACTGGCCCATTTGTAATGCGTTCTACTTGCCGATATTGCCAAGGAACCAGAATGTACATTAAGCACAAATGTATAGAATGTGAAGGAAAAGGTTCTACTGTACAAAGAAAAAAAATTACGGTACCTGTTCCCGCAGGTAAGTCAATATGTGTTGCTAATATTGATTTTTAAAGTCAATAATATATGTATAAATGAAATATAAAATAAAAATGTAAAATAACTGTATATTAGTGTTGGCACAAACTAAATACTTGTGACACTGGTTAATTTTAACTTTCAAAATTAACCAGGTTAAGTGGACTCTTTAGCTTCTCAGAAAGAATATAAAAGACGTTTTCTTAAGATAATTTTTACAAGTTTACAAATACTTTCATGAATGAAATCCATTCTAGTGAACTTCGTCAAAAATAAGATATATTGTTGAGAGCGCTAGAATCAGCATAGTAATTTGGTGTCGGTAGAGATTTGGGGCTCGACGTCCCATGACTAACAAGGTTACGTCTTTTGGAAAAAAAATTTTTTTTTGTTTGATTGACAAATGTTCAATATACTACCTTCAGGAGGTACTTTTTTAAAAATATGTCCAGTTCTTTTTATTTAATTCTAAAGTCATCCAATATCACGTTATATTCGGATTTTTCCTGAGGGCAGTCCTTTGAACATTATTCTATTAAGAAATATTTTTCTTAATTCATTTATTTGCTTAGCTTGCCTTCCAGTCGTCGAGAGCTTAACGCTCTCGAATGGATAATTTTTCAATGTGGTCAGTCCTCTTAACATAAAAAATTTAACAGTGGCTAATTTTGTTTTTTTTATATAGTTTTAGGTTGTCCTCAGTAAATGCTACAATTTGATACCAAATACCATACAAATTGTTTCTTTTTAAGTGACTGATTTTTTCTTCATTATATTTATAGACATTTTTTCACGTTTTTAATTTTTCATAGATACCTTACTCTAAATTATAAAATATGGTTTATTATCAGTATTATTATTATTAGATTCCAAAAGTGTTTTGCCAGGCGGTTAAGGATGTTGCCTGTCTAATATATAATAATTATGTTTAATATAACCATTTTTTCTTCTTTTAAACATTTAATGAACCATCTAAACTCCATCTGTACATGCATACGGAAATCGTGGCATATTTTTGCTTCGATAGTGATTTTAAATGAAAAAAATTTCATAAGAAATATCATCGTTCGCTTCATTTGCCTGTAGACAATTTTCTTACAATTTGGAAGCAACACTATTTATCTCTTTTAGGTATCGAGGATGGACAGACAGTTAGAATGTCAGTAGGTAATAAGGAATTATTCGTTACATTTAGAGTAGATAAATCGGATTATTTCAAAAGAGATGGCGCTGATGTACATACTGAAGCAGATATTTCAGTATCACAAGCTTTACTTGGAGGTACTATTAAGATACAAGGATTGTATGAAGATCATACCCTACAGGTAAGTTTGTATTAAATTTAAGGCGGTGTTAGCACACTCTCGTCGCTAGGATTGCCAACATAAAACTTTAAATCGCTGTTAAAATTTTTCTATTGACGAGAACGAAAAGTGAAAATAAATAATTCTTCTTAAATACCATGTGAATTTAATATGTAAAATTATAGATGATACTGATTTTTTTTTTTTTTTTTTTTTTTTTTTTTAAGGAATACCAATCGATGGCTTAAACTGCAAACCTGCTAACTCCAAAAATGTAAATTTTTCAGGAGACAATAAAAACTATTTACAGCTTTTGTAAACTTTAAATCACCATATTATTATAAAATTAAAATTAGGACGTGGTAATGGAATGAAAAATATTAAAATTTTATTATATTTTACTTTTTTTTAAGATAATTAAGGAGTTAGAGAAGTTTTTTATAAAATAATGAGATAGTTATTTTGGAGTTAGACGTTTATTCTCTAATTTCTAAACAATATTACTGTAACTTGCAGATATCATTAAACAAATATCTTTATCAAAAATAACAAACGAAATATTGGTTCTTATTAAGAATAAAGAAAAAACAAAATCTCACTTTGCGTACTGATCTATAGATCAGTTTATAGAATCTAACTTAATTTTCATACAGAATGTTGTCGTAATAGTCATGGTAATCAGAAGGAATCACCTTTTTTAATTCTTAAAGATGCTCATACTTCTTTTTTTTAACTTTACACCGGTTTGTGTATAATTTCGGCAATTCATCCCAAGTTCTTGTTCTAACTTCTCTATCTCGCCTTTGAGGTAGTAAGGTCCAGTCATCCGCAAATCGTAATTTAAAAAAAATTTACCATCAAAATTATATTGAAGAGCACGCACATCGGTAACTTTGGGGTTACCCTTTTTTTTGCCAGGCCGTACCGACTTGAAAAATTCGACAACATCAAACTTTTTAAAAATATCATGAGTCAGGTAGTAGACATTATATGGCTCGGGACTTCTTCTAGTCTTGATACATACATCAATGTACTCAGCAGGGATATTGATCACTTTATGCTTTTTTCTATCATGGCATGCATACAGTCAGCCTCCATTTGAGTATGACCAACTTCTAAAAATTTTTGTTCTATGGTTTGTCATGGCTAAATTAAGTAAAGTGTTGCTCATTGTGACATTTCGATTTTGATATGTACAGCCTTCAGTGTACAATATTATTTTATTGCTGTCGCTCTCTTTTTTTCAACTGAGGTATCACTTTTTCCAATAAAAATTTAACCACAATTGTAGCAAATTCTTCTGCATTTAGCCCCCCCTCCTCTGATTCATTCCATAAATAGCAAGTTCCTTCCTTAGATTTTAAGTTGAATAAACAAAAGTTGTGAACGCAAAACTTTGTAATATAAACTGGATACAGTGGATTGTGGTGATAAAAAAACAGCTTGCAGGTCCATAGTGAACACATAATCTTCTCTTTCCTTGTCTTTCTGTTTTTCTTTTGTAGCATCTTTTTCTTTTCAATATGTATGGCATGTTGATCATTTGAATAGTGTCCCAACTTGTGTGAATAACAAATTTGAAATTGGTCCTGTTTTGGCCGATATAAGGAGATGTTTCTTATATCCATAGCGTTATTAAATGTATATACAGATAGGGATTTTATATTACATTCTTCACACCATTTTTTCACGTAGAAGTTGTAGAGGGCTTTTTCGATGGCCATTCAGATTCATTTCCGACCATATGACTCCATCGTCAGCAATTCATTAAGAAAATCATTGATTGCTTTGTTTTCTTTCGTGAAAGGATTGATTTTATTTGATTTTTTAAGAGCTGGTAATAACGAATCTTTTTCTTCGCTTGGTTCAATAACATCATTTTGTTTCAATGATTTCTTCCAATTTAGTACGCACCATTTCCCTATACAGAATGTATTCAAAAACATTGTCTAACAGACTCTTACTAATCCATCCCCCCTTTTCTCAAGTTATAGATTACAGAACAAGTTTTTCTCGATACTGATAGATATTTTCTGTCCCTGTGACGATTAGTAGGTAAAATTTGTACTAAGCCATCCACATAATTTTTTTTACATGTATGCACTTATAATAATGTGTTTATATATTATTTTAACTTCTAAACTGAAAATGGGCAGCTAATAACAGAATTGTGAACTATTTTGGTTGATTCGCACATTGGAAATGGCTGCTGATACAGGAGTTAGAAGCTTTACAGTGTTGAAATTTTATATCGTGGAGATAGCTGGTATACGTGCCGTGAAATTTAAAGAAAACCTTAATGTCTTGGAGTTATTTGCTTTACCACACTATGGACTTTTATTTTTACTAGCAGATGGCACCAAAATCTCAAATTCCGTAAAAAGTGGAGTTAGCCAGTTTGCAGTCTAAGCCATCGCAATGTTTTATTTGGTGTCATTTTATGAAACTGAAAATTGTATTTCCTATAAATAAAAAAAATACACTTCAGTATTACCTGTAACTTTATACAGAGAACACTGTTTCAAGTCGAACAGGTGTTAAAAATAAAGCAAATAATGACGTGTATGGATTATGTCTGCTTCACCCGTCGTGAGAACGGTCATCACTCCACATAAGAAATCTGCACATATCTACATCATTAGCATTACTTTAATGCCTGTTCGAATTTAATCAATTCTCACTGTATATTAAAATTATTAAATCTATATGGTATTTAGGATGACTTATTTGTAAAGTTGGCATATCGGTCCACAAGTCATGGGTGGTGCCAGGTAGAGAAATACCCAAATACGTAAGCAAGATTTGTTTACTATTTTAGCAAAGACTAACATTTGATTGTAGCCTATTGTTATGCCATGTGGTGTGTACAACATAATTTATTTCTCTACGTTGTATTGTTGATAAATTTATTTTATTCTTAATATTAATTTAATAATAAAGTATGTCAGACCTGCCCAAGGGTAAAAAATGACCATACACTGACAAAGTGAATAAATTTGTCAGTGAATTCCCAATTCTAATTTAATTAGATTTATTTCCTATTTTATATACATTTGTAATTAAGGCAACTTTTTATTTTATTTATTTCATATATAAATATATAAAAACAAACAAACAATATAACATGAGGGACAAAGTTGGCAAAAAATGGTATCCAGCCACGACGACAATACCGTCCAGGCACAGCTGGGCCCTCCTGGATGCTGATGTGGCAGCTCATGTCATCTTTCACCATTTATCATTGTGTATTGAGGCATTTTTCTGCACAACAACAAACAATGCATTATAATTCATAAAACATAAAAAAATTTTAATAATTAAAAAAGTCAGTTTACAGAAAACGTGTGGGGGATTGTATGTACACTTTAGAAATTCCAAAAAACATGCATAAAATAATGATTTTTTTTATTTTGAAAATAAAAATTGGCTTTACGTCTGTAGTGGGATTTGGGGTAAGGATGGCGTATCTACCCATAGTTTTTATTCTACAATGGTGCTATAATAATTTTTAAGGTGTGCGAGACAGACCTGATGTGCTGGGACAAACGTGATTGTAAACGTCATGTAAATTCTGTGCGACATAAAACTAAAAAACATGATGCGCTTTTGACAGCACAGCTTGTGTTCAATTTACTCTTAATGCTGATTGCCTGTGATGTTCCGCTTCACATACTCGATAAACAACCATTTCAGGAGTTCTTGAATAAATACAGTCCCAAGGTGACGTTACCAAGTCGCACAACATTGCATAACTATGTATCAACTGTAAGCGAATACATTATAAATAAGATCAAATGTGTACTAAAAAATACACGGCTGTGGTTATGTGTTGACGAAACGACAGATTGTAAAAAAGATTCTATTTTAAATGTTATAGTACGTGTACTGGATCCTCTTAAACCGACGATTCCACTGTTACTAGCTAGCAAAAGACTAACTGGGTGTACTGGCAAAACGATAACGCGGGTGGTGCTGGAAAAGTTAGAAAAATTTGATCTGTCCAAAAGTCAAGTGTTGATGTTTGTGACTGATGGTGCCGCGACAATGTGTTTGATAGACCGTTATCTTTAAGAACACAGTTGTAGGTTGGTACATGTTTCGTGTAAAGTGTATACTTTACACCTTGTGGCAGAAACTATTCGACAAGGTTTTCCCGAGGTAGATGCATTAATAGCAAGTACAAAGAAAGTGTTTTTTAAATCTCCTAAACGTCTTCGCACATTTCATGGCATACATGATGCTGCAAAGTTACAGATCTTTTCCAGTTTGTGATAGCCAAGCTAGTTAAGAGGGCTAATCGAACCAGTGTTTGTAAGGTAATTTTTCTAAATTTATTTCTTCCATACGGTTTGGTCAAATTATACCAAATTTGGAGGATCAGTTGTTGAAAGTGTACTAGAGGGTACATGTATATCTATTTTAATTAATTTTCACTTTATGTAGGGAAAATTTATACTGTAAATATAAGTTAAATTTGGACGTGATTAGCTCCTGAATTATGATATCAATCTAGAATGAATCTTCATAATTATGCTCAGCAAGTTTCAAACTTTTATTCCGTACCATTTGGTTAAAAAGAATTTTCTAAATAAGTATCTTTGTCACTACAAGTGGAGCAAGGAAGTGTTACCTCTATCGGGAATCGCACCTCAATGAAGTCGGTGAATAAAACGTCCAGTGAAGGTATAGTCAAGAGCAGAATTATTCAGCGGCGCATGTATAAAAACTTTCTAGAGAGTGACACAGCTATCCGAAGCTTTTTCCCGACTAGGCCCCTTAAGAGGATAAGTTGTTCATACATTGTTATAAATTGTAATAGATTATTGATTTTATTACTGGCTAATTTCTTTAATTGCACTTATTATGATGGGTACACCTATGTCCTGCGTTGCATTTTTGCCAACTCTAATTATATGTTATTATTTTTCGATAGTATTGTTAGATTTGGAAATTTCAAATCAAATTTCCATTTGAAAATGTCCAAATTGAAAATTTCACAGCCTTAAACTTCCAGGGAAATTTCCATTGTCAAGTGTCACCTTTTGGGTTAGATTTGTTCTTTTGCCGCTACGTCTTTTTTGTGTCATGAATTTTTATTCACTTCATTAACAATTAGACAAATTAAATAAGAATATGAGGTAGGTATTTCAATTTTGCCTATTTTAACTGTATATACAGGGTGTTTTAAAAACATGTGCCATCGTTTAAGCGGAGATTCCTCAGCCAAAAATAAGACGAATAGTTGCTATCAACATGGATCTACTCTTGCTTCATTTCTGAGATAGACGGTGTTAAAGTTTTCTTATTTTTTCAGTCTTTTCAAAATATATCCGAGACGACTTCAGCTATTTGAATGATATTTAGATTGTGAAAAGTGCTTGAAATACTACATATTTTAGTATTGAAATGGCATGGATAACTTCATCAGAGGCATATGGGCTTCCAATTTAACAATTTTGTTAAAAAAATGTGTACACACTAATTTTTTTGCTTTTTCATTACACAGTTATATAGAGAGGTAAATGCCTAAAAATAGTGACCTCTTGATATTTTTTCGATTTCGGCTTCGTTTAGGAGACCATTGCAATTTTTAATCTCTATTAAATATCGAGCTTCACATAAATTCTTTAAAAAATTTTTAGAAAAACCCTTTACTCTTGATAATCAAACCACATCAAAATGAAGGTTTATTCTTGGTTAACCAATTTTATTAACATATTACACTGATTTTTGTACATTATAAATTGGTCCCTATTAAAAAAATAGAACAAATAAATGCAATTGCTCTTGATAAAAAAAACCGTAATGTGGTAAACCTAACCTAAGAAAATTATTAAACATTTTAAACTAACCAATAAAATTAATATTCCAACATTTCAAATCATCAAGGTCATTGGAAATATCATCGGAAATTTCCATAAGCAATAATGTTTCCAGAAATTTTACAACACTATTTTTCGATATTACTAACGGAAAAATTTTAACAGTGATTTATAGTTTTAAATTGTACATATGGTGACAATGTAGTCTGAAAACTTCCCAAAAAGCAGTCTGCATTTTTATTAGCAAAATCGAGAAGATAATATTAGATTGTATTGTAAATTAGCTGACTAATTTTTAGCATTTTTAGTGTATTTCTATTCAGCTAAAAATCAATCTGAAAATTAAATTAGATTGTGATATGTGCATCTTAAATGGTTCGATGAGTTTTGAGAATTATTGCTAAAAATTATTTTTATCTGGATGTCTTATTATCTTCCATGATTACTGATTACTAAATGATTTTCAATTTATTAGATTATGCCAGGCACATCTTCACATACCAAAATACGTTTAAGTGGTAAAGGTATGAAAAAGGTAAATGGGTATGGTAATGGTGATCACTATGTATCTTTTAAAATTCTTATACCGAAAGTACTGGATGAAAAACAGAAAGCATTAATAATGGCTTATGCTGAATTAGAAAAGGATACTCCAGGACAGATTTTGGGGTTCACGTATAAGAAAGACGGTAAGTAAGAAAAATTAGTATCTAATGACACTGCTGTAGTTTTCCACAAAACACCAAAACACTATATGCTGCACTCGACGCGCCTTTCGCCACCAAGTTGGCATTGTCTGGAGATGATTAAAACTAAGTTTTAATCATCCAAAAATTTGATACTAATTCATATGTTTATCGTTCTACAGTTTACCTAGACGAAAAGAATTTTTTTCTAATTTGAGGAAATGTGCACCTAGAATAAGCGAATAAGCGTTTTTCCTCTTATGCATTTTTTCCGAAGTGATTTGTTTTCGTTTTATAGAGGTAGAGGCATAATTTTCGGGACAAAATTTTGAAAAATGATAAACATGAATAATAATCCAGTTTTTGGCATGTCTTTATAAAATTGAATTCTAAGAAACTTTTTCTTTGATATTTTTTGCTAGGACGTGTGAAAAGTACAATTTATCTAGAGCAGAAAATATTTTTCTTAATTTTTGCACATACTGTATACCTGAATTGAAGATGAAAACTGGAACTAGTCCATTCACTTTCTGTTAGTCCTAACTAAAGGTAGATTTTTATGTTCTTATGTTGGCAATGTCATTAAACAGCATGACAAAAACTGACAACAGTTTGTAACTAAACGGGAATTTTTGTCCAACTTAATAACGCGAAAGTCTACCTTTAGGTAGAGCAGAAAGTGAATGGACTTTACATATAGATTCTTGAAAATCTTAAAAATGAAACTTTCATCTATCTCAAAAAAAGAGATATTGGTTATTCGATTTTCATCCAAAGTGTGAAAAATACCTTTCTCTAGTGTGTAAGAACGTAGAGTGGTGAGAAATAGATTATATAAATTCATGGAAAATACCCCATACAGTAAGCAGAAAGTTTACATTTTATAAAGTGAAGTAAGTTTCAGGATAAATGAAAAATTTTCTACATAAAAAGCCCAAAAAATTATATAATTTCAACTCGTATTTCTACTCTCTCCTTTTCTAAATTATTTTAAATATAAAAAAAAATTTATTGTTTAAAAAGTGCAAGTCCAAAAGTATATTTTTTGGAATCATTGCTTTATATGATATAAACTGAATGTTTCTTTTGGGTTTATCGCGTTAAACTATGCTTGTTAAGTACAATCACTAAAAATATTTTTCTTTGGCAGGAAAATATGACGAAGAAATGCCTTTAGCAGGCTCTGAGGCTAAAACCCAATCGAAACATTCTGGTGAAGAGCAGGAAGGTTTATTAACTAAAATTAAAAAAGCGATTTTTGGGTAGAACTATTTCTTATTTAAAAATGAGACTAGGTTAATATTGTTAATTTATTCTATTTAATGATATTTTATGTATATGTTAATAAATATAGACACTGATATGGTATTTTCTTTAAATTATAGGTAACAAAGCATTTACAACTGCAGACAAAATAGAAATTTTAGATGCAATTAAATTAGCTTTAGAAGGTAAGGATATAAAAATTTCTGAAAATATTACTGATTTTCAAAAAAGTAGGACAGAAACGTTAAAAGAAACTCCTAAACTCGAAAAAGTCACGACAGAAATAAAAGAAGTGATCAGTGATGAAATGAGTGATTCAGACAAAAAGAAATTGAAAAAGAAAAACTAAAATTCCATTTGCAGCATATTTAATTAATGTAAAGTTGATTTAGATGTTTAGTTTGTATATAATTTGTTACGTAAGAAAAATTCATAATTAAAGTAAGGATTTGCCAATTTTTGTTACCTGTGTTTTACCTAAAATAAATAATGTTTTATCAGAACTTCAGTGTATTGGTATTCCCTAGACATCATACGCCCCATCCATTTTTCCTTCCAGATATACTTGTTCATTTTAAACCATTGGTGACGCTAGAAAATTTTCCAGGTATGGCAAAAATAATATGCATGTTTTTATGAAATTGTTTATTGAAAAACGTAAGAATAAAAAGAAAATTCTATAAAATAAATGTGTGCTGAATAGACATTTAATATTAGAATTATTCATGTAGTAGTAAGAAACAAGAAGGGAGAAGAAAAATTAAAATGCCACAAATAATGTTCAGACAATATGCAGTATGTATTAAAGTACTAGATATAGTATACTGAAGGTGGACTGAAATTTGGCATCGTATTGTATGCAGTGTGCACTGTTGACCCCATGACAACTTGATGGAAAATGAATTCGCAAAACGGCAGGTTGTTTGTCTCTGGTTTGCATTTAATGTTGCCATTTAAGAGCCCCATGTGCAATAGTTCAATACACTTACTGTGAATGATTAAATATGGCAATAATTAAAAGAACTAAAATTTTGCCCCTTTTTCTAATTAGGCAGTTGGGACTCCTGAGAGCGGCACAGTGGAAAATGTTAATGGCATAAAACCATAACCCAATGTCGGCCGGTGAATGTTAGTTTATGCCAGATCTAACAATATCAGCATGGGACCCATGCCATATTTTAAGATACGTAACTAATAAGATTAAATGAAGTTTTGCAAAAAAAAATTACGATTGAATAAGTTTGTAAAAAAAAAGCACTGACAGGTTTGTAGATAATTTGTAAAAATTTAGCTAAACATTTTTTTATTCACAATCCGGAGGAAAGCATTTCAAAATAAAATCTTAAGTCTGTCGATAAATTTTTCTCGTAATTATGAAAAAAATGTTTTACCAATATTTTACAAATTGTCTACAAAATTGGCAGACCATTTTTTGTATTTTTTGTTTTTTGTAAAACTTCGTCTTTAGTCTTTATAGTTATATCTTAAAATATGGCATTAATTGTTAGACATTGCATAACCAGCCACCGCTGCATATAACTTGTCACCTATGATGTAATCTTTGTTGTCACTAAATACAAAAAATTAACTTGTACACTATTATTAAGTGTCAACTGTCGCCTGGTAATTGTCTCCATACTGTAACAGGATTTAATTTATTGTTCATACAATATTTTAAAATATACATTTTTTTAATCACTTATTTATGTTTATTTCTGCAACTGGGGTTAACCATTATGACACATCAGAAGATAAACTTATCAGTGCTTGTGTAAACACTGGCATTCCTTACCTTAAATTCTGCAGAACCTTAACTTTGTCATGTGGTGCGGTTCTTTAACGTGATCACAATATAAAACTGCGAGTTCCATGTATCTGCGAGATACATAAAATTCACAGTTTTACATCAATTTCAGTAGATGGCGTCAATACGTTCATCCACTATATCATCGACTCTCTGGCCAGATTTGAATCCAAGTTATTTGGGTGAAGGGACGTGCCTTTATTCGTTTTTACACCATCAAACCAATAGCATTATAAGATAATTTTTAAATTTTTCTCGTGCAGCTTTAGAAAGTAAAGCATAATCAGAAGGGTAACCCACATAGCATAAGACATGCTAAGTATATGCATAAAACATAAATAAATAGTATATTCATCCTCAAATATACTTTGTAAGGTGCTCGTTCCTATTTATTTAATATTCTTATACCATATGTATGGTGGCAGTTAGAAAAAGAATACGAGCGATGGCTGCAAATTAGGATATGAGATGGAGCATGACACACCCAGTGAACATAGGGACAGGCTCAGTCTGTGTCCCACCAGCCAGCTACAATACACACACACTGCTACTTCCATATCGGTTGATTAATCGGTCTTTGTTAACAGTTGGCCACATTAGCCATTTTACACACGGTATATGGTATGGTATAAATAAAATATACTATGTACAAAGACTCGCGTATACATTTTATATAAAAATTGACTGATACATACTATGTATATTCATTTTAGGTAACGGAGAGTATATGCACAATTTCTTCTACTTGTATATACATTCAATATTTGCAGGGATTATAAATGGAATGATCATAGTATATTTTTTTGCTATGTGGGAAGTATCTGATGTTTTATAACTAGCACTATAATGTTCATTATTTGTTACAACAATGTGTGCAGCCGACTATGTAGTTTACAATTTTATGAACCCATCTACATTCTTTTTTGAAAGTTTTTCAAAAGTTGCTGAAGGTGATGTAGACAATTATCACTCCTCTTGTCAAAAAACTTCCAGGCCATCGGCTTTGTGTCACACTGCTAAAATAGAAGTGTTGTAGATTTTGCTCTATTCTAATATTCTTTTATATATATCAAATGTCTCCCTCTGAATAAATTTTTATACTGTGTGTAAAATGCAATACTGCCAGTTAGAAAAAGAATACGAATGATGACTGAGAACTAGGATGAAATTAGATGAGAATAAGACACACCCAACAAATGCAAGGACAGGTTCAGTCTGTGCCCCGGCAGCCACCTATGATACTCTCACACATTGTGGTCCCACCATTACTGTTATGTCCATCTCGCTTGTTCAATAGGTCTTTGTTATTTGACCACATTTGGCATTTTACATATGGTACATATTACCTAATACCTAATTGAATTACATTTTATTCCTGTTTTTAAAATAATAGGAGTTTTCTTTTTCAAATTATTCCCCGCCCATGGATTTACCAGAATTGAAACTTATCTAATTAATAATCATATTATTGTATTTTTTTTTTTACAGAAATAATTCCCTACAGGAATTTTAACTTTCATCGATGCTGAGGTAGGTACCGCTGTAAACATAATTGGCGGTAAACCAATTAATTGTAGTTTAATTATCATAAATACAATACATTGAATCCGTGGGGAGGGAACGTAGTTTTGATATTGAAAATCACTTGGTGATCTGGTATGCAAAGGCTAAAGTGAAACGCCTACTGAAATCAAAAAAGTGTAGTTTTAAATCACCATCATCCCTTTTTACTGGATAGGATACCTTGCATTATGCATTACACAAGTATTGAAATAATAATTGTAATATTTAACTTGATTACAGGAGTTATTGAACTAATTAACACAATTTTTGATTTAGTAGTCTTTTTAATAATAACAAAATTTATTTAGCAACATTTTTCCTACATATCACTTCTATCAGGGGCAGCTGGTGAAATTTAGGCTATATCATATCTTAGTATTGGAGCATGGGACCCAAGCGATACTTTAAGGCGTAACTGTCAAGACTAAATGAAGAAGTTTTGCAGAAAAAAAATTACCATTGAAGGCTCACAATTTTTTTTTTTTTTTTTGTAAATTTCAATCGCAATGTTTTTTCTGCAAAACTTCATTTAGTCTTGATAGTTATGCCATAAAGTAACGCTTCGGTGCCATGCTCCAATACTGATATGACAGCCTAATTTTCACCAGCTGCCACTGTCTTGTATGCAAAAAATTATTAATTGTATCAGTTAGACACTATAAAAATAAAAATATACATTGTTTTTTGAAATGGTACATTATTTTATGTAATAAATAATAAATAAATGTTACTAGGTAGTAGCTAGGTTGTTTAAATCAGATCAATTATGATAATTAACTAAACACTTAAAAAAATGGGATTTGTCTAGAAGTGTTAAAATTGTCCTTGATTGAGAAAGTTTCCTCATTTAGGTACTTATTAAACTGCAACACAAAATATAATGCTAAAACTTAATTTCTATTTTAAAAAATAAAACGATTTTTTTTAGAAAAAATTTTAGTTCGGTGAACGTTATCTAAATTTTTGTGCATTTTTAAAATATCTGTGTATTTACCACAAGTCTTTGTTGAACGTTTTGAAGTTTAACTGAGTATAGACTTTTAAAATTAACAGTAGCAGAACAATTAATTATTACGCATCTGCCTTTGGTAACATTCTCTACCCTCCTCTCACTTATTATGTTATTAAAATACACTATAAGAAAAACTTAACATGCAAGGAAACAGTAATAAAAAAAATTGATGAATAATGGTGAATTAATAGTCAAATTAAAAACACTGACTGAATGATGATTGACGACAGTTACTCTATACTTTCAGAAATTTATTTTGTTCAATTTTTTTCGTTTAAAAGGACATTGACTAAAACTAAAAAAAATCTTTGGATATTTCATGGTTTGTAAACAACGCGATGAATTAAATTTGCTCATAAATTTTGATAAAAGTGGAAATATTACCAATATTTGAAAAATTTCACAGACTCTGGTTTTTGCCTCAATTTACCTACTGGTTATTAGAAAAAAGCAAATTGTCGAGAAAATATATTAACAATGAGAGAGTAAACAGTTTTTTGGAAAAGTTGTTTAGAATTATAAAACATTTTTTCCACAAGTGTTCTTAAAAAATTTAATAGCTTTTTTTCTTAAATTTTCAATTTTTTTTCATTTTACAGATTTCTTTCACATTTAAAAAAAAAGAATATACGAACTTCTCAGAGGTTTCCGAAAATCTTAAAAGTAATATTAGGTACCCTTAAAGATGTACCTACCTCAAAAATCTTTTCTATTTAAAACTTGGTAACATTCGATGTGTTGAGATGAGAGATTTTTGAATTTGCCTATTATATTATTTTATGTATTAGAAGTAATAAGTGACTAGAAGCAACCATTTTTGATTGAATTAGTTTAAATTCAGACACGCCACAGAAATAAATTTTACCATGCATTAAATCGAAAACTGAGTTGAAATTTTGATCAAGTTTTATCTATTAGAAGGTGTTTAAATGGCATATTTTTACATGAGAACAGATGGTACATCTTTAAAGGTTTACATAACTCTAGGGAGGAATTTTTGGATATGAAGTTTACAATTTCTAAAGAATAACTAAATAACCCATATTATGAGATATCCCTCAATTAATTTTGTATCACTCTGTATAGAACTAAATGTTAGACTCCTACTTTAAACTGCAGATTAATTAAACAGCTCTCGGAATTCCTGAGACTCTAAATTTTGATTAAATTTTAGGGGCCTATTAAAAGCTACACTAACAATATTTATATTAATTATAAAAATAATTATACATACATACCTACCTACCTATACAGTTAGTCCCGGCCCCAGACTACAATAGTTCAGTGTCGATCAAAATATCTTTAGTGGAAGTGGTGGAAAATGATCCCCATATATTGTCACTTATGACCCATATAATGTCAAAACCGGAAAACACGTCAATGTAACACATTTAGTTTAAATATGGCCTGGTCCACCCTATTGACTGACCCTGACATGGGGTTCACTTAGTTTGCAAGAGGTTTATTTTTAAAATGCATTAGAGGCTGTTTATAAAAATTGACAAGATTTACTACCAGTCAAACTACCAGTAGCAAACAGAAACATAACGGACAAAAAAATGATAATATAATGTAGTCTTACAAGTGCATGATGGAGTAGAGATGTGTCGTGTTATGAGGTCACTCGAACACTCCCCCTCCCCATTTGAATTTGCATTCAATTGCAGAATGTTTATAGTTTTAATAAATACCGTATCAGCTGATTCTGATACTTAGGTAAAGTATTTATTAGTAATTTGACTATGGACTGCTGAATGGTGTTTCTACATGTTTAGATATAAATAAACCGGTTACTATAATCCAACTTCGTTTTATTTATTACCTATATTTTGAAAATTATTTAAATCTTAATTTTGTTTATCCATTTATGTAAGATCTGTTAATTGCTGTTTTATCAATTATTAGATTTAAGAATTACCTACTTATAAATATTCTATATGTGACAATATTAAAAATATCTTGGTCCTTATTTTCTAAAATAGCAGGTTTAAAAATTTCTTTGTAACATGTCAGAAAATGTTCTGTTTACAAATGAACATTGATCGATCCGTTCCTATTCGTATATTGCGAACGAGATAATTGGATCATTCTCCGAAAAGATACTTAAATTTCCATTTCCACTGATAAGTTATAGTGCCAAATTATAACTGTATAAAACGAGCAAGAAAGTCATGCTCGTAAATACTTCTACTGAAATACTCGTATATTTCGCAATACCAGAGAAAATTTGCCAAAATTATTTCAATTTTCAATAAAATTGTTATAAGATAATAATTACTTCCAGTAGTATCTATTTTGATACAAAATTTAATAAAAAAAAATCACTTGTGATAACAGAGAATTTGTAGATTTACAAACAGCCGAATGATATTGCCGGGCGCCGACCTTCGAACCCGTAACATTGAGTACACTTTTCACCAAACTGGATAGTTGTATAAAAATGATTACACCCTTATCTTTTGGGGAATTTTATGGGCTTCAAAATTGTTTTCTTGAAGTTTTAGTATCTCGCACTCTGCGAGATATTGACATCGAAAAAATGCAATATTAAACAAATTTTCGAATTTTTTTCTTTTGAAAACCTGCCATTTTTGGAAAAGTAACTAAGATATTCTTGATCTATAATACATATATGTCATTTTTAATCATTTTTACCAGTTACCTCGACGACCTATTTGGACACTGAACTCTGGGGCCCAAACTATAAATACATCTATGTTAAAAAACCTACTTTGCTAAGAATACGAAAAACAAATTATTTTCAGATTTACGGTCACTTTTTATCCGAATTTAAATAAACGTAACTTTTTTTCAGTTTTCTGTAAACAATACATTTATTAAAAATTCAAAAATAAAACATTCTATTTTCAGCATTATTTCATTGATTTTTTTTCATGGTTGTTTGTTGGAAGCCTTGTACGCCTGCTCTGTGCTCGTTCTTATAGAGAATAACTGTTGTTTTTTTTTTCAGTAACTTGTATTTGATTACAGTACAAGTTTTTATGGCACAACCAACATGAGTACATTGGAGTCGCTTCTAACTAAATTCGAATAAGACAAATAACCCAGGTAGCAAGGGTACGTCATAATGACGTCAAAATCTGGTGATTACTGGTCATAAGACGTCAGTGAACCAAAAATCGACGACATAATGACGTCTAATAAATGACGTTAAAATGACGCGCTGCATATCACGTTATATAACACGTCATATTGTCGTCTTTTTTCGGTGCTATTATTATATATCAAAGTCATATACAATATGGAATGAAGCGGCATTTTCGCAAGTGACATATTGCCATCATTACAAGATTACCTGTATTTTTTTAACAGTTTCCAAAGAGAATAATCAAAGGCATGCAAAAATATTATTTTTAGTTTGTTTTTGCGCAAAAGCAAAACATTTGCCTACATAATTTTTGCACAAATATTTTATTACTTCTAGGAACATTTTTAATATTTGCACGTCACAGCCATTCATCATATAATTTTTGTGATATAAATTTCGTACCCTGTATCCCATTGAATTCAAAAGTACCGCTATATAACCAGACATGAGCGCAACTACGTTCGAAGTTCTGAACAACGTGATTAATATTAACCAATCGGTGTAGGTACAGCTTATGCGCGCGCAGTCCATCTTACCACAGACCACTGTGAATTCCCAGGCGTTTACGACATTTTCTGTTCTGTGTTTACTCTGGCCTATTAGTGAAATATCTGGCAAATGTGTTGTTTTGACGTTTAACGAAAATTCTGTAGCAATACCTATTATTCACAGTTTAGTATATGATAGTAAGATAGAATAAACATTTATTTTTTTGAATATGTAGTATGTTATATAAACATAAATTTTATATAGTAATATATTTTTTCAATATATGTATAAACTAAATACTAATAGTTTTATCTGTATTACTTGAAAACCTGGGAGGGGGGTACCAAATATAACCTGAAAAAGACGTCAAAATAATGTCTAACTAATGACGTAAAATTAACGTCAAGTAATCAACGTCATCGGGCCAAGACATTAGGAGGACATTTTCACGTCATATTTACGTCATTCAACTAGTCATTTCTCGTCACTCGGTGACCATTTTTTCACGTCATTTTCACGCGCTATTGCTACCTGGGAAGCTGACATATCTCAAAGTTACTCTTCTAAATGTTTAAAAGAACTTTTTGCAAATTTGAGATATAATTTTTATTTATTATAGTCGTGGATAATTTTATTTTAATCGTTGGAAAAATTTTGTTAGGTAAGGGTCTTTATTTTGGGAAAAACTACTTTATTAACTTGCCGACATTTCGGTAAATTGTATGACCATCCTCAGGCCACTATAATTATTTTAATCATTTATTTAATGCTTGAAAGTCAATCATTGACGGAAAAAGTTTCCAGTCACGCTCAGTAAACGGCCGCTAGTGATTTTTAACATCCATTACGTCGCAAAAACACAGCACCCAAAATGTCAATCCCTTTTAAGAACAATATATCTCGGTAGGTACACTCATCCACTAATATATTTTAGCTTTAAGCCCAGCTTTTATTTTGTCTTTATTACTTGAGAAATTTTAATTTTAAAAGAAGATGATTACATCTTCCTTTAAAATTAAAATTTTAATCTCTCAATATTATTGAGATGTGCAATTGTAATAAAATAATCAGTGGGAGAAAAATCCTCCTTCAGTTTATTCACTATTTACAGTGGCGGAACTAGCTTAAATTTAAAGGTGTGCCGTTGGGCGGACCAAGTTGGGTTAAAGGTGGGCTGTTGGGCCAATAAATACCAGGGAGTGGCAAAAACTTTCTTGGCTATGGGTGGCAAAACTATAAATGTATTTTTTTTGATTAGACGGTGGGATAGGGCCCACCTGGGCTCACATTTAATTCTACCACTGACTATTTTCTAAGACACTGAAATTGTTAAATTTTTAGTTATATTTCCAACTCTGGTAGAAAGAAATCACATACTTAAAATATATGTCAAAAAAAATCGTTAACTAATTATTATTTTGAGGATTATGAAACGGGAACAACGGGAAAAACGAAAAATTAAATATTCGTCACAACCTCGTTAAATTCTCATTATTGATCATATAGTCAAGTGAAATAATACTTTGTCGTGTCGTGTTTCGGATTAATCAATATGGTGTTTTTCATGTCATATTGAAATATTTTAATTTACCCTTCTTTTTCTCACAGCCAATATTATGATAATAATTGTGAAATTGGAAATTTTTCAGAAATATTACGTTCAATGACTAATTATTTAGGTACCAAACAGTCCTAAACATCTTCAAAATTCATATAAAACAGAAATCGCTGCACTTTGTGAAATTTAATTACCTGTAACGATTTTAATATACTTTTACATTTTGTTTCTTACGTTTTTGTTTATAAATCATTCTGGTTTTCTTGCATCTTCAAGACACTTATAAGTAATTTAATAAAATGTTACATACCTACATCTTCACCTAAATT
This sequence comes from Rhamnusium bicolor, assembly GCA_029963845.1. Lineage (NCBI taxonomy): Eukaryota > Metazoa > Arthropoda > Insecta > Coleoptera > Cerambycidae > Rhamnusium > Rhamnusium bicolor. The sequence goes on along the minus strand of JANEYF010000538.1, from coordinate 557,529 downwards.
TGTATAAAGTAAAAGGAGTAGCTAACATTTGCAAATTCTGATAAAATGTGGTTAAAATGTTCACTATACGAAATATATATGATCTTAATATACATACATATATGTATATAGCCAAAAAGCTGAGTTCATACCAATATATTATACAAATAAGCTGTCAGGTATTTAAAAAAAATATTCATTTTATCAAAAGGTCTATAGGTGGTGCATACGTAAATATAACATTTCTTCACCAATAGCAATTAATTTTCTGATCTCTGCGTTATGCAATTAAATCTAAAATTGACATATTATTTGATATGCGATTCGTTACATCGAATCATTTAAAAAAGCCTATTGCACAAGTATTTAACAAGGCACACAGTTTTCAGGTATTCGTCAGAAGTCCTAATTTTAAGCCTATATCCACAATACCCCTGCTTGCAGACGCTTGCAGTAAAGACACGACAGTCGCAGCTAATGTCACAGCCATTTCTAAGTAAAGTGCGTAAAAAATCCTAATTTGTCCTTCTACTGTAGCAACTCCTCCGGCTGCAGTAAAGTCTAAAGGAAACATGAAGCTGTCAACAGGATCTCTGCTTCTTACAAAACCAAAAAGTACTACACCTAATAAATAATAAATTACTATCGATAAAAATGGGAATAGTTTCAACCATCTTGGTTTTGGTGCGGAAGGAATATCTGTGGGAGAATTACGGAAGGCAAATTTTTGCAGCTTAACTGCGACGAGATTACCCATATTTAATATTAAAAGGAAGTGTAGAGGAATTCCAATTGAGGCGAACAGAACTGCTGCACCTCGTCCTAAGGGTGTTCGAGGTACAGGCGCACCAAAACCTGAAACAATAATGATTATTCTTATTATAGTGAATTCTAAATTCGTTCTCAAATTGATCGTTTATGGCTAGATTAAAAGTGTCCAGTGGTTTAGGTTATAACTTATTTATTATTTTAGTGACATTCTAATATTAGGGAAACAACTTGAGCTCTAATTAATTTGATTTTGATACGATCTCGAGCCTATTGACGAAAAGCTTTTTAAGTTTAAAATTCTTGTCTGGAAATGACTACAGAGTATCTTATTATAAATTAGGCAAAATAAAATTGTACTCACCCAACGTGGTCAACAGAGACACAGCAAATAAAATACATCCTGGATACGTCCATATATTTCCCCCGCCTCCCTCTCCATAGCCAGCTCCAACAGCTTCCAAGAAGAGCGATTCATGTTTTTCGAAATATTTGTATATTGTAGAGAGCCATGCATCCTGACGATCTATAGTTTTGTTTAAATCTGTTGCTAATGCTATAGAGAGATCTTTTTGAATTTTAGCTAATGTATTGGATTGCTCTAATTCTCTGGGCCCTGCAAAAATGGAAAAGATTGATAAACTGACAAGAGAAATAATTACTATTGCGATAAGCCGATAAAATGTATATTGAAGCTTTAAAAATAATATTATTTTTATTTATGTGTAGAGTTGGCAAATCGGTCCGCAAGTCACGGGCGGTGCCAGATAGAGAAATACCCAAATCCGTAAGCGAGGAGTTGTTTACTATTTTAGTAAAGACTAACATTTGATTTTTTGTCTATTATTATGCCTTGTGGTGTGTACAACGTAATTTATTCCTCTCCGTTGTATTGTTGATAATTTTATTTGTTGTGTTTTATTCTTGATATTGTTACGCCACTGGACTCTGCAGACTGGTTAGATTAGGCTGGAATTGTACACGAACGGCCGGGAATATTCTGGAGTGCTCTAGACTGGGAGAATGGATGTATAAATAAGACGCACGGTGGGCCGAGATTTAATCTTAAGTTGAACGTGAACGAGTGAAGAAGCAATAAGAAAGAGACTTATAAGTGTTCAGTTGTGATTATAGTTAAGACATTAATTAATCTATTGTTATTAATTGTTAATTAGTAAATAAAGTAGTGAGTAAGTGTTACCTGGACTTTCAATCAACGAATCTACGAGTAGAGGTGTTTGTGTGGATAGCAAACACGTAACAATTTGGTGTCGGAAGTGGATTGGAAGAGAAATTTCTGGAATATTCGAAAAGGTTCTACAGTGTTCTTCTCAGAAATTAGTGGTAATACGGAGAATTAAGCTACTGGACAGTGTTTGGAGGACTATTTCTGGACTGAATAGTGACTTTAAGGTGGATTTTCGAGAAGTTTCTAGAACATTCGATTTAGAAATAGCTGCAAATACGCGAGTGCCGCTAGTTATAACGTGTCGTGGACTGAGAAAAAGGACTATTAGTGCAATTTCGGGAAAATTCTAGAACATTCTATTTGGAAACTACAGGAGATACGTGAATTGTGTTGACGGGAACGTGTTGTAGACTTAAAAACAAGACTATAAGTGACTTTTAGTGACAATTCTAGAACATTCGATTTAGAAAACCACAGAAGATACGTTAACTGTGTTAACGGAAACGTGTTATAGACTCAAAACAAGACTTATTAGTGATATTTCGTGAAAATTCTCGAACATTCCATTGGACAATTAGTGGAGATAAGTGAATTTTGTCAACACAAAAGAGGTATAGACTCTAAATAAGACTTTCTAGTGCTGTTTAAAGATTTTTCTGGAACATTCCATCATTAAAGTAAACGTGATATCAACATTTTACGGATTTTATAGTGTAATAAACTTTATTTTGAACTGATTTACGTGTCGTGAATTAATGCCAACAACAAGAAGCATGGCGGAGAAACAAACACAAGACTTACTTGCAGCATTGTTGCAACAAATGGAAGATCAGAAAAGAGAACGCCAGGAAGAATTAAGAAAGATTATGGAAGATCAAGAGAGAAGACGACAGGAAGAAAAAGACGAACAAAGGAAGATTATGGAAGATCAAGAAAGAAGACGGCAGGAAGAAAAAGAAGATCAAGAGAGAAAACGTCAGGAAGAAAAAGAAGTCTTGACAAAAATGATCGAAGGTCTGGAAATAAGACGACAAGAAGAAAAAGAAGAACAAGCGAGAAGACGACAAGAAGAAAAAGAAGAACAAGAGAGAAGACGACAAGAAGAAAAAGAAGAACAAGAGAAAAGACGACAAGAAGAAAAGGAACAGCAAAGAAAGGAACGTCAGGAAGAATTAAGACAAATTATGGAGGGACAGCATCAAGTCATGCTCTCGGTCACTGAACAATTGAAGGAAGATGTACAGGCTGAAGTCATGGAAGTTAAAGAAGAAGTTAGTGAAGTTAGAGGAGAAATAACTGAAGTTAAGGAAGAAGTAGCCCGACTCAAACAACAATTAAGAGAGAAGGGTGGCCAGTTAGTACTGTCGTCTGGTACTAGGTTACAACCACCTTCCTTCGACGGTCAAAGTTCATGGTCAACTTATAAGAGACAATTTGAGGCAGCTGCACGTTCAAACAACTGGAACGATGAGGAAAAAGCAACAGCATTGGTATTAGCACTAAGGGGCCAAGCATTAGACCTGCTCCAAACAATTCCTGCCGCACAGCAACAAAACTTTAGCATTTTGGAGGCAGCGTTAGAATTAAGATATGGCGACCAACATCTCGCCCAAGTATATCAGGCTCAACTCAAATCACGCAGACAACGAGGTGGAGAAAGCCTCCAGGAGTTCGAAGCTGCGGTAGAAAGATTAGCCCATCTAGCCTATCCTGATGCACCAATGGAATTTCAACAACAGTTAGCAGTTGGTACATTTATTGATGAAGGTGGTGCATATAGAGAGACTAGCCAAGTATGCAGGGAACAATGAATTGCCTGATCGGGACGTTCAGGCTTAAGGAGGGGGCAGTGTTACGCCACTGGACTCTGCAGACTGGTTAGATTAGGCTGGAATTGTACACGAACGGCCGGGAATATTCTGGAGTGCTCTAGACTGGGAGAATGGATGTATAAATAAGACGCACGGTGGGCCGAGATTTAATCTTAAGTTGAACGTGAACGAGTGAAGAAGCAATAAGAAAGAGACTTATAAGTGTTCAGTTGTGATTATAGTTAAGACATTAATTAATCTATTGTTATTAATTGTTAATTAGTAAATAAAGTAGTGAGTAAGTGTTACCTGGACTTTCAATCAACGAATCTACGAGTAGAGGTGTTTGTGTGGATAGCAAACACGTAACAATATTAATTTAATAATAAAGTATGTCAGACCAGCCCAAGGATAAAACCGGCCATACGCTGACAAAAGTGAATTTATCAGTGAATTCACGGATTTATTCTACAATACAATCCCAAGGTGACGTTACCAAGTCGCACAAAGTTGCGTAATTATGTAAAAGATGTGATACTACAATTCAATCTAGACGAGGCTGCAGCTATTAAGGAAAGCCAGACAAAATTCTAAGATGTTTCTATTGAAACAGCTTTAAACACTTTTCACAAGAACATTCTCAAAATATAAGCATATTTTTTTAACCACATCGAACATTACTCTTGGAGACAACCATAGAAACATACAGGATGCTGCATAGTTTTTACAGATCTTTTCCAGTTTGTGATAACCAAGCTTGTTAAGAGGGTAATTTGTGCATACATTGTTACAAATTACAACAGTTTATTGCTTTTATTAATAGTTAATTTCTTTTATTACACTTAATATGATGCATACGCCTATGTCCTGCGGCACATTTTTACCAACCGTGTGGTATATAAAATTTTTTGAAAACCCTTTGTGTCGCACAATTCTCTTCCTAAAATGTCTTCTGTCAGACCTATATAAACTTATTGATGCAGTAATATTATAAATTAACCAGTTTTTGGTACGGTTTTAAGACTTCAGTCATCAAATTTCTTATAGAAGAATGTCTGTCTGGACAACCACGGTTTAATGATATGGGTCGGTGTACTGTTCAGAATAATAACTAGACTGAATTTGCAGGGATTAGGATCTGATATGTAGGTTGAAATATTTGGATGTATTCCAAATTTAATCTTGTATAGGTATTGATTTAATTTCGTTAAATATTAAAACAAATTTTAAACCCAATTGATGCAAGCAGTGATCTCAATAGGGCTTTGAGTGTGTATTTGTTTTTTTTTTTGATAATTATCTGTACGAAAAGTTCGACATTGTATTTCTTATCTAAGCAGTAGTTTTCATTTAAATTTGATTGTTAGTTTGTTCAATTGATTTTTTTATAACCTCGTGCTCTATTTTACCTATTATATTGAATTTAAAATTATATAACTGGCGCATTCACCACATTTGGTGATCAAACTAACAAGAATATAGCGAAGTTAAATTTTGTTTGTGACGCACATACCTTTTACTATTAATCAACTGCAGGAAAACATTTATATATTAAAAAAATACGTGTTTTATATTTAATACGATTTTAATTTTATTACTAGCTATTATTTTCTACGATTAAAATAATTCAAAATGATATTCAATAAATTTTTTTACAAACAAATTAATGCAAAGTTGCAAATATTTTTTGTCCTATAATTGGAATACTGTAAATATTTTAGCGAATTTAGATTCCGTAAAAAATAGTAACCTGAAAATGAAACAAATCGAATATTTTAGATTATGTTTGACATTGATACAAAAGTTAATTTATTACCAAAGAATTGTTCCTTTAGTTCTGGTAACGAAATCAGAGAATATTCCGAAACGACTAAATATTTAATATTTAAAGATGTGAGACATTTCTTCGATTCGTCCAAAAAACCAACTTCTGACGTCCTTTTGGAGCAGAGGTTTAGTTAACAATTTTTTTAAACAATTTATATGACTATGGCTTAAGACCCAAAGAAGGTACGGGAAAATAACACCACTGTTTAGATTTTAGTAAAGTGCTGTAAGAGCAGAACGGAAATATCATGCGTGTTATTCTCTTACTATTGTGAAAAACATTTAAAACAGTTAAGAAATTGCGATTATTGAGTACCTCATTCTATTTTTTGGGATTAATTAAGGAAAGTACAGAGTAGAAGTTTTGGTGGTATTTGGACTAAAATAGAGATGTTTTGCCTGTCTACAACACTGCCTTAATTCCCAGAGAAGCTAATAGTTTTAACTCCTAGTGGTTCTAAAATATATTTTTACTCGTAATTCAACTAACCAAAAAGTATATCGTCATTACATATTGCGGAGTAAGGTGTACATATGCAAGAAAAATAGGCTAGATTGCATATGCGCTTGTAAGTGTATTGCCCAAAAATCCTGCAGAAATGCATGCATTGACAACAGCAGGAGCAGTTCTACCCATTTCAATAAGTGATCGGAGAGATCCGATGACGAGCGAACTTGAACTTTTTTTTACCCCGTATTTATACTAAAGTTCTAGCAGAGTTTACCACATTGCCACAGTATTAAAAGCGACACTGTACATCCATGCCGGCACCGGTTTAAATCCTAACGTATAAGCATTAAGAGGGCTAATCGAACCAATGTTTGTAAGGTAATTTTTCAAAATTTATTTCTTCCATACGGTTTGGTCAAATTACACCAAATTTGGAGGATCAGTAGTTGAAAGTGTACTAGAGGGTACATGTATATCTATTTTAATTAATTTTCACTTTATGTAGGGAAAATTTATACTGTAAATATAAGTGAAATTTGGATGTGATTAGCTCCTGAATTATGATATCAATCGGTAAAATTCGAGGTAAAATTCATACATGTCGTCTAGAATGAATCTTCATAATTATGCTCAGCAAGTTTCAAACTTTTATTCCGTACTATTTGGTTAGAAAGAATTTTCTAAATAAGTATCTTTGTCAGTACAAATGGAGCAAGGAAATGTTACCTCTATCGGGAATCGCACCTCAATGAAGTCGGTGAAGAAAACGTCCAGTGAAGGTATAGTCAAGAGCAAAATTATTCAGCGGCGCATGTATTAAAACTTTCTAGAGAGTGACACAGCTATCCGAAGCTTTTTCCCGACTAGGCCCCTTAAGCCACTGAGCCGACAATTGTTTATTATAATTCTGTTTAATTTTAATATTTATTTTATTATGTTATGTGTCGATTGGTATACATATATGTTTAACAAATTTGCTTTCCGCCTGACTAAATACCTGATAAAATTAGGAAACCAATAGTAATTAATTAATTTATCACACTTAAGTTCACCTACATATACTATCACTCCAATAATATATTACCTACCCCCGGTATTATCAACATCTTAAAGGGACTTTTAACTTAAAGGGATGTTAAAAATAAATCAGATAATAACTTATTCGGTAGATTATTAAACAAATAGAAACATATTTCTTTACTATGAATAAATAATTTCAGCTTGCTTGGAAATCAACTAAATTAAATTAAACTACTTTCCTTTTACTTGATTGAGTAAAAATACAATTTACGATTTATCATTAGAATAATAAATAAACTAAGATTGCCTTGTAAAGAAACCGGTTTGAAACAATTATATTAGAGAAATAATTGTTATTTCAAATACTGAACTTACAAAAATAAATTCAACTTTGGTTCAGAACGGTTTTAAAAGAAATATTAACACAAGTTATCGTATACAGGGTGTACCAAAGTGAACGGAAAACCGATTTAGGTCTGTGTTACAATAGAAAACTAGTAACGGAAAAATCACTTCGTTACAGTTACGAAGATAATACGAGGGAAATGCAATAATTTCCTAAATTGAATTAGATTTTGAAACATTTCAAACCGAGCATTTGAACATTTAAAAAAAATATTTGCTCTACTAAATTTTTCTTAAAAATATAATACAAGAAATCGCAGTTTGTCTCTTATTTACTACTAAGTGCTTAATTTGTTTTTCAACTTTCGTACCCTTTTATACATGACGATTTTTGATGGCCTCGGGATTTTGAAATGTCGGTATACAAGGAATGAAGTCACAATAAGTACATTGATGCACTTCACTACTATATTACAATATTAATTATTTTGTTCCCAGATAAATTATTTTGCAGATATTTTCAGTTTTGTAAGTTAGTGAATTATTCTTGCAAACAAGGTTTTTAATTTTTCGAAATGCAATTACTTCATAAATGGTGACACTGTATCGATATTGATTTCACACTGCACGAAAGATATTGAATAATGGGCACAGCAGCAATGAGAACTGCATTGCAGTTTTGCCAACCTCTGCCAACATATGGTTCAAGTTTTATATGAATTTAATATTTATGGAAATACCAAATTGATTTTAACATTTAGGTTAATATAGATAAACTTACCGCCAACGCGTTGTTTGCAGTATCCTCGTTTCATCTTTAAGTATATGCATACATTAAACTGAAACTTATGTGTGTCATGTTAAATATATGTATGGCATGACATAAATAAATTCAGTTAAAGATTAGTACATGAATATTGTAAAAATGTTACAAGAAACAGATTTTAGCCCAGTAAGTCTGGCTGGATATACGGGGTGAGGTAGAAAGAACAAGCTGATCTCAGCGGTACTGTTTAGACAATAATGTCTTTTTCAATCTGCGTATATTTCCGCTTACTCCCACCACCGGGGGAATTTCTAAAAAAATAGCCACCATTTCAGATTTTTGTTTTTTTTTATATCTTAGTAACTATGCGTTTTATGAAAAAAAAAATACAAGAGACCTTCTTTATGAGAAATGAAAGAGCGAGTGCTTTTTATTTAAACACTTTTTGTTTATAACGAAAAATTAGCAAAATATGGTAATTTTTCTATCACGAAACATTTTGTGGTTTACTCATAACTTAAGCATATTTTTAAGAGTTTTTAGACATTAGTTTTACATTTTGATCTTTTTAAATATTAATACAAATTCTAAAAATAAAAATATTGCATGCTTCGTTTGGGCAAGACGGCAAAAGGTGACAAAGTTACCAAAATATCTGACATACAGGATAACTGGGACATCTAAAGGATGATATTTATTATTTTTGCATGCCATATCAGGGTTTGACACTATCATGTGTGCCCAATAAATCAAACAAATATTGCCACTCTACTGAGAAAAAACAGGGATTAGACAGAGATACCCGCAAGATGCTGAATATTCACAGAAGTATTCATCCTAGATCGTCCGTTCCTCGTGTGTAACTCCCACGTCAATGGGGGAGGGGCAAGGACTCTTGAGCCTGAAGTTTACGCATGGTAGAGTAATACTGAGTATGGCATGTAACATCCTCAGGAGCTCAGATCCCCTCTTGCGGTTTGTAAAATATCACGAAACTGTAGGAGTGGGAGCAGGATTGTTCAAGGCAGCAAAAAGATCAGCAGATGAACTCGGTCTCGCATTCGACACCAGGCAAGGTGGCAGGCGAGGTGCTGATGTAGAGTAAGACACTGGAGTTCAGCCCGAATTAGAGCTGCTGAACAGGAAAATCTATTTCGGCAGCACGTCGATAAACCCCAACATGGTGTCTTCTATAAGAACATAGAAACACTGGGTTTATCGACCAGGCTGACATTCGCCTTTCTAAGGTCAGCCGGGCTTAAGTCGGAGACCGAGGGATTCATTATGGCCTGCCAAGATGGTGTTATCAACACCTTGGTCTACTGCTGCGTGTGGCGTGTAGAGGGTCCTGACATCAACTGCAGAACCTGCCGTCAGGCGATGGAATCGCTCATGCACATACTATCTTTATGCCCCGTATACGCGATTTCGGCCTACAGAAGGCGGTCATTCTGAGTTCTCTCCATCTGCTTAAGGGACACGATTCTGGTATCTACACTCACTAACCCTTCGGGATGTGGGGAGTGGCTGTAGTTAAAGCGCCAACGCGACTCCTGTGAGGCATCAGAGGCCACGGGAGGACTGTCCGGCATCGGATATTCCGAAAAAAAAAATAATAATAATAATACCGGCCTGCCAAAAATCAGCCGAGTGGCTAGCAAGCCAAATGCAGAAGGCGGTCATTCTGGGTTCTCTCCGTCTGCTTAGGGCACACGACTCCGGAACCTACAGTCACTAACCCTGCGGGATGTGGGAAGTGGCTGTGGTTAATGTGCTGGCGCGTCTCCCGTGAGACGTGGGAGGCCACGGAAGGACTGTCCAGCGTCGGGCAACCGAAAATAATAATAATAATAGTTTATTGCCCAACAGATCAGAAATCCAATTACAGGACAAATGTAATAGATAATGATAGGTTAATAATTTCATAGAAATATTATAGCAATGCAAAACATATAAACAAATATAAAAAATACATATAAAAACATGTAATACATATACATAAACATAAAATACATATAAAAAACATATAAAAAAAACATATATAAAAAAAGTGTATAGACTGAACAAGAACTAATGTTGATTGTTAAACTGAGTGCTAAACCTACTACTAGAAGCATTAATAATTTCTGAAAGTGCGCTGCAATTAATATCGAATATATGTAAAATTTCTGAACATCACATGTACAGGAGACTTAAGAAGAACATTAGTTCTAGCCAATTCACAGTAAAAGGTGAGATTATTATCATTAAAAAAAAATAATTCAAAATATTTGTTCTTCAATTCTCCACAAAAGAAATTATTTAATTTTTTTCATAAAATCCTTAGTTATTCAAAAAAACAAAAAATCCAAGTTGGCGGCATTTTTTTTCCACTGGGAGTGAATGGGAGTATTGGCAAATTAAAAACGATGTTATTGGTTAAACATTCTCGCTGAGATCAGCTTGATACTATTTTTTCTACCTACCCCCTCCTAGATTGACATATTTATAGAAATCTTTTAATTATAAAGCATTTGCTTACAATAACTTCGTTGGAGTGTTCACTCTTACTAAGAATATAAGTAAGAAAAATGAACAATAATAAATAAGTATCTAGTAACTGATACAAACGAAAAACTTTAAAGTTTTAGAGGTAGTACATAAGACAGAAATATACCCGACTTCTTTTTACCTCGAACGAATCCTCATTTAAATGAAAGCAGCCTGAATTTTTTAATTTTGTGCCACAATCAACGTTCCGTATCTCGAAAATGAAACAATGTTTATGCGAGCGAATATGACACATTCTTGGAATTTGGAAAAGAATTTCGGGGACACCCTGTATATATCATAAAAAGCTTCAACCGTGGTTCATTGAACTTTATTTTTATTCATTGTTTCTTATCTTGTTTGTCATTGTATTTATCCAAGTAATGTTGTTCATAATATTGGAGAAATACACTCACGCAAAAAATTATCGCGTAATTTAAAATCCTTATAATTTCTTCATGTACAGAGTAATTCTGGTGAACCAAGTTAATTAAATACTTTGCACTAGAAAGAAATGTTTATTTTACAAACTCGAAATAAACAATTGTAAATTTTTATGAAAAAAAATCGTAAAAGAACTTTCTAATATTAATTAATTGTTAGAAAATTAGTAAAGAAATATTGACACATGATATTGGACTACAGCACTGGTCTGTCTTTTGATTAAAATAAGAGTGTTAGTAACGAGTGTTCCCTCATCGAGCTCTAATTACTGCTTGCTTCTGCTACAAATGGCAACTCCCCTCTTGCATTTGGAACGCGATTTCTTTGTCATATGCAACATTCTTCAATATCCCACATGTGCTCTATCGGATTTAGGTCTGAGCTATATGCTGACTAGTCTAATCTTTTAATCTGAACTTCATCGCGCACATTATCGTACATTTAAACAAAACTGTCATATCCAATAATACCGATATATGGTAAAACATGATCTTGCAAGATGTATTAAATATATAGATCAGCTGTCATCCCTCCAGTAACTTCAAGTTCGGTGCATCCCGTTCCCCTTAACTAATACCAGCAAAACATGATTCCGCCACATCCAAATCTATTACTCTGTACAAGGCGTACTTTTTCCCAACTCTTTTGCAAGCGTAGTTTCGTCCATTTGAATTCAGGTCTCATCTGTGAACAAACCATTTTTCCATAGTTTGATAGTCCAATCAACAACAGCTCTGGTAAATTCTAGTCACCAAGGTTTGTGATTTTGGAGGAGACGTGCAATTACGGTAGAACGCCTTGAATTCACATCTGCTTTTTTCTGTCTTCGTCTGACTGTTTTGGAACAAAGATTAACACTCCTCATATTTAGTATTTCGTTTTTAAGATTAAATGTTAATGTGCGATTTCGTAAAGATTTGTATACTCTTTTATTGTATTTCTGCTTTTGTAATTTTAATTTAGCATTTTAGTTATTTTTTTTTTTTACTAATTGATTAAAATTTTCTTTTATAATAAGGTATGAGCACATATGTGATTATAAATACTGATCTATAGAAACTACATTAGTGTATAACATAGATGACTACACGACATGCAATATATTGGTAACATTTGTATCGAATCGATAATTGATAATATTGGTTTTATGTTTAACTATATTATGTTTCCGATCATAAATTTTACTTATTGGCAAAACAAAATATTTTAATGCCTCCTTTACAACAAAATTAGATATTTTATTATGTTTATTATATTGGCCAAATATGTGACATATTAGTAAATTTTTTATTCAATAATTGATATTAATATAGATTTGATGTTTGAAACATGTAAGTTCCGTATAATGACTTAAACTTTACACTTGTAAATATTGGCTCAGTATTTAAATAATGGACGAATACATGGCTAGACTATTATAGCCAAGAATTATTAACATTTAGGAAGTTGAGTCAATCTCAAGAAAAGATTTTAAAATGAGTATTTGACACACCCTTTGGGAGTGTGTCAAAGTGAGTCAAAGGGACGGCTAATTCTAAAAATTTATATGAGAAACACCACATAATTTCTGTCAATGAATCTACCTGAACCTATTCCCTAAACACCCTGTAGATAGCTACATTGGTTCGTTTTAAATTTTACCATTTTCTTTTACAAAATATTTCCACTTTCATGTAGACTTTCTAGAAATTTTCACTTTACTGTAAACGTATAACTTGCAAGTATTTGATTTACTCCACTGAAATTGATTTATTCTATCTCTGAAATTTGTGTATCTGCATGCTTTTCAATTGACTATGAAAATTACATTATATAACATATTCATATACGTATGATTCGGTTACTGCTGATAGCTACAAAAAAATATGCAAATTTCTTATCCCTATCCTAATATTATTTACATATTACCTGAAATTTGAACATCTGACTTTATTCAAAGGAAATCGGTTTTATGTTGAAGGGTTTTGAACGAGATTTTGATTAATATTTTTTGCAGGAAGTTATTCAGTATGATCAAAGGACACATCAATCATATATTTATATATGCTTCTATATTGACGTATACATAAAAGTAAAATAAAAACAGTAATAAGATATATGTATATGTTAAATGAAATTTAAATATTAGGATTGACTGATCAAATTTACATGCAATATCTATACATGAAATAGTATAATAGTATGACAGAAAATGTTAAAAAATATGAATTTGCGCAGGTGTATATAGGTGCAGAATTTTTTTAAATAATAAAAACTATAAAAAAAATCTACTACTAATTTATTACTTAAAAATTATATGTTGTATTAACAGCAGGAAACCATAATTTTTTTTAAATTTTTCAAAATTATATGAATGAAAAATTACTAAGAACTTGTATTGATTTTAACAATAAGTACCGCAAATCTTAGTTTTCAAGGTAAAACAGAAATGTTTGGTGTTTTAATATATCGTCATGATAACATTACTATAACCTACACTTAATTATGGATTTAGAGTATATGTTTTTATATTACATGAAATAAAATAACAAAGATTTTAAGTCTTAGATTAAATATCATAAATCTTAAGGAAAATTTCTTTTTAGATTATTATACTTACGAGATACAGGAAAACAGTACCCAATTAGGATTAAAACAACAATTTTCTATTTAATTAAAAGAAATGGTTTTTAAAAGGTAAAATTCGTATATTTTATACAGCATAAAGATAGAAGAATCACTACTGGAAAAATCTTTAGGCCAATTACATCATCCTAACTCTAGGACAATCAGATCATCACTACTTATTTATGAGCCACAAGTTTTAAAGAGTCTCCTGCTAAAAAACGGTTCCCTTACCTGCAGCTCTTCTTTAAAGCTAAGTGTACCTTATACTATTTGAAGATAATTTAATTTACGTTTATCTCCACCAAGGAGAGCGTAAATTATTATTTGGATCTGTCCCATGAAATATAAAGCGAAAAATATCGCTTATATAAATTAAAAATAATAGCGGCCCAAGGGTTGACCTTTGGGACACACCATGCCTGACAAATAAAAAGTCTCAGTACATAACATTTTTAAGAGCTCTCAGACAGCACATAGTATCCTTAGAATATCTCATTATAATCTCGTTAATTGGATTATTCTATAAATATATTGATGGATATCATCCCATGATAAATCAGACAGGATAAATATCCCGGTAGGAGGTTATTGTCCTATGGATGTCTAAATATCGAAATCCTATTAATATTCATAATGGTTGAACTATGGGTAGCCTGATAAAATACTATTTTTCCATAGATGTACAAATATAGAAATCTTATGGATGAATAGCCGTAAGTTATTCCGTATAGTTTTTAAAGGATACGTATTTTTTCTTTACTACGGTTGTTCCTCACCTGTACATCCTAGGGATATACAGAGCAAATTTTAAGTTAACCTGACGATATACTGAAATCAAGTTTTACGTTCTCGGGGTATCCAGTGCACAAGTTTGTGCTGATTGGGTTTTTTTCTTAGTTTGTAATAAGATTGACTTTCAGAAGAACACAATCGAAGGCCTTGGTCAAATTACACAATGTAAGTTCTATGAACTTACCATCCTCAAAGCCCTATACTATTCTGTTAACAGCCGGAAACGTGGAGATCATTTCTGATTAACACTACTGAAAGTAGCATTGTAGTTGCTTTGTATTTTCAAATTTTAATCACTCAAAGTATGACTTTTTGGCTACATTAAATAAACATTTATTTTTTTTCGATTTAAAGACACTTGGATAAAAGTTTTGAAGGTCTTCAAACGAAAAAGAGTCTTCTATGTACAACATTATTCAACTTACCTTCTGTATTGTAAAATGCGAATGCTCCCAAAAGGGCCCATAACACAACTACAATTGTTAAACCAACTTGTGAAAGTATCCATTGACTTATTATTCTACAACAACACTTCGCTCTTAGAGCACAGTTCGTTTCGGAAGGACTTAACTTGACATCACAGTCTGTTCCAGGCCAAAATCGCAGTCTG
Source organism: Rhamnusium bicolor (assembly GCA_029963845.1). Lineage (NCBI taxonomy): Eukaryota > Metazoa > Arthropoda > Insecta > Coleoptera > Cerambycidae > Rhamnusium > Rhamnusium bicolor. The sequence goes on along the minus strand of JANEYF010000538.1, from coordinate 542,391 downwards.
TATGGTATGAGGTGGGATGTTTGGACGGACGCTTCTACGCGCTTCGTTTTACAATTGATTTCTAAATTTATGTGGTCGACATTTATACAGGTGTCAACATTTTCAGTTCTCATTTTATTAGGTGTGCCACCTGGAACAGAAAATGATATAATTTAGATCTGTTTTCCATTTTGTTTTATTGATTCTGAATTTAGCTCAGTTTAATGTCAAACACAACTATGCACAGTTTTTAAACTGGCCAAATACAATTCCCCAAAACTTGTAAGAGTTGCAACATTAGCAAAAAACGCGGATCTCTCCTAAGCAACTGTTATGTCACCAGGAGAGCCCTTGTTCAGTTCTGGCGCCGAGTAATGTACACCTCAAGATCTTTTCAGGCTGCATCATATTTATGGAACGTTGTTGCATCTTTATTGCAAAAACAGATATTTACCAGATGCACATAAAAGTGACACATAAATTACTTAAATATTTTACCCTATCTATAAACTACGTTTCATAAAACTAACATAATATAAGTTGTCTTTTATATATGAAACCATTTCATATTTTACATATGATAGTGATGTGTTTTAATACTTTGTACATAAAATGGATGTGGCTTCAGTTTGAATATCAATACGAAATAAAATGGAGTTCACACATATTCTATAGTATTAGGAATGGTAAACATACTCATTTGCCAGAGGAAGGGGTGAAATTATATTGACGGGGGCATTTTTAATGTTACATAAAACACCTATACAAAATAAGCGTCAAATCTTTAAATTCTAATAATAATTTAATTAATGGAAATAAAATTTGATTTTTCTCTACAATTTCAATCGATGGTAGATTCATTAACACTGCTTAAAATATCAGTTCATTAAATTAATACTTAGTTTTGGAGAAGCATTTAAGAAACATTTTAAAGATCTACTTTTCGATGCAAAGTCTACACCAAGAAGCTCAGCTCGAGAACATGGCGGCAGTAGACGCCAGAAATAGCTGTGGGCTATTTTCCAGTGTTCCAAATGGTTTATAATTACCAGAATGTTGCGATAATCTGAGATTTTATCTGGTAGTTGGTAATGAGCCTCTGATAATGGCATAATCTACGATAATTTTTTTGGAACGTCATTTTTTCTATAACATTATTTACACCTTGAAAAATAACTAATTTGTTTCATATAAAATACATAATATACATTGAATACTATTCCATTTTACAAACTGTGATGACTATTTGGCGATATTTCGTTAGTAGTTGACCGTAATACGAGATTTTGTTTATGCAGCTATGCTCTTTTATTTCATAGAATACTATAAAATAAATGCTACGCTGCACGAAAAATGAGAACTCTGCCTTTGTTTCTACACCGAGTGCATGTCGAACTTGATTTGAATAATTTTTACTTTTAAATATAGATATTTGTTGTACTTTTGTCTGTCGATTTTGGATATTGGTGTATTGTTTGAATTGAAGTATCTGGTAATATCCTAGTTATTTTATGATAATCATACTTGGATGAATTAGTTTACAGATTAAAGAATAGGAATACACATTTCAGAACTATCATATAAATTCCAGTAAACGTAATAGATAAACAAATCAAAAATAGTCGAAACTTCAGAATTATATAGATTTCTGTCATTAGGTATCAATTTTTCAATAATACTACTTACTACCTCCATATTAGAAAAATGGCTTCTGAAATATTTAGTTCTCATTACTTTTTAAAGCAAAAGTTTTCACAAATTGAGGACGGTTAAATTCTCTGCGATTTTTGTTAGATTATTTTTTAGTCAAATCAATTTTTATTTAATGAAAATTTTTTTAGAACAACCATGTTTATGAAAACTAAACAGGCTATGGTTAGTATCTGTATAGAGTTCTGAACTATATATGACAATTTGACACAAAATGTCGTGCTGTAATAATATATTAATTAAAAACCCTTATAAAAATTTTTGTTCGTAGCTGTGAAACCAACTTCTTGAAAATATTTCGCATCCAACTTAGTATAACCTAATGATGAATAATCTGTTTCTTCTATCCAAAAGAGGTAACTTCTCTATTTTATTGCAATCAGAAAGTTAAAGATAGAGACCTAGGCTCTAAAACACTGTTTCATGTGCTTTCGCTGCTCTCTGAAATAGATTCTGATTATAGTTTTAACGGGCTGAAGTATTCGTAAATATTACAGACATTTCTCTTCCGGGTCTTCTCGCCCGGAGCCAACGAAACACCCACGCGCCTCAAGCACCGTGGCAAATTGAGTGGTTGGGCGGGGGGAGATGCAGGAAAGAGATACAAAAATTATATATGGTCTAATAAAATTTTAAATTTCAAGAGTATGATAAATATTATAATACATTAAAGCAAAGTACTGTTATAAATGCTATTTTTCAGCAATTGTTTTGTTAAGTGTAAGTTATTTCTAACTATAGGTACTTTATTTCATATAATATGTAACAACGTATACTGAAAATTAGACGGAATCTTTCGTAATACGCAAAACCCGAGTGCAGTTTTAATCGAATCATATCACAACTTATATTTTTAGATTTCGGTGACAATATTAAAGAATCGATAATCTATTAATTATTTGTGTTACATCATTCGATTAAATATAAAGGTGAAACTTCATTTCGTTCTATTGGAACATGCCGCATGAATATATTATACACTAAGTACAACTTTGCTTTGATCTATACAACATTTTGAATTGTATTTTCAGACTTTGTTTTCATGATAGATTACTTAAATTAACACGCAGCATTGTATACGTAATGAACTAGTTTTTAATCGAGAATATACAACAATCTAAGTAATTTAATAGGTTTTTCACTTTTATTTAACTTCCTCCACTAAGGCATGGAGTTGGAGGCCAAAATATCAACTCATTGGTAGACTGGGCCAAATTCCGTAGTAAATCAGCGGTGTCAGACGTGAGTCAGCAGCAATGAATTTACTTTTAGAATACAGCGTACATATTTGCACGCAGTGGTTAATATGACATAAGAAAGAAAAAGAAAAAATTAGGGAATGTCACAGATAACGTTCAGACAATATTTATATGATGTAATGGTTAGAAAAATATTTACCTTGCAACTGTCCTGTACAGACGATAAAGGCTAAGAGTGAACACGCGAGCATATTTGCATGAGCAACACAGTTTCTATATTTTCTTTCGAGAAATGCCTACTTCATTGTTTAAGCATATCTGTGTACAGCGAAAATATTCATTCAACATCGATAGAGATAATATTTGCAAAGTTAAAAGCAATTTTAAGTTAGGAAGAAATCATAGAGAAATCACGAATATTATGAATAAAAAGCTTAGTATACTATATAAATGGTTATGCGTAAATAACCTAAAACTAAATAGTGATAAAACTAAATGTACGGTTCTTGGGACTAAAGTCAATTGCCAAAAATATATGGATAATCAACATATTCTGCAAATTAATAACACGAAAATCGACTTTGTTAAATAAATCAAATACTTAGGAATTATTTTAGATCCCCAATTAACGTTTGCACATGTTGATTATACCGTATGGGGACTGTAAGCATGGTAAATGGGAAAACCCAAATGTGTAGAACAAGGACAGATTGCTCTCATTATCATACGTTGGAAAAGGACAGAGACCAGAGGCTAATAAGTAAATAGGTATTTTTACAATTCTTATTATTAACGAACGCAAGATTACAGCTTCACTGAACGTCGAAAGCATGAACAAACACGGTGGGTAAGAATATCGCCAGCTTTTGTTTATGGATTCCTGTTACCACTAATTCAAATTTCGTTATTTACTATCAGCCTCTGTACTTTTCTAACATGCGTATGAGATGAGAGCAATCTGTCCTTGTTCTACACATCTGGTTTTCCCCATTTACCATTCTTATGGTCCCCATACGTATATGTAAAAAAATTGGCAAAGAGTCTCATTCTTGCAAAAAATATCGAAATCGAATGATTCAATTAACACAATAGTCAAAGTTAATTATATACAATACTATTATTAATATTATCAATATTATCACTTTATATATTATCAATATTATCACTTTATATATTATCAATATTATCACTTTAATTATTGTTTTTTCATTATTATTGTCATGTAATAAACAATACATTAATAGATTACAAGTGTTACATAATAAAGGCATGCGTATTATATTAAATTGTGATGGGTATACATCTATTAATGATATGTCAAATCGATTTGGTTGGATTTCAGTGGAGCAAAGCATTGAAATAGAAAATTTAATTTTTATGTATAAAATCGGTAAAAATCTTGTACCTAGTTACCTTAAAACAATTTTAATTAAAAGATTTGAATTACACAATTATCCTGTTAGATCTGCTGAAAATTATAACATAGATCATACAAAATTATCGTTTTTAAAAAAATCGCTTTTCAGTGATGAATAAAGGCTGACAATGCTTTAGCAACTGAAATTAAGAATTGCGCAAATTTAAAACTGTTTGGTAAAATGTTACAAAATTGTACATAGACGCTAGAACACTAATGTAAATAAGTAAAAATTTTGTAAAACTGTTAGGTATGTAAATAGCTTATGCTAAATAAATTCCCATTCTATTCTATTCTACTAATGAAACCAAGACATTCAAAATTGATAGATATAATGTTGCTAGCTGTTACTGTAGAGAAAATACAAGAGGAGGTGGTGTCGCTATATTAGTGAGAGAGGATCTTTCTTACAGTACAAAGGATATTTCAAAACTTGGTCTTACTGAACAACTCTTTGAAGTGGCGTCTGTTGCCGTTAGTTTCAATAATATTAATATAAATATCGACTGTTTATATAGATCCCCCGATACCAACTTTGAAAATTTTATGGTATTGCTAGGAAAATTGTTAACGAAAACTTTTAAAATTAAGGGTCCTAAATTTATTTGTGGCGATTTCAATTGCAATTTTCTCTTAAAAAATCATAATACAAATGACATTTTAAATCTATTATCGTCTTTTGGATACAATATATGTTTTGCTGAATATTCCCGTGTTCAGAAAGAATCAAAAACTTTGATTGATAATATTTTTACTGACATTGATACTAATTTAGTTCTTACAAAAACTCTTGACAATATAATCTCTGATCATAATGCTCAACTCTTATCTTTTAAATTACCCACAATAGAAAACAATATTGGTAATATCAGGAAAAGGAAATTTTCCGATGAAAATAAAAATCATTTTAAGTTTTTATTAGCAAAAGAAATGTGGCAGGAGATTTATTTTGAATCTGATGTAAATAAAAAGTTCGACGAGTTTCATAATACATTTTTTAGCTTGTTTAATATAGCCTTTCCTTTGAATTTAATAACAAACCGTAAAAGTACAAAAAGGAAACCCTGGATCACCAGCAACATTATTGATGAAGGTATCTTTATTAGAGATCTTTACAAACAAATAAAAATATCAAATAATCCTGATCTTAAGTTAAGGTATAATATACTAAAAAAGAACCACGAGGAAAATATTAAATATTCAAAAAAGGCATATTATCAAAACAAAATACTAAATTCTTCTAATAAATCAAAAACCATGTGGGATATAGTTAGAGAAAACACAAATGTTAGTAGTAAAAATAAACAGTTACCTTCGAAAATAATAAATTCGAAAAAAGAAAGTTTTGACAATGTACAAGATATTGCAAATGGGTTTAACAAAAATTTCATTGATTCGGTAAATGAACTTACCTCCACATTTAATATTGATTTCTCTGATGTAACAACTGTACAAAAAATTAATAATAATTCCATGTTTTTAATGCCTATTACAGAAAATGAAGTTTCGGATATTATCAACTCTGTTTGCAAGAAAAAATCATCTGGCCCGGATGAGGTGCCATGTTGTTTAATTAAAGAAGTTAGTATTTACTTGATTAGTATCTTAACATACCTCATAAATTTATCTTTCCTAAATGGACACTTTCCATCTCAATTTAAAGCAGCACTGATAATTCCAGTTTATAAAAAAAATGATCCTCACTCGATGGAAAATTATAGACCGATAGCACTTTTATCCGTATTTTCCAAAATTTTTGAAAAGGCATTTGAAATAAGATTAAATGCATTCCTAAGTAAATATAACCTGTTAGCCCCTGAACAATATGGATTTTGTAAAAATAAATCAACTCAAGATGCTGTTCTCTCCTTTTATAATAAAATTTTACATAATTTTGATGAAAAATTAAAATCAGCTGGCATTTTCTTTGATCTGTCACGGGCCTTTGACACCATTAATCATAATTTGTTACTAAAAAAACTTGAAACATATGGTATCCCTGGCTTAGCGTTGAAATGGGTAAATTCCTACTTATTGGAGAGAACACAGTCAGTTAAGATCGTACAAGATGGAGTAGAATGTCTTTCGGATAGTGTTAACATGTTAACAGGGGTACCACAGGGCAGTGTCTTGGGTCCGTTGTTGTTTAAAATATTTGTCAACGATTTAGTAGTTAACATAAATAACTGCTTTTTAACTCTTTTTGCAGATGACACCTCTGCTATCATAACTGCTACAAATGTAGACCTTTTAAGTAAAAATGCTACTCTATGTGTAGATAAAATGTCACAGTGGTGTCTCAACAATGGCTTAATACTAAATGAGCAAAAAACTGTATTTCTAATGTTCTCTCCAATTGGTACAAAGCTGGATTTTAGTCTCTTAGTTAGGGGTAATCATAATCTTCATCAGAATGATTTTGTGAAATTCTTAGGTGTACATATGGATATGACTATGTCATGGGAGACTCATATAGAGAATCTGACAAACAGACTGGCTAGTCAAAACTTTGCTCTCCTCCAAATGAGAGACTCTGTTAACTCTGATACTCTGAAAGCTTTTTATTACGGCAATATCTATTCGGTTCTGCAATATTGCATATTGTGCTGGGGAAATAGTTCCGGAATAAAAAAGGTGTTCATTTTGCAGAAAAGAATATTGAGAAGTATGTTTAAACTTACCTACAATACATCCTGTAGGGATTATTTTAGACAGCATGGCATACTCACTATTTACTGCATATACATTTTGCAATCAGTATGTTTTGTCAGGAAGAATATTAACAATCTTTTAAAATGTGGTGATATAAATAAGTACAGCACTAGATCAGCAAAAAATATTTTTGTACCCAGCCATAGATTAGAGCAAATAAAGAAAGGTCCCTTTATCTCTTCAATAAAAATGTATAACCACCTCCCACAAGTTATAAGAAATGCAAAAAATTTTGTAACATTTAAGAAACTTGTAAGAAAATATTTAGTGGAGCAGTGCTTTTACTCTTATGAGGAATACTACCTCTCTAATTAATATTATTAATTTAATTTAATTAATTTTGCGATAAAAAGAATTGTGTACCTTTACTTAGTCATAATTGTTAATTATGTTTGTTTGTCTTTATGTCATATGTTTAGTAATCTACCATTATATATGTGTACATGTGTTTGTGTATGTGTGTATATATATATATATGTGTATATATGTATATATGTGTGTATATGTGTAGGTATATATATTTTACATTTTATAATTTACATTTTAGTTTTTGACAATTCCGATACTGTTATGGTCTTATGGAAATAAACATATTATTATTATTATTATTATTCTATTCTATAATTTTAAGTTATCAACCGAAAGATGCTTCTCACTGAGACACCGATTAATATCACAGAATTTTGCATACTCTTGATTTTTTTCTGAAATGTCACTAAATCTATTACTAACTTGCATACCGGGGACACTGGTCAAAGTTTGGAATACAGTTTATACAGGGTTATTCATTATAAATTACCCACTCCTTATCATCATTATTATTGCCTATAGAAAAAAAAGTTTTAAATAAAAGTTGTGTGCTTATGTCTGAGTTTTGTTAAAATGCTCTCAAAAGTACAGTAGCATGCAGGTTTCAGGGGATACAGAAAATTACATATTTTTTTAATGGGATACCCTGTATATTACTAAAGTTTTGGATTGATCCTTTGGTTCTGATTTCAAAAATAGACCACATATTACCCCTACCGTATACCGTTTTTGAGTTATTAAACGTTGAATATCTTGGTTAAACTAGTTACTGCAAATATGGAAAAATTAACATTATTAAAGTGAGCTATGAAAATGAAAACTATTATGTTTGATAAATAACATTTCTTTAATGAAATAATCAAAATGGTAACATATGATATATTTTTGAAATCAGAAACAAAGGATCATTCCAAAAATTTAATAATATACAAGGTATCCCATTTAAAAATATATATTATTTTTTTTATCCCCTGAAATCTGCACGCTACTGTACTTTTGATAGCATTTTAACAAAATTCAGTCATAACCACACAACTTTTATTTAAAACTTTTTTTTCTATAGGCAATAATAACGATGATAAGGGGTGGGTAATTTATAATGAACAATCCTGTACACTATCAAGTAGTTCAAGAGAGTATGCTAGGGACAAAAAAAACTTACTAATTTGTGAATACTGTCTAACACTATATTATAATTGTTATAAATAACGTCCTTATATCTTGTTTGTTAAATAATTGCTGAGCCTCAGAAGTGGCTTGTGAGTCACCAGGATTTAACTAAAGAAAACAAGTTTTTGTGCCATTAAAATAATTATGATAATAGAGAACTACCTCCAACCATGTCCCTCAGCGTGATAAAATAGGTTGTGGTGGCAGTGAAATGTAGGGACAAGCCACACGGGAATTCTTAACACGTTTAGAGACTTTCGCAAAAATCTATTTTGTATTTACAATTAGCGCGTCTACCTCTGTTTAATATTTTCTAATTTCCTGTTACCAAATGTAGGGCGTAGACCACATATGTTACATGTATTAAATGTTTAAATACAGTTTTTAGCAACTAGCCAGCATTACGTACATACTGTGGTGGATTAGACACTAGCAATTGAACTATTAATACCTATTGCTTTCAACGATGTTGTAACTACATTTCGTACACTTTTTGCATTCACGGCTTCAACTCATTTACTAGCAAGTAAAAATGCAGGCGACACGACGGTCTGTTAGAATCTAGAATTCATCCCAATACGTCCCGAAGGAAGACATTCTTTATCATAATAATGCCAATTATCAAAAATGTTAAGAGTTACTTTCCCGCAAATTGCAATAGAATGGAATTCAAGGAAAAATGCACGTTTTTCTTTCTCACACTATATTGTTGCTCCTGTGCATAGAAAGGTAGTATGAAAATGTCCATGCAATAGTCCATAAATTACTCTTTTCCAATCTTTCTCCGGTTTAAAAATCTATTAAGCAGTTTATAAAGTTATGTTTTAAAATTGGAGTAAAATTCTCCCCTAACATTTCAATTGATGCTCAGAATCTACATCTGTATCATCAACTAGGTTTTCATCAAATTCATCAATATCTTCATTTGTGCCAGAGATAGCCACATTTTGATAAGCATAATATTTACATATCGGGGTGCACTTTAAGCCATCTGAGAGACACGTACAGGAGGGAAGTTTACACGAATTAGTGCATGAACAGCTTAAAAGTTCAAGAATCGTTTCAGGTGCAGGAGACAGAAACCCCTGTCATCCATTGACTGCTAAGGCCACCTTCTTTTCTTTGGACTTGCAGTGGATTCTGGTATTTTCAAAACTCCTTTTCTAAATACCAGTTTGATAATTACGCATGCCCTAATTATTTAGAGGAACAGATAACTAACTTGTTGAAAATTATTCGAAAAATTTTTAATATTTTATCTGGAGTGAGCCAGTCGTCAGCTAAATCATTGCTGAATAACAATGAGGCTTACGTTAGGTTAAAACTTCATTTATGCTCGATAGAGATGAGTAAAGTCAACGTTGTTAAAATGCCTCATAGTTTACAAATAAGTTTTGTAAATACTACTTTTAATTAAATTTCAAATTGAAATGTAACATCGCTAAGAAACAACAATAATTATGACATTTATGTATTGATTAGCTTTTCTTAGTAATGGCAGGTATTTATGTTAAATAAACATAAACAAAACCTACTTCCAAAAAGGCTTCCATTAAAAAAAGAATTGAATCAAAATCGATCAAACAGGAACAGAAATATTTCATCTTTTAGCCATGGGATGACAATCATCCTTTATTGGCCGCCATTTTTTAAAGCTACCGATTTGACGTAGCCATCACCAGTTTTTATATTACCCAAACATATATGCCTCTTTTTACATTAAATGGCATTTTGTCCCACCGATTTTTACCTCGATTTCTCCGAGCAAGCGCATGCATTAAGAGCAGTATAAAAAAATTACATGAAATCTCTGAAAAAAATCGTCAAACCATATAAATGTTTGTACCATATTTCGCATCAGTGTTTTGTCTAACCATGACCCCAACCAGTCCGAATTTATATAAATGTCGTCACTATCATTACTAGTCACTGTACTAACAGAGTCATAGCACAGTATAACCAGTAGCTTATTTCTCCTTGTTGCTAGGCCTCGCCGTCGAGAACCTTCAAGAGCCGTTATGAAAAGCATCAGTGTAGTAGTGGCCGTCAGAGAGGCGTATGTGTTATCAGCGAAACAAAAAATAACTCGTGGTGTAAATGCTTTACGCGTAATTGGTTTACTGTGACAATTGTATGCATTTTATTTTATTTTGAAATGGGGAACGATATGAAAAGAGGGGGAACGGTTTGCTCATGTAAAGAGGGTACAAATAAAAGTTATTGTAGTAATGAAAATTTTTATTCACCTCCTCGTGATATCGAAAGGCAAGTGAAAAACTGTTAAATTATGCAAGCATAAAACATATTGAATTTAGTATAGGAGTTAGTTATTGTTTTGCAAAAACAAGAATCATTAATGAAGTAATTTTAAGAATATAAATTGAAAGTATAAATAAAATAGGAAATAGAATAAAAAAATAAAATCTTTAGTTTTGTATTTACAATTAGACGAATGCTCTTCTGCATCTATTTTGAATAATTTTTTAAAGAATTACAAAATAAGTTTTAAAATATATGTATGTTATAGACAAATTACAAATTAGTCATTTTATGAAAAGTTTAGTCATTTTTTAAATGATTATTAGTACTTTCGTCTTGTAAATTCATATTTTTCATTTAATTCAATACTGATAATTTCAGCCAGGTGGCGACGGATTATTAGATTTATGTAAAGCAATATATGTATAGGCGATTATTTTTAACACACCGTATCTTAGGGTTCTATTATTTGTGGGCCATTTACAGGGTGAAAGAGTTAAATAAAATTAAAGCATATACATAATTAAGTACCTTCTTTCAAAGGGGTAATAGTTGACAGAACTTACAAGCAGATAAATCCAATCGTCCTAAGGCACAAACAACAGGAGAAAGGTGCTTTTTAATACAGGAAATTTTTATTTTAAAATTTTGAGAAAAATATTGTGCATAGAATAGAAAATCATTAATAATTACTGTCGACAATGCATATTTATAAAATAGAAATTTATACTAAATATATTTTTCTTTTACAAATTTCAACTACCTTCTGATTGTGTATGTAATATTCCCCACAGTCACATTTAAGACAATATTTTGATATTTTTGAGACAATTTTATTGTCCTAATGAGTGGGGATATGTTTCCTGCTCTGATTTTATTGCTCGACCTCTTGATCTAGAGCAGAAAATTAGTGATTTTACTAATTTATAAACAGACTGCCAAATATACAATAAATGAACAAAATCAGATCATCTGCTCTAACACAAATGAACGGCATTTTTATGCTGTTGCTACCCAGATCTGCTTCTAGCATCACTAATGAATATACCTCTACTAAACGTCCACTTAACTGTTGACAGGTGAGAATTGAGGTTAGTTTGTGTATTGTCAGCTTGTTCTTCTTCTTCTTCTTCTATTCTGTATATCACTTCATATCTAACTACCGATATGATGTCACTACCAGCACATTCAAATAGCCGAAGTTTAATAATTTTTTAAAATATATTGCTCTTAGAATTTCTTCCAAATTAAATATATAACTAAATTAATGCCTTCACTATTATACTTTTTCAATTTTAAAAATTCGTCAACAACCGAATTAATAGCTTCACACGTTTCGCACAAATTAAGTTGGTCTGTGCTCAAATCTTTTTTATTTGTCACATTAGGCAGAGCACAGTTGATGGTTTGAAATGGCACCAGAGGAAGTAGCTGGCAATTTTTCTATAGGCCCTGTAAAGTTTCGTGGTTCAGTCGTAGTATCATAAAGATACCCAAACACAATGACGCAATGGAAGTTCATTTGCATGTAATTGGCAAATGCACCATTGCAATGGTTTTCTTAATTTCCTTTCCAAACAATGTATGACATCTCCTTTGATAGCTATATTAACAGCAGTTCCATCACACCCAATCACAATAAGTTTATTACAGTCGGCGTTCTTTGTTTCTAAAAACTCTGGGATTTTCTTACTGATAGTCATAGCCTTTCCAGATTTCAGGGAGAGGTTCTCCATGTATACGGAGACTGGTTCATTAAACATGCTAATATGTTCTTCTAATACAACTTTCTTTCTAGACTCCTCCATTGTAAGGGTTTTGTCCTTACGGCCATCAAAATACAACTCAAAATGGTCATCTTCTAAAGTCAAGGGCACATTGGTGAGGAAAGTTCTCTGTGTTTGACGGGCACGTCGTATTTTGTTTCTGTCTACAACACTGATCAAATTGTCCTCAGAAATCAGCCCAACATTATGTAATCTGTGTTACTAATGAGTTGGCGCAAAATCGCCAAATCAGTGCGGGAGTGGGGGTAATGCTGGTGATGTAGCACATTAGCAGTTTCGTAAACAAGTCAAAGTCAAATTACTGAATTATATTTGATCGATTAATAACTATTTTTGTATAAATTAAGTGATATAATGGTTCAAAAGAAAGGGAACAGAAATTGCCGATTTTTACATTTGTGTAAAAAGTGTAGACACTTCGGGGCAGTATTAAAAACAAGTATTTTTGGAAAATATTTTATATTCATCACTAAGCCTGGCCAAGGTCATTAATCCTACAGAGACGTACTGGGTATGCATCATATCATAATACTTGAATAAGTACAATAATAAAAACAAAAATATTTTATATATTGTGATGTATGTTTTTGTACTATTTCGTTCGCTTTAAATTCTTTTTTATGTATTTCTTTATATTTTGTAAGCTTAGTGCTGCACGTTATTATTAAACTGTTAAATGACGTTCACACATGTACATTGCATATCTAAGTGATAGCTAATAATAAATAAATAAATAAATAAAATAAATGGAAATAAATTTTATTAACACTGGTACACTTTATAAAAATATGTACAAAACTCACCTTCTTAAGCAGATTTATGAAGTAGCTTGGTTGTCGTTATCACAAACTGGAGCACTTCTATAGTAACTGTGTAGCTTCAGATATGTTTCTACAGTTGTCTCAGTAAGCGATGTTCGCTGTGGTGAAAAAATATGTTTGTATTTTGAAAAAGACCGTTCGACATCTACGGAAGTAATACAGGCATAAGTAAAACACTCTGTGAACTCACTTAACGCAGCAGTAGATGCACCATCACAAATTTGTCTTAATTTGGTAAAATCAGGATCTTTCCGTGATACACTCTCGAATTTTTCAATAACGGGCTTATCTTTTGCGTCATTTATAGTCTGTAGCTGTGTATTTACGTCGTCCACTATTTGCAGCGATTCCACTAACGACAACGAAGTATTTTGTAATTTTTCTATTGCGTCGTGTAGTCCTCTAGAATTGTTATAAATAGTTTTTAAATCTGTTTCAAGGGAAACATCTTGAAAGCTTGTCTGGCTTTCCTTAATAGCTGCAGCCTCGTTAGGGTTGAACTGTAGTATCACAGCTTTTATTGGTTGAAAATATTCAGCACAATAAAAAGCTGCCTTCAACCACGTTCCCCAACGTGTAAGAATCGGCTCTGGTGGTTCCGGAATACCAGGACACAGTGTGTGAAATGTTCAAAGCCGTTTAGAAGATTTGAGAAATACTTTTTTTGTATTTGCTATTAATGCATCTACCTCTGGAAAACATTTTCGAATCGTTTCTGCTACAAGATGGAACGCATGCACTTTACACGTAACATGTAAAAACCTACAATCGTCTCTTTGAAGAAAGCGGCCCACCAAACGCATTGTCGCAGCACCGTCGGTCACAAACATCAACACTTGACTTGTTGACAGTTCAAATTTTTCAAAAGTCTCCAACACCACCCGCATAATTGTTTCGCCAGTACACGCAGTTAGTCTTTTGCTAGCTAGTAAAAGTGGAAATGTTGGTTTAACAGGGTCGAGTACACGTACTATAACATTTAAAATAGATTTTTTTTTACAATCTGTCGTCTCGTCAACACGTAACCACAGCCGTGTATTTTTTAATGTACATTTAATCCTATTTACAATGTCTTCACGAACAGTTGGTACATATCTACGCAACGATGAACGACTTGGTAAATTCACCTGGGGATTGTATTTATTCCAGAACTCCCGAAATGCTGGTTTATCCAATATGCGCAGGGGAACATCACAGGCAATGAGCATTAACAGTAAATCAAACATGAACTGAGGTTCCAAAGAAGACACGCAATTTTTTTTTATTTTTATGCCGGTTACTATTAACATGATTTTTGCAGCCGTATTTATTCCAGCACATTAAGTCTTGATCACAAACTTTACAAATTATTTTACATCCATCATAAAATAAATCCGGAAATTCACTGATAAATTTATTCACTTTATCAGCGTACGGTCGTTTTCTACTCTTTACGCTCAACATTATTTATTATTTATTAGTACTCTATGCATCGACCGACAGATAACAACAAGTGTGTTGTGTCATCGTCATCGTAAACAAGCGCACGATGGCATTGGTATTGAGCCCGACCCTGAATCTACCATCGCTTGGCCAGACTTATTCATAACGTATAACTGATGTAGCAACTTTTGCACACTGGCCAATTTTGATATAAAGAAAAAAAGATTTCGTATTATACAGAACGATCCACCCTAGAAGTATTTTTGTAGTAATTTATATAAAAAATGTTGTTGTTTTAGAAAAACACAGTACGGTTAAGGATTCATAACAGCAGTGTAGTAAAAAATATCCTAAAGAATAATTTGTTTAATAGCTTATAACACTGACGTAGATAAATAACTATAACAAATATTCAGAATCACTTGTCAAATCAATCAATGTAGAATCAAGATTATTAACAACTTAAATAATTCAATGTGTTCACAAACGTACCAATTTATTGATCGTTACTCAATTGCTGGAACTTTTCAAGAATTGGTTGGATTCGAAAATCAGATACCCGAGAATACCAAAACTAAAAATATTTGAAAACTTCGCAATATTGAATACTGTTCAATGGTCACAAAAATAACACCAATATTTCTTGACCAGAACGCATGAGAAAAAACTATTGATCCTTGCACAAAACAGATTAGATAGTGTCATTCTTGTGAAAAGTATGCCAGATGGATAGATAAACATAAGAGATAATGAAAATTATCTGCTGATCTTAATGTAATCAAACATAAAACAAACATATATTTGCAATTTATTTTCGGTAATTAGCTGGCGTTCCCCTTTTATAAGAATCTATTTTTTCTCTATTTATCAAGATTAAATAGATAAATGTGATTTTACAAAATGTATCGTTTTATTCAAGAACCAAAAGCTATTTAAAAAATATTACGTTTAATATTTAAGTTTTAATTTTATGTTACAGAAAAAAATAATGGCCATAGTTCAACTACGTAAACTTGTATAAATATATCATATATCATTCTAGCAGTTAGCACAACACAATATAATACATAATTCAAAGGTTTTTTTTAGATGGGTTCATTTTCCTCAAAAACATTAGTGTTTTCCTTGCGTGTATACACATAATTTGCCATTAAAATTATATAAGAAATTATTTTCCTTCTATCAGTATGGAAGTTTACTTAGTTTATTTAGTATGTTATCAAAGTTAAAAGATAAATGTTCCATAATTTATATTAACAAAAAGCATACTTTATTATACTTAAGTACTTCACGAAATATATTAAAACATCTTTTTTGGTAAAATATTATGGTTTCTTGTCAAGCACGCAATAATAAAATGATACATAATAATATATTATAAAAAAAATACGTTCCAGCACTCAAAGAAACTTTTATAACTTAAATAAATTGTGCTCTTAAAATAAAACGGAAAATGTTGGCAAATAAATACTGAAATGAATTATGGGAATACCGTATCTTGTACTAGATTTAAAAAACAGTTATATTCATATTAACTCCTTAGATATGCTTGAATATTTTAAGGTTATCTTTAGGTGACTGGTATTTACGTGATTAAAATTTGTCGCTTTATGTAGTTCTGAAAGAAATCAAACATCTCTGAAAAATTACCGTTTGATCTGTTTTTTAAAAAAAGAGAGTTGCTCAAGAAAAAAAACACCTTTCTTGCATTTCTTCCTATTGAGGATAGCTTGCTTAATTATCGCCTTTATCATCAAATTCAATTGTGGTATGACAATAAAATGACATTTAAAATATGGGGCTGGCAAACGTAATCACACCACAATTTTTGTAACATAGTTCACACTACTGTTTTTATATTATACCTCCCTTTTAACTAAAAAAATATCCAACAAGTCCTAATACGTACTATTTTTGTGTGAACACAATAGACCCTATTATATGTATTGTTAGGTAATAAATTTTATGATGGGTCTTCAATTTTAGAAGAGCAAGTTGAAATAAGGTGGAACATTTTCAGTATCAGTTTTGTTTTGACCTTCCAAGTGCCCAATTGTGTCTGTTAGAAAGTGTTTTCGTTTATCAACATAACTCTGTTACAACAAAAATGTCCAGTAAAACGCGCCGAAGTTGCAAAACCTCACCTGAAAAGTTTTGTTACATTTGTAGAGAATTCCTTGTGAAGTCACAAACGAGGCCATTGTCTGAAAATGTGAAAAACGCGTATTTTCTATATTTTGGAATTTTAGTCGAAGATAGAGACAAGCAATGGGCTCCTCACGTTTGTTGTGTAAGTTGTAGCGTATGAGAGGGAGAAGAAAAAGCATGCCTTTTTCGGTTCCAGTGGTATGGCAAGAACCCACCAATCATTTCAATGATTGCTGTTTTTGTGTAATAAGAACTGAGGGATATTCCAAAAAAGAAAAACAAGAAATCAAATATTCGAATTTGCCATCAGCCCTAAGACCTGTTCCTCACAATGCATCAGACTTACCAATGCCAACTGCGCCGTTAGATTGGCAAAATATTGTTTTGGTAGGTACTGAAAAGAGTAACGACCCTTCAGACAGCCCAAACCAGTGTGCCGACCCTTTGTATATTCCAGAAAGTTTTAGTGACCTCACTTAATTGCTCAAAATGAATTGAACAATTTGGTACGTGACTTGGGGCTGTCAAATCAACAAGCAGAACTTTTTGGTTCCCAACTTAAGGAGTGAAACTTACTGGCTAAAGAAATAAAGATTACGACTTTTAGAAAAAGAAATACAACAATATTTTTCGCATTTTGTAATATGTAAAATTCACTGTGGGCATGTATTGATTCTCCCCTTCTGACTGGCGCTTATTCATAAATTCCTTCGAATTCAGTTTAAAAGCTGTATTACTATATAACAGAAATTTAAAACCATCTATACCAATTGCCCATTCAGTAAAAACGAAAGAGGATTATGATAGTATGAGCATCATTTTAAATAAAATTAATTACAACAAATACAAATGGCAAATATGTGGGAATTTAAAAGTAATAGTCATGTTAGTAGGGCTTTACAAAAAAGTGCAGAAAAGAACATTATTTGAAGGGAATTTGGCCAGAAAGGAAAGAATTTGAACCACGAACTAGTAATGTTAAATATGTGCCCCTTGTAGAGCCAAAAAATATTCTTTTGCCACCTCTGCGTATTAAACTTGGGCTAATGAATAATTTTGTGAAAGTTATGAATAAAGAGGGTGAAGGATTTAAATATTTAAGAGAACTTTTTCCTCAATTAAGTGACGTCAAACTTAAAGAAGGCATTTTTATTGGTTCTCAAATTAGAAAATTGATTGATGATGTAGATTTTAAAGGGGCACTCAACAGGTAAGAACTCAGAGCTCGGAACTTATTTGTAAGCATAGTCAGGGGATTATTAGGGAAAAAGAAGGATGAGAAGTACAAGCATCTAGTACTTTTAGATTTGTACAAAACGCTTGGTTGTCGTACGACTTTCACTTCTGCATTCTCATTTAAATTTTTCTTCTGAAAATTTGGGTGCAGTAAACGACAAGCAAGGAGAAAGATTTCATCAAGACATCAGTACAGTGGAAATTCGTTATCAAGGACGATGGGATCTAGCCATGAAGAGTGATTACTATTGGTTCTTAAAGCGAGACGATTTGGCCTCCATAAATTAAAAAAATGAGCATATGTTTTTCAAAAATTATTTTCTATCTTTGTAAATGTATCTACGTAAGTCTAATATATGTCATATACATCATTGATATATAGCAATAAATAAATTAGTAAAATTAACAATAATGTTATTCCTGCCCATAACGTTTTATTAATGTAACAAGAAAACATTACGTGTTACAACTTTAAGCTTGTCATTTCTGTAATCAAAAGGCTAGATTCAGGGTCGGGCGCAATACCAATGCCATCGCGCACTTGTTTACGATGACGATGACACGACACACTTCAGTTGTTATCTGTCGGTCGATGCATAGAGTACTAATAAATAATAAATAATGTTGAGCGTAAAGAGTAGAAAACGACCGTACGCTGATAAAGTGAATAAATTTATCGGTGAATTTCCGGATTTATTCTATGATGGATGTAAAATAATTTGTAAAGTTTGTGATCAAGACTTAATGTGCTAAAATAAATACGGCTGCAAAATTCATGTCAATGGTAACCGGCATAAAAATAAAAAAATGGCGTGTCTTCATTGGAACTTTAGTTTATGTTTGATTTACTGTTAATGCTGATTGCCTGTGATGTTCCTCTGCGCATATTGGATAAACCGGCATCTCGGGAGTTCTGGAATAAATACAATCCCCAGGTGAATTTACCAAGTCGGTCATCGTTACGTAGATATGTACCAAGTGTTCGTGAAGACATTGTAAATATGATTAAATGTGCATTAAAAAATACACGGCTGTAGTTGTGTTGATGAGATGACAGATTGTACAAAAAATTCTATTTTAAATGTTATAGTACGTGTACTCGACCCTGTTTAACCAACATTTCCACTTTTATTAGCTAGCAAAAGACTAACTGCGTGTACTGGCGAAACAATTACGCGGGTGGTGTTGGAGACTTTCGAAAAATTTGAACTGTCAACAAGTCAAGTGTTGATGTTTGTGACCGACGGTGCTGCGACAATGCGTTTGGTAGGTCGTTTTCTTCAAAGAGATGATTGTAGGTTTTTACATGTTACGTGTAAAGTGCATGCGTTCCATCTTGTAGCAGAAACGATTCGAACATGTTTTCCAGAGGTAGATGCATTAATAGCAAATACAAAAAAGTATTGCTCAAATCTCCTAAACTGCTTCGAGCATTTCACACATTGTGTCCTGGTATTCCGGAACCACCAGAGCCGATTCTTATACGTTGGGGAACGTGGTAGAAGGCAGCTTTTTATTATGCTAAATATTTTCAACAAATAAAAGCTGTGATACTACAGTTCAACCCTAATGAGGCTGCAGCTATTAAGGAAAGCCAGACAAGCTTTCAAGATGTTTCCCTTGAAACAGATTTAAAAACTATTTATAATAATTATAGAGGACTACACGACGCAATAGAAAAATTACAAAATACTTCGTTGTCGTTAGTGGAATCGCTGCAAATAGTGGACGACGTAAATACACAGCTACAGACTATAAATGACGCAAAAAATAAGCCCGTTATTGAAAAATTCGAGAGTGTATTACGGAAAGATCCTGATTTTACCAAATTAAGACAAATTTGTGATGGTGCATCTACAGCTGCGTTAAGTGAGTTCACAGAGTGTTTTACTTATGCCTGTATTACTTCCGTAGATGTCGAACGATCTTTTTCAAAATACAAACATATCTTTTCACCACAGCGAACATCGCTTACTGAGACAACTGTAGAAACATATCTGATGCTACACAGTTATTATAGAAGTGCTCCAGTCTGTGATAACGACAACTAAGCTACTTCATAAATCTGCCTAAGAAGGTGAGTTTTGTACATATTTTTATAAAGTGTACCAGTAGTAATAAAATTTATTTCCATTTATTTTATTTATTTATTTATTTATTTATTATTAGTTATCACTTAGATATACAATGTACATGTGTGAACGTCATTTAACAGTTTAATAATAATGTGCAGCACTAAGCTTCCAAAATATAAGGAAATACATAAAAAAGAATTTAAAGCGAACGAAATAGTACAAAAACATACATCACAACATATAAAATATTTTTGTTTTTATTATTGTACCTACTTATTCAAGTATTATGATATGATGCATACTCAGTACGTCTCTGTAGGATTAATGACCTTGGCCCGGCTTAGACTCGTCTATTTCATTAACAAAACCACCTGCTCACACAGTATTTTAAAGAATATTTTTGGCAGCTGCACCAACGTATGTGGCCAGGCTTGTGGATGCCGAAAATGTGGATTGAGCTGCACAAATATTTGCTCAAAAAGTCAATATTTGCTCAAAAACCAGCCAGTCCTCAAAACATAACTGAAAATGACGAGGATAGCGACGAAGTTATTGATAATGAAAGCAATGCAAACCCAGATAATGATACAGACACTGGCATCGATAATGACTTAGATACTTTATATAAAAAGATAATAGAATGTACGAAAGAATTTTCCTCTGAATCTCTGAATGAACCAGCAGCTAGTAGAACACTCAAAAGACTGAAATTAGATCGAACTAATATAGATGTTATGTGGAGATGTTATGAAGGACCTTCCATGAAGCCAACAGCCCTCCTTCATGCAGTTTTACCAGTGGGCAGAAATTCCCCATGATCCCTTTTATTACACCGCTTAAAACATAAAGTAACAATATAGAGACATTACCATCACGTATTCACGATACTTACGTAACGTGTTTTATACCTGTCCTAATTTTCTTTTTCCCTTGTTTGTCGAAGAAGGGTTGATTTGCCAACAAAAAGGAAATATACCTATTACTTACACAAACTTTTACATTATATAAAATTTCTTAGAACCATTTTTCTGATAGGAGCAATCGTTTGCTGAGTATTTGCAAAAAACTAACTTTATCCCAGGCTCACATCTGATCATTAAAAATTTTTAGTCTGTTAAATAAATAGGCAAACCGATCGTCTCTATCAAAAATCAGTTTTGTTCTAATATTATCTGCTATTTTTCCTAATTTTCTTTATTATACAAGAAAGCTTGGAGATTAAATGTGTATTAGACCAATCTAGGTTACTATTGATAGTGGTACCAACGATATACTGGTTATTGACTGGCGTAAGCCTTTTAGATATTATCTGCCCGTAATGGAATTAATTTATTCGCATAGTGGAGGATTAAGACTATTAAGTGGAATTAGTTCAGTATCACAATGATTATCATTCAAATGTAATGATAATCTATCCTCTAAAAGATTTACAAAAAGTTTCGTGTTATGATAAGTGAAGGACACAGGAAACTTTTGAGCAAAATAATAGTAATAATCGAGCACGACAAGTTGGCTGGAGTGCTTTATATCACAAGTTTGTCCAGCCATGTCTCTCAGCTGCTGAGCTCGAACCTCAGAATGTCAGAGAGAATAATGTCTGCGCTATGATTTGAGGATTGTCTAATCAGTGTGGTGTGTTTTATGAATTTTAAATTGCACTGAATTACTTAAGATATTTTAACCCTTTGAGGACGAAATTAGCGTCCGAAGCCAAAAAAAATAAATTCGATCCAAAAGTATCTGTAGTTAACATGTAATTTTTTCTTCAAATATGGTGATATAGGCAACACATTATTCGGTATGGCTAGACAAGATAACCATTTGATTTAAGAAAAATATATAAATCTCAGGTTACTTGGGTCTGCTAATGGTGTTCAAAGGTTTAAAGAAATTATATTTATTATTCACAACGAATTTGAATTATTATTTAATCATATTATAGAATTCCTACAGAATTTAAAATTAGGTATATGATCTTTATTTTTAGTAGATGCACTTTGTAAGTGTCATTTGGCCTTTAAATGAGAATATTAACTTTTGACGTTTTATGGACCTTTCATAGAGGTGCTAAAAGGAAATTTTCATCAAGTTCAAGCACAGTATTATAAACAAAATCCTGTGTTCGAATTGAACAGAATTTTAATATGTAATTGCTATTTACATGTACTTAGTTATGTTACAAATTTAATTGGTATAATTTTCTTATCATCTTTGATCTAACTCGTCCAATTTATTACATTACAGTATTCGAATTCTGTATACCAGATATCGAATAATAAATACTCGATTCTTAAATGGCATTCTTTGATGGATCAAAATCATTGATCATCACTAAAGCATTAGAGTTTTCTAATAATTTTGTTTGCCAAAACGGTATAGATTACATTCCAGTTAAACTGCTTAATGGTTTATAATTTCAGTTTAAAAACTTTTCAAAAGAGCAATATTTTTGTTCTCTAATATGCCACATGTAGGACCTAATTGCTTTAGTACAATTCGGAATATAACATAAAACATGTAACAAATTAAAATTATTTTCAAAATTACATTATAGGCACGAGTATTCCATTTATCGACACGCAAAACAAATTCATAATTAATTATAATACATAATTATTCATTGTTCGTTTGAACTGTGTTGACAATTTTATTTGTTCTGTAATGTTTTGGATCAACAATTATCATTCGGAACTCAGACAACGATAGATTATTCTTCACTTGCATCTGTCACACCTGAGTAGCAATCATTCGAATGATTTTCCAGTAATTGAAATAATCTGAGTAATATAATAATTGGATACTTTTATAGCTATCGTCCGAATGGTCCAAGGGACTGCTCACTATAAGTTTTACCGTACGAATTCTGACAGAAAACTCGCATAGAAATCAAATCATAAATTGATAACTTTTCTCTGTAGGACATCTTTAAGATAACGACTTTTGTGGACAATTGCTTATCAAAGGGACTTCTCATGGATCTCTGTAAAATATCGACCATTTACAAATATTTCTATCGTGGAAATATCTTAGGAATTTATTAGGAAAGTGAAGAATGGTATCCAAAACAGATCCATGAGAAAGAGTTAGGTCACTTATGCAAGTGACAATTGCTGTCAGAAATTCAAAGATTTTATTTATTCAGCCTTATTCTTGTGATCATTAGTTATTTTCCAATATCTCTAAACAACTAATAATGCTTATTGAAAATAACCGATTTTAATAAGTTTTATTCTGGTGATCATATTGATATTGGAAAGACATCTTTTAGACCGTCGGTTTATGAATAATATGACGCTACTTGACCAAGCTCACCAACCATCATTATTTTATAAAAAAAGTACTAGAAAATGAAGAAAATTAAGTTATTTTAGTGCTGCACAACTGTTGAAATACTTGGCAATCTTGACATTCAATAATATAATCTGAAAATTGTGGTGTGCTACTCGGGTCTTATTTTAACTTTATAATTTTAACATCTCATTTTATATACTCGATACTATATCATTTAGATTTTCCGCAATCATCCATAATTCTCATATTTTTTAATGTTTTATTGAGTGTTACATCAACTCCTTGGCAGTAAAAAATTATAAAATAGTCTTCAGTGAGTTCAATGATTTCATTGTTTATTTGATTTTAAGTTGAAATAACAAAAAATATTATACCTAATTTTTATTATATGATTAAGTTCCCTATCTCTACAAAGAGTGTACAGTTGTATACAGGTGTACACGCAAAAGAAAGGAACTTCCAAAACGCAATGCAATATTAAAGTATTTAGAAGAAAACAGTCGGTATAATATTATTTATACAGAAAACTAACCCCTAACATGAATCCCAAAGAGTTAGATGTGTTACGGGAAAATTTATAAATTAATAGCAGATATCCCTTAACTTTTTGTTCTATTCTTATTGCAGACCTCTATCAATATGCTTCTTACCTTTCCTCATCATTAACAAGAGCATCTGTTAAAAAAATTAACTCTAAATTGGCCATAACTATTTTAATTAAGAAAATTTTCAATAAATAAGGTTCTAAATAGCTCCTTCGATCACACCGTTAAATTTCCAATGTCTTGTAGATAAAATTGTATAATAGTGATCACCAGAATAGCAATTGTATTACCTGTGTTGTTTAACCGCAAGTAATACAATCCATATATCCCATAAATAACCGTCTTCAGGGTGGGTCTACACGTTTGAAGACAACGGACACACCCCCATTATTCAAGTATGTTGGGATTAAAGTCTACTTTCAAAGAAATGCCACCGTCAGGGCGAGTAAACGAAACTGTGTTTCCAGAGTGTAAGAAAAAAATCCTTATCAATTCGAGCACCCATAAAGACAAATTTATTATTGTGCTCAAGTATTTGACATCTTTGATACACAAATTCAAACCAGTGACAGTAATTAGATTCCTTAAAATCAATTAACTGCGTTCCAAGTCAATCAGCCTTATTCTGGTGGTCATTAGTTATTGGTTATTGAAAAATATCTAATACATACATATGAAGGTTTAGGATTCTGGTATAATTAGTAATATGGATTATTGATTGTTAACCAACATTCTTGAAAAATGTATGACCTTGTAAATTAACTAATAATTGCTACTCTGGTGATCAATGTTGTTTACTATTTAAAGGTTCTCTGTAGTTCTATTTTTTCAGTGTTTATCTAACGAAATTATTACTGTGTTATTTAAATTTAGACAACCATTCTTCTTGATCTTATTTTCTAGTGCTGTTGAAATTTTTTTAAAAAAATACCTTTATTGCTTTATTCTTGTTTTCAAAACTTGCACAATTTTCGTACATTTTTGAAATACTTTTTATTGAATTGTGCACTTTATTGTGGTAAAAATATTTGTTTATTTCATTAGTGTTCTTACTTATTTCATTTCATCATAATGAAATGAAATAAGAAAAATCATAATTTTTCTTTAATATATTTTACGTTAACTGAAATCACAAAAATGTCATATACTAATTCACGACTGATATAATATCATTCTTATTTAATTCATAGTTTATAACATAATCCACATTAATCTAACACTATGTAAGACTACTTAAAATCTACGCCGTATATAAATGAGTTTTATTATTCCTATTTATTTATTTATTTATTTGAGAAAGGTTAAAATTTTATATAATAGTCGCAGAAATTCGAACTTGAAAATTCAGATAATAGTTACCGAGTTATAGGCTTTTTTGAAGGGTGTGTTGGAACCATTTTTATAGTATGGCGGTCTCATTTGTAATTTTTTGTGCAATATTCATAGAAACTAATTTTTAAAGCAGTTTTTTATAAACCTAATATAAATGACAAATCGATCTTGCAGTTTCTGAGTAACAGATATTTTAACGAACAATGCATGTAGGCCATTTTTCAATATGGAGGATGAAGGCGGATACAGATTTGATTGCACTTTGTTCACTTCATGCTCTCATGAAGAACTGTCAAGTGGAACAAAAAAATTGTTGTCCTCGAATAATTGCTATGAGATTTTCCTATTTGTAGGAAACTTAGATTTCACGTATTAATTATCACAACTGAAGCAAAGTGTAATTTAACTGATTCTTACTACCTAGCAAATTAATCACTAATTTTTACTAAACTGTCACCAACTGTCATAGCAATTAGTAACTTTCCATATTGGGATTAAAGTCACTAAGCTAATTCAAGTTCTACTAAAAAAATAGAGACTACTTGCGTCTCCCATTATTTTGCATTAAGGTAAGCCCTTTTTGTTTGGATTATAATCTAAGCATCAAAAATTGAATATTTAATAGAAAAAATTATAACTAACCAAGTGTAAGTAAGAGTAATATTTAGTAGCAGGAACATTATCTTTAAAAATGTACTCACGTGAAGCACTAAACTAACACTAGACTGTGTTTTAATAACAAATTTAACCATCCGTTTCCTGATCAAGACATTGTTTGCCTAACATACACGAATTAATTGAGAAACTAAACAAATATAATTAAATTTACACATAATCATTTACATTAGTTTTAATCACAATTCACTGATAAATAATAAAAACACATTGTTAAAAACTGCTTGCTTAAATTACGAAACTATAAAATTTTCAACGTCCTTGCACTCTGAGTATTCCCCAGGCTTTAACAATAATTTGAAATTATAAAACAACGTTTAAAAAATTTTGTTGTTTTCAATTTGGCTAATAATTTATTATTATTGTTCACAATTCACAACAAAAAACTATATGTATGTAATTTACATCGCTTTTTAATTATACTGTAGTTAATGATTGCATCCGTCATCCGTGAAAGAGCGGCATGGGGGGAAGTGGAGCAAATATCAACATTTAAGGAATATGGTAATAGTTCTTGGGTGTGTCAAATTGATCATAAATTGGGTTAGTTTCTAAAGTTTCATTCTTGAGAGTATTACGGTGATATTACAACTCAATTTCAATAAGGGTAAGCCATGAAAAATCTGAATTTTGTTGACATTGGTAACACTCAATGACAGTATTACTCACTGAGGTTACACTGAAATGTCAAAAACATATCTGCTAATCAGTTTTATCTGATGTTGTCAGTGTAATTACTTAAAATATTCTTTTTTTTTTTTTTGGAAAAAAATACTTATAGCTAATCACAATACAGGGATGAAAACGTAACATAAACATAAAGCAACACCCCCCAAATCCAAAGCCGGAGCTGCACGGGCGAGGGTTAAGGTCGTTGCAGGGTGGGAGCGCCGCGATTTCGTCGCATTTTTCATCTCGTCAAGCGTCGCGACAGAAATTTAACAAGTATATGGAAGTATATGGAGTGACGTAGAGTAGGAGCGTTCAGATCCAAGTTGCACATACCTTTCACCAAGCGTCAGTGCTTGAAACAAGTATGTTTGTTTTCAACGCTGTTTAGTTATCATTTACGAAGGTGACAAGATGGTATCGGAAAAAGATCTAGCTGAGATTTTAGTTACCGAAGTTTATGCAAGATTATCATTATGGAATTTCAAATTCAATTCCTTTAAAAGTAGACATCTTCGAGATAAGATGTATCAAGAAATCGGTATGATTTTGGAAGTTTCAAGTAAATAAATCAACGGATTTTTAATTATTATATTACATAAGAAAGTATATGTTATATTTTATAAATTATAATTTTATTGTTCTTATCCTCTTATGTGCAAGCAAACCGCTTCGCGGCGCGACGCTCTCTTCTTAGTCCACCTCGGTACGATGGACGCGACGCTCGACGAGACGTGGAACGCCACACAACAGTAGCGCACCCATTCTGCACCGACTTTAATACTGACGAAAAAGCGCAGACACGTATCCACTCCATTCGACTTTGTCGGGATCGAAGCCCGGATTTAAACCGGAAAGTCGGCAGACAGTAAAACCAACTACGTTTGTAACTTAACGCTCTAGCTGTTGTAAATTTTTTGATTAAATAATTATAAACAGCACCGGCCATAGTTTGGATATAAAAGATTTGCTAATAACCAATCAAGTTCTGGCCAATTTAATAGATGTGAGAGAGAAAATCACTGATGTTGAATGATAAATTCTCTGATACTCTCATGAACAGTTTCAAAAGTATTTTAGGCTGACCAAAAATCTTACTCACCATGTTATCTATTAGTTAAGTAACCGATACACCTAAATAATCGAATAATTTGTAAGCCAATCAAATTAATGTAAATTGTGAAAAGAACGGAATCAGTAAAAACTTTTAGATATAGTAACCCCTGGTGAGGGTTCGAATTTATTTCGTGTGGGATAAATAATTAGTACATTTTGTTTTCGTTTCGTAGTTGAAACCAATTGTTGTGAAAGTGAAAGTGGGTATACCAGAGAGTCCGAGAAAATTTAATTTTTCGAAAAATTAACAATAAGAACAAATATCTTCTCTCAATTTAATTTATTTTTAAAGCACAGTAAGCTCGATGTGTCAAGGGCGACTAGTCACTGTCTAACATGCTCCTGACTTCGACCCTCTAGCTCCAGCAGATTGCATTGCTGTGTCGGTCCTAGACAATGCGAACATCGGTATTGGGGATTCTTCGCGTAGCATGTGGGAGGCCTACTTCGCCGAATGTTCATTATTCGTTCATTTCCCTCAGATGGTCTGTAAACTGGTGCGAAGTAAAGAAATGCGAATCCCATACTGTATGCCTATAGTAAAACTCCGACATGATTCGCTAGTGTTCTCGAGAAGTTTTCTGCGATTTAAATTAATTGTACCACTCTGGTGCAGGAGAGATGTGAGTTTCATTCAATGGAGAAAATGGAGTGGACGAACAGCTTAATATTAGAATTTTTACAACTGTATGAAACAGAACAAGTTAATTGCCAAAGGCATCCAAAGCGGGATAATCGCCAAATCACCAAGTGGTGTAGAAGGTGTAGCGAATGCCGAAGTAAATACACGAAAATTTGTTTAATCGGCGAATATACGCATCATCTGTACTGTCTTTACGGGGAACGGTTGTATGTGCACATTTTTCAAAATATAGGTTACGGCACAGCACAGCACTTATGGATTTGGCGGTGTCTAATTTATGTGTTGTACTTTATAGTTTCCTTTTGTTTCCTTCTGTAAAAACGAAGGCAGGTAGTAATATATAAACTGTCCCTATCGCCCCTACAATGTAAACAATGCGAGTTTCTCTAGATTTCAATGGTAAAACAAAGCCATTATTTTGCTAAGTTATTGACTTTAATGCATTGATTAAGTGGATAAGGCTAATTTCGTTACGTAGTTTATTGTTTTATAAGGAATGTTTCGCAAAAAGTATAAACATTGAGGTACTACGCGTTAATAAGAAACTGCGGTACTTACATATGTACACAAGTTAAGAGTTTTTTTATTTGAAAAATTGAAATTTAGCAAAACAAAAAATATTAATGTGTGATTCAATACGCAAATTATTAATTAATTTATTTTCTGAAGCATAATAATAGTACAGTAGAAATAAAAAAATGAGAGGAATTTATATAACCTAATATTGAGGATTATTTCACCAAAGGTAATTTATCAAAGGAAAATTGCCACTAAGCGTAATGTAATTTGTGTATGCGGTTATATAAATCTTTTTAAATAAATGAAGGTCGAAGTAATTTTGTCATTTAAACAGAGTTGGCTTTAGTTTTTTTAAATTTTTTACTTAAATAGAAATTTGCTAAGGAGATGAATACTACAATCGCTTGCACAAAGTAGGCGCAAAAGTTCGATGTGTCTCAAGGCAGGGAAATAATAGGTACTAGGATATAAAACTCAGCATAGAATTTTGTACTTTTCTAATTCTGATGCAAATATGTTTTATAAAATGACATCCAACATTATGAATCTAGTGATAAAATCGTGTAAGTCACTACGCCCTATTGCATAGCAGAAATCTGTCCTGAGGTTATATTAGTGAAAGAAACCCTTCTGAAAAATATCCATGAATATAATGATTAGACTGGACCAGATTCCGTAGTAACTGAGTAGCGGATCCAAGAGCTCCCTAGGGGCACTTAACACAAATGTTAAAAAATATTTAGTAAGAAATGCCAGGAATAGTGAGTATAGAGAAAATACAGGCATTGTGAGAACAAATGTTTTATGGTAATTTTAAACTTAAACACAAATAAACTAAACATCAGTAACACTTACAAGATACAGTTACCCAGGTAACATTTTGTTATAATTTTTGGTCTATATGTTTATATGG
Organism: Rhamnusium bicolor; assembly: GCA_029963845.1. Lineage (NCBI taxonomy): Eukaryota > Metazoa > Arthropoda > Insecta > Coleoptera > Cerambycidae > Rhamnusium > Rhamnusium bicolor. The sequence goes on along the minus strand of JANEYF010000538.1, from coordinate 512,444 downwards.
CCAATTAGTTGTGTGTTCGTAAAACAGTTGTTAAAATAGTTTTAATGACTGTATGTCGTCTGAGGGTCGTCATAAGGTTATACGCACTTCTATCAAAATTCATTGTCGTATGAAGGTCATATGGTATGCATAAGATGACTAATTGGATGCTAAATGTCGTTGGTCTTGAAAATGTCATTAAGAGGTTGTCGTCATCTACAATACAACAACATGACTTAAGGAATATAGTTGTATAAGGGCCGTTAAAAAATAATATGACCTCATTATGATTTTGTAGAAAGATAGTTAGTCACTAAAAAATATGATAAGACTTCAATAGGACCTTGAGACAAGATAGTATCTAAAATTGAAGAGAGTTGTAAAAGAGGTTATATTATTTTGAATATAATCTCCATACGACCCATATATAAAAATATGGCGTCTAAAATTTTATAGCAATAACATAGGTTATATTAACATTCAAAACGACCTTGATACGACCCATGAACAGAAACATGGCGCTCCAAAACGTGGTGGTGGTAACAGAGGTTCAATACGATCTCGATACGGTTTATGATATTCATAAATGCTGTCAATGTCTATGAATAAAAGTACGAGAATGAATAATTTTAACAAGTTAAAAGATGAGTTCATTCTCCTTTTTTCCAAATCCCCTAAGACCAAAAAACCAGTTTTTAGAAAAATATAAGTAGTCAAAATTACATCCAACGATTCTTTTCTTTTTGGAACCCTTAAATTCGGAAACCCAGTTTTTAGACAAATGTCTGCGTGTGGTCAAAATTTTAGGAATTCCGTTTCATTGCGTTCACCCCCCCTCCCTTAGAACCAGCTCTGATTGCGCATAACCTCAACACGTTACATTTTGGAAATCCACAAATTTAATGAATTTGCACCAAATTTCAAATTTCTTATGCGCAAGTCATACGATGTCGTAAAGCCGGTCGCAAGTGTAGAAATAAGACTCAAAGATAGTTTAAAACATGCAAAATGAAAATCTAGTCATATAAAATGACAGTCATTGGGAAGTATTATTAATAAGACTACGACCGTTTCAAAAATATAAAAAGGCTAGAGTAATTTAAAAACAGTTTACAATAATGAAGTTGCTAGTGAGTTAGCAGTTAGTTTTCTTATTAGTACTCTATATAGTTGTTTTTACATTTATATATTCAATATAGCTACGACTTTATATGACTGTTTTGTAGTTTCAAATAAAAATTTATAACAATTAAGTCGTATGAAATCTCGGCTATCGGCTATACTTTTTGTTGGAAATTTGGTGTTCATGTTTAACAAGCAAAAATATTAAAATTTTAAATTTAGTTTGTAGGCTTACTACATAGAAATTTGATTCTAAAATATATTTTTTTCGATATTTTCACTTGTGCAAATCTGTATACATTCTAACTCTTTGAAACTAATATTAAAAAACATTTATTTTTTACAATTTCTTAAATTTTCATTAATTTTCATTATTTGGAAGGCAACTTATATTTTGACGCTTTACTTTTACAGTAAAAAAAATTCCCAGCAATTTTGCAATATCCCTTCGTATGTTTCTTGTATAGTTAATATGTAATGCGGGTTCTTTCTCCGCGACGCCGCTGAATTATTCGGAATTTGTTCCAGGCTAATAACGATAAAAGAATTAAGAACACCAAAATAAGACATATTATAATGGGGTAAGTAAAATTTGTGAGTAAAACATTCGTATACTTACTTGAGTTCACTTTTTTTTTTGAGGGTATTTATCAGTCTCATAATACAATAATAATAATAATAATAAAACATGTTTAATGACGTAATGTTGAATAAATACATATTTTATGGATTAGTAGCACTTACTATTACTTAACGCAAATATTTGATACATAAATAACTAACCTATAATTATCAGAGACATGGAGTAGGGAGAATGCTTTTGAACGTTTGCGCGTCAAAAGTTTGGCGACATCATGGGCACCGCCATTTTGAACCCAAAATGTCATTCATTTAATGGTTATTGTCTAGTTTGTTATGGTTATTGTGCTATTTCTTTTGCGACTTTCTATTACTACGATAGGATATTTTAATACTTTGTGTACTGAAAATAATATATTTTTTATTAAATTGCATTTGGTACTTTCGTAAAAAACATTTGTAAACAATGCCTTGTGCGGTGGAGGGATGTTCTAACGTAAAACGTTTTAAACCTAAAAGGATCACTTTCCATAGGTAAGTTAGTTTTGATCTGTTATTTTTTTCAATTCTACAAATTATGTGTTTTAGATTTTCTAAAAGAGAGATATTGTAAAAGTAATTGGAAGTTATTGAGAAAGAAGAGCAGTGGCAGTGGTCAGAGAACAAATTTATTTGCTTGCTCCAAACACCTCAAAGAAGGTGATTTTATAAAACTAGCACATAAAATTTTCCTGAAAGCTGATGCAGTGCAAAATTTACAACTCACAAGGGAAACTGCGACAGAATTCGTGTGTGCCAAAATATTTATGTTGCATCTACATGTGAACAAAGTAAAAATAAGGCTATATAACAACTGTCAACTGTTACTGATGACGTTTTACTAATTACACAATCGTTCTCTTTTAGTTCTACTCAGACGTCTTCGTGATGACACTGTTCGTTCAGGAATGAGATTGAAATTAAAAAGACGTTTGGTTGTTTAAATATAATAAGGTATATGTATTGCTAATTTATGTACCTAATTTTAGCACAATTAATTGGTGATGAGACTGACAGTTGCACTAAATGTAGAAGAGTTAGTTAAGTTTATCAAACTAATCATAATTGTGGGTAAGTTTTTTTCATAAATAAGTACGTCATAAAATTTTCGGTAAATAAATTATTTCAGTATTTCACCTGGAAAGATTAAAAAGAAATATACTGAATTACGGAAATTTGAACGGAAGTCCAGAGGAAAGCTATATTCTGCCATGAAAACTATGAATCTGAAAATGAAAAATAACTACCTTGAGGACAGTTATGCAAGAATATTATTTAATCACCAATAGTAAAATATTAGACGTTTTATTAATTGTATAATGTTAAAACTCTACTTTTTATTAGGTTAATTTTAACTTACTTTTGTCATGTTTACAATATTTCAGTGTAGTTATCATTTTTTATTTTCTTATTTACTCTGTATTTCTAAATTTATTGGAGAATAAAATAAAATATATTTTGAGTTCAGCTTTGTTTTACATTATTAATTATAATAGCTATTTGTGTAACAAATCCATAATATAAGGCTTTATTGAACAAGCCAAATTTATGTCTGAGTGAGTGTACTGACCAAGGCCATAAAGAGGATGGAAGAGCTGTGTATAAAGCTTTATGTTCAACTGCTAAAATTGACCCATTATGGAGAAAAATTCATTTTATAAATTTTGTATCTATTCTATGAGAAACAAGTGAAGTTTGTTGTGTACTGTTTATGACATAGTTTTGCGGACATAAAGTACCTCTTTATATAATTAGTGAAATTAAGTTTACTTTATTCTACTAGTACACTACAAAGAGGTACTTTATGGCCGCAAAACTATGTCATAAACAGTTCTTTATAACGTAGTCGTACATAAATATCTTGTTGAATTTATGAAATCTTAAGATTTTATGAATTAAATATGATAAGTATCAAATTTTACTTCAACTGTTTGTGAAGCCGTCGAGAATATTAACGATATCTATCTGAAAATTGAAGAGTTTCACGGAAGTCTCACTTTTGTGCCTGAATTCATATAAATGTTCAACCAAAAGTCCCTAAAAACTGATGGCAGCCATGGCCATGGGTCAAAATGGCAACTTTCAATATTAGCCAAAAATTATTTGATCTGCGCATGTGATACGCATTTTCCCTACTCCATGTTTCTGACCACTATACGTCTCTATCACTCGTATCTGGTTTAAATGTGAGAAGCAATACGTAGTTAACTGAATTTAGCTTACTATGGCGCGAACTAGTGAAGTAATTGCTACCGTTTGCTGCCTGTTCTTCTCGGCATATTTCCTCATTATGAACAATTTTTATTTGAAATCATTTTTTGATTTGATGTAATTTTTGTTAGCCCTCCTCGAAACTCATGCACTAATTTCACTGATAGACCTCCCTGATATATGTAAAGTTTAAGATTTTCACGTTGAGATGTGTTTGAGAAAAATTATATCACAACAATGACTAGCGAAACACACAGACATAGAGACACAGACACACAACGGTACGTTGATTCGGATAATTATTTAATTTAAAATTTTCGTCATAAATGGAAATTGATTTGTTTCAGAATGCCAATCCTTTTTTATAGGTAAATAAGAAAGTAAAAACTCTGAACCAGGGCGATTTGATAGAATAGTATTTCGTAGGTGACTGTATTTAACTGAATATGGTGAGAATTAATCGAGGTATTTTTATCTCCGATGTAACTGACATATAAAATGTAACCCTAAAACCTTGTACCTAACGAAATTGGTTGTAACCAAATTTACAAAACAATTTTTCTTTTCAATCTCAAAAGCCTTGTAATCTAAAGGGTTTTAATGTATAGTTTTGCATAACTTACTAGGTAAGATCTTATAAATTGCTCCAATTTCAAATTACCAATCGCTAAATAAAAATGGGAAGTAAAAAAGATACCTAATAAATACCATTGTCAGTGGTAGGGATTCTATTACCAACAGTTCGATTCGCGTAAGTTACGCATACCTTTCTTTCATTTCAAAACACTACATAGGGAAGAGTTCGGTCAAGTTTGCGCAGTCCTCTAGACAAAATGTGACCGTGAATTTGCCACAGCGTAGCTGCCAACCATGCAGTCCACGTAACAGTTGTAATCTATGCTCTCTCTATCTACTCCAAAGAATGTACGAGTACGAACGAAGCTGCTTCCTCATGTACAAATATGAAAACACCGTATATGGAACGACAATTAAGACATATGAAGAGTTTTTTTTTATATTTATAAGGCCTTTAGAAAACTATGTCATCAAGATGCCCTAAACAAGTTTCTATCCTATGACTTGCCAGATCAGACGAGTTTATAAATATTTAGTTTTCTCTTTAATCGATTGCTTTACATTGCAGTTAAATCTCGTACAAAAAGTTCTCTTTCAACTCTGGTCATCCTTAAAGACTGTCGTATATATACTGCGTATATACGTTTCGCTGACGATAGTATTACATAATAGTCGTAAGTTCTTCCCTTGCACGCATACAAAGATCAAAATTGAGTGAATGATGGTGAAGGGATAAAACTGTGCCATTATATACATCTAATTCTTTTAGATTAATATGGCCTCAAAAATCGGTGAATGTTGGTTAGCGCTATACACTTATATTAGATAAGATGGTATCTTTATTTATTGCGTAGGTACAGGGCAATGTATTGTACTTAGTACCATTATTAATAATAATTATTACACAATATTAAACAATAACAAAAAAAAATTAAATGAAATTCTGCAAATTCAAATGTAATTATTATAAAATATTATCCATGTACAAATTAATAACAGAAAAAACAAATCTAAATTAAAACATAATAACGTAATATTCTTATAATCGATAAATAGTAAACTGAACTAAAAACAATAACCTAAAAAATGATAAGGTAGATTTCCAATTTCATGTCTTCGAGTTTTTATGATTTTGGAAACCATTTCAGTTTTATCGTCACTATCAAAGCTGAACATCTTCAGTGCTGAGTAAGGAGTTGCTCATAAGTTAATTTTATGTTGTTGTCGACGAGGCTAATACAGACATTGATACAAAGACAATATGCAAGGGCCAATAATCCCGACTGCGAGAATATATGTTTCTAACTATTACGAAAATCGACAATTAAACGTTTTTATAAATATCTTTCCTAAAATCGTTGTACAAAAACAGTAATTTATTTTATCAAACGTGTTCTGACACCTGATATATTTCTTAATTATATGAAAAAATGTACCATTCTAGATTAATTCTTGCCTACAAAAGTGTTTAGTAATTCAGGATTACAAAGAAAGTCTCAAAAAAAATGAATGAGTATACGTTCTAGTAATATTGACATAAAAGTTATTAATAAAAAATCAATACCACACTAGTTGATCTTTGTCGCTTTCTACTCACCTTCGCGTGATTCTTGCCGAATTAATTGCCTCTGAACTCGACTATATCTTCGAGGAGGTTTTTCTGGAGGAGATAAGTCCTTTCTGTCCTTGTATCCATTTATAGCACAGGCGCCATTTGGATATTTGGTGGGCTTAATGATTGTTGTCGTTACACATCGATCCTTGACTGGCTCATACATTGTCGACCTTATTACCTGAAAATCGTAAAAACCGTTAGGTAGGTACACTAATAAACGGTGAATTGACACTATTTGCATGTTAAGTAATGATGCCGAAAATAGGATATCAAACGTCGTTTGTTCAATATGAAGTTTTCATAATATCCACAAAAAAAACCATCAAGTAACAAATAGAATTGAATGTTTTTTATGGGACAGTATACCAATATACTTTAAATTATCTCATATTAATTTACTAACAGATGTATTCTGTAATTATGCGCAAAATATTAACAGACTAAAAATATTAAATTTAGCGGACCTCTAAAAATATTTTCAGGAAATTTTACAGGAATTGTTATCTGTTGAATTTTAATGGAAATTAGCATTTTACGCATGTCTGTGACAGGTTCATATATACAGTGGCCCCATTAGAAGTAAGAAGATATGAATAAAGATAATTACATGTTCTGTTTAAGGTTAGAATTGTTTGAGTTCTGTCATAGTTTAGTTCTGTGTTTAGAAAGCAAAACAGTATTTTAGAAAAAAGGAAATACTGTATCATTATTTTGTTATAATAATTAGGGGAAAAGAGTTTAATACTGGACAAAGGGGGTTATTGTAGGCAAAACCATTATTTTTTATAGACTTGATATTTTAACCGTATACTTACTTAAGCTCTTTCGATTTTTTAACTGATATGTCAATTTGTTATTGTAATTTAAACAAAAATACTTATAATTATAGACGATGAATAAAATTTCTGTAATATGTGATTGGCTATACTATTACTAAAAACTCACTTAAAATATGTGGAGATATTACAGAAAAGATTTTTTAAAATAATTTTAAAGAAAAATGTTATGTATCCCACAAATCGATTACTAGATGAAATCGAAATTTTTGATATAAGACAAAACTATTTTTATAATGTCTGCATTTATATGCACAAAAATAGGCATTTGTTACAATTACCAGCTCACGGATACAGTACAAGACAAAAGTCACATAATTTTTCCATTGAATTTACGAAAAAAACGATAGGGCAAAGAAACATAAATTTTTTGAGTCCTAAGATTTTTAGCTCATTACCATCTGAACTAAGATTAATAAACTCGTTAAATAAATTTAAAAGAGAATGTAAGAGATATTTACTACTGCAAAAACGAGAAGATATTTATTCTATAATTGATTTAAAAAACAACTAAATCAAAAATTGTCCTCCAACAGAGATATCATTTTCATTATTAATATTGGTATTAAATCATTATTATTGATTTTGGCAAATATTAAATAGAGTCAATAAAACCAACTCGGATTGTTACAGGGATATCTACAGTATATGACCTATCTAGCCAGATATTATATGTGCGTATAAGAGTATGTAATCATGTATATAGTATTATTGTCTATGTTTTGTAAGCGTGTGTGTATGTGTGCATATGTATATGTATATATTGTATAAATATGGGAGTATATATAGATGTGTGTATGTATGTACATGTGTATATATATGTGAATATACACATGCATGTATATATATATTTATAGATGTTAAGTTTGACGCTTATTAAACCTTTTTATATACTAAGCAGTATTTATAAGTTACAATATTGTTTATTCCAGTTGTGATATTTTCTTATATTATTACTCATTACAATTGCTGTTACAGATATGTTCATCCCACGCTCAAATATCTTAGAATATTTTGTGGTGTATTATGTTTATTTATGTAGTATACTTCTTCTTGTTTTTAATACGGAATTGTATATTGTTGTATGAAATAAACATTATTATTATTATTATTATATAAGGTTATTATGGACATGTTGCAGATGTCTATAATTCAAATCGTACAAATTTCGCTTAAATATTCTTTCATTTAGCCAAGATATTAAATGAAAAAGTTATGGGTTCAAAATCGCTTGTTAATTCAAAAGACCCAATAGAAAATTTAACATTTGTTTCCAAAAATATTACACATATTTATTAACAAGCAAAAATTGCAAAATTGCACAAGAAACTCAAAAGGCATTTTTTATATAAATAAAAACATTTTTTGATGCTTGCGACATTGTATAAATACTCCATATTATCTATTGGTTTTTGGATTATTTGCTCTCTGCTTGGACCAAGTCACTAAGTCCCGCTAAATTTACAAAGAGTTGACTAAAAATTTAACTGATTTCTGTTATAATAGAGTTATAGAATGCCAACGACAGTTAAAATAGTCTCGCTAAAATTTAAGTGGAAATCTAGTCTACTAAAATTTAACGGACACACAGAATACAGCTGCAAGTGGGCTAAAAGTCTGGGATATTCCCAAAATTTTGAAATCCATTAACTTCTCCTAAAAGAGTTAAAACACATCGAAAGATTTTTTTAAAAATAAAAATTATTTTCATTTAAATTCATCCATAAGTGAAATGACAATTTTCTTCAAGGGAATATATCTTTTTGAAATTTTCGCGAATAAATGGAGCGGCAGAAGAGGTGTGATCAAATGACCTCCTACTAACAAGACCTAGGACCATCTGAGAAGTCAAGTCTAGGAAAACAGACTCAACAATATTAATGATATGATGGAAAGAATGCTTTGTCTGTGATATCCGTTTGCATTCCACGAACCTGTATCGGTGGAAAAAAGATATAGAATTGGTAAGGCATAAGCGAAATAAAAAACATGAGTTTCCACATGCAATTTTTATTTAACGAAATATTATTTCAGGTTCATAGACATGTCATAAATGATTTGCTAAATTGTTAGAAATTCATATTAGTTTAAAGAATTTCATTATCAAAAATTTACTAATAAAGTTTGTAATAATTGATATTTTAATACAAAACATTATTAAGTAAAGCAGTAAATAAATTTGGCAATAAGAAGCTCTTACAGAATTATGGTGATTATTTTTTTTACCTTTTTTAAAACCAACAAGATATTAAATATTTTATAACGTGTTTTCATTTTAATCAATCCTGTCATTATAATAATAAATTCTTCTGATTGTTGAATAATCAGTCACTTTATTTTTTCGTTTGACAAACATTAGTCAATATTAGTTGTGAAAATGCAAAATGCTTGACAACTAACAGCTTCTCAGTGCCCTAAATTAAATTGTTAATAGTTGTTATTTATTTGCGTCTAATAAATTTATATTATATTTGTTACATTTGCGTCCACTCATATAGTTTCTGTTGTTTAATTAAATCTTGATTCAAAAAATAATCTTTTTCACATATCACTCGAGAGTTCGATAAATAAAAAATAATTCCCCGTTTATTTTTCAAACTTGTTGCCAATTAGCAATAGCCACTCGAGCCAAAACGGCCTCTCGGCAACAAGTTTTCGAAAACCTGTCGAATTGTTTTCGATTTATTCTGATTCTTGTGATATTATTATTAAAAAATTTGATATAAAAAAAGAAAAATGACCCCATATGATAAAACTGATAGTAAAAGTTATGCAAATCGTACTGATATATCCTATCACTATTTTTATCGGTATTATCTTGGTATTGAAATATGTATGTTGCTAATAAATAATAATAAAAAAATTTTTACATCTAAGTTAATATCAGAATTTTATCGTGTGGGCAAATACTATACGTACTTTTGATAGATAAAAAGTTTTATTATTATCTAATCTTTACTATATATTAATTTGAATGAATTATTGGCATAATTATTAACTAAACTAAAATTTATGCATTATAAATATTGTATTTAATATTTTTAGTGTATGTGCCGTAATAAAAATATAAATAAGACTAGGCAGCAGATAACAATCTAAAAATGGTCGTTCTATAAAAACGTGTATTCTGAAAAAAAAAACGAAAATTGTAATTATTCATAAATTAATATTACTGACTATTATTTTAAAATTTTAATACAAAACATAAATTGTATATAAATTTGGTTGTCTTCTTTTCAAAAAAAAAATATATACCGGGTGTAACAGGATCATGGTACACCCCCTTTTCTCCTTTAGTTTTGAAGGTAATTGATTGAAATTTGGGATATCTTATATACATAATAAGCGACACTCTTTGACATACAAGTGATTTTCCTTCACTCCGTTTTCACCGGACGTAACACTAACTTTTAAATGGAACACCCTGTATATTATTGCATTTTTGAATTCTTCATAATTTTCTGACTCCAACAGTACCAAATAAGTGACATTTCAAACGTCAATATTTTTTATAATATAATTTTTAGTTTTCCATTTAAGTATGCCATGACAGTTCCGATTTTTTCTATATGACCCGAGTAATGCTAGAAAAATCGAAATCCCGTCAAATATACTAAATTACGTGATTTATGAGCAAATAAATGTTCATCCAAATGGTTTTTGGCGTAAAACTCAATTTTTTCAAATGGAACCATATTGGTACTGTGGTACCATTTATTAGTACTATTAATAAGGAACTTATTCATATGTCGTATTAAAATGTGCGATAAATACAAACAAGATTACAGCTAAAAGAAAATAACAAAATGAAATTTTGTTCTAATTAAATGTTAAGAAGTAACTAATAAGGTGGCTTTGAAAACAATGAAATATTTAGCTTGTCAAACGTTTGTTAGTTTATCGGTGTTTTTATTGTGTCTTTAAACATTGCTTAAAATTCTTGTTAATTGTGTTCAAAATGCCGCAAATTTATACCAGAGATGAAAAAGTGAACATGTTAATTATTTATGAGAAATGTAGAAAAAAATGCCGCTGCGGCTAGACAACTTTATGCCGAACGGTATCCTGATAGACAATGTCCAGCGAGAAATTATTTTAAAAATCAATTCCGAAGTTAGCCTAACAATGATCCCGAAGAAAATTTTATACTTGACGAAGGAACGGAAATTAATGTTTTGGCTCGAGTATAAATTGATGATTATTTTTTTTTAGGCAAATTGGGTTTGAATTGGTAATCAGTCACCGAATAGTAAGCCGAAATTTGCACAAATACCACTATAAATCTTTTAAATATCAGCACTTGTATGAAAATGATTACGAACGTAGGATGGAATATTGCAATTGGATTTTGCAGAATAACGTGCAGCCAAACAATGATTTTTTGGGAATGATTTTATTTTCGGACGAGCCTAGGTTTACAAATTTGGGATTATTTAACCGACAAAATACAAAATATTGGTCACAATAAAATCAAAATTTATTACGGGAGGGTAACTTTCAAGTGCGGTTCGGTTTCAATGTTTGGCTTGGAATAATCGGTAGTATAATCATTGGTCCAATAATATTTGAATGACCCCTGGCTGGTGCCAGATACTTCAGATTTCTGCAAAATGAAATTGAGGACGGTTTAGCTGAATTATCTTTCCATTTACGACAGGGAATGTATTTTCAACAAGATGGCGGTCCTTCCCATAATTCAAGGATAGTAATTGATTACCTTCAACGGAGATTCGGAGAAAACGTAAGTTCGAAGAATGGTCCTGTTAGGTGGCCTCCAAGGTTACCTGATTTAACACCCCTTAATTTAACCAGCATCATCCATGATTGATACTTTATTTCGAAAACAAATTTTATTTTTTATCAAGAAGGTAATTGTTACAAGACATTTTCTTTGGATATTAACTTTTATTGAATAACAATTATATGATTCAGTACTGTGATGAATTGTATTTTATTTATTCGATTTACATGACATTGTAAGTGTAGTAATTAAGCAACTTTGATTGATTTATTTTCTATTTAAAATTCACTAAGTATTGATAAACCGATCTTTAATAAAGTAAATTCTACATTTTACATTAGTAGAACTGAACAAACTGAAACTTTAAAAATAGTTTGCATGTTAATATATCGACAATAGCAATCCTACAGGTCATTGTCTCTAATATTGCTGAAACTCAACATTTTTCTTTAGTTCACCATGTTACCCAGTGCTGTGTCTCGGGAATCAGTGTTTGTGGATGAATCCATTTGCAGTCGCATATGCACCATATGCGACTGCTTAGTTGTGAAAAGTGGTTGTTTGATTGAATGGTCTCTCTCCACTAATACTAACAAGGGAACTTTACAAAGAAAATGACGAGAATAATATAACAACAAAAATGTATAAGTCACGATGTTTGTTTTACGTCTTTCTGTTCCTCTTCCTCTACCTTCTTTATCATGCATGCATCACACTTCGATGAGTCGCCCGTATAACGTCAAAGAAAAACTTTAATTTATAAATTGATAATTCAGTTTTATGATGACGTTCCCGCAACGTCAATAAAATCCCAAAACTTACACTAACGTTCACTGTCATGTATTGAAGTCGCTTAGATGTTGTTAAAACGTGTTTATATTACTGATAAGCGATTTTGTCTAGTTGGCCAGAGGTCGTAGGTGACGATTTTCTACACTTCTCTCTAATACAACGTTAATTTCTATACAGAGTAGCAAAATTGCTACTTGGGTGGTATATATTAGTAAAAAGTATAAGGACCTTTTTGACTACTGTACACCAGACAGACCAATATACAGCATAAAATGAGAAAATTTGGGAAGAGTATTAAAATCCGAAATGTCGATTAAGAAGAAGTCAGTTAAATCTAGTTAGCTGGTTAATAGCAGTTTATCGAATCACCATAGTTTAACGTTTTTTCTATAATTTGACAAGTCGCAACTGTCAGACTGGCAACGTAGCTGATGCGAGTTTAAAAAACTGGTGATGCCTTCTGTCAGTTTTAACAACTTGTTGTTTGCCAGTTCAAGTTCGTAGTTCCAAAATTAATAGTAGAGTTTCTATTCTGGACATTGCACTCTGCTAATAGCACTTTTTAATACCATACCGCGTAATACTGATGAATGATGATAATAATGATTGTAAATTAAACAATTAATAAATAACAAACCTCTTTTGGAGTATCCTTAGGATAATTCCCAAACACTCGTAACACTTTAATACTCCTTGAGCTAACTAATTTCAATAATAAGTTTGCCCCATCATCGAAACCAGAAATGTATATCAGCATCCTCCGATCATTTGAAGTAGACGTAGATTTATGTACCACTGTATGTATTTAATACTGTTATACAGAGGCGGATATATGGGGGGAGGTTGGAAGGGGCAGCGCCCCTCCCAATGGTTCTCAAAGTTGACGGAGTTGGGAGATTGCCGTCCTAATTGGGAAATGAAAAAAAAGCTACAAAGTTGCTTCTTGCTAATAGTTGGTTTATCTGCAGATTTAAAATTGTATTACGATTATGCTTTATTTTGATGTGTATCTTGCTTTCTCAAGTAAAATCTATTGCCACTTGTCTTGACCCATCATAAAAAAGAGAAAGTCAGACCCTCATAAATTGTAACTCCTGTCCTGACCCATTTTTAAGGTCTTAGCATTTTGTATAACGGTTTATCATAAACCCTCTCCACCATTGACACATGTTTTTAACAACACTTTTATTTGAAGATTTTAAAACGTAATGAATGATGAATGAATGCTGCAAGTTTGTGACCGAAACTTGGTGCTTTTTTAGGTAGGTAAATGCAGTTTATTTTTAAGTTCTTATATTTGAGATAATTTTACTGTATAGGTAGGTGAGGAATGACAATAGGACAATACTGTACACTGTGCCTATTACTGCTTACTGCCCCGCATTGTCTTAGTAATATTTTTTAATTATTAAAATCAACTGCACACTTTTTATGAAAATGCAAACGCAAGGCCGTAGCCAGAAAAATATTTCGGGGGCAGACTTGTAGGCTCAAAATCACAAAATCTTGAATTTACTAAGAAAAAAAATACTTATGGCAAAGAATAATTTTTTTAAAATTATTGCAAAAAAAATATATTTCTGTTCCAATTATTCATTATTTTGAATTGAACATTTCAACGGAAAAATAGTTAAGGTTACGTGTTGTAATAATAAAAGGTGCTCATATTCATAAATGTGAATATTTTTAAGTATTGGTTGAATTATAATTAAAACCTATGCAGAAAATCGAGACCACTCTTCAACTAAGTATTATAGTAATTCTAAAACCACTGTTTGAACAAAGATGTTAGTTTTCTGAACATACCAAATCAAGTAATCCCTATAGTGTTCCCACCAAGTGATATACTAGGTTACATTCCAAAAAAAAACTCAGTGGTTTTCTCCAGAATTGCAAGTAGCAATATTTAAAATCTGAACTAGGACAATCCATCCTGTTCAAAGTTGATAAATCTGTTTTATCACCTCCTTCTCGTATTTTTTATTTCTAATTTAGGCTTATTTTTTTCCACGCTTACGCAATAATGCAAATTGTTTGAAATGTGAATATGACAATTAGGAGAATTTGATTGAGATACATTTATACCATGCTGGATTAACTGGACTTGACACTGTATGGAATCATAGGAATAATTTTGAGCTGTTTTAAGCTCCTATATTCCACTTTAAATTCTAATTAATCGAATAATTTACAATCTAATGATAATCTCTGCAACACAATAGTAACAGACAATTTTAAATTTCAATATGAGATCCTTGGATTTGAAACACATGAAACATACGTCGAATTTCAAATAAGGTTACCCAATTAACAATTAAGACGTAACAAATTTGCCAGTGCCTTGAAATATATTTCTCAAGACGACATTGGACTTGTTAATGATGTATTTTTCACAATATAAGAATGTACAGAAGCAGGATATGTGAGCACACATTACAATTTTGACACGTCACATGTATGTAGTTTAAATTTTCTCGAGAAAATTTTATTTCTTAAATATTTTTACTTCATTTATTGAACGTTTTTTTACATCAAGTGGTAACTACAGGAATATCCAAACTGGAACGAACTTAATTAATATGTTAACTCTTTGTTTTTTACTTTACAATATTACTTTAGAACTTTGAACATCTACTTCGTTTACTACAATCAACAACCTATTTTTTAATATTCGACCTAAAAAATCATTTTTAATATCAAATCGTCAGTATCATGTCTGTCATCTTCGTCGAAACACAGAAAAATACTTTGATCTTTTACATGATATTGTCTCTGTAATGATTATCTTATCAGTAGAAACTTAGGGCTTGATATTTAGATTTATAGTTACAATTTGATCTCATTCTAGTGACAGTTTATCACAATTTTATTTTTGTGGCTACACTACAAATTATACGTACAAAAACAGTTTATTTCGTTATATTTTAAAATTGCATGATTAGAGAAATGTGGTGTGGGATAATGCAGTTAACTCGGGGCTGGTTAGTGGTAAAATGTTTTAATTGTAAATTTAAATATGAAATAGCGCGAAACAATTATTATTAACATGTTTTTTGTAATTTCTCCCATTTTGTTTTGTACCATTACCACAAAATAAGTTTTACAATTATCACAGCTGTAACGTAGAAATAAAATATTTATCTCGTGAAGCACCAATTAAAAATATAAATTTTTGTGTAAATTTAATAATTCTGGTGCAGCTTTAAAGAAAAATAATTAGAGATGGCTTTAGAAAGGGAAACGAGAAAAATAATACACTGTAAAACTGTCGATGTCACAAATAATTCTTCGAGAACATGAAAACTGACAAGTCATGTTAGATAATTCCCTATTAGGGGAGCTGAAGTATGTTAGGCACTAACTGGCTAAGAAGAAGTTTTGATTCTTGAGTTATCTACTGAGCAAGGAATCAATTATTTTTTACACTGGTAACTGCCATACTGGTATAGAAGTCACTTATTTCTTTGAGGACACTTTTTTAAAATATTCGTTTGTCCCTTAGAAAAAAAAATTGCCTACAAAGATCAATAATAAATATTATCTGTAGAGCTCTTATGAGAACGTCTAATATTATGTTTTGAAATGTAACTATTGGATTGTTTTAAAATCATCTGAAACCAAAAAAAATTTATTTCCTTTTCACCCGTAATAATTCAATTTTATTTGAATTTAAAAATATCTATCGTTTGTTGACAGTAATATCTAAATAACCGTGTAGATACTGAACATGATGTTATGCATCTTTAATACATTTATAGGCTTCCAATTTCCAGGCCAGCATCATTTAGAAATAAATGTGAAACTTTGTTTTCTCTAACAAGATGGTAATTCTCAGCAAAAAACCCACGCACGATTTTCATTTTCGTTCATAAAAGTCGTGCTCGACATTTGGATAGAAAATCGGGAACTAACGAATACTTATCGATCAACAGATCAAGGAAAGGGATAAAGAAAGCTGAAAGAAAATAAGATACCTATATTATAATGCGGATTAGTCTTTTATGTGCATCTACTTTTAAAATATAAGATACAAACCTTTAAATCAGTGTCCTAATTAAAGGTGGCATAGGAGGTTATTTGCACTTATAAATTTTACTTAATTTAGATGTTAATGTTACAATAGAAGCAACGAAGTAAAGTATTAGCTTAATGTTTCTACTATAAATAGTATTATTATTAAATTAGCATTTACTCTAGCTAACTACCTGCTAGTTCCCAAGATATTTCTAAAACAAATTTCAGGTGCTACGAAATTTTTTCTTTGCTATAATGGCAAAAATAACCCTAATAACATTTAAGGAACATTTCTTTTTCATTTTATTTTACTACATGATGTATATTTACAGTAAATTATATAAAAGTTATAATTAAGCAGTAAAAATCATCACTGCTGAAAATTTGGAATACATTTTATTTTGCAACCTAATGAAACGTGGGGTTACATGAGTATCATGGTTATTAGTGGAGATAGAGAATCTCCTAATTAAATAAAGTAGTGTAGAATTTTATGCTTATTAACTGGATGTTGAAAACAGTTGAATTCCATTTAGATTTTTGTTGTCAGAACATTTTTCTGATTTTAAAAGTGCAATAATCCAATATAGTGTCCATAACAAAAAATTATGTTAATGTATTTTTTTTGAAAGCTACCGTTAACAGAAAAATTAGGAATGTAACTGTAAAGTTCTTAAAAAATATTGCAAAACGGTTTTACATATTTTTTAATTGAACCACAAATAAAAAAGTTACAAGGCATTTTTAAAAATGATGATATTGTTTCTTTCCTAAACAAAATTTAAACCAATAGGAATTCAATTGTTTTCTGGACGCCGTATTAAAGGGCATACAATTTTGCACCAATCAGCTCATTTAAGTAATTTTCTATCTCCACTAATAGTCAAGAAACTCATGTAATCAATCTCACATCTAGTGGGACTAGGGTTGTTAAATTATATGTATTTTATAAAAATATAATGTAACTTGTAAAATTGCTGTAATTTATGTAATTTTTATAAAATTTACACCAATTCACTGCTTTGGAATTATAGGGTTTTATGTTACAATAATAATATTTTACAATTTATAACTTTGTTGTGTCAGAAACAATTAATTCTCTATCTTCACTAATAGTCAAGAAACTCATGTAATCAATCCCACATTCAGTGGGACTAGGGTTGTTAAATTATATGTATTTTATAAAAATATAATTCAACTTGTAATATTGCCGTAATTTATGTAATTTATATAATTTACACCAATTCACTGCATTGGAATTATAGGGTTTTATGTTACAATAATAATATTTTACAATTTATAACTTTGTTGTCTCAGAAACAATTAATCTTACAAGGATTTATGCTGCAAGACAGTCTATTTTAATAAAGAAGGAATATACAACTGTGGGAGCTAAATTAACTATTAGTACACGTATCAAGGTTATAGCTCTTTGGGCTATTTTTTGAGTTCATTTTAAAATTGACTAAATTGTAACAATTTACTCTTCTACTGCAATATTTATATATTTATATGTGTAATGCTGTATGCTACATGAATTAAAACCTCCCACCAAAAGTGTAGATTTTATTGTAATTGTGTTCTACACACAAAATAAATATGACAATTATAACAATTTTAGTAACAATTTCAAAAGAATATAAGTACTAAAAATAGACTGACACTCTGCTCTTTAATTTTATTAAAAGAACTTTCTTTTTTTTTCATAGGCTAGTCCTACGAGAAGGATGAAAAAAATACTGAAACTCTGCTCTTTGATTTTAATAAAAGAAATTTCAATTTCTTTTTTCTTAGGCTAGTCCTAAGGCAAGATTAAAAACGTTTGATGCTAATTCCTATTACACTGCGGCAGCTACTACCTTATTCAATACCAATATCACAGCAATACCAATATCACAGCAATACCAATATCACAGCATGCTGTGACACAAAATTACCTTATTCAATATTGTATTCACTAATAATTCACTTTTTATTACCACAGAATTGTATTTTCTTACGTGCAATGATTATTAATCTCTTTTATGACATTTTGTTGTTTATAATTGGACACGCAAAGATTAAATGTTCTGTAACTTACATAAGATACCGTAATGTACTAAATTACGTAAATTACATAAATTGCATAAAAAGTTTTATTTTATGTAGTAAATGCAAGTGTAGTAAGTTTTACGGTAACTTATGAAATTTACAAAGAGTAATTTTATAATTTACAACACTACATGGGACACACTGTATATGTGAGAAATTTAAGAAAGCTGCTTAAAGTTCTTGGCCCGTGTGATTATGGTGGTTATAAAAATGTTGAATGTGTTTCTGAATTACCTTAAAAGTTAGACCCGGACTAAGAGGTAGCCAAGGGATCGGCAGCCCCGGGAGCAAAAGGGCGCCATAATGTGTTTTTAACATGCAACGCAAAATTGAAATAATGTACAGTAAGATTCCTTTTATAAATAACAATTCGGTACCCATGATTTATTATCTGAGAGTGCCACCAACTATAAAAAAGTGACCCTGGCTGGCCCATTACAATAAAATGAATTCAGACTAATTGCAGACTGCAAATACTAGTCACCAATAGAAAGTGGTCAAACGTTGACTTCGGGCCAAAGTGCTGACCATTTATCGTATATGTGCTATCAATGAGAAGCATTTCGTTCATGTGTGCAGCATCTTGTTAAGTTTCCCTGAAGTTGCGTCAAGGCAATAAAAATTGAGTTGACATGCAATTTTAACACTGACGTAGTTTTCCACGAAACACCAAAACACTATATACTGCACTCAATGCGCGTTTCGGCAACCAAGTTGGCATCATCTGGAGATGATTAAAACTGCTGTGAAATATATTTTGAATTTTACTTTAATTTTCATGATTTTAGATAGCCAGTCTAATTCCAGTTAATTTTTTTTCCGACACATTTTTTAAAAGAACAGTTACATTCCATAATTTAAAATGAACATTTAAAGTTCCCTTATTGACTACGGATGCGACCTTCGAAAATCGTGCATCTGGTAATCCTATTGAGAAGAGCTTAGTACTCACCAGGAAGTAAAAAGACAGGAGCACTTTCGCTAGGGAACAAAAATGGGACCAAATTTAGTTGGCAGTTAGTAGTTGACAGATTGATCACCGAGTGGCGTTTGTGTCGCAAGTTTAGCTACATTTTGAATACTTTATAAGGGATTCTTATGGAAGAAGTGTGTTTTTGTGTTGTTTTTATTGAATTTTAGTGTATGTTAAGTGCATATTTTGGAATTATAGAGTTATAATTTATAAAACTATGCCTTCCTGTTTTGTGCCGGGTTGTAATACTGGGTGCAGCAACTTAATTAAATGGAACAAAGCCAATGGTGTGAAAAATCTGAGCATGTTCAAAGCTCCCAATGATGTGAGTATTTAACACTACTTTTATATCCTAATAATGCAGATTGTAGACAATTGTACTTTTACGGTTTTACTTTTCAAGTCTGTGAAACAAAAAATCTTGTAAATGTTATTATTAATTATTAAAGTGGTCAAGATGGCAAAGAGTATACAGTATACACACTATTAAATCCCTTTGGACTAATTCATTATCAATATCTGCCGTTCTAAGATGAAAAGAAGCTTAAATTGCTGATATTCATAATCTAAAAATTAAAACCTGTTAATTATTTACTGTTTGTAGGATGAGTTATTAAAAAAGTGGCAAAAAGCAGTGCCGCGAGCTGACAAAATTCTCACAAAATTTCTGAAAACAAAAAAAAAACTGTTTCTAGATGTACCTACCTATAGAACTTGCAATTTAACTTCATTCGTCTTTTCTCATAAACAATGAAAACCACAATATTTCAGCACAGGCGTCTATTTTGGAATTGTGGTCAGTATGAACAATTCTGGGATCATTTAGAAGTTGGATTCCGGAAGTGCAAGGGTAGGATGCAGAAATAATTCTGTAAATAACTATAAAAAAATAATTAATCTCGACGTGCATAAGGCTTGCATTTTCTACGGAATATCTATGTTTTTCAGCAAGTGGCAAAGTATATTTTATCTTGACTGCTTCAGACACCTGCAAAATTGTATGCCAATTGCAATGACCAAGATTTTTCATGGAAATTAATTTCTTTAACTCAAGTTTTTCGCAGCTTTTCAACTACTAATTCATACGTAAATTCGAAATTCTAGCTGATTTCGCGACATGAACGCTGCGCGGTGACAGATTCGGGAACTACTAACTCTCAACTAAAACAGAGCCCACTTTTTGGTTAGCAGCGGTATCTTGTCGGTACTCCTGTCTTTTACTTCCTGGTACTCACCCTGCTGTGCTAAGTAACTAACCGGAAGAATATATTTTTTCACTATTACTAGAAAAAATAATATAATGTTTGGTCTAAAAGAGAAAAGGGACGCAGGATCAACTTTCGCCCCAGGCGCAATTTTATCTTATTGTGCTCTGCTCTGATCCTTGGCTTGTTTCGATCGCTCTCGATATAAAGAGCATATATATTTTTTTTATAGACTTGTCTCAGCGTAAGGGACTATAGTGGTGTACACACTATTTTATACATTATAATATTCAGAATATCAAGGCCTAATTGTCGGCTTGCAATCAATTTCTATATTTCTCTATATTTTTATATTTATATTAAAAATTTGACAATGTTTTGCGTAAAATAAACGAAATGTAAGAAAAGAAAAATTGTGTGTACATGATAAACTGCAGTGGCGGCTTTTGTTATGGTTTGCAGATTTGCGCAACTCTCAAAAACGATAACGAAAAATTTGTATTTAAATTTTCGTAATAATAATAATACGTTATATTCGATTTAATTGGTTATAATTTATGACATATATATATATATATATATATATATATATATATATATATATATATATATATATATATATATATATATATATATATATATATATATATATATATATATATATATATATATATATATATATATAATATATAATTTGATTTAACGGGTATGCATGCATAAAGAATGCATGGTGGAAGAATGCAAACATTGCAAATGGCAGAAGAATGCAAACCGTGGACACGTGTTTCTGATTAATTGGTCATCCTCAGCACAGTGTAGCTAAGTTGAATAATGAACATAACTCAAAGAATACACTAATGGAAAACCATTGACAGGAAACCAGTTGTACCTTTATTGCTTCCACTTGGATGGCTCTATATTAGGGCATCGACCAAGCATCACACACGCGGGCAACTATAGCAATCTGTATGGTATTTCCGACCTAGGAGAATATATAAGTACAAAGAAAAGAAGCCGTTGCGGGATTATATACATTACAGTATAAAATAACTTGATTTAACGGGTACGCCCGCATAAAGAATGCAAGGTGGAAAAATGCAAACATTGCAAATGACAGAAGTCATTGTTTTTCCTTTAGTGCCTTCTGTTTTAAGTTATGTCCATCATTTAACTTAGCTACACCTGAGTCGTAAATACTACGCAGGTTGCTATAGTTGTCCACATGTGTGACGCTTGGTCAATGCTCTAATATAGAGCCATCCAAGTGGAAGCGACAAAGGTGCGACTGGTTTCCTGTCAGTGGTTTTTCTTTAGTGTATTTTTTAAGTTATGTCTATCATTTAACTTAGCTACACCATGCTGAGGACGACCAATTAGTCAGAAACACGTGTCGACGGTTTGCATTCTTCTACCATTTGCAATTTTTTGCATTCTTCCACTTTGCATTCTTTATGCGGGCGTACCCATTAAATCAAATTATTTTATACTGTAATGTATACAATCCCGCGATTCAACTTCTTTTCTCTGTACTGATCACTTTCGGTGCCATCGCTACCACTCCTATTTACGTTAGACATCGACTCGGGTTTGCAGAAAGCCAGAAAACTAATTAGTTTCATTGCAGTCCTGAGCATTAATGAGCTCTCTCTTCAGCATACGAGTCTATTCCGTAAAGGTTCAACGGATTGCAAATCAGGTGCAAACTTAGTATCTTAGTAGTACTGTCTGGTCGGGGAGAGAAGACACACTGAAAGAATATAATTTCTGCATTACATTCACAATTACGCGTAAATGAAATAAAGAAATTAGTGCATGGCAATTTTTTGTGATCGTTTGCATCCGCACCTACACATTGGAAGAGATAATATTCCTAGTATAAGTTTCACATAAAGCTAGTGAGTAATCGGCAATACTCTCCCTTGCCACGCACGCCATCTTTCGCCAACTTTACAGTATCTTCACGGCTCAAGGCTTAGCCAGCCAAGGCTTTTTGTACGTATCCGCGTATGAACCGTATTTATATTATGATAAAAATGAATTCTGTACAATGCTTAATAGCGGAGCCAGTCTGTCTCCCACCGACAAAATTGAAATTAAAATACTAGGAAGACCTACATCAAATTTAAACTACAGTAAAAAAAAACAAATTTATAATAAACATACATTTATAATAAACATACGTGGATATGTGGTTGTGATGTGAAGCTGCCTCTCAACAAGGTGCTGTCGTCATTTTATTATGATTGATACTGAGACTAATGCAAACCCAAAAAATATTTTCAAAATCTTAGGTTAAAATAATGCAGTTTGGTTCAGAATAAAAAGAGTGCAATGAAAATTATTCAATCGACTTTTTACAGCAGGAAAATATGCTGAATTAATTATCCAAATATCTCACGATATGCAATTCAGAAACCCGTAACCATCGTTGGAAGATAATAATAATAAACACCACAGAAATTAGACAAATCTCGAAATCTAAAGCCGAAGCTGTCTGGAAGGGGTTACACTTAGAAAAACGTGAACATCCTCATCGACATTGCCAGCGTCGGTGGCGGATTTGAATCCGCAGCTATGACAGAAAGGTTTCTAGTCATGCTTGCCGTCGTGCGTTTTAATTTTTTAACGAATGGCTCTTAAAAACAATTATAAGAATTGCAAGTGAAATATCATACATACGTTTAAAAATTATCCTTGTCAATTATTTTGTAATTCGTTAAGAAGTTGACGGCATACGCGGCATCCCATAAATCACGTGCCAAAGATAGTTGCATGAAACATGGGCGCCACCAGTGAGGAGCAACAGAGAACAGTTGCCCTCAATTAAACCAAATTGAAGGCAAATAACACAACACAGTGATATATTTCGTTTTTTTATTTGCATTTTTTATAGCGAAGGATCTCAGTAAGTATATAATTGCATTATAGGATAAGATTATTTGAGGTTTTATGTTACCAAATTTGTTGTTTTGTTTTTAGAAGGTTTTTCTTATTTTAATAGTAAATATTTGGTGTAAGTAGCGATGTTTTTAGAGTTTATTTTTGTTTATGTACATTATTTACTAATTTATTTATTTAGTAATACATCATTCACGTTTGTAGCAAGAATAGAAAGTGCGTTGAATTCTTTTTTTGTTTTTAAAATTAACATTAGTTTTGTTAATAAATTCAGTTTTTTTTCTTTTTTAGAGTCCACTGTAAAAATCTACTAGTGATTTGAATGGCTAGGAAATATGCTCACTCCAGTAGCGCATTGATACCGACTTTATCCTTGTATTTTCTCCTGTTTTTGTCACCGATATTAAGCTTAGACATAAGTTTACAGACTTTTTTTACATCTAACGATCCTAACTAACCTAGATGCATAAATCTTTCTACTTTTTGATTTTTTTTTGTCAATTTCTTTTTTTTAATACTACTCTGATTCATTACTTTTTTATCATTATTTAATTTTTTTTTGTTATTTTTTTATTTGATTATTTTAATTTGATCTTTTTTAATTTGTTTTTTTCAATTTTTTTATTGTTTTTTTTGTGATATTTTTTAGGGAGGAAGTTACGGTTCACGATATTGCGTGTCATCCTTGCGCAGGGGCCATACTAATCTGTTTTGTATCGCTCCAATTTTTTGTATACGTACCGCCGAAGCGAGTACAAGTTTATATTTATTTCTTATATCTTACTTTTTATTTTTTACGTATTTCAATAAAAAAATTTCATAAAAACATGCACGTTATTTATGCTTCCCTTAGAAAATTTACTAGTGCCACCCATGGCATTATATAAATTATCCCAGGGCAACATTTATTTGCTTGATTCAGATGAGGTGTGGAGCTGTCGATGCCCTAGATGTAGTTCGTACTGTACAATAAACTGCAGGGCCTCTTCTCTCTTGATCTGACTGCCACAAAATTTCTGATTTTTAAGGAGTTACTTCAATGACTTGAGAGGCGACAAACATAATATTTAAGAAAAACATTTTTATTTTGTCAATTTATAGTTAGGGTACCGTGGGCAAAATAATCTATTATACCTACTGTATAAGTTATTGTTTTTTAAATTAAAATTAGTGGTTTGTAATTATTTTCTTCTTATATAAGTTTGTAATATATACCTGAATTTACATACCTTCAGACGTTGAATGCGATGAGTCCCCTAAAAGTGTATTAATTTCATCCAAATGTGAAGAACTAGCTAATTTAGGCAGCGGTAGAATGCTTTTCATGCTGAAATAATAATAACAATTTAAAAATTAAGAATTAGTACGTGTACACTATTAGTAGTTAAATCAAGTAATAAATAATCTTCAAGTAGAAAATCATATCAAAACTAAATTTAGTATTAAGCCAATAATTTAAAAACCTCCTTTCACAAAAACTGAACTTAGTCGTAAACATTACTTTTTTATTTATTTTTTATTTATTTGTTTTTTATTTATTTATTTATTTAAATACAAACTCCAACAGGCAGGAGTTCATTTACAGGATTAGATACATTGAAATTATGCATAGATAAATACACAAAAGCAGCTTTTGCGTGTTACAAAAAATTTCTTAATGAAACATGTAAAACCTATAGAATTGTTAACACATAAATATACACTTGTACATACACAGGGTAAGTAGTTTTTTTGTAGACAAACTTTAACAGGAGATAGAACACATATTTTTAAAAGAAACGTTCCTATAAACATATGTCGTAGAAGGCTTCGTTTCCGAGATACAGGGTGTTGAATATAATTTTTTTCTTGAATTTTCATTATAACTTATAAACGAATGCTTAGATTTTTTTCATGTTTGGGAGATAATGCCTATTAATTAAGGGTCATAAAACAAGCGATAATAATGTTCAAAAACTTGCACAGTGGCGGAGTGCAGGGGTGCTCAACCACTTTCTTAAACAGAACTTCTACACCAATGACTATTTTAAAAAAAAACTGTTATTTTCATTATCTACATACAGTTTAACAAAAATAATGTCCCTTTTTCTGTTTGAAATTCCTGTGCGTTTTCGAGTTATTTTGATTTTTAGTGTTTGATGTGGTACTAAATTAAGTAATTTATTTATTATCAATTATCGGCTAAATATTTAATTCTTTCAACGAAACTTACCTAAATATGGTTTGTTAAGGATTCTATAAAGCCGAAATCTCTTATTCTTTATCTCTTTCCAATGTAGTCGAAATAAATATTTGTTATATCAAGCCATACTCAAATACAAGACATTTACAAGTTGAAATCTGTTACATTAATACATTATTGTGCAGTTGCCAAACAGTTTTAAGATGTTTCTTTAAGTTTTATTAAACTTGTGTATGTATCAATTTCCGTTTCAATTTTCATTGTTTTTTGCTAAATAATATCCATTTGAAACTGTGTATTGCAACAAAATATTATACTCCTTGGAAAACAAGTAAGTATTAAGATATTCGACGTTTAATAACTCAAAAACGGTATACGATAGGGGTAATATATGGGACATTTTTGAAATCAGGAACAAAGGATCATTCCAAACATTTAATAATAACAGGGTATCCCATTTAAAAATATATATAATTTTTTTGTATCCCCTGAAATCTGCACGCCACTGTACTTTTGATAGCATTGTAACAAAATTCAGTCATAACCACACAATTTTTATTTAAGGGGTGGATAATTTATAATGAATAACCTGGTACATCTCACTACGCACTAAGTTTAATCTAGTATTTGTCACAATTAAAATTAGACAAAAAAAGGTAAACTTCTTATGAAATATTCCAACTCAAATTCGTTGTTCAAGAGTGAGGCATTTTCAGTTTGTTTTTTGTTAAAAAATTACAAGTAATAAAATACCGAGATATCTGTTTATAAAATTGACTAGCGCAGTGTTGTTCACCAGTATTGAAAACTATTAACATCGACCTTCATTATTTAAATTAGTGTTTCTCATCTCCAGATATAGACAACATGAGTATTACGAAGAGAAAATATAAAAAAATTGAACCTTGTAGTTTGTTTGTTTTTAACAGTACATGTTGGAATAGCACTGGTCGACAAATTTAAACTTTTTTTTTGTTAAATAGAAAAGTGCTGATTCTTATAGTTGTGTTTGTGCTAATTTTAAATCTGTAATAAAATTGTTGCATCGGGCGTAGTTTTTAAGGTAATAAAAAAGATCTTTTATTACATTTTTCGATATATTATATGAAGTTCATATGGCCTTAAAATGCAATTTTTTACAGATTTTCTGCATTACTTTGCTTGAGTAACATCCCTCTTGGGTGTCCAGTAGTCCGCTAACATTTTCTGGTTTCAATTTCCTTGGTAGCGCTTTTCCATGATTGATATATTCTGCGGGAGGCATTCACCATGTTCGCCGTTTACAGCTCCAAGATTGTAAAGGAATAAGTCCAAATGCGATTCTATGAAATGACATATTACATCCAAACTTTCTATAATTTTGCAGGAGCTCACTAACAAGTTTTCTACAGTTATCCGACCTATGGTATCCAAGGAAGTTTTTTACCATTTATGAATCGTACAGCCGCCTAAGCTTCACCTAAATTCTCTTAAGTGCAGAATCAGTCATTAGTTCTATTATCTGAGAACCAACAAATATCCCCCCTATCACTTACTCTAGGAAACTTGTCCTGCAAGAAAAGAAAACTCTAGCAATCATGATACATCGCTTTGAGAAATTTTTTTCATCAAATCAACTTTCTCTCTTGGTATAAGTGGCACACTTTTTAAAGTTCGTCTCGTCCAGAGCCACTGCTTTGTGATGTACCGGTTTAATGCCTCTGCTGTCGTATTCAAACAGAAAGCAACAAAGTTTTGTGTATCCAAATTGTTGTCCAAGTAAAACAGCTTTGAGATCTCTATAAATATGCCAAGAATATTTTTCGTACTAGATACAAGTCAACAAGAGAATATTATCGTACGATTCCTTTATGTGAGCAGCATAAGCAAGGGATTCGATGGATAAGTATGTCCATTGTGACGCTTTCAGGTTTGAAGAATTTATCGCCATTTTTCAGGATTGTGTTGCTGTCTTAAGGTTTTTAGTAAAGAATCACATCATTGCAGTAGGCTAGGTCATCGTGTTTAGAGAAGATGTGTTTAAATCCATTCTATCTTTTATGGAAAGTACTAACTTTTGTATCTTTCTGAAAGATTCCACCTTTTCAATCTTGAAGATAATATCTCAGCTTGAAGTTTTGATAAACTGAACCAAATCATTTAATTCTACATGATTAATTAAATAGGGTTCAGTAAACATCATCTAAAAGTCAGAGTCTTATTAAGCCCGGCGTAGTAGTTTATAAAAATAAAGATCTCTTACAAACAAATAGAGGTTGACAGAGAAATTCTGACTTCATATTCAAAATTAGCACCTCTAAAACCATAAGAAATAATCAACATTGTGCATTTAACAAAATCACTGAGAAAATCAGTCAGGGGTCAGAGTTTTGTGCCACCATATAAGTGATACGAGTATGCCCTACTGGCCGAATGTTATTATTTCTTTTTTCTGACCGTAACTAGGTGATCATTAAACTTTCAGTTGAACAAATTTTGAATTTGAGACCAATAAACGCATTTTGGTCTTGGTGGGTTAGATTGACCCACCGCGGCCCTAATGACATGGAAGAGCCATAATAGAGGTGGGGGTCAAACACGCCCACCGCTAAATTTTTGTCGAGACTCGCACAATTTCCGTCGCTGCAACAGTTTCTCCCTCCATCTGATCAGTTTCGATTCATTATCCCTGTGTGTAGTGTTGTCTCAACGTACTAGTGGTATCTAAGTGTTTAAAATGTCGTACGAAAAAGAGCAAGCCCACCTACAAGCACTTTGGGATGAAATGCTATCTGATGAGTCCAGCGATTTCTCACCGGATGTATCTGAGCCTTCTCCTGCTTATGTGGATAGTGATAACCAGTCTGTAAGTGACAAAGGAAGCAGAGCTAAAAAATAAAAAGGAAGCTGCATGACGTGGGACTAACAAAGAAGCCCGAACTGAGTGAAGTTGAATAAGAGAAAACAAAATTGCCCAACAATTGTGATATAGGAAATCCATCCATAGCAGATCAGGCAGTTGCAGGACCTTCCACAAATAAAATAGATAACATTGATCAAATAATAGAAGATGTTATTGCTCAAAGTATATACAATCCTTCTTCCGATTCTGATAACGAAAATGCAGAACAACGACCAACACCGATTGTGTGGGGTCGTGTCAGTGACAATACCAGGAGGCAATTCGATTTTACAAAAGATCGTCCTGGCATAATCGCAGAATTGTTTGATTAATACGATAAGTCTCCATACAATTTTTTCAAAACGATCATGAAATTATTAAGTGATTCATCACAGAAACAAATCGATATGCTGCCCAGGAGAAGGCAAAAAGTCGTCACAAAAAGGCGAGGATTCAAAACTGGAAGGATACAGACCAAGCAGAAATGAAAAAAATTTTAGGGTGCATCCTGTGGATGGAAATTTTGAGCCTGCCTTCCATTTTCTCTTACTGGTCAAAAAATTTCCGATACCACAATAATCTTCGTTATGTTCTTCCTCGTAACCGATTTCAAATGCTTCTCAAATCTTGGCATTTCGCTGATAATACAGCACAATATAATGCAGATGACAGACTCTTCAAAATAACTCCTGTTCTGAATATTCTGTGAGAATCTTTCCAGTCAAAAGTTGTTCCCGGTGAATACCGTTGCATTGACGAAACGTTGGTGCCCTTCGAAGGCAGAGTAAAATTCAAACAGTACATAAGCAATAAAATACATAAATTTGGCATATAGCTATTTAAACTATGCCTGAAAGGTGGTGATTTATATGATCTGAAAGTATACTGTGGTCAAGAAAACGACGAAGAGCAATCTGAAACAGTGCCTACGAAAGTGGTGATGAATTTGGTTCAACAATTATTGGGAAAAGGACGCACTGTATGCACTAATAATTATGATACTTCAGTGGAACTTGCACACAAGTTGCTTGATGAAAAAAACCTATTTATTAGGTACTCTGAGGAGCAACAGAAAAAATAATACGAAAAAACGTCATTCAAGAAAAGCTGAAAAGGGAGAAGTGGTGGCACAAGGGAGTAACACAGGGATATTTGTTGAGAAATGGAGAGACAAGCGCGATGTCACGATGTTGAATACGAAATTTGTTCCTGAGATGATCAACATCCGCAAACGTTCGGGAGAAACCCAGAAACCCAAATCGGTTGTAGTGTACAACAAATACAAAAGTTGTATTGACATATCAGGTAAATTTAGTTCTTGAGATAAATTTTTTGGTTATACAATAGACAGTCATTACTTCAAAATATAATTTTATTTTACAGATCAAATGAAGTCATCACTGAGGAGAGGAGTCAAGTGGTACCGAAAACTAGCTATTGAATTGATTGCTGGGTCTGCTTTAGTAAATGCCTACCTGCTTCACCAGGAAATCATCAATAACAAAATGAGCATTACAAAATTTCGGGAGGAAGTCATAGTCGGTAAGTTATACCATCAAAAACCCAACAAAAATTCTAATCTTTCCAAATTTTTTCAGGATTGGTCAGACGACGGTCGCCACAAAGAAACGTTCCACAAGAACAAAGTCATGTTTTGATCGTAACTGAGAAAAAACAGATTTGTTCTGGATGTTACCAGAAAAACGTTACTCTACATGGCAGGAACATGGCCAAAAACAAAAACATCCAAGACCAAAACAAGATGTTAGGTTTGTTCAAAATATTTGTGTTTGGAGTGTTTTTTTCAATTACATAATGCTAATTTGAATGTTTGAATCTTATTCTTTGTTTACGTGTTTATTTCTGATTATGTTTTGGTTCTAATAAAATATAACATAAAGTAAATACATTTTTTCTCTGGCCCGCGGTGGGTCACATGAATCCACCAAATCAAAAGCCATCACTGGCAATATTTTGCTAAAACAGTTGGAAACACATTGACATGCATTTCATATTGCAGTGGTGGGTCTATGTGAAACACCGCGGCCACAGGGAAATTGGCGTCTGGTGGTTCAGGTCTGCCCACTACAACCTCAAAGGAACATTTTCTATTAAAGTTTTGGTGGGTCGCTTAGACCAGCGGCCCGCTGTGGCACTCTACGTGTTGATATGGAAAACATGTTAGTGTCGAAAATTCTTTTATAAATATCATATATTTATAAATGTAAATTTTAATAATTTAGTTTATGCATAATATTTCTACTATTTAATTTTAAAGTTTGCAGTTACTTAAAACAACATCTGAATAGATGTTAATACAAAATTATTATATTTTACGAAAAGTTGACTAAAGATGCTATCTAATTGATTAAATTTTAATAGTGATATAAAAATAAAACTTTGCAGTTACATCTCCATCCTTGGATCTAATAATAATTACCTACTCCACTAATAAAACCTAATATTATTCTGATATCTTATAGAATAATCAGTTGCGTCATGTAAAATACGTACGGAGTTGTTTTATTTGCTATTTTGAAATTAGGGTACTCATCCATGTCCGATATAATCTCCTATGTAATACTAGAGTCAGATAAAGCGAATCTGAGATTTTTTTTGCACAAAAATTACAAGGATAAACTATAATAATTGGCAATTTAATAATTTCTTGTAGTAATAAAAAATATTTGATAATGTTTCTTATGAATAAAGGTGGCGATAAATGACGTCTATTCCAGGGCTGACGCTAGGAGATGTGTCACCGCGTAAATATGTTCATGCAAATATGACCAGAGGACGGATTTACAGATCGGATTCCAGGGCTGACTTTTGCAGATAATATAATATATTGTAAACACCTACATATCAAGTGCATTTTATTTATTTTTACAATGTTAGTGCCTAACTTAGTTTTGTCAGGGAATGCACTGTATTAAATAAAAACATAATGTATAATAGATTCTTTTAAATTGCAGTTTACTAGTAATTTACATTACTGCGTGGAGGGGAGAAAACATAACACGATGTTTTCTTAAAATGTTTTCTTTTAATTGCCTCTCAAGTCACCGAAGCAACTCCCAGCAAATCCTAGGATTTTGTGTTGAGTAAAGAAGACGAGGCCCTACAGTTTATTGTGGAGACCGATCAAACAGTGTCTTCCATAACGTGGATTCACGTGGACGTAAATGCTAAAAACGCACAGTTAAAATATCACAACGTACTAAACCGACGGAAGCTACAGTAAATTCTTACCGTAATCGTGATATTACTGATTTACAATTTGATGGTAGACAATTATATTGCACTAGATGTGACAAACCAATTTCGTGGTCATGCAACACAAATATTAATAGACATATTGCCTCAGAAAATCATAAAAGGAGCGTAGGTGGCTTTACTTATAGTTATATGCAATGTAATTTTTACTTAGATTTAGCGGAATTTATGATAGGATGTAACATACCGTAGTCGAAACCTGACAATCCACTTTTGAGACAATTTTTGGAAAAATGTAATAGTGGGAAATATAGTAATGTTAACGTGCCCTTGGAGTCTACACTATGAAAAGAATATTTATCAACGGAGTGTGAAAATATTAGACAAAAAAATTTCTTCTGAGCTTAATGGGAAGTACACCTGGTTTAGCGTGAACGAAACCACCAATGATTGCGGGTTTAAGGTAGCGAATGTGTTAGCGGATGCATTGGAGGAAAATTGTTCAATGAGCGGACACTTGATCGCCTCTAAAGTTTTGGAAGCTACAAATTCTCGCACTATAGCGGAGGCAGCACATGGGCTTCGTGGGATTGCTGAAACTATTAGGGTGTGTTGATAATTTGATATCTAGTTTAAAGAAAGTTTTTCCTAAAGCAATAAGTCGTGTACGGTTATTACATGAAATTCTACCAAGTACTCCATTACCTCCACAGCCCATTATAATACGATGGGGAACTTGGCTAGAGGCAGCATCGTACCATTACTGTCATTTTGAAAATGTAAAATCCCTGATACAGCAGTTAAATCCTAATGACGCAGTTACTATTTCACTGGCGCAACAGGCATTTATGGATCCTGTTGAAGAAAATCTGAAGACCATACACGGAAGTTTTTCACGAATTTCTATAGCAATACGCGACCTTTAGTGTCAGCCAACATCAGAATTTACTACAGGCAATTAACGTTATGCTCGATCTTCGACAATATATTTTTCAATTACAGGGAGAAATAGCTGCGAGGGTACAAACAAAATTTCAAACTGTTTTAAAAAAATTACCGGATTTGTTCGATGACAGGTGTAATAGATCTTTTAAACGGGAAAGTTGTAGACTTTGCTACACCGGGTAAAAATGTGGTGATTTTGCGAAAGTTTACATACAGATATGCCCCAGTTACATCTGTCGACGTCGAGCGGTCCTTCTCGTAATATAAATGTATTTTCAACGAAAGGCGCTCAAGTTTGATTCCAAAACATTTAGAACAGATATTAATCATATACTTTCAATCTTGTAACCAGCAGTGAAAAATACTTTTGTGTGTTAGTTTAGTGTTAATTACATTCCCTTATACCTCCAATTCTCTTCGTGTGAGTGTTTATAATAAGTTGACTTTATCAACTTTGGATAATACGAAATTCGCTAAAAGAAATTTCAAGGTAAGATATCATTTCATATATGCATGCAAATCTGACACAAAACCACTTAAAGCCAACCCTGGTTTTACGTCATATTTGATTGGTAAATCCGACCTCTGAATATGACAATTATCTTACCTTATGGTAATTTTGGTGAGTTCGGTAACATCCAAAGTTAATACGAACAGGGCTGATTGTATTGGTGAATGTTGCACTAACACACACACTAGCGATCACAAGTGTAAAAGTACTAAAACATTTGCCATCTTCCAGCCGCAAGCACTGGTGGTTTCAGCAAAGCTAATCCAGACGTATTTTTCATTCAGCTCTGAATAAATTTTTTTGTTTAATACTGTCACATCTGTGATAAACATCGTTTCTTTAGTGTCGTTTCCGATGGCACCTGAACTGCTCACTAAAACGCTTTTGCAAAAATTGTCTAAATAGTGGATTATCTGTAATATTACCACTCACATATTTTTTATGACTGTCTGAGGAAATGTGTCTCTTAATGTTTGGTTGACATTGCACGAAGGCACTTGTTGTACAGATTATGCAATATAATTCTACACAGCTAAATTGCAACTCCGGGAAATTACTATCCACAAGTTTACTGTAACTTCTAAGAAAACTAAACAAGACACTTTAAAAAAGTTAATCTCCGTTGAATTTAATTCGCACTGTTTACGTATTATTCACATAGACGTTTTATAAATAATACGTATTTAGAGATATTCAACATGGGGCAGTGGGCATAAACGTCATAGCCAAGACGGATTCGCCTACATCTATCCATGCATTCGCATTGCTATTGGACACTCGACAATAACAGAATCCCGTCAATATGACGGTCAGTAAGTAATTGTTTTTTATAGCTGCAAGTCGACCAACTACCTGATAAAAACCTTTAACTTTTTGTTCTCATTTTTACAAAGAAAACAGATTTATTGTATAGTATATAAGAATATTTTATCATTTCATATTGTTTCATTAGTTGTTTACAACATAATATTAAATCTACGTATAGAATTTATTTATTATTTACCTTCCGATTTCTAGTTATGAATCATGTAATTTTTTACTATTTACATGATATCATTAAACATTACTTGCCATTTTTTTGCATTTATTTCTACTTATATTGTTATTCAAAAATTATTTAAAAAAATAGTGGTAATAATCATAGCAATAACTCCAATTAGACATGGAAGTGATTATGTATAATGGCATTGTTTCATAATTAAAGAAATAATTATTTATTATTCAACACGTATCGCAAAATCATTCTAAAGTACATTATAAAAATGTACAACAAAAAACATTTTCTTCTACATATTTATTTATTTTTTTGAGATTAGATTAATTCTTACATTAATTAAAATATAATGCAGATGTAGTATTTATAAATTTTCCTTTTTAGTAACATAAAGAAAAGTTTATGGACAATAGCAACATTTCATAGAAAACTGTTTAGAATTATTTAGCCTAATGTTTGTATTTGATTACAATACATTTCCTGATTACTATACATTTCAATGTATTCTAGACTCTTCCGTGGCACAGGTAGAGTGTGACGAAAATAAGGTAGAGGTTGGCCAAAAAAAACGCACACTTAAGAGAAATCATTGAATATGCCTCTAGAACTTCTGTGCATGTTTTGGCTTAGAAAACTGAAGTGTCAGTTGGCACATGCGATGCTGCTTTGAGGAAGGGCTATTTCCATATAGCATTCCGTCTAATAAATGAATGAAGTTGACTATCTAGGTAGAACAGCATTCTGACAGTGACTTGAACAATTTTGGTGAGCTACTTGATAACACCTTCTTATCCGCTAAAGCCTGGTTTTATTTCAGTCCTTAAAACATGAGAATTTGAAGTGCTGAAATACCAGAAAATTTGTATGTTCGAGCCTCTGCAAAAAGTAAGTGTCTGGTGTGCCATTAATAAGAAAAGAATTGTTGGTCCAATTTTTGATTCATGATACTTTACTGGAGAGATATCGTGAGGAGATTCTAATCCCCTTCATTAATCAGCTTGATGTCAATGAAGTGGCTTTTGGTTATTTCCAACAAGATGAAGCCCGAGCGCATACGGCAACAACAATAGTCGACATTTTGCAAGCCATTTTTCAAGATCGTGATGTTCCGCTGAACATACTCGATAAACAACCATTTGAGGAATTCTGGAGTAAATACAATCCCAAGGTGACGTTACCAAGTCGCACAACGTTGCGTAACTATGTACCAACTAGCGAAGTTATTGTAAATAAGATCAAATGTGCACCAAAAAATACACGGCTGTAGTTATGTTGACGAGACAACAGATTGTAAAAAAAAATCGATTGCAAATGTTATAGAACGTGTACTGGACCCTCTTAAACCAACATTTCCACTGTTACTAGCTAGCAAAAGACTAACTGAGTGTAATGGCCAAACAATTACGCGGGTGGTGCTAGAAACGTTAGAAAAATTTGACCTGTCAAAAAGTCAAGTGTTGATGTTCGTGACCGATGGTGCCGCAACAAAGCGTTTAGTAGGCCGTGCTCTTCAAGAACACGGTTGTAGGTTAGTACATGTTACGTGTAAAGTGCATGCTTTACACCTTCTGGCAGAAACTATTCGACAATGTCTTCCAGAATTAGATGCATTAATAGCTAGTACTAAAATAGCGTTTCTTAAATCTTCTAAACGTCTTCGCGCATTTCATACCAAGTGTCCTGGTAATCCCGAACCACCACAGCGGATTCTTACACGTTGGGGAATACGGTTGGAGGCAGCATTTTATTATGCTGAATATTTACAAATATAAGCTCTGATGCTACAATTCAATCCAGACGAGGCTGCAGCTATTAAGGAAAGCCAGACAAAATTCGAGGATGTTTCTATTGAAACAGCTCTAAAAACTATTCACAAGAACTATAAAGGATTATATGACGCCATACAAAACTTACAAAACAGTGCGTTGTCGTTAGCGGAGTCACTGCAAATAGTGGACGACGTAAATCGACTGCTACACTCTATAGGTGACGAAAAGAATGAGCTAGTTGGAGAAAAGTTAGCACGTCTGTTAAAACAAGACACCGGTTTTACCCGATTAAGACAAATTTGTGATGGTACTGATGGTGCATCTGAAGATCTGTTAAGAGAGTTCAAAGACTATTTTAAGTATGCTTGTATTAGGTTAGGTTAGATTATTGTGAGTGGGTCCTTGTGGACCCTCCACTGCGGCTATTAGCAGGCCTATTGTGGCTCACTCCTAATTATATTTCTATCAATAAGTTCAGTCTCGTAACGAAACTGATAACCTTATTGGGTAAGAGGACACTGCTCTACCATATTTGAGATGAGCTATATGCTCCTTGAATTGGGTGTGAATTGATTGTTCAGATTGTCCAACATACTTTTGATGCCCGACTTTTCGTTTGTTTCAGTTTTGTCTTGGATTGCCTAAAAAGTTGCTGCAGTTTATTTCCCAATGAATGAACAACTGTGATAACTATATCTTTGAAATCTTACTAACATAACTGGTCAATCGAGCATCGTATGGAATCGATACAAATTTCGGATTTTCTCTTTCATGTCGAGGAATTTCGACATGTCTTTTTAAATTTACGTTTTCTATATTTAGCAACTAAACTTACATGATATCCATTACTCACAGCTAATTCAACACCTTTTTTTCTCAAACCTCTTCTTGTTGAGGAGGAAGCTCAATAGGCGATGAACTAGAAAATTAAAACTCTCCATTTTGTGTTGATTATAGTGATGGCGGTCCTTAGGCATAAATTTTAAAGTACTGGTATATTTTCTAACTTATTTTCACTATTTTTAATTATTAGTACATCTTTAAATGACAGTTGTCCACAGTGTTAAGTTTCATATGTGAATGTGAATGTTAATGAGGGCTACCGCGCTTGATTTCCCCATGAGAGGCGCTAGTGTACAGAAAGGTCAATGTCACTGAATGTTAATGTTTACTGTGACCCTTTAACGCTAGTTTTTAGTAATTTTTATAAAAATTAACTGAAAAACATTTAACACAATGATGGCAGAAGGGGAAACTAGTAATTTACTTGCTCAGCAGGGAAATTATTGTACTTATCAGAAGTGTCTTATGTCATTAAAGGTAGGTTATATCAAGAATGAGCATGATGAAAGCAACGAATGCACATGAATATTACTTACGATTTTCTATAGTAGACTCCTTTGGCAACGCATAATCTTCAGGATTAAAATATTTCTGACAAACACACGAATGTTTCGAAGGAGTAAAGTTATCTCTATCAACCACTGTTTTAGGCAAGTTTTGTCTCTCGGAAGAATATGTCCGCCTTTTGTTTCCGAACAAAATGGAACTGCACAACACTGAGGCATAATTAACAAGTTTTCTTATTTACTGGTGCACGAAATAGTTATAATAAATCCCTATAAACTTATCCCGCGCCTAACAATATCTTTTGACAGCGACCTTCACGCCAGTGGCGCCAACTGGTGAGCCTAAAAACGTTAGCCCTCATTGATGCGAAACTGGTTAATTTAGAAACAAACTTGTCAAAATCAATGTCTTGTATTAAACACTGCAAAAATATAATTCATATATTTAAGCCAAACCCTGGAGAAACACTCGAATTGTTTATTTGCTTCTGTTTCGAATTTGTTCATGAGTGGTGACAAAGAATTACCCATTGCTGTCCCTTCATATTGTTCGAAGAAGTTATCGATGAATTGAAAACAATTTTGTTTCGTGCAAAGTTTAGTCAGTTGAATATATTCTTTTATTGCATCTTGATTGTTCGATTTCATAAGTCCGAGGTCTGTGGTATCGGAATACTTGGAAACAAAAGAACAAGCGTCAAGGAAGACCAAATTTTCACTTTCTTGCAACTGGATATTTTTCACCTTATTAATGAAATCATTGGAATTAATTACAGAGTAACTAGGTAGTTCAATAGATAAACTTTCGAACTCGTCTGTTAACGCGATTCAATTGCTGAAATAATAGGACGCATCGAATTTCCCTGGTTTATGTATACATTCTAAGTACACTTCAATATATACATGTAACCTCCTATTTAAAGCTGAAGTAATAAGATTGTTACAGGATTTAAGTAAATTTCTTACTTCAGAAATCGTTTTTGGTCATGGATTTGTAGAAGTTTTTTATAAGGGCCATTACTAATCATGTTGTCTACCCTGTAACTGTAAACAATAAATGTAGGATACTTTGAATGATGTGTGTTACAAAATCAACATCTAAAATATTGCGGTTTATTGAAAAAAATTGAGAAAGTTACCCAAAGATACATAAAAATATATTCAATGTCATCTCTAGCGTAGTGGATGTAACAGAATTGAACAGCTCAGATTGTTAATCACTTGAGGCACTAAATATTTTGCTGCTTTTAAAATAATAACAATAACGCTATTTATAGGTCAAACGCACGACAGCAGATAAGTCATAATAATATATAAAATTGCACATAATTTACAAATTGTCAAGAAATAACGCAATGTATACATGTAGATTAAAATGTCTAGATAAGTGCCTCACAAATTACGTGTATAAATCACAAATGGAAATGTTAATACCTACTACAAAAACTGCGGTCCCAGAGATACAGTTTCATATCCTGGTTAAACGATTTTACCGTCTTAATTTTCTTTCTATTTTTAGGAATATTAATACATCAGACATTGATTTGCCATATAAGCTGTATTATCATTGAAAAATCTTCAGTTGCAGTTATCAGAGGGAATAATTTTTATGAGCAATAAATTTAATATAACATTGATGCAACAAGAGCTTATTTAGGTTATCTTCTTTTCCGTAATCTAAATTACTCTATCTATGAAGAAAATTGGCAAGCGATTATTGACAAAAATCTTGAAGCTATACATTACATCGTATAATGATGGTGGACAACAAACTAAATTGTAGTTATATTGTATGCATTTTTAATTATAAATTGTACAACGTTCTACCGACAGTACAGAGCGTCCTTTCTGTCCTACCAAGTTTTCAACGTTTTAGGTATGAATACTTTGCGTCCTATCAGCAGGACAAGCGATTACGTATTTCTTTTCTACTAGCTCAAAAAACCGGAGGTCGGTAACACTTTCCGCTCAGATGATTAAAACTTCAGATGATGCCAACTTGGTTGGCGAAAAACGCGTCGAGTGCTGTGTATGGTGTTTTGGTGTTTCGTGGAAAACTACGTAAGTGTTATCTTGACATCAAAGGTTCCAACCCACTCCAGGACTATCTTATATAAACAAAGTTTAGAAAAATGACAAATATAATTGCAATATTTTTATTTCATTTAAATTTTAATTTCCGATATGAGTTACGCTTGTTTCTGTTTTATAATTATTAGAAATAGCTTTCATTTGTAAAATATTTTTTTAAATGAAATAGATGTTTTTTAATTTTTTATTTCTTTGCTTTACGCGTGAAACCTTGAATCCCATCGGTAGCCGTAAAGGGCTAATGCAAGACGCAACTTTTTTGAGTCCTTCCTGAGGCGCTTCCAGCAGAAGTCCGACAGTACACAGTATTTTACAATCTATCATTAACAAAGTGGTCAGGTTTTTCATTCACTTTTAAATGTTAGTAACTAGCATTTTAAATAGATTTATGTAGTCTAAATGTTGTTTGTAGCTTTATTTTTCCTCCGTGGGACATCAAACGACAATAAATAGACATTATGCCAAACTTGAACAGGCATTTCGTCGTTTAAGTTGCAATATCTTGTAACTTACACTTTTTGTCAAAACGAGATTTTGCGTCATTAGACATATGGATTGCCAGTATATGCATCTACAAAATCTGGTAAGCCACTGTTTTACAATAATCCAACTATTTTAGAAATAAGAAATCTCGTATCCCTGAATCATAAAAGCAATATCACATTCCTCCAATTCTATGGGTTAAGAGATATTGCCGTTTAAACAAGACATTAGGTGCGTTCCTTTTACCACCAATCTTAGATAATCTAAGTTGTTTTATGATTACAGTGCATAAAAGCAGCATAATTTCTTTTGATGTAGCCTCCGTAACCGTAAAACTACTTTGATGAGCTGAGATTGGTATGCTAAAAGGATCTATCTATTGTAACCTAACAGCAATATCACATAAGCTACGCATTTTTGCCAATTTTGCGGATTGAGAGATATTGCTGTTGGAGTAGTTCATTTTTTTGCTCTCCTGTAAAAAAATCTGTTGTATGGGTTACGAACTATTGTATCTTAAGCGACGATTTAATATAACGATTTTATTTCGACTATTATTATTAATGCTACTACCTACGTGTTGACTTTAGATTAAAGTAGCTAATATATGTTTGCAAAATGCTCTGATAATTCGACTTTATATTACACTTTCATTTTTTGTTCACTATCATTTAGATTTGTCGGAATCTCATGTCGAGTTGTGGCTAAAGCTGAAAGTTTTCCAGAACCCAAACCACATTGAATTATGTGGTCAATTTAAATATCCAATTTCCTTCTTTTAAAGATAAGAAAATGGTCAAACTTGTATCAAGAATGTGTCTCTACAAACCCCACAAGACACACAAAAATAAGTCTCAAAATACCTACCAAATTTTAGCATGATAATTTTAACCTACCTAGGAAATATATAATAACTATTATCAACTGGATGAAATTTAGGTATGGGTGTTAAAATTGGAGTTACTCTCACAAATTTTTGCGATGTGTGTTTCTGAAAGTGACTTAAATAATTTTTTTCAACTGTAGCAAATACAAAATAACGGAACTATATAATAATCTCAGTCTGCTAGAAACCCCTGGGAATTTACTATATTTGTTGTGCCCCAATAAAAATTCAATTCCTAATTATTGAATTGTTTCATTCATACACAAGAACGGTATCAAAATTTAGGTTTTGCTTTGTTAATTCTTTATTTAGTCTTTTGTAATCTATTAGTGACCCTGATGTTTACATAAAAAATGCCTTGACAGGCCCTTTGGCAAGTGCAGTATGCCCCTGTACTATTCCTTATTGGTATCATCTTATACACCTCTTTCAAAGTTAGAATTAGGATTAGTTTTATCCATTTAAATTTAAAGTGTATTTGGCTGCATGGACTATGTCTCAATGCCAAAAAATAAAATCTTTTAAAGATGTCTTTTGGTCGTCAATATAATCAGAATCATATGTCCAAAATAATACTTTTCCTTTGTTTGGCATATTTACACGGAATATTAAATTAAAAACCTCTACGATACTTTTATTGCATTACAAATTTAAATTTAAACTATCTCAGAACATAGGGCTAAAAATAAAATCATTTTTAATAAATACATGTTTATTACAATGTAAATCAAGCTGTTGTTCGAAAGTAATGAGATTGCCAGCACCATTTAATTATTGATCCGGATTTCATCGAATTTAAATACAATAATAATAGCCACATTGTGTCTAAGTTCACCCATATATAAAATTTTATTATAATATAAAATATATTACAATAATTTGTCAAAAAATTTATTCAATTTGTAATCCCAAAACTGTTATAAAAATTACAAGTATACAATGTAAATATCTATATTTTTAGAAACATCCTTATTGTGTCCATAAAAAATATAATATCACAAATATAACTACATCTAAATTTATTGATT
Source organism: Rhamnusium bicolor (assembly GCA_029963845.1). NCBI lineage: Eukaryota > Metazoa > Arthropoda > Insecta > Coleoptera > Cerambycidae > Rhamnusium > Rhamnusium bicolor. The sequence continues at coordinate 470,438 of JANEYF010000538.1, read as the reverse complement.
TATTTTAATTTTAAATTATTTTTATTGAGTATCTATTTCAAAGAAATAATTTAGTTTGAAAAACGAATCATAAAGCCTGGTTGTACAAGGTTATAAAGTTATAAAACAGGAATATCAGAAGCTAGGACAGTCGAAATCTGTGTCATAAATTTCCAAGATATTATATGGCACACAAAATCGAAGTACATGAAGTTAGTATGTTACAGCAAATTTAAATCTCTAAATCAACCATGCGAATAGCAATATCAATATGTTCTTTGTAAACACTGATAATGAAAATACCTATAAATACTGGAATAGTGTTTTTAAAATACACCAGTTTCACGAGGACTGATTTCTGAGACCAAAAATTTTCCTGTCAATGTGACTCCAGCAAAGTTAAGGAGTTAAGGAGATATTATCACTTGGAAAGGGTATATGAAAAACTTTTATTTTGCTCATAAAAAGTTTGAGGAAGACTTTTTCGATATCAAATTTTAACGAAAGTTTCTGCTCTATTTAAGCAGTTACAAATTTGAGAGACAAAAAGCGGTGGTAAATTAACAAAGTTTCATGATTGTTTTTCATAATTTTTTTGACATAAGGATTTTTACAATTTAGATTGTGAATTTGATATCCCTGAATATTTCTAACATAAAAGTTTTCATGTGTCTTGTTGTCTTGTTGCTCACATGTATCGTTGGCGCGATTAAATTTCACATGTTGTAATTGGTTTCCTTAAGCGAAACGTAAATTTGAAATGCAAACATTTTTCTACGAATTATTTATGAGTAAAATAAAACTTTTTAACATACCTCTTCTAATTGTAATATCTCTCTAACGAGGCTTGTCCGGACTCATGTTTATAACAACATTTTTTAACAGATTTGTAATTATACGTATGATAGTAATATTTAATCTTGTATTTTAATGTATTTTAAATAAAGGCATTCCTATTTCCAAAAAAGATAAAAATCTGATTGAGAATTATTGCCTAATTAACATAATCATGTTACATAAGTGTTCCAAGATGTATTCCATGATATCTTGTATAATCGTGTGTAGCCATATTATATCCATTGATCAATATGGATTTATACCAGGTTGATCAACTTGTGGCAACTTAGTATGCATTACAGAATATATTGCCAAACACTTAGTTATCGCAGGCCGCAGGAAGATGTCATTTACATAGATTTTTCAAAAGTATTTGACTGGCTTGACCATGGTCCACTAGTACAGAAATTGGCCGAGCAAGGACTTACTAATGGTTTCGTAAGTTTTTTGTTCCTAGTCAAATAAGAAAAAAAAGTATATACATTACCGTGGTTTCAAGTCTGTCAATATTACGGCTACTTCTGGCATCGCTTAGGGCTCTGTGATTGGGCCTCTGCTATTTGTTATATTTGTGAATGACATCACCATCGACTTGCACTAAAGAATCTTACTTTATGCTGACGATGTAAAGTTATTTTTTTTACATTAACACAGTTGAGGATTTATGCATACTTTAAGATGATTTTAACAAATTAAATAATTGATGTTTTGAAAATAAATTATATTTGAGCATCACTCCGAACAGTGTAGCACAACCGGCAAATGTAGCTGATTTATGGCCTGTCGACTCCCGGAATCAAATACCGGTCTCGACCCTCGAAGAGAGTGGTTGTGCGTCCTTGTTTTTTCATTCATCCTTGCAGCTCCAGCTTTGTCTAATTTATGTAGTGGTGTTGGTGTTTTTATTACCATATGTAGGTGTTGTTACATATAAACTGGAACCACTTGAATTTAGATATAATCTAAATGATAGTACTACTAATAACTAGTTTAAGGGCCTGGAAGTCAATTTCGACTCCGAACTGACATTCAATAGTTACTTAAGAGTCCATTAACGCATTTAAATCAACTTCCAAGGCCAAGCAAATCGAAATATGTTACATATTGGACAATGAATATCTAATAATAGATATATTTACACAGTTTTCGTCAATTTCCTGTAGAATGCAACACCTCCAAGTGCATTTATTTCTGATTATAAAGTTTTATTAGAACGTTTTTAACAGGAAACTTATTAACATTTTTACGCATAACTTTTACAGTTTATAGTTAAAAAGTTGTTTTAGGGCGTGAGCATGTAATTATGGCAAATATATTCTTAATAGACACAATATTAAACATCAAAATGAAAGTTTTTAATTTTTTTTTGTGTTCAAATAACCATATATTCTACATTTCAAATAGCATTTTATTTAGGGTTAATCTAAATGTGAAAGTTCTAGTGTAACTAATATGGCAGATATGATTTTTTAAAAACAACACTGTTTTAAGTGTCCTGTAAATGGCTCTTAACTAATCTTGTTGCTAGCGCCTTTAAAAGTTTAGGTTTTATAACCAGAAATTGCAAACAATTTAATAACATATGACGCTCATCCTATTATTTAATGCCTATATAATATCAAAACTAGAGTATGCAGTAATATAAAATCCTGGATACGAAGTACATATAACAGCTATTTCATCAGTTGTTCAAAGCCATTTTACCAAATTTTTGTCGTACAAAATTGATGGAATCTATCCAACATTCGAATTTCCAAATGATCAGCTCTTATCGCAATTCAATATATACTTGAGTGAAAAACAAAAATATAATATCAGTCAGTTTCGTTTTTATTCAAAGCTATAAATTATTTAATTTGCTGTCCAATACTTCTGGCTAATTTAAGTTTCCATATCCCAAGTTTGCCAGCACATCCTACTTCGTCTGTATTACACTTACCTGTTCCTAGAACAAATGTTCTTCTGTTTTCCCACTTTACGTAATGTCTCACAATTATGATTTTTTTTATTATTATCTTGATATATTTATTTGCAGTTTGAATGTAATAAAAAAAATACATTGTAGGTTACAAAGATAGTTTATTTTGAATTTAATTTATGTTAAGTTTAACTTAAATCTTTTAATTTTAGTTCTTCACATTTTTGTTGTTATACTACTTTTACTTTAAATTTCGATTGTATATTTTTTTCTATTTTTTTTGTTTTTATTTAAATAACATTGTTATTTAAGTTTATAATAAACTACATAGTAGTTATATTGTCGCCCTATAATAGGACGTTTCTTGTTTGGGCAGTTGTATTGCTAAATAATAAATGAACTAATAATAATTCTAGACATATTTTGATATGCATCATGCTTTAACTCGAGTGTTATCTGAAACACGTTTTTTAAATTTTTATTGTATTGTTTTGGCATTTCCTATAGAAAGAGTACTATAAATGTATAAAAATTATTCCCAATAAAATAAATCACAAAATCCACTAGATTAATCTCTAATCTTAGAAACTTAGTATGTATTGTTAAGTATATACAAAGTATGTAAACAAATATCAAGCTACAGTCAAGAAAATCAATCATTTATATACTTTTGCATAAATATAATTTGGTATTATCTGACATTCCGATGAAAATACAAGGATTTGTATTGGCACCATCTAAGCTTATCTTTATTAAGGAAAATTTTATTAATTATATTATTGGCAATCTATCATGAAAGGCCCAATATTATCCATTTGTGGTAGACCATAAATTAGCGTATATAGAACTAAAATAAAATAAATTAACTTTTTTATTTCCGCAAAAATATGAGTAACTTTTATAACTCTAAAGATATAATATCATGTAATTTTCTTTTTAAATGAACACATTTATCCTACATAATATATACAATTGTGTAGAATTTGAATTCCTTTACGAATTATACGGAGCAAAAAATTTTTTTTCACAATGAATTCTATTAAATTACTTGTAATATAATAAAAGGTTCAGATAATTTGGAGACGTTCATAATTTGACGATAATGAAAGAAATGCCGTCTATCGGCATTTTTTGCGACGCTACCTGTCCTTTGTTGTATTTATTGCTGATTTCCAGAATGAAATACGGAACAGTTTTTTTAATCATTTGTTTAACGTTAACCTATTGTCGCTACCTAGGCCAATCACCAACGCCAGGAGACATGCTTATCAGTGCTTGTGTAAGAATTGGCACTCCTGATAGGGAAATTTTGCCGAATCCTTGCTTTCTCGGGAGGTAGGGATTTTTACGTGACCAAATCGCAGATACAGGGAACCCACAGTTTTACATTCTTTTCGAAAGATGATAACTCGAACAAGTCCGCTCAACCACTATACAACATCCATTTGGTCCTGCCCGGTTTTGAACTCGGGCGGTTTGGGTGGAGGCCACTGTCCTTTACACCACCGAGTCGATTGAGGAACAGTTTAAAAACCCATTATATTGTTATTAAATAGAAACTTAATAAATTGAAATACATTATAGGAATAGTAAACAATTAAAAAATGATTTATAGTCTACCACCTGCCACTACATCATCAATTCAAATGATTGCTAAAATTTTGCAAACATATGTGCGTCCCCGAGGAAACAATATCAGTTAAACTTTTTATAGTTATAAGTAAAGCTGGCTGAGGTCACCTGGCCGACAGAGCCGTCATATGACTCATATGTTTACATCATATCATAATACTTGAATAAGTACAATAAATGGAAATAAATTTTAACAATAATGTTATATTTTATAAAAATTTGTATAAAACTCACCCTTTTAAGCAGATTTATGAAGTAGTTTGGTTGTCGTCATCACAAAGTGGGGAAGATCTATAGTATAATAGCATCAGGTATGTTTCTACAGCTGTCTCCGTCAGCGATGTTCGCTTTGGTGAAAAAATATGTTTGTATTTTGAAAATGACCGTTCGACATCTACGGATGTAATACAGGCATAAGTAAAACAATCTGTGAACTCACTTAACGAAGTTGTAGATGCACCATCACAAATTTGTCTTAATTTGCTAAAATCAGGATCTTCCTGTAATACACTCTCGAATTTTTCACTAACGCGATTATTTTTTGCGTCATTTATAGCCTGTAGCTGTGTATTTACGTCGTCCACTATTTGCAGCGATTCCACTAACGACAACGAACTATTTTGCAATTGTTCTATTGCGTCGTGTAGTCCTCTATAATTGTTATTAATAGTTTTTAAATCTGTTTCAAGGGAAACGTCTTGAAAGCTTGTCTGGCTTTCCCTAATAGCTGCAGCCTCGTTAGGGTTGAACTGTACTATCACAGCTTTTATTTGTTGAAAATATTCAGCATAATAAAAAGCCGCTTTCGACCACGTTCCCCAACGTGTAAGAATCGGCTCTGGTGGTTCAGGGATACCAGGACACTGTCTGTGAAATGCTCGAAGCCGTTTAGGAGATTTGAGAAATACTTTTTATGTATTTGCTATTAATGCATCTACCTCTGGAAAACATTTTCGAATCGTTTCTGCCACAAGATGTAACGCATGCACTTTACACGTCACATGTAAAAACCTACAATTGTCTCTTTGAAGAGAACAGCCTACCACGCGCATTGTCGCGGCACCATCAGTCACAAACATCACATACTTGACTTGTTGAAAGTTCAAATTTTTCGAATGTCTCCAACACCACACGCGTAATTATTTCGCCAGTACACGCAGTTAGTCTTTTACTAGCTAGTAAAAGTGGAAATGTTGATTTAAGAGGGTCCAGTACACGTACTATAATATTTAAAATAGATTTTCTTTTACAATCTGTCGTCTCGTCAATACATAACCAGAGCCGTGTATTTTTTAATCCACATTTAATCCTATTTACAATGTCTTCACGAACAGCTGGAATATATCTACGTAACGATGTGCGACTTGGTAAGTTCACCTGCGGATTGTATTTATTCCAAAACTCCCGAAATGATTGTTTATCCAGTATGTGTAGCGAAATATTACAGGCTATTAATATTAACAATAAATCAAACATAAAATGAGTTGTCAAAGGCATGCCATTTTTTTTTATTTTGATGTTGCACGATATTGATATGACGACGACAATCTGTTTTGTGCCAGCACATTAAGTCTTGATTGCAAACTTTACAAATTATTTTGCATCCGTCATAGAACAAATCGGGAAATTCATCGATAAATTTATTCACTGTGTCCGCGTACGGTCGTTTTTTACCTTTTGGCGCGTTTGACATTATGTATAATGTATAGGTACAACCTCAACCTTTCAAATAAGATTGCAGCGTAAATCACTTCTAAATCGGCACGTGTGACGCCAGCGCAAGACCGTGGCTGTACTCCAGCCACCTCGGCCAGCTTTAGTTATAAGGTAGTCCACGTGGAATTGATAAATGTATAAAGCCGTAAGTCACTAACAGGGAATGAAACATCAATCTATTTGGATGTGTCCTATTAGCGAAAGTTTAGCAGTACCACAGAAAATACTTTATATTTGTGGCACTACACTAATAAATCAATATAATGAAAGAAGTCGACCTCTCTTTTTGTAACTAATTATGACAAATACCTTATATACTAGACTATAATGAAGTCTAGTTGTAATTCATAGAGATATTATCTATGAATTATAACGGCGACTGGTGAAATTCAAAAAGGTAGATATGAAATGAACACTTTAAAAAAAATCAAGGTAGAACTTTTTTGATTTTTTTTAAATATTCGTTTTAAAAATAAATTTTCTTTAATTTTCATTGTGTAAAATTAAGGATACTTGAAAAGCCCTGATATATTTTCCTGCCATATATAGTCTAGTCAGAGACCTGAGGCCTATTAAAAATCTGAATTTTTATGTAATTTGAAACAAACTTAAACGCACAGTCTCTTTCTTTGGGTGATTTTTAGCCGCCATTTTGAAAAATGGCGGCAATATTGAAATTTCTTGTTATTATCTACATCTCGTAAATCAATAGAGACAGGGGAAACTTTTAATAACAGAAAGTGCAAGAAGTTGTTAATTCTAAAATTATTTTAGTTCTTATTACGTTTGCTGTAACTCCTACTGTTTTTAAGTTATATTGGAAAACCTGGGGCCATCTTTAAATTCGTTATTGCTTTATCTCTGAAACTAAAAGATATAGAGAAAAATGTCTTAAACAAAAAGTACTCAATATCATTTCACAATTTTAGTCTTATTCAGAATGATGTAATTGAAACGAGTTGGTATTATGCCAGTAACTTTGTAACATTGATATTAGAACCATTGTTCAACTATTCAGAATCACTGAAGTCTGTCATCGTAATAGCGTACATGATCACAACTAAATAATCGTGCTGCATTCGTGGCTGTTAAATTTGAGAAATTTGGTCTGTACATATATTTTTACAAGAAAAATGAACGTTCGCATCTACCGAGGTTATTGGTGTGAATTCTAAATCGTCCACATGACACTAGGCACTGACAAATCGCGCAAATAATTTTCACGAATTTTACACATTGTTTTATATTCCAGGTTTCTGCGTTCCTGTTGAAATATGCAAAAAAAATTTGAGAAAAATTTTGTGTTTCCCCAAGTTAAATTTTAGACAATTTGTACAATATGTGCAAAACAATTTTTTTTTCCGAGTCAGGTGGAAAGTATATCGAAAAATTTCAAATAAAAAAAAATATACTGATTTTTTATAAAGTTACACCTAAAAATAAAATTTCAAAACATTGTAACATAAGAAAAGCAATATTTATTGATGAAATTAGAAATCTCTATGTATTTCCACCTAATTCCGAAAAACAATGTTCTGCAAATAGTTTATAAATTGTTCGAAAAATGATCTGGGGAGGCAACCAATTTTTTTTAAATTTTTTTTCGCAAATATCAATCGCAATTTTGTTCTGAAAAACTTCTTCATTTAGTCTTGATAGTTATGCCATAATATATCACTTGGGTCCCACGCTCCAATACTAAGATATGCCATAACCAAATTTCACCAGCCGTCAGTGGTACATTATTATTTTGAACACTTATCCTGGATAATGCACATGTCACTATTACTTCTATAGTGTGTGCTGCGGTTTGTTGTTCTTGTTTATTGGCTATTAATATCGGGGATAAAGCTTTTTGTACGCTGAAACATCTTAGTATCATTAACGATCTTATTGCACCTGTTATTTCGTACATCTATAAAATATTGCCCAAAACATTTTATACACACTTGATAGATATGTTTCACGCAATATATGGCTACAAGGTAAAGGAAGACTACCGGTACGTATTTTGCAAAGAAACCTCTAGATTCAGCATTGTTGACTTCTTTTCAAGACTATATGCACAAAATAGGACATACAAATTATAAAAAAAATTCCGCTTTATTAACTGTATTTGCAATACTAGTAAGAGCGTTTTACGAGAGAATATTAGCGGACCATATGCTAAACACTCTTCCGTACGCAGTAGTGTTGTTAAATTGAAGAATAAGAGCCCGGTTACCTAAAATATTATATACGTGTATCCTGGTTGCCTACCTCAATATTGGTTATACTGGTTGCATATATGAAAGGTATATATATAAATAAATACACCATGTATTTTTATGTGGTGTGTTTATTTATATACTTGTAATAGGATTTTTTATATAACTGCCGGCCCTGAAAAATGGTAAATATTTCCACTACCTAATGATAATAGCAATGGAAATGTTTAGCTGTTGAGGAGAATGAAGTAAAGGAAGAAGGAGAATATGATGATGAATAGTTTCCAAATGAATGATGAACAAGAAAATTAAAGTTGCAAATTGCATTTAAATCATCTAATTTTGTTTTCTATTTTCCATTTTAACTACTGTTTTAATTATTATTGCGTTGGATAATTGTTTCATTAAAATGAGTGATTTTAACAAGCTACATTTCATGAAAGTTAAATAGCAATATCTTACAAGTGAAATCTCAAAATAGTGAATTTTGTTATTTTTTAGGATTTTTTTCTAAATATTTAGCAAAAAGTAAGCAAACATTAAAATGATAGAACTAATGATTTTCTGCACTTTGTATGTAAGAAATTTTCCTCTATCTGATTTAGTTTCCGAGATAATGATAATATTAACAAATTTAGAAATGACTATCGTTTTTCCAAAATATCTCGAATACGGTAAGATTTGCGACAAACATGACAAGAACTAAAATTACAGAAATAAGAATTTCGAGCACTCCTTGTTTAAAAAGTTTCATTGATCTCTTTACTTTCCGAGATACAGCTAATAACAGGAAATTTCAATATGGCCGCTATTTTCCAAGGTGGCGGCCAACGCCCACAAAAAAGGTACTCCCAAATTGTACACAGACCTCTACTCTCTGACCTGACTAATAGTATCAACATCTTGAAATTTTATTTAAATCGTCCTACTGTTGGTTGAGGCTCAGCAACTTTTACCATGAATAAAGTTTTTGGTATAAACTAAAACAAATACATTTTCTACATATTGCACTTCCACTTTTTGGTGCACACTGTTGCTTAATATATGAATACGTCGTACTTTTTCCTTTATTTTACCAGCATAAATGTACGAAAATGGAAAATAATTTCTAATAAAGTATTTCATGAAATGTCCCAGTTAATTTGATAAATTCCGATCAACACTCAGATGCTGCATATTATATCATTTGGGTTTGTTAACTTAATATTCCAAAGAAAATATATGTACATAATGATTATTACTTACAAACTTCATTTCTTAAATAAAGTTACGAAGGTAATCATGTTCTGGCAGCTGTTTTTTGCGATATGCAAAAAGCATTTGATTGTATGTCCCACACTGTCTTGATTGAGAAGCTCAAATATTATAATTATAATGATATGAGTACTGCATTCATGAAATCGTTTTTAACAAATCACAATTTACAACAGTTAATGGGAAAAAATCTGAAATGAAGAACACTACAAGCGGCGTACCTCAGGGATTGACCTTAGGACCTATATTGTTCCTGATTACATAAATGACGTGAATATTGAACTACCTGATGTACAATTGGATACAATAATACTTAAATATGACAGTTCAATAAAGTTCCAAGAAAAAAAATCTTGATTTACTCAATCAGCACTTGTCTAACTTACATGTGTACGCCAAAATATGATTCAATTGTAATAATTTAATACTGCATGAAAATAAAACCAAACAGATTATGTTTACACATAGATCAGTTGATAGTAATAGTGACGAAGATGTAAGATTTTTAGGAATTTACTTAGACCCAACTCTTTCCTGGGATCTTCATGTTGACAAACTGGCAGGCAAATTAGGTAAAAGCATATTTGCGATAAGATGTTTAATAAATATTATACCTAAAAATCAATTATTATTGGCCATCATTCACTTTTCATGTCCCAATGTTTCTATGCTATGCTAGCCTGGGGTCATGTCAATAGAAAATTTGGCCTTCAGAGAAAGAGTGTAAGAATTATGGTTAACTTGGGTTATAGGGATGATGTAAGAAATAAATTTAGAGAACTGAAACTACTCACACTGCCCTTACCATATATTTATCTATGTATTCTTTATGTTAAAGAAAATTTAATTATGAATTTCATAATACAATACATCAACATGAAACAAGAAAGGCAAATTAGAATAAAACATGTAGCAGAAATCCAGCCAATTATTTTTGGTCCCAACTATTTAATAAATTACCCACAGAAGTCACTACTCTACCCCCGTATACATTTAAACAAGTACTTAAGGCATATTTTTAATTGAAGAGGTTTTTTCTAGAACCCAGGACTTTGTTGAACTGTAATACTGTAATAATTTGATGTGTTTATATGTTTATGTTATTTTTACAGTATATTAATGTCTTGTTAATTGTTACAATTTTGACAATATGACTTGTGTATACCGGGTGGCCCAGGGACTAGGGAACCCCCAAATTTGTCTACAATTATTGAGATAGAAATTTGAAATTTGTAGGGATGAATCAAGACAAAAATTGTGATTTTTTGATCCACCCGCGCCAAAAAAGTCACTTCCGGTTTAACCGGGAGTGACTCCAACTTTCTTATTTTAAATAGCACCTTGTATATTTAGGTGATTTTTCTGATGAATATTTAATTTCCCTTTATAAAGCTTTTTTCAGATTTAAAATCGGTTCATAAATAACCCAGACAATTACATTTGTTTGTTTCTTTTAAGAAGGCCATAAATCTAATAAACGAAATACATTATAAATAAAATAGTTGTCAACACTCGTTGTAAGGGTGTCTACCATCATTACTATTATGTAATTGTAATTATTTCTCATATCGTTTATTTCTTTATTTACGTTTGTTTATTTTTTTTCGATATGTTTATTTTTTACATTTCGTACTACCATAACTTGCTTATTTTGAATAGCATCCTGTATGTTTTATGTGGTGTTTTTCTTCTCATCAAATTATTCTCTCCGATGATGTATGTATTTGTTATAATAATAACGTTATTAATGCACAAAATGTCGAACATAAAATATTCCTGATACTGTTTTCACTCTTTTCCATGAGTAGGCTGTGTACTCGTATACCTAGGTACGTGAAAATGTAATTTTTAAGTGATCCAATTGTTTACACTTATCAAATTATACCTATTGTAGTATAATAATAATAGTAATAACAAAAAAGCATAAATTTATTTAATAATTAAACATGTACATCTACCCTACCCGACAAAATGAACTATTCATTGCAAATAAAGAAACTAGGAAGTAGGTTTTGGAAGACCAGAGTTATAAACTAGAAAATAATGAAGAAATAGTGAGTACTATACATTGAACTAAAGTACAGAAACTTATAAAAACTGAACTAAATTAAATGTTAAATAACTAAAACCCTATAAATTTTGTTCAAAATGGCCTCCGTTTGCTTGAATACAAGCACTGGATAGGTACTCATGATCCAACTAGATGGTGCGAGATCACCGGACTTGAGTCCATTAGACTATTATTTGTGGGGATATTTAAAAAATAATGTATATTCTCAGCAGCCGACTACTAGAGAAGATCTCGAGGACAGAGTGAGAATAACATAAATCCCCAAAACTTACGAAATGTAATGAGAGAACGTTCAGAAAGAATTCGTGCTTGTATTCGAGCAAACCGAGGCCATTTTGAACAAAATTTATAAGGTTTTAGTTATTTAACATTTAATTTAGTTCAGTTTTCTGTACTTTAGTTCAATGTATAGTACTCACTATTTCTTCATTATTTTCTAGTTTATAACCCTGGTCTTCCAAAACTTACTTCCTAGTTTCTTTATTTGCAATGAATAGTTCATTTTGTCGGGTAGGGTAGATGTACATGTTTAATTATTAAATAAATTTATGCTTTTTGTTATTACTATTATTATTATACTACAATAGGTATAATTTGATAAGTGTAAACAATTGGATCACTTAAAAATTACATTTTCACGTACCTAGGTATACGAGTACACAGCCTGCTCATAGAAAAGAGTGAAAACAGTATCAGGAATATTTTATGTTCGACATTTTGTGCATTAATAACGTTATTATTATAACAAATACATACATCATCGGAGAGAATAATTTGATGAGAAGAAAAACACCACATAAAACATACAGGATGCTATTCAAAATAAGCAAGTTATGGTAGTACGAAATGTAAAAAATAAACATATCGAAAAAAAAAAAAAAAACGTAAATAAAGAAATAAACGATATGAGAAATAATTACAATTACATAATAGTAATGATGGTAGACACCCTTACAACGAGTGTTGACAATTATTTTATTTATAATGTATTTCGTTTATTAGATTCATGGCCTTCTTAAAAGAAACAAACAAATGTAATTGTCTGGGTTATTTATCAACCGATTTTAATTCTGAAAAAAAGCTTTATAAAGGGAAATTAAATATTCATCAGAAAAATCACCTAAATATACAGGGTGCTATTTAAAATAAGAAAGTTGGAGTCACTTCCGGTTAAAACGGACTTGATTTTTTTTGCGCGGGTGGATCAAAAAATTACAATTTTTGTCTTGATTCATCCCTACAAATTTCAAATTTCTATCTCAAAAATTGTAGAAAAATTTGGGGGGTTCCCTAGTCCCTGGGCCACCCGGTATATAATTTGTATGTTTGACACCAAATATCTATCTATCTATCTAAACTGAGCGTCTATTCACATGTTAAGAGAGAAATTTTACTTCAAATTTAAAAGCTCGTATTTATGGAAACTTTCGTGGTACATTTTCATACACAGGATCAATAATACAGAGTGAAAAAGAAAAACGTGCATTTTTTGTCAAATTTCATTGTAATGCAATCTCCGGTAAAGTAATTGTTAATATTGTTTATTATTTGTATTTTGAAAAAGCATGTCTTCCCTCGTGACGTTTTGGGATTTTTACAGTAACTTAACTGATTTAAGAAAAAATTGTACCAATTTTTAAAAAATTCAGACTCACTTTTCAAAAAATTTAATTTCCTTGATTTTAGTTTTCCTATATCACATTTTCTTACTTATCAGGCTCTCTGTATATTATGCAGGAAATTTATTACTAAAATAAGTGTAGTAGCATGTAACAATTTCTGTCAACAATAAAGCTGATTGAGATAACAATAATAAAAAAATTTCTCATACGGTGCGTACTTTACAGTTAATCATTAACCCTGTATACACAAATGGACAGCTAATGGTCCACTGAATTATTTCTGCATACTGGTATTTTCAAGAAAAAAATTATTTTTCTGAAACCAGTTAAGACACTGAAAAAAATCCCAAAACGTCTCGAACGAGGATATCCGAAAATTGCGTTGAATGAAATTTGACAAAAAATTCACGTTACTCATTTTCACCCTGTATTATTGTTCTTATGCATAAGAAGATATTACGAATATTTCCATGTAATAGTTCATAAATTACTCTTTCCGAATCATCTTCCGTTTCAAAAATCTATTAAGCAATTTTGAAATTACGAGGTTCTAAAATTAAAGTAAAATTTCTCCCTTAACGTTTCAATTGACGCTCAGTTTAGCAGGGTTAACGAAATTGGTGACTCACAACACGAAATCGGGGAAGTTACTTCAATATTGACAATGTTTATATAAAATCTCATTCAGAAATTACACCACAAGTAATTTATTAAAAAAAAGTTTTTAATAAAATTGTATGTAAATGTTTATAAAGCTAAAATTCAATTCTACTGTTTATAATAACTGTGAAAAACATAAATTTTAATTTAAAATAAAAGTACTCAAAAGTTATTTGTTACCCCTAGTGCTAAATTTTAAAAACGACTTTTAGTTTTCTTTTGCGTCATCCACACTCTACAGCAACGACGCACCATCGCGTTTATTGAGACGTTGTTGTAGACGTCACGACGCCGTACTTACTACTGGCGCTTTCTCAACTAGGACATAGGAGTGGCGGCGCACCTTCGCCTAGCGTGTGTGATTTTGAAAACATCCCTTTTCTTCAATTAACAGTCACCAAATTGTTGGGTAGTTTAAGGTTGCATTTTTACCAGATGTATGTAAACTTAAATTTATAAATCGCCGTTAAAATTTTTCAGTTAGTAATATCAAAAAACGAAAACATTAAGTTCATTCCAAATACCATAGATTTATTATACAGTGTGTAAGTAAAGTATGGAATAAATTCATTATTTTTTAAACCAAAAATATTTAGAAAAAATCCTCGGACACTTCGATTTTTAATTTCAATAGCGCACCTTATGATTTTTTTTCAGTTATGACGTCATCACTTTCTGTTATGACTTCTTCGATATATTTTTAAATGCAACACCCTGTATTTTTCTCCATGTTTGGATTCCGAATCAATAGCTAATTCCAAAATATATCACACTTATGGTCTAAAATTGATAAGTTGAAAGATACGGTCATATTGAACATAAGAATTTACTAATTTTTCATGTTTTGTTGGGACAAATAATAGTCACTAGAACTAACGGTTAGTTAATAATAAAAACAATTTATAGTAAATGTTCGAACTGTACTCTTTGTTGTAGCTGACAGTACCTACTCTAAACGATGAGTAAAGTGTAACCTTGTTTATAGTGTCCTAAGAAATATTGTTTATTTCTGTTCTAATTCTCTCTTTTAATTCAACAATGCTTTCCGGTTGGTTCTATAAACTAAGTTTTATAGATGGCCCCCACAGAAAATAATCTAATGGATTGAGGTACGGTGATCTTGGTGGCCATTCGATGGGTTCACGTATACCAATCCACCTGTTCAGATACCTTCGCATAATGGGGAGGCGCACCATCCTGTTGATACCACAGGCTTTCGTCAACATTGCCAGGATTAATTCTACTGGGGAATAAATTTAATAACGTTGGGATGAGATAGCCCATTAGAAATTGGAGATATATCGGTTCGTTTACAGTTCCATCGAAAAAATAGGGTCCAATGATTCTATTTCTTACAATTCCCGCCTACACATTTACCTTTTATGGATCCTGTGTGTGCTGCTCCCGCATCCATCGAGGGTTTTCACCTGCCTAGTATCTACAATTCTGACAATTCACTTCACCATTTAATTTGAAAATGCGTTCATCGGAGAAAATAATATTTTTTATCAGAAAAGGATCACCCATTATACATATTCATCATTGGATTGCCATCGCTTAGTTCTTCCACAAGCTGAATATTAAAGGGATGCCATTTTTCTAATTTTAATACTGTATGTACTGACATAGTGAGTGATAAGTGTATATCTCTGGTGGTCAGTGCTACTACCAGTCAGACATCACTGATGCCTTAGTGACTGATAGCGACCTGCACTGCAGGTACTAAGAGCTTCAATCTCTAACCCTTGTGGGCTAAACTATATACTGAATAAGATTTGCAGGAAACAACTACTCAGGGGACAAAAACTCCGACCTACGTTGAATTAAAGCTGCTAATCTTGTTTGTTAGCTAAGATCATTTCTCAATTCCTCACTAGACATAGACCAGTTTCGAACTTTTCATGTTCTCGTCAGTATGCCATAAGTAATGGAAAAGACAAATAATAATGGCAAACCAGGCTAGCCTAAAACAGACTAAGCAAAACAGACATAGTGAGTGATAAGTGTATCCCTCTGGTGGTCAGTGCTACTACCAGTCAGACATCAATGATGCATTTGTGACTGATAGCAACCTGCAAAGCAGGTACCAAGAGCTTCGACCTCTAACTCCTTATCACTCACTATGTCTGTTTTGCTTAGTCTGCTTTATGCTAGCCTGGTTTGCTATTGTTATTTGTCTTCTTCATTACTTATGGCATACTGACGAGAACATAAAAGTTCGAAACCAGTCTATGTCTAGTGAGGAATTGACAAATTATCTTAGCTACCAAATAAGATTTGCAGGTTTAATTCAATGCAGGTCGGGGCTTTGTCGCTGAGTAGTTGTATCCTGCAAATCTTATTCAGTATCACTGTATGTACTGACGTTTTAGTAACATCATAATCGTGACTAACCGGGCGAATGCTGGTATGTGGATTTTCTTCAACAGCCAGTAAAATTATTAAATATGATTTGAACGAAACAACTACTCAGCGGCAAATACCCCGACCTGCATTGGATTATACCTTCAAATCATGATAGATCAGTAGCCAATATCATTTGTCAATTCCTAACCAGACAGAGACCGGTTTCGAACTTATTAGTTCTCCTCAGTATGCCATATGTTATGGAACAGACAAATGATAGTGGCCAACCTGCTAGTCATATACTGACTAAGATAAATTGAGTAGTGGTGAGAGGTATGTGAAACTTCTCGTAAGGTCCAAATGCTACTATACGACCGACATGATAGATATCTCGGTGGCGGATAGCGACTTGCGAAGCAAGTACCGAGAGCGGCGACCTTTAGCTCAGGTGGAATAAACTACTGTTATTAAATATGAATTGAACGAAACAACTACTCAGCGGGCAAATACCCCGACCTGCATTGGATTATACCTTCGAATCATGATAGATCGGTAGCCAGCATTATTTGTCAATTCCTAACCAGACATAGCCCGCTGAGTAGTTGTTTCGTTCAAATCATATTTAATAACAGTAGTTTAGTCCACCTGGGCTAGAGGTCGCCGCTCTCGTTACTTGCTTCGCAAGTCGCTATCCGCCACAGAGACATCTATGATGTCGGTCGGATAGTAGCATTTGGGCCATATGAGAAGTTTCACATACCTCTCACCACTACTCAGCCAGTAAAATATTTAATTTTGTATTCTCTTCAACATCTGGGCGACATGTTTTGGGCAAATCTTCCACCGAGCCTATCTAAATTTTTTTTCAATTTTACCTACTGTCGATTGAGTTATTGGTCGTTCTTATATTTGTTATTAAATAAATTACATACTATTATATACTATCACCATACCCAATCATCGTAAGAATTTCAATTCTCTGTTTCACAGATACACTCAATACTCATGTTATAAATTAAGAATAAATCGACAACAATTATTGAGAAACTGGGGTAAAATATTATTAAATGATTCACTGTCAACGACGATAATGATAAAACAAAAAAAACAACCAAAAACTACCTACTTTAAAAATTAATAAAAAACGTGCTTATTTTACTTTTTTCCTTGTTTTTTTTTAATGGCCGTATCTTCCAACTTATCAATTTTAAGCCCTAAGTATGATACATGTCGACATCATAACGGAAACAGTGATGACGTCATAACCAAAAAAAATAAAGGATAAGGTTGAAATTAAATATCAACACGTCCGAGGATTTTATCTAAATATTTTTGGTTTAAGAAATAATGAATTTATTCCATACTTTACGGACACACTGTATATAATTCCAGACAATTTTAAACCTAGAAAATATGATTATATAGTTTCATAAAATGATACCGAATAAAATATTCGTATTTTATGAATTAAAAAAACGCATCAGTATTGCCTGTAATTTTATATATTAATCTATACGATATTACTAACAAAAAAATTTTAACATACCAAATAGTTGTAAGGACTGTAATCTAAAGTATACTGGGCAAACGAAACGATCAGTTAAGATTAGGTTTTAAGATCATATGGCTCATATCAAATATGGAAGAATGGATAATCTAGTATTGCCCAAGAGGCGTTTGAGAACTACCTTAAGATAGATGCCAAACATTTAAAATTAACTAGAGATAAATATATTTGAATGTGTATGAAAGCTTAGAGAAATAAAATATAAAAGTAGTATGAATAGCAACAGAGGACCTATCACAAATAGTCCATTTTACTGACGTCACGCGCCAAGTGACAAGAAAAACACAAACACCACATTTTTACTATAAGTTTAGTTCTAATCATCTCCAGATAATGCCCCAATCTTCTTCAAGACTGGCGAAAGTTCTAAAGAACTTGTGCAATCATTGGTTCTTTATAGTAGAAGACTGATAGTCTCACCGATTTAAATAAATTGTATCAGAACTCTCTGTCGCGTCCTGTATATCAGATAATATTTAATGACGCCTTACGTAACAGTAAACATTGTTATTATGTTTTACAAGTGATTTATTAGTAGTTAATAAATCATATTCATTTAAACCAGTTGACTATGGCATTATAAAACTGTATATACTGTGAGATCTTTCAATGCGCCATTTAAATATTTAAAAAAATAAATCTAGAGTAATTTCGCATCATTAGGTGTGATCTTTGAAATAATCGTTCCGATACAAATAGTTATATTAAAAGAAAAAACCAAAATGTCACACATTTTCCAATTATTTGTGGGTCGAATGTAAGCTATTGCCATACAGTGGTAGGAAAAATATATTTCTTCTTTAGGAAATACAAGATGTTACCTAACGAAAGTACCTTTTTTGCAAAAATCTATTTAATAGTTACTATTTGATAATTTCATTACAATTTATTTATATTTATATTAACATATATTTAGTATTGTTGATACTAATTCCATACTTTAATAAATTAATGGGGATCGAAAAAATTGATGAGTTGTTGATGTTATTTAGCAATTTATTGAAGACTCTAAAAATAAAAATACTGAAAACTTTTCTACGCATATAATCTGATGAGCGATCTGCTTTTTTTTTTCATTAAATCTCTATGTTTTACTATCCCCTTTGTACAAATAACTGTTCCCTCATTTTTAACACGCTTTTATTTATTATTAGCTTCACTTGTATGTTTGCTTGTTTGTTTGTTTGCTTGTTTGTTTGTAACCGACTCTTTGGACTCGATTTTGGCCCACTTTAAACGGACAGATTTAATTGAAACTTTGTACACTTATTAAGAACCGGTAACAATACAATAATTTGATAAGTTTATATCATTATCCTGATCAGGATCGCCAATCCTTTCCTCACGTATCCCTGCGTGAAAGCAAAGGCTTAATATGTCAGTAGATTCCATAGCTGTTAATTAGCCCGGTGGTCGAGTGGGTTAAGGCAGTCGACGCAAAACGACAGACTCCTCCGGCGTGAGTTCGAACCTCACGGCTGAAATAAAAATTTTTTTTTTTTCAGAAATATCTGTTGGATCGTAATATGTTATAATATCAGCATCAATAAGCAATATAAATATAGTTTAAAACAACTAAAAAACACGCTTTCATAGCACATCAAACTAAAAAGTTAAAAATAAATATAGTTTAAAAAAACTAAAAAACACGCTTTTAAAGCACATCAAACTAAAAAGTGAAAAATAATTATTAATATAAACTGAAAATAATAATGAACGAAAAATACTAGTATTATTGTGAAAAAAGCGTGGGGTGCTTTGTGCAATATTTTTCGTATATCGAGCACCCCACGCTTTTTTCACAATAATACTAGTATTTTTCGTTCATTCTTATTTTCAGTTTATATTAATTATTTTTCACTTTTTTAGTTTGATGTGCTTTAAAAGCGTGTTTTTTAGTTTTTTTAAACTATATTTATTTTACACTATACATTATTTACCAACTACGATTTTAAAGGTTTTTATGTAATTTGAAATAAAATTATATTTATCAAGATAAAATCACTAATTAAAGAAGCCGAAATTGTAATTCTGTTATAATATTATAGAATTATTAATTTATTACTTTTATCAGTAATTACCTACATCTCCTTTTTTTGTTTTACGTATGCGAAATATCTATTGTTTATCGTTCATTTAAGTATAAATCTTTTATGAAATTTGGAGTAGCAGTATTACAGATAAGATAGGGCTTTCATCATAAAGTCAATAACTTTTTGTTACGCTCACTATATTGTATTATAAATGTCTGCAATAATTTTTGCAATAAAATTAGGCAACGTTTTGGGCAATGTCTTACTACAATTTATTTTAATGATCTGTACAAGTATTGACAAAGCTAGTAAAATAGAAATATGAAAAGATGCGAAATAAAATTTATTTATCATTAATTTCGTTGAGTAAATATACCAGCTGCTTAGTAAAAGAATTAACAAAACAGAAGATTTTTTTGTTAACCATTGTTTTATTTTCTTTCGTAAAACATGGCAATAAATATTACGTTATGTTTGGCACTCTATTTATACTTTTTGAAATTTATTAGGGAAAGTTTCAGAAGCAGTTCAATAAGATAAACGTAAATAAATAATCGTATTATATACAATTGAGGAATTAGCTTGAACCGAATAATCTAATTTTCCTTATAGTTCGTTTATATTTGACCGTTTGAGTGTTTTTTTATTATTATGACTTGAAATTACTGGCATGTTTATTCTATTATAATTTATTTTCAAAAGTTTTTTAATTCTTACTACTTCTAAATCGAATCTTCAGATATTTTTAAAAGGCTGTTTTTTTTTCACGACACACAATTTAGAATAGAAGTGTTTCCATTACCGTATGAACAAAATTGATTCAATTGAAAGAACAATCTTCATGACATCGATTTATCAGAGAAGAATACGTTTTCTTCTGGAATAAGATTACGATATCTTTTTATATAGATTGTCCAATGTGCATCATAAATTATAAAACAATTTTTTAGTGATGGTTTAGAATTTTTATCATATACATATTGTAAACAAGTTTACTTCTAAAAGATGAAATAAAAATATTTCACAAACTTTAGTTGATTTAGCTTTTAAAAAAGTTGTGACATCTCGTTTATATGTGTATGCCTATAATTGTTTTTTCACAGTATCACTGTAACAGATTTCAAATAATTGTTTTTTTATTACAGCACCTGTTCCTACCTGTTTGACATTTTTCATTACTTCAACCTATTTTTTATTATAATTTTGATGTTTCGAATTAAAAACCTATTGTTTGTTTCAAACTATATGCCTCTTTACCTTCAGCAAGGTTAGGTTACTATACTGCCCAAATTTATTTTAGGTACACGAATAAAAACGTATAATACCCACCTCACAATCAGATAACTACCATTTTCCTATTACTACGTATTTGCACCATTTGGAATTCAAACTTTTTCTACATTTTTGCAAGATTTATACAACTATGAAAAAGTTTTGTTATTATATTAGTCGAAAATATTTTTCTTTATTATATGGCAAATTCGAATATTTGACATACTCTAATATATTCCAATAAATTATTTTCTATCTAAAACTCATTACTAGCATATTATCTGAAACTATAAAATGAAAAACGAAGACAATAATTATTAGTATCATTGTCATATATTCAATAACAGTGTTACAGACTAAGTTTATTTAAGCCATTAGAAAATCTACGTATTATATTATTTACACGTTTCTCTTCTAATACAGGTGTATTACAGTTAAATATTGACTGAAATTGAATCAAATAAACTTTTTTAAACCTATACTTTTAACTTGCAATATTCAGTGTCCACTGAACTGCCAACTTAGTTACAGATTTATGAATAACTGTCATATCATGTCTCTGAACAACCTTTAATGCCACTGGTAAACCGGGTTGAAAAGTATGTAAATTATAGGGATTTTAAATATATGTAAGAAATTTGCTTTTTAATGTTTCAAAAATATTTTATTAGAAACTCTACACGTGTTTCGGCTTTATTCTGTCAAAGTACAGGGAATACTGAACAGTAAAATTTGTGTCATTGCTTATATATAACCACTATCTGGTACCTACTATAGAACTATTGTAAAATATGTTTTTAAAAGTTGAATATTACTTTATTTTTTTAAAATCTAAATTATTTTATTTAAAATATGGTGGTCGGTAAAAATTTGTTGTTCATTCGTTACATTTTTCTTATTCTTAACAGTCTTACTTATTTCTAATTGTTCTAATAGATCAAGTTTCTTCCTTTCTTTCCGAATGGAGTAATTTGACATTATTTAAATTGATAAAATGACTGTTTTCTATACAATGTGTTGACATGCCCGTACTATATACATTGTTTACACATTGTATAGAAAACAGTCATTTTATAGATTTAAATAATGTCAAATTACTCCATTCGGAAAAGAAAGGAAAGAGACTTGATCTATTAGAACAATTAGAAATAAGTAAGGCTGTTAAGAATAAGAAAAAATGTAACGAATGAACAACAAATTTTTACCGGCAACCATATTTTAAATAAAATAATTTAGATTTTAAAAAAATAAAGTAATATTCAACTTTTAAAAACATATTTTACAATAGTTTTATAGTAGGTACCAGATGTGGTTATATATAAGCAATGAACACAAATTTTACTGTTCAGTATTCCCTGTACTCTTGACAAAGGCCTAAAAGCCGAAACACGTGTAGAGTTTCTAATAAAATATTTTTGAAACATTAAAAAAGCAAATTTCTTTCATATATTTAAAATATTTAATGATGTTTCACAAGGAACCAACCGCAGAATCAGTTCAGCGTATTAAAATGATAGGGATTTTAAATATTCCTTCGAAGTGTGTCCTTAAATTCAAGTTTACTAATTATTTATAAGGTTATATTTAGTCATCATTCACGACTACAGCTTTTTTCTTTTCCAAACCTCATCTCGATAAAGATTAAAATGAGCTTAATGAGCAATAATTAGGATATTACGACTCAATTAACTGATTTGTAGTTTTACAGACATATGTCGACTGTCTATGACTGGCATTCAAAGAATGGATTTCATGTGATCAAATGGAAAATTATCAGTACAACTTTTATAGTCTTTCGAAAGACAGTTCTCAAGCACAAATCGAAGGGGGGCAATGGGTACAATTGCCCACCTAGGGCAGTCAAAAGGAATCCTATTGAAAATTGTTATAATCTTATTTATATTTGAATACCTTGTAAGCGTTATCGATGCATAATTTATTTGTATTTAAGTATGAAATTACCATAAAAAGAATGTTCTCAAGATGCAAGTATATTACACAGTATTTATGGCATATTTTATTAGGTATTTTTCAATAAAAGTGCTTCTCCCTTAGGGAACTTCTGAATCCGCCCATGGCAGGTCTATAATACACGTTATGTCGAGGAATTACAATTTGTTAATGACATCACGAAATTATCACAGTGTCAATAGTAGTTAGAATTATGATTTATAATAATTAACATACTCGGACGGTGATTATCTGGGCAGGTTTAATGATATAAAATGCTATCATTATACCTTACCAAATTAATTAAATAATCACCATCAAATATGTACTTTATAATGAATCACAATTTTACTTTTGACTCGTTTGTAATACTTTTGTCATGTAATTAATATTTCTTATCAAACTTAAAGTGAAGGTACGAAATTCGTACCAGCCAATGCAGTAAGTAGAATGTTAAATTTAGATACCGGAGTTAGCTTCAAACTATTAAATATCGTAAACTATTGAGGGTTGAGTAAATTGGCATACATGTTCATCCAATGGAAGTTCTATTGACTTTTGGGGGAAGTAAATGAAAAATATGTTCCCATCCTGAAGGTTAATTAATTAATTATTGACTTTTCCAAAACATTTCAATGTTAACATTCCTGGGTTAATTAGCGAGTTTCAGCATGGTTTCATGCAGGGTCGGTCTACCACCATTAAACTTTTTTGGCTTAACGTAATACATTTCCGATTCAATCGATTCCAGTTAACAGGTTGACGCCATCAATACAGATTTTAGTGAAGCATTCACTAGATTTGAAATTCTTTTGTGAAAACTTAAACAGTTTAGCTTTTCAGATAAACTGTCTGAACTTTTTTCTTTATACTTGCGGTGCAGGCGCCAATACGTGGAATACCGTGGTTTCAAATTTGACAAATTCATAACTTCATCTGGTGTACCACAGGGTTATTTACTTTTACCGCTTCTTTTTCTTACTTTTATCAACGACATTGTACATATGATCGATGTCAATTATTTCTATATGCAGATGATTTAAAAATGTAATGTAACATTACGTTAATTCTATCGGTGATTTCCTTCAATTTTAAATGAATTTGAGTATAATTAATTACAAAAATATAACATGTCATTAAATGTGCAAAAGTGTAGCATTCTGTTTTTCGCAAAAGAAATATATTTAATCAATAATATTTCTATAAATAAAGTTACTGATTTAAAGACAGGAGATATTTTTGATCCGAGAATTTTCGTATTAATTCTGTTGTACTTTCTAATTACAAGAAACTTGATTTGGTTATCAGGTTCTCACTATTAAAATTTTGTTTCTACTGTGTAATTCACTTGTTAGAATATGCTAGTATTATTTGGAACCCTGGGTATCAAACATACAATAGTAATTTAGAAAGTATCCAACGCAATTGTTTTTAAATATGTATCCTTTAGGATTGATGGCATTTACCCAGTTATTAGAGCGTCGCACGGAAGCTAGGCATATGTTGAGTCTAATGATGGAAGGGAGATGCATTATCTTATGCTGTTATATAATATTATATTAGTATAATATAAATTGACCTACTTAATCTTAATACCCCTTCAATTTCAACTAGGCGCACAGTCAATTTTTATTTACCAACTGATCAATTTACTTAAATTTTCCCATTTATTTTGTTTATGCAACAATTATCATTCTGCTCAAGATAATTTCGACATTTTTATTTGTAGTAATAACTCAATCAAAAATGTATTTATAGATAGTAATGCAAGTGCTATTTAATGTTTTTATTATTATTTTTTTTGTTTCAAATGCTTTGTAATATTTGTCAATTTTTAATTATCAAATTATGTATATATATATATATATATATATATATATATATATATATATATATATATATATATATATATATATATATATATATATATATATATATATAAATACATATATATAATTAAATATGATTTGTAGGAAACAACTTCTCAGCGGGCAAATACCCCGACCTGCATTGGATTACACCTTCAAATCATGATAGATCGATAGCCAATACCATTTGTCAATTCCTAACCAGACATAGATCGATTTCGAACTTATTTGTTCTCTTCAGTATGCCATAGGTTATGGAACAGACAAATGATAGTGGCCAACCTGCTAGTTATATACTAACTAAGGTGAAGTGA
The DNA here is from genome assembly GCA_029963845.1 of Rhamnusium bicolor. Taxonomy (NCBI): domain Eukaryota; kingdom Metazoa; phylum Arthropoda; class Insecta; order Coleoptera; family Cerambycidae; genus Rhamnusium; species Rhamnusium bicolor. The sequence continues at coordinate 445,192 of JANEYF010000538.1, read as the reverse complement.
TTTAATAACATTAGTTTAGTCCACCTGGGCTAGGGGTCGCCGCCACAGAGATATCTATGTCTATGATGTCGGTCGGATAGTAGCATTCAGACCATATGAGAAGTTTCATACCTCTCACCACTATACATATATATATATATATATATATATATATATATATATATATATATATATATATATATATATATATATATATATATATATATATATATATATATATATATATATATTATTTGTTATTAATACTATTTTAATCAATTTTCATTATTAAAATATTTATTCTCTATTAGATTTTAAACTGTTGTTGTAGTGTATGTATGTATTAAAAAAAGCACGTTAATTTTATAATTTTTATTAGAAAGTTAATTTATATATCTTACATTTACTTACCCCCTTTTGACTATGTTGCACCCTTTTGACTATGTTGCAAAACTATTTTAATTTTGACTACCCTGGTTTTATTTATAAGTAAGTATTATATAAAAATGACCCTCTATTTTTTTAAACAATTCAATTAATTAAATTTTACATAACTCTATATTATAATTCAAACTAACGTAATCCTTATTATTTTAAATAATTTCAATCTTTCTTGTAAAGAAATTTTATCAAAAAAATTTTTTACCAATAAGTTTTTACAAGTACATAAAAAATGGAAATAATTGTCTTCTGTATTCTTGTTTTTAAGTTTTATTAACTTATTAACATTTATATTTATGTATGCAACCACCATACTCATTTTATTTAATTATTGTAGTCCTTCCTGTGTCTGATGATGTGAAGTAAATTTACTTGTTCACGAAACCGGTCACACCAATAAAGGAATTTTATGAGAATTTTTCTGTTTGTCTTATCATAATACTATTTCTTTTTTGTTTGTAATTATATATTCCTATCCTATAATTGATATGCAAATACCGGTGTATCTGAAATAAATAAAAAAGTAAACAAATATATATATTTTAATCTTACTTAAAAACGGTCACTGTTAAAAGTTATTTAGGTATTTCTGCTTGTGTTCTCTGCAGCAACATTGTAAAAAAAATACACATACACGATAAATAACATACTTAAACAGTTGGAAAGGTGATTTTTATAAGCAAGCAAGTTAGATTTGCTTATATTTGATACGAGGATCATGCTGTAAAATTCGTTTTAACACTCACTTTAGATCCGCTTTGTATATTTTGAAACAATTCATTCATAACCACCTTGTACGTTTGTTTCCTTCCTATTAGACTATTGTTAATTTTATTTCCTATAATAAGAGATCTGAGATAGACAGATAACAACTATCTTTATCATTTTATATCATTTATATTTTCGCATCTTGTAAACAAAAGATAACCTTATATTTTAAGTGTCGCTCGCTGAGAAAGTATTACAATAGTTCAGTACGTAGTAGCTGCAACCAGAAATAGTACCTAGTGTAAGTTCACCCTATACCGATTTAAGTGCGTAAAGAATTTGGATACCTTTTACCGGCAGGATGAAGGTAAGTATAGGTGTGCATAGTACACATTTTTTTTCACAATTTTTTGATGTGATCTACTTAACAAACTTAATTTTAAGCGTTAACGTTTTTAATACATAAAATTTAAAAATATTTTTATTTTACAAAACGTAGTTAAAAACGGTAAAGGTTTAGACTGTGGTTTAGAGCTTTCAATGTTTCTTGATTATTTAAAGTGTGTATTTATTCTCTGTGTAAAGAAAAATATGCGACAAATTTGAAAATATAAGTGGTATGTATTTAAGTAATTCATAATTCCTTAAATATTGAGACCTTATGATTAATACAAACTAATTTTTAATTTGTTTTTGATGTTTTAAACGAAAAAATAATAATTTACATCGTAAAATGAGTGAAAGCATGTTCAGTAGCAATAAAATTGTTATTGGAGAAAGTTGAATGGTTTGGTATTTAAAGCTGAATGATGAATTGAAAAAAATAAATTTATGGCGGGTAGGTAAGCATGTATATTTCTTTATTTGTTTATTTATATATATATTTCCATTGCGCATACACGTGAAGGTGTGGAAGCGTGCGCTTATGTGTGTGTTTCAATCAGTGTAGCGTATGAAATGTGTGTCTGGTTCGTCTACTTGTGCGTCAACACGCGTCAGCACAATGATTTATTATGAATTTACTTGATCAAACATTTTGCAAAACTAGTTACATATTGACCACATACATATTATTATACAGTGTGAACACATTTGATGGGATAAATTTTCGATATATCTCGATTTTTTTGGAAACACTTTTTTTGAAACCGCCAATTTTTGTCATAAAAAGATCATATCCCCTTTCAATCCCCTCCCCTACAGACCAACCCCCTTCTATATTTTTAAATAGTCATACCTTGCCTAAAATATATTTTAATTTTCTATAAGTACCCTGGTTTTGATTTATTTGAATTCGGTTAATCCCTTTCAGGGATCTCTTAAATTTAATAATTTATTTAAAATTGAAAATATCTAAATTCTAAAACTAAGTTTTTGATAATACCTAAGGTAGAAACGAATTTTGTCAGTTTAGTTAATTAATAAGTTGATCAATATGAATTTGGTGTCTTCATCAATAACGGAATATATGTCTCACATGTCCAAGCTCACGAAACCGTCTGTGAGTGGATTTGCTGTTATACCTAAATGAAACCTTGCCAAATAGTATCTAGTAATGATAATAGACCAAGTTCACAACATTTAAGCAAAATATCCTTTTAATGTGTTAAATATCTATGCACTTACACCTTATTAAATAGCTCAGTTTTAAATTGGGTATTTGCAATTTCAAAGGAACTAAATTTACTAGATCATATTTGATTTTAAATCTTTGAATTAAAAAAATTTAAAACCAGTGTATAGAGAATTAAAATATATTTCAAACAAGGTATAACGCAATCTAATTTCAATTCTTTTGGTGAGAGAAATCAGTTAGAGCAATTTCCATCTTTTCAGAAATGCTCGTATATTCTCATCATTAAAAAATGTCCTTTTGAATTTAATTCCTTTAAATGTTTTACAAAATGAACAAAAGTTTGGTAATCAATTTTAATCCTTAACAAAGATACCAGATAACGAAGATACAAATGACTATTATTAGTCTCTTATTAATACTTTAAACTAGTATTTCTGTTAGAAGAAATTGGCGAGAATTTTGGTAAAAAAGATCATATGGCTATTCCAAAGAGGGACCAAGTTTTCCTGGCCGATCGTTATTACAAATAATCCGGTATGACTAAGAGGAGAATACAAATGGTTAAGAAAAATGCTCGTTAGTAAAACAGTTTACTTAGACAATTTGATTTACTGATTTTACCGTACTTGAATCTTTTTCCTGAATGTAGTGGCAATTTAATTTTTTTTCTTAGTCAAATTTACACGTTATTGTTCTGATTTTTATATCCATTATCTTTGTATAATATACCAAAGTGAGCAAATGTGCATCCGAATTTTATGCATTTTGCGTGTGCAATGAAAAAAGTTGGTATGGACAACCGTTATTTATATAGCTAATAAATGCTTGTCATGTTGACTCGATGTTTCTTGAGAGTGGTGGCTTATTCTTAAAGAAACACCAATGGCTCAACTTAGCAATATTTGAGCTAAAATAAACAAGAACGATAATGGATAGATATCGGTAGTTCCATGTATAAAAATGGTTTAAAATCTGTCACTAAGGTTTTCAAGAAAGATGGATTAAAAGGCTGTAAAATCAGTCTATATAAACTGTTTCTTAAATTGTTCTAAATGTGTGTATTTTAAAAAGAATGAGTTGATATTTTCTTAAGTGAAAGTTTAAAAAAATGTGTATGTTCATAGGTTTTAAAAAATTATATTGATTTTTTTTAATCGACAGAAAAAGTTAAATGCTGCGATTATCTTTACTTGCCTTAAAAAAAAAAAACAAATCAACCGAAAGTCCTGTGATAGCCGAAATTTTACATTATTTTCAAAAATTTGCCCATGGAAGCTTTTTTAAATTCGAAAAAACAAAGTGCAGCCTTCAAAAAAAGTTGTTAAATTTAATATTCACCTACCAGTTTTCATCAGGAAATTAGACCAAACAATAAATTGTATTCTGAAAAAAGAATTATTATTTTTATTTTTTTTTTAGTTGAAAAAATAATCTTAATAGTAATATTTGAGAAATATGTCAGATACATAGTAATAGTCTAAAGCATTACGCTGTTTGGAGTTATTTTGAAAAAATCTTGAAATCATTAAAATGTTGGTGCTTTGATTTTATTTGGATGGATAATTACATTAGTTAACTACTAATTGCCATTAAACATTGTTTACATTTCTTCGAAAAATTTAGATTCACCAAAGTACAATCAACTTTACATTAATAGTGTACTATGTCATGGAAAGAGAAATGTCACAGTTTTATGCAATATAATATTACGTTATATTCACTTATTTCGCAAATACTGTTATTCGGAACACTTTACCACTATTTAAATCAGATAATAACATGGAATTTGTTATTATTTTATATAAAAATATATTTTGTGCGTTTTTATGCTGTAAATTTGCAAGCGAATCTAAAATTTGAATTAAACAAACTCTCCTTAACGATTTTTTTCAAATCTTAAGATTTAGCACCATATTCGAAACTAACAAAATTTCTGCTAAAGGGCAATTTTTGATTGACAGTTATTTTTAAGAAAAGTGAAGACAAGTGCCGCAATTGCCTCTAAGTCGAATATTAAAAAAATCCCTTTTTGGTAGACACTCTATACCGGGTGGCCACGAGTCAATGTACGCCCCCAATATTTTGGTTGTTTTTGAATTTAAAAATTTGGTTTTTGCTAGACATAAATTTGACAATAATGGGCTACTTTTAGACTAACAGGAATGAAAATATCACTTCCGGTTGAACCGGAAGTGACATCAACTTTTTTTTCTTAAACAGAATGACTACATTTTTTTGATGGTTTCTCATTAAGCATAAATTTCTAAGTGCAACAGTTTTTTCAGATTTTAAAAATTTCAAAAAATAAGTGAGATACGAACAATTTTTTAATTTTTTTCAAAATGGCCGCGTTAGATGAATGCGATGTAAGAAAATTACTAAGTAGGCTATGGAAATTATTAGTAAGGTTGTAGACTTGTCTGTAAAGAAGAAAATAGTTGTTTGATTTACTGATAGCTACCAGTATTTTTAGGTTTTTTTCCAAAAAACGGAATTTAATTTTCATTTTCATTTCCGTAGTGGTCCTTTGGAAATTTTTTTAATGGAACTGTGCTATTTTTTTATTAATCAGAAATAACGATTCATAAACTATAATTTTTTCGCCATTAATCATTTCTTAACGATATCCTTCATAATAATAAAAGTATTTACACAAATTAAACAAGAAATAATTTTAATAATACGTTACAACCATGAATAAATAGAATAACAAAACTATTTAAAACCTAAATTATAATAAACCATTATAGAAATTGTTCAAACTCTTCACCGTTTTGATTAAAACACAGAGTAGCGCGACTTATTGTTGCACGTCTAACATTCTGTAATTGTTGAGGTGTTATTTGTGCAATTTCGTGTCGAACTATTTCTTACAGATCTTGCCTTGTGGTTGGAGCAGTCATGTAGACTCTATTTTCAAATGCGCCCAAATAAAAAAATCGAGTGGGGTTAAGTCAGGCGACCTTGCAGACCATCTGACTGGACCAAGGGTCTCAATCCAACGATCTGGAAACAATTAATTTAAGTAATCCCTAACGATAATAGCATTGTGTGGTTCAGCCCCGTCTTGTTGGAAGTAAACCTCGTCAATATTGATATTGGGAATTTGATTAATCTGTGGAACTATTATATTTTGGAGAAATTATAGATATCTTGGTCCAGTTAGAGTTCCGTCAAAAATTATTGGACCTATGATATGGTCGCCCAGTACGCCTAACCAAACATTGAAGCCAAACCGCTTCTGAAACCGCCCCTGTCTCATAATGTGAAGATTTTCAATTGCCCAATATCGAGTGTTGTTTCGATTAAATAACCCAAGGTTGTAAATCTCGATTCATCAGTGAACAAAATATTTTTGATAAAATTCTCATTTCTTAATTGGCGTAACTGTAACCAATTACAAAAGGTTATTCTTCATTGATAATCATTCTCATACAAAAATTGATGCAATTGATATTTATAAGAACGATAGCCGTGTTTCTTTAAAATTTTTTCTCGCTGATTCTTTGGAAACTGGTAATTCATGTTCAATTTGTCTTACCGAAATGGTTGGGTCAACATGCACTAAAGCTAATACATTAATTTCCGTTTCTTCATCCACAATAAATCTTTCTTCAATTTCTATATCAGGTTCAATTCTAAATTAATGCTCCAACCGGGCAAAATAGTTTCTCCGAGGTTGTCTTCTCTCTGGATATCTCTCTCCATACAGAGTTTGTGCTTTAGTTGCATTACGTTGAGTCTCTCCATAAATAATCAACATGTCATCTTTTTCATCTCTTGAATATTTTTCGGCCATTTTATATTAATTTTTTTGTTTATAACAAATTTAATACACTTGCTTCAGAAAATTAGTGAGTAAGTCAAGAATAATTCAACTGTTGCAAATGTCTGTCATTTTCATGGCTATCTGCAATTTTGGATTTAAATGTAGATAGGTACCTTATTGAAATGATTTGTTGGCGCTTACCTTTTAAAAATAGTTTTATTATTACAAAGGATCGTTAAGAAATGATTAATGACGAAAAAATTATAGTTTATGAATCATTATTTCTGGTTAATAGAAAAAAATAGCACAGTTCTATTAAAAAAAAATTCCATAAGACCCCTACGGAAATGAAAATGAAAATTAAATTCCGTTAAAAAAAAAAACTAAAAATACTGGTACCTATCAGTAATTCAAACAACTATTTTCTTCTTTACAGACAAGTCTACAACCTTACTAATAATTTCCATAGCCTACTTAGTAATTTTCTACAATGCATTCATCTGACGCAGCCATTTTGAAAAATTAAAAAATTGTTCGTATCTCACTTATTTTTTGGAATTTTTAAAATCTGAAAAAAACTGTTGCACTTAGAAATTTATGCTTAATGAGAAACCGTCAATAAAATATAGTCATTTCATTGAAGAAAAAAAGTTGATGTGATATTTCCATTCCTGTTTGTCTAAAAGTAGCCCATTATTGTCTAATTTATGTGTGCCAAAAATCAAATTTTTAAATTCAAAAATAGCCAAAATATTGGAGGCGTACATTGACTCGTGGCCACCCGGTATATCATATTTACCTGTTTTATACAAAAACAACCATTTTATTCTTATTCATACCATTGACCGAATATTAAACTTAATGTTAATATGTTGTTTATTTTTATTAACTTTCTCTCCCAGTATAATTTCATCCCTACCATTCCTTCCCTGGCAAGGGTAATGCTCCTACCTCCACGTTGGTCCTTGCTGGACAATAACATTTTTGAACAACGTTCTTTTAGTAAAATTCTATATTAGTGTCTTCTAGCTAAAAACAAGGAAGTTGTATAAATTAATATCAACTATCAAAAATTAATGCGAATACGGCAAATTTTCTAAAAAGCCGTGAAATCAAGTCTAACAGCAAATTTGGAGACTATTGGACAACAAAGAGTTTTTTGTTATTTAAGGTCACTGATTCCGAATCTGCCTGTTGCCTTGCCCAAAGAACTCTAAACGGGGACCAATTTTCGCACTTTATTCAAAGAAAAAAACTCATAGCTCGAAAAATATAACATATATGGAAAAAAAAATACAGGAAAGCAAATTTATAGAGTATTAAAAAAAATTATCAAAAATTACAGTCCTCAAAAAATAGTATTTTATCAAGTTGCAATAAGGGAAATTATGAAATAATAGGCATACTTAAAAGGAAATTGTGTCAACCATAGGCGTCCTCCAAGGAACGTTAAAGTGAAAGAGTTCTCCATAGTAGACTACCCGTAGGTGACATGTTATGGAGACCCGGTACAATATTATTTAAAGATTAAATATCAGTCTGTAAAATACATTTGGTATGTCAATGGAAACAGTTGGTGGTGAATTTTAGTGAAAATGGTAAACATTTGTTGGCTTAGTTTCATAGGTACGATGAAAGCATGACAAATATGCGCTTTCTTCGCTAAATTTCACCCAACATTTTTATACAATAGTGCGGAAAAAAGCATTTTTCGCACCTTCATGCTCTAAATATATCAAGTTAATTAATTTTTAATCATGCATTTCATGTTTAATTGAATAAGTTGTTATATAAGACATAAAAAAATGATTTTTCCGATTTTCTTTATATTTCCTCGGTGTACAAAGTTTAGCAAAATTCCAAAAGCTTGATAAAAAAAAGGACGCCAGTGATTACAATATACATATTTCTTAATAATAATACGAATCCGATGCCCTTCAAAAATTGCAAAAATCTTGAGTTTTAAGAAAACAAAAAATTATACAGTAAGTTCAAAAAATATATATTTTTCCCTCTTACCCAAAAAAAAGAACTGTACCACTCATAGGCGTACTCTATGAATGGTACAGTTTTTTGTGTTAATGCAATTTTCGATATATTTTTCGATATCTGTTGTATCTTTCCGTATCTATTATATTTTTCGAGTTACGAAAATTTGTTTGACAAATGTGCGTATATTGACCGGAACTCTGAATTTTTTTCGGCTTATTTGAAAAAATTAGATGGGCGACAGGTAGAATCGGAATAAACGAAATCAAATTAACAGGAAACGGTCTGTTACCCAGATTTCACATTATTTAATGCCTTTTCCTACCGAGTCTAATGCCAGTTCTGTCGTCAGTAGTATGAGGCGTGTTACGAATAATTTTCCAAATTATTTTGTCGTAAACCAATAGGGAATGCAAAATTTACACATTAATTTCTAGTAACAAATAGTGCAAAATAGTGTTGATCTTGATCTTAAAATTTTTTCCTTCATTATAAATCAATCCATTTCTTGCACGCAAAAATAAAAACCACAAAATATTAGTAACACTATCCTTGTTACTGGCGACATAACGCACGTAAGCACTCTATAATGAGGACTAAATATTATTTCAATTGTTATTCCAGAAGAGCAGTGATTAGTTGTACAAATGCAAGCTTCTCTTATCAATCAGTATCTAACCTGTGGCTCACAAATCATTCAATTTCAAGAGCATGCAAGCCATGACCTTTATTATTTAAGAATGCGACACTATCTGGAATTATACTAGATTCGTTTTAAAATTGTTATTGACTAAACGGAGCATGTATTTGACAATGACTATTAAATTAGGGCCAGTTTTATAATCTTAGTTTAACTCGGAAATCATAGTTTAAATTAAATATGAACCAACCAGTTATATGGGTTTCTGAATTTGAACTCTGAATTATAGTTAAACTGACATATAAAACTGGCCCTTAATAATAATCTACCTATTCCTTCAACTCAAAACACTTTATTCCTATTGCTTTATTAGTGCTATTGTAATACCCAACTATCCTAGCTTGGCACTTGAGCTTAGATGCGCAATGGTCTATATCTCCCTTTTAATTTAAAGCGGTTTGTTCGTCTCTATCCCACACTAGCGATATTTTTTCTCTTTCTATGCGGCCAAGTGCCACGCTAGTATCGTGGAGTAATACGAATCCTATTTCTATATTCTAATCAGCATCACATATTTTTTGGTAATTTTCATTCTTGTTTGTTTTTCTTGACTATTTTGAAATTTTTTCATAAATCTTGTTTTATTTTTTCATCGATTTAAATCATTTCATTTATGAATGAGATTTTTATTTCCAAAATTAAAATTCGGGAATTGTTATAAGGAGAATGAAAGTTTTTAAGTATTTTTAAACCGTTTTCTACAAATATGAATAGAATGGCGACAAAATGAAAACTAGGTACCTAAAATTAGAAAAATTGGTATTACTAAATATTGTTGGAAAATAAGGGATATATAGAAAAAAGCAAACTTTTACGTGCTTACTATTTTTGTATTATGGTTCTTTTATAATTACAGGTATGTTTTAATAATAAATAAAATAAATTTACATCGTGAAAAGAAAAATGGAGTGTGTGAAAATTTTTTTTAATTCAGTTTAACTTATATCACGGATTGCAACATTTAATTAATTCCTTATCAAAACTTATGAAATTATAAATTTTTTATAGTTTGATTGCAATTTTTCTTTCATTTTTATTTTATTCAAAATACGTACTTATACTTATTTTTAATTTATTCTGGTTCTTGGCATGTATATCAGTAAATAAAGTTGACAAGTCTCGGTTTAAACTGTCAAAATTGATGATTTACTTAAATCAAGTTTTAATAAATTATAATCCTGGATTATTGTTTTGTGCCAAGAAATTTTAAGTAAACCTTAATGTGTCTTATTTAATCCAAGATTCTAAAAATCTGGTTTAAATTTTAAACCAACAGTTAATGCAACTGATTTTTTCTTTAATCCTGATTTAAATATTTAAATATGTATTAAATATTTAAATCGCCCCTAATGTTTATCTTATCGAAAATTTTAAATCGATTTGTATTACAAAAATTATCGTACTTTTTACAACTAAAACATAAATGCAAACTTATTGGTATTCGTATGAAATAGCTAAACGTAATTCAGTTTTTTATTTCAATAAAAAATAGAATGTATGCAATAAATTAATTGTTTGTTTCTTTTTATACTTTTTATGAAGTCAAATATGTAAAAAATTTCAGTTTACATCAGCTTTATTTAAGTACTTGGAAAATATATTTTACTGTAGACATGATTTATAATCTTTCATCAAGAACATATTTTTTTGTAGTAAAGAAAAATATAAAAAAGTTTAGGTCCCGTACAGCTCTTGTCTGGCCAATTTTGTTCATCACGGAATTTATCATTGTCTGGCCTTTAGAACACGTGTAACAAATTTGAGAGCTTTATCTCTAAAACTTGGGCTGTAATCGTAACACTACAGACATGCAGACAAATTTTCTTCCATAAAGTTATGTTTTTTTCATTATAATTCGTCGAGATTCGTCAAGATATGCAATAATAATTTTTAATTTTTTTCTTCTCGAAACTGTACCTTTGTTCTTCTTCTATTCATTATGTCTCTTCTGGTGGTACCACATTAAGCAAATTTAATGTGTCACCTAAAATGTTATTGAAAATCTTAATTGCCTTCCAATATTTTTTTAGTTTTTGTTCCCCCCACACCACACACACACACACGCACGCACGCACGCACGCACACACACACGAACCGTCAAACATCCATTGGAAAATAGTCAGCATGGATTCAGGAGGGTTCAAAATGTATATATCAATAAAAATTTCGAGGTCGAAAAAAATTACGATTACTATACTTCCTATATTAGGTATAAGAAAATAAAAAGAATTATTTCTTCACTTTTTTTATGTTTAATAACGTAAAAACTGATAAATATCGGTCGATTTAATTTGTTAAATAACATTTTCCAAATTAGTTGCCAAATCTGCCAGATTTACAGCATTTCATTTTCTTTCTTCATGGAACCACCTTCATATCTTGTCTGAAATTCAAATGTTTTGAAATTTTGGTGGTATAGCTGCAAGTTGGTTATTTTGATATAACCAAATTTGATTTCATTAATAGGTATGCATCTAGTTTTAGGATGAAAAATAGACTTAATTTTTCAAAAAAAATATATATTAGCAATTTTTTATATACAGTATAATACTATATTCTAATTTGGTATCCTCTGTACCACATTTGCAAATTTGAAGAAGTAACTTTAAAGTGTTCAAGATATGAAAGCCGAAAAATTTAAATTTTCACTTTAGCATTGATTGTAACTCGAAAACTATTGAAGGTAGATTTTTGAGTAAACAATTTCACCTAACTTACAAAAAAAGTTATGCATTATCTCTAATATTTGTGCCTCCATTAAAATTATTCAATTTAATCTCTAAAAACAAAGCTAGCTATGAAAACAAATAACATTGCTAGTGTCATTTTTATTATTACGAAAACAATTCATACTTGTCAACAGATTTTTAATTTTTTGGATTTAAATGATTACCTAAGCTTACAAAATAAGAACCCATTATTTGTATCTCAATAAAATGATTTAGGAAATTAAAATCTTGGGTGACGAATTTCGTTAGAAATATTATTTACTACTTTTTAAACATTATTTTTGCAACAGTCTGAAATTTACATTTTTTAATTGTTAAAAAGAAGTTTTCTATATCCGCTTACATTATCCAAATTACAAAGATTTTTGAAGTATATATTTTTTAGTTAATTCAAGACATGTTTTCTTGTTTTGGGAAGATTAGGATATATTTTATAGATCAAGCAGTGAAAGGAAATTAAATAATTTAGAGTCTATCTATTTATCTATCTATCTATCTATCTATCAATCTATCAAGAGTAGGCTGTGGCAGCGTGGCCATTCGCACAGTGCCATGTGTTAATATAATTTAGAGTCAACTTAATTCAATTCGAGATTCTTCCGATATGTTACCGTAAACTCAACAATTTGATGACAGTTTTCTGTTTATTGAAGATTCAGAACCAGTATACCTTTCACGTATTACATTAGAATTTGTCACTGAGCGTTATACAGAATATATTAGGTAAGAACAATGGCCATCAAATGAACTAGATCTAAATCCAGTCGATTATTTTATCTTGGGCGAACTTCAATGGCGTGTTTACAAGGACTGCAGAAAAGAGTACCTACACTTAGATTGTTTTAAAAAATCCAACTTTTAAGGACAGCACTTTTTAATAACAGCTGATATTTTGATTTGACTGATATTTAGAAATATTTACTACTTCTGTAATCCACATAACCTTGACCTTAATTTAAATCTAAAATCAAAAAGATCAGATAATAAACATTTACAGATGGAAATGTAGGGGTAAAATTTCCTTTTGCCAGCCATATTTTCTAATGAAATATATCACAAGCCCTAAAAATGCGTGTTATTTTATAAGATTCTCAAAAATGCATTTGTGAGCTCGTTGGTGATTCGCACGTGCAAATTGTTGTAGTCTCTTATGAGCAATGATCGCGAATAAATCGTACATTCCAGGTCCGTATCTTCGTATTGTACATGGTGAAAATAGACATTTTTGCAAACGCACAATTTTAACCCTTTCAATGCGACGCTCGATTACGTTATACAGGTCGACAGAACAGCTACAGCAATCGCTTGCGGCAATATCCGCTTCCCACAGTTACCCCCTGAACGTCGCTAGTTATTTTTCGTTTTTTTTTAAGTTAGTCAAGGATTAAGATTATATTAAACAGAATAAATAAAAACAGTTTTTATTGAGTGAAAACTTTATTTCTAATACAAAAATAAGGAAATTTTGTTACTAAAAAATATTTAGTTTAGTGAAACATTTTGAACATTTTCAATATTTTCGTCGTCAGAACTGGACCCATTGTCAGATTCGTCATTCTTGTAATTAATTTATTTGCTCAAAGTCTTCATCATTTATTCATTAAGATGTTATTTAATTCGTCCTCAGATAACCATTTCTATTTCTTAAGGTTAAACTTCTCCATTTTCAGTACAAAAACCACAATACCGTATGTACTACGTATTAGCTTTCCGGGTGACATATACGTCCACCTAAAGAAAACGATATCTTGAATGACAGCAACATTACAAACAAATATTTGCATAATTGATTGCATGTATTATACCAACAATTATAGTATATATAATCTTTGATTATACATTAGATATGATCGACTCCCGTAGTTGAACCCCAAACAATTCGTGTGGATATATCCGCCTCCCGCAAGTTCATTCTCCAGTTACCAGGAGAATCTGCTGAACGTGTGAGAAATAAATTTGAAAGAGTTTTAGAAAACAATCCCGGATTTCGTACACTGTAAACTTCCTTGTAGGTAATGAGATAGACTTTTCTCAACCCTCCTTAAAAAACTTCGTGTATTTTAAATATGCTCCTGTTGCCTCTGTAGACGTTGAAAGGACATTTTCCTCGTATAACTTGCGTCAAAAGTTAACTCCTGAACATCTAGTACAGATGCTACTAATTTACACTGGAACTCTAGAAATTACTAGTGTACAGTGTTGTGTGTTCAGTGATATATTTATTGCTCCTGTTATTTTGGATACTACAAAATCACCAATTAAAAAGTGATATATCCTTTATCATATCTTTATATCTGTATGTCAGCGCAGTGTCCTGGATCAGGCTCTTGGTTTTACGTCATGTACGACTTACAGGCGACCCGTACAAGATCAGCAGAATGGACAATTCGAGCAAATAGTGTGTCTTTCGTTTCCAATTTTATTTCATAAACCGAAGATTTCAACCATCCCCAAAGAAACCAATATTGAAGGATTGTATCGAATTATCTTAATGGCCAATAATTCTGCGGACTGCCTTGGCCAATCCAACCTTGAAGGATGTAGTTATTTAGAACATTTCTTATATAACTACTAAAATTGTGAGGTGCCCTATTGTGGTGGAAGTAAATGTTCTGTTGTGTATTCAAAAGTATACTTTTCACAATGTATGGCAAGTGATTTTATAACAACAGTAAATATCCTTCCCCTGTAAAATCCTCCAACACAAACGGATAAATCAACAGATCATACCACACCAACCACCATTCGCAAAGTAAATGAATTCGTATCGTCTACGACACTGATTTATCTAATTGTAAAATTGTAGTCACAGCATCATCATCCGGCTGAAGACTTTGGATGTATTAAATGGAAAAATAGCTCAACATAAACGCTATTTGCAAATAATTTTGACAGACAAACGTCAAAAGAACTGCTATCAATAAACAATTTAATTGCTTTGTTTGAATACATATTCAGCAAATTTTGCTGTTTCTTCTTAAATCGCCCTGTATATCCTAGTACATACCTATAATATAATAAACAAGCATTATGAAGTGATCCGATATAAAAATTTTTCTTATTTATTTGTTTCCATATTGATGTCTTTATCGTATGCCAATGTTTATACATCTAAATTTTTAAATAAATATTGAATGTAATAATTATAATGCATTTTTTAAATGTTTAACGAAAAAGGTAAATTTAGGTGAATTAACATATATCTGCAAATTATGAAAACTAAGGTTAGTATTTCCGACACCATTACGTACAGCAACTTATATTTATTTATATTAATAAATATCGGTTGCTACATAAATTAACAAATACGTAACAGGTAAATAACATCTTGTAGATGATGTCAACGAATATAAGTTTAAAATGAATTTTGAATATCGCTGCAGACGCGCCATTGAAAATAATCAATAATTTTCTATTTTTCAACCTCCGCTTTTACTTTCCTATACCTAATATAAGGAAGTATGGTAATCGTGATTATTTTGATTTATACGTTTTGAACTCTTCTGAATTCATTCTGACTATTTTCAGAATGATGTCTGTCGGTGCGTGTGTGTGTGTATGTGTGTGTATCCGCGATAACTCAAAAAATACTATTGGGAGACTTCCCAAATTTGGCAGTTAAGATTGTCAATAACATTTTAGGTGACACATTAAATTTGGTGAATGTGGTACCACCAGAAGAGACACAATTGCATTTCTGGACGAATTATAATGAAAAATCATAACTTTATGGAAAAAAATCTGTCTGCATGTCTGTAGTATCGCGATAGCAGCCACAGTTTTTGAGATAAAGCTTTTAAATTTGGTACATATGTTCTAAAGGTCAAAAACAATGATAAATTCGATGATGAGCTAAATTAGCCAGCTGAAAGGAGGTCTACGGGACCCAATCTTTTTTGTATTTGCCTTTACAAAAAAACATATTCTTGATGAAAGATTACAAATCATGTCTACTATATCAAGCCAATAAAATATATTTTCCAATAACTTAAATAAAGCTGATGTAAACTTAAATTTGTTATACATTTAACGTCATAAAATGGGGTTAGGATAAGTTTAACAGTTTGACATTTGAAATGTCTAATTTAATTACAAAAATGTCAATTTCGATAAGAAGAAATTATTAAAATATATGACATGAATTATTTATTATTGACAGTATCGATTGACGTTGACAATTAATATTTTAAAAATTTTAATGAAACATTTCAAGGTACGCTATAAAAATTTAATTGAGGTAAGTGAAGAATTAAATAGAATGACTTTTTACATTAGAATGATATATACTGGTATAAGACAGTTATGTGCTAGCCACATCAGATATTTTTCTTATTCTATATGCAAAGACAGCCATTACTAAAATGTATTCTTAATTCTAAAATCTGGTCTTGGTTTTCAAATGAAAAATGATGAAAGTTGTTTTGACCTTTCTTATTTCTGGACAAATAAGTGCATATATAGCTTCATACAAGTCCAAAATGTAGAGAATTACAGGCTACTGGTAAACTCTTATTTATGTTACTACCCCTATTCATTTCTTAGTCATCACTTTTTTTTATTTTCGTTTAAAAAAAAAAAAATTGAATGCCGTAAATACATCAGAAAGAAACCTGAAATCCAATTTGTAGCACAGGCATTCGAAGACACCATTAACATCTAATTAGGTTCTCAATTGCATAATCTTTATTTATGAAAAAGAAAATAGAAAAAGTGTGAGTATCTATCAAAGTACCAATGCTCTATTAGTCCATTGAACTAGTGCAAAAAGAGCTTTCTTCCCGCACTTTGTCAGGAGATTGACGGGGAAGAGTTGAATTAAGAGTAATAGCTCGGGGCGGTGGGAGTGGTCATGTGACTTGTTAAATTCAAATTGAAATTTCACATGGGATTTTTAATTCCACTTTTTTCTGTCCATTTTACACATGTTTCAAATTATCCTAAAAAATCCAAAAATATCCTTAAAGTGGCAAGGGGGTGAGAAATTGATGGTAAAATTTTTTTGATGTTTCAATGACGTATTTAAAGCAAATTACAGTCATAAATTGGGTTATTTTGAAAAAATTTTTTGTTAAAATATGGAGTGAATATAGGGGTGAAGGAAGGGGTAAATGGGGTAAAACGACTATAAAAAAATGCTTTAATTTGCAAAAATTGTCATTTAAGAGCCATATAAACATTTTTAGACTAAAAAAAACCTTTGCAAAACACATTTTTGCATATTACCCTTCGGGTGACCAACAAAAATACTGTTAATAGTATCTTAACTTCATAAAAAGCACGCGTCGGGAGCCGTTTTTTTCGGAATTTTCGGAAGTTGGATCTGAACGCCATAAGTGACCACAAAAAATGCTGTTAAGAGTATTTTTGGATTTTGTTTATCTTGAAACATGTATCAAATGGACAGCAAAAAGTGAAATTAATAATCCGATGTGAAATTTCAATTTGAACATAAAAAGTCGCATGACCGCTCCCACCGCCTCGAGCTATGACCCCTAGTTCAACCTCTCAACCTACTGACAAGAAGCCGACAGAAAGTAGAGACCACGAACTTTTTTGCACTAGTATCATGGGCTATATTTGATAATATACTGTAATCTTTATATCGTATACAGATAAATGTATTGCGTGCTGCATAAATTAAAATTATTATCAACTAATACGGTAATTTTAAACACACTAATGCAATAAGTGCAAATAGATCTACATACATATAAAGTGTTTAAAATGTATGTCTATTTCATTCTTACACTGAAAGGTTTACACTGAATGTCACAAAATATTATATAGCAATAATCACCGCATATTTTAATTTCGAATATTTGGAAGCTTCTGAATCGGAAAATTGGAAATCCTAAGCCACGATAATGGAATATTAATAAGTAATAACAATAACAGGTAGGTAGTTTACAAGAACGAAAAAAGGAGCGAATGAAAAGGTCCAAGTCAACTTCTGGTGCGAACGATCCAATTAATTATTTACCAGAAAGATTTCTAATCTCGTCAAGTCAACTATTATCTTTAGGGTAGAGAATCCCAGGAAACTTATTTTAATATATCGTTATCGAATTGCAGATTAGTAATTTGGCCGAAAACATACTAGTAGAGACAATGTTCCCTTGTTTGTCTCAAAAAAATTGATAAAGTGCTTCATTGACTTTTTCAATTAGTTAGATCTTCTTGACATTTTATTGAACTGACTAAATCTGTCATTGCACGTAGTGAAGAGGACTTCATAGTAGATACTAACGCAAATTCAAGTTTTCTTATATCGATGAGTCTAATTCGGTTTTCTCTTCTACAGTTCGGAAATATTATTTTTATTTTCAAATTATAGCAACGCATAAGTACACAAAATCACTATATCTACATATTATCTAAATATATTATCTGCATTACATATAACATTCGGATAATTTTCAGGCGTCTTGATCTGTGGTATCATTCTTGTATTGGCTTCCTTTTGAGACGACGTTAGTTCTGGTAGGTACTTTCAGTGGCGTGCCGTGTCTTTTAATGCAGAGGGGAACAGCATTTTTTGGAGGTGCATATCGTAATGAAAGTGTATTCAAATTAATTATGATATTAAATTTTTTATTTATTGCAAAATTTCTGTGTATCTGAACCGTTATATGTTTTATGTTGCATTTACTTCAATTTGTACTTTGTGTAGCTGCCGCAACGTAAAGGTTTCCAATTTAAAATTTTAAATAAATTTTTTCACAGCGTAGCTGCTGGACTATGTTTATTTAAATGAATGCATGGGTTATGCGGATGGAAGTAGTTTATTGTCTGTCTTTAGATTTTATTCGTTACAGAAGATGAAAACGATATATATTCTCTTTCGAATCACAAATGACCTGGAAACCTTTATGTTGTGGCAGCTGTATCAATTTTTGTTTGTTATGTAATTTATTACTAGAGTCCGGACCAAATATTAGGTTCCAGTAACGAATGTACTCGCAACAGGAGTTATCGCGTATTTTAATGCAAAATAAAGCGGTATAAATTTTAGTCAATTAATTTAACTTCTGATGTCTTATAAAACGAATCTACTCTTTTTTACACGTCAAAAACTAAATAACGCAGTCCCTCCTACAAGAAAGTAAATGAATAAACATATGAGAAGAAAAAATTTTAGGTATTTAGTACATGTATAGTTCATTATGTGTTTACAATATAGTATTAAGTCTACGTAAAAGTCGTCGCTACCTTCCAATCTCTAGATTAAAGAACAAAATAATATCAAATAATATCAATTTCAAAATGAGCAGCCGTAGAAAATAAAAGGAGGAGTTTATCTATGTCAAGTTAAGAGTGTGTTTTTACCAAGCATCCAACTTATATCTATAAATCGTAGTTTACAGATTTTAGCTAGCAACTTTAAAAATGATGTCTTGCTATTTGCAAATAATTAGGGTTAAAAAAATCTAGTGCACTTTAAGCAAATCTAGATTTCAAGAAGATTGTAGTAAGATAATAGATGTTTTCTGACAAAACTGTCCAGTAGTCAACCTGTGAACGCAGTGAGTATGTATACCTTTTAAATTGGAGAATATTGTCTTGGAACATATTGAAAATATCACGTTCACTTTCCCTTCGAAGAGTTGCTGTAGAACGATGGATAAAGGATTTACCAGAGTTAGAGTTTAATAGCACAGAACTTCGTTACAATATTTGTGAGAAAATACTGCCATGGACAGTGAAAACACAGGTTTAGCAGCATATAACAACTGAAAATCATAAAACACGTGTATAAGTATGAGTGCTACTGAAAGACAAAACCAATTTAATTTAGATTTAATTAAAATAATGGAGGCGTATATCATTTCATGAACCAAACTAGATACTCCTCATTTTAAACAGGTTCTGTAAAATTGTGTTAGAGGTAAGTACAATAACTTTACTCTGCCACACTAAGGAAAAAATTACATATCGCCGGTGTGCAACTAAATTAAAACAGACATTGTCTCCGAGTTGCAAGACAAACACATATGGGTTAGTGTAGACAGAGACAACCACGAGACATTCAAGTACTTGTATTGTTTCTATTCGGAATATTGCACTGGTCTACTGTTTGGGAAGATTAGAATAGATACGTGCGCGATGATGAGCCGTGATTTAAAAAAGCGCGCGATGCGTTTTGTTGGCTGTTATATTTTCAATTACATTTTAATGAAGAAATAAAACAAAACAGGTAAAATAAATCGTTTATTGATAGAAAATCAATAAAATAACAAGCTACAACGAATGCAGTAATTATGAAGATATTTTAAATAATCTAAACCATACAAAAATAAATGGCTAAACAAAAATTTAAACATTTTACAATTAAATAATGATTATAATACTTTCTTGAACAACAGGTACCTATGTAATACAAAGCCTATTCGCTGGGAGCGAAGTCATGGTAGGGAGAGCCAAATCGACACCAGCGTCCGCAGCGGTTGATGTAGACAATAAAGGACGCTGTTTTTAAAATTCTATCGGATAAATACACGTGAATAGTTTAAATTTATTGTATTTAATAATATTTGAATAAAATGAGTAACCGTAGTTGCTATGTTGTTGATTGCAAAAATACCAGTAGAAAAAGTGAATGCAAGTTTTATAAATTTCCAACTTCGAAATTTAAAATAATTCAAAGACAAAAGTGGATAGTTGCAGTAAGAAGGTGCAAGTGAGTAGTGCCATAACCTTACTTTCAGTAATAATAATAACAGAGAATAATATTTTAAGACAAATCGATAAATTTGGTAATTTAGTGTTCACGCTAATATTTTATTTAAATTAATAATGGAAAAATTGAATTATTTAATTTTTAATATTTATAGAAGTTGTAAAACAAAAAAAAATTTAATACTTTTTATATTTGTAATTTTTCGCGTGCGTTAGATTCTAAAATATTTATTTACAGTATTTAATTTATTTTGTAGTGTTGATGGATCACCGTGGGTTCCTAAGCCACATGATGCATTTAATCAAATAACTGGTTATTTTTTCGATGTTCTTCAACATCACGTACATGCTCTGCATCAGCTAATTTTTTTTTAACACGCTTTTATTAGCTTCACCTGTATGTTTGCTTGCTTGCTTGTTTGTTTGTTTGTAACCGACTCTTTGGACTCGATTTTGACCCACTTTAAACGGACAGATTTAATTGAAACTTTGTACACTTACGAAGAACCGGTAACAATACAATAATTTGATAAGTTTATATCATTATCCTGATCAGGATCGCCAATCCTTTCCTCACGTATCCCTACGTGAAAGCAAAGGCTTAATATGTAAGTAGATTCCGTAATTGTTAATTAGCTCGGTGGTCGAGTGGGTTAAGGCACTCGACGCGAAACGACAGACTCCTCCGGCGTGAGTTCGAACCCCACGGCTGAAATAAAAATATTTTTTTTTTCAGAAATATCTGTTGGATCGTAATATGTTATAATATCAGCATCAATAAGCAATATAAATATAGTTTAAAACAACTAAAAAACACGCTTTCATAGCACATCAAACTAAAAAGTTAAAAATAAATATAGTTTAAAAAAACTAAAAAACACGCTTTTAAAGCACGTCAAACTAAAAAGTGAAAAATAATTATTAATATAAACTAAAACAATAATGAACGAAAAATACTAGTATTATTGTGAAAAAAGCGTGGGGCGCTTTGTGCCATATTTTTCGTATATCGAGCAACCCACGCCTTTTTCACAATAATACTAGTATTTTTCGTTCATTATTGTTTTCAGTTTATATTAATAATTATTTTTCACTTTTTTAGTTTGATGTGCTTTAAAAGCGTGTTTTTTAGTTTTTTTAAACTATATTTATACCTTTCATTTCAGTCTCGGGTTGAAACTTAATTTGATGACTTATTGCTTGAAACCCAGTTTTGATGATGACGTCCATTTTTTTCTTATAAAAATAAATTAAAAATTAATATTCAAATAAATATTTCAGTATATTGTTAATAAATAAACATTTTACAATATCTTCAAGATATAGTTATCTAGTTATGTCCTTATTTTTATTCCTTGTTTTTTTATTAATTTTTGGTCACTGTTATGCTTTAAATTGACTTTACTTAACCTCTTCACAGTTTTAAATAATTTGTTTATATATTATACTTACATTTTTTTTGTTGTACTCCAGTAAATATAAATCAGCAACTGATTTTATTTGTCACTGAGGATTTTTTCACATTTTATATATTTTTTATTTTAACAATAAAAAATTTGTTATTGTTAAGTCCCATAAGTGTACTGAGTAAATAGCGTCCTTTAGTTCATACTTCTGGTGGCGCTACCGTCACGCACCGAGCGAATATGGCAAGTAGAACAAATATATAATTAAGCCTACCAATAAGGAAAAAAATATATACATTTGCTTCCCAACATATTATTTATACAATGTGGTCTGCAATTTAACAATACTTTTAACAAATATAATAGTAATAATATTTAATTGCTTAGGTAAAGTTTACATTAACAAAACATATAAACACCGATAGGTTTTTATAAATAAATATACATATCCTACATAAGAACGAAGAAGTGCTTGTTCGTAGGTACATAAATTATATACCTAATTAATAATTATTGGGTAAATATAAACTTATTAGGTAGGCACATATGTACATATTACAGTTTCAAGCAACATCATCAATACTTGAAATTATGAAAAAACATTAATAATAGCATTAAAGTTATCAAGCCATAAGAAGCTAATAAAATAAAACATATTTATTTATTTTATAGTTTGCAAACTGTTTCTGACTGCTGCTGGAACAAACCTCTTATCAACAACTATCGATGCTGGAATGTCGTCAGCTTATGTTTAGATTTTTTGCATCCTTATGTTTTCTTGATTTTTTCTTTTACACCACCAAAGAATCCCAATTTTCCACACAGCTTGCACGATCTCCCTGGTTACAATTTCATAATGGTCAGAACAGGAATACCATGAGAAGTTCACATTATCAAAGATGAATTCACTGACTATAACAGAAATCTTGGGTTTATGGCAAAAGGTTGGACCTAACAAAAAGGAAACAATTTCATTTAAATACCTTTAAAACACAAAACACAAACTTACTTTTGGTCATTGACTGGAAAACAGTGCATTTTTTCCACCTGGTCTACATTGAATCCAAAAATAAGACAATGTTTTTGTGGCATGGTTATAATAAAATTATATACTACACTAACACTAATAAAAAGTTCAAATAAAATAGTATTTAAAAGTCACAGTATTTTACAGTTCGTAATCCAATAAAATAAATAACGACACACACTACACAATATCAGCATTAAAACAAACAATATGGCGACTGGATCCAACATCAACGATGACGTTTCCTGTGCTGCCAGCGGCATCAACGAAAATCTTTCCAAATTGCAACAAAGATAGATTCATTGAGAAACTCCTATGTACAACAAAGGTAGAGGTATGTCAGTAATTATACCTAAAACCGAACACATTTTTATATGTACTTGAATGTCTCGTGGTTGTCCCTGGTGTAGATGAAACCGTCAACGCTAGTGATCGGAACGTCACATATTTAATGTACTGGTTGTACTATGAAAATAATAAAGAACATGTCTTGTTGTTTGTGACGAATGCAGCTTCGTATGAAGACTACTGGACAACGTTTAAAATACACCTATTTCAATATGGTATATGTAGCATGTCTATCATTTCTGTGCATATGTTTACACCAATATCCTGAATCTGCCCCTGATATTGACATCATGGAATATTCGCATGCAAACTCTATTTATTACTGATACAAAAGACTTAATTTAATTAGTCCTGAGGACGCTAATAAATATAGCGGTACATCGACTAAATTATACAAGCAATTCTTCTATTTTGATTGACCTATTCCCACCAAGTTATAATATTAATATAGTAGGTCACTAACCTCAAGAGATAAGATTTATTTTTTATAATTACTATTCATCAAATTTTCTTGAAGTGTATTGCGTGGAGCGCCAGATCGACAATATCGACAAACGTCCAAGTTGACATTTTTGAACCTTTGCTCAAAAACCGTTAAAGATACAGTGAAATTAATGGGCAAAAAATTTATTACAAATTTAATAAACTGTCATAATTTTTGTACAAGAAATATCAAAAAGGCGCCTACATATTTTTCAATAGCATTTTGTTTTCTTCCTCGAGAGATGTGGCAAACCAAAAAATATTACTTACAATTTTCTTTGGAAATTAATTTTTATTAGTAAGAGTAATTAAAGCATAATTATTTCCTCA
Source organism: Rhamnusium bicolor (assembly GCA_029963845.1). Lineage (NCBI taxonomy): Eukaryota > Metazoa > Arthropoda > Insecta > Coleoptera > Cerambycidae > Rhamnusium > Rhamnusium bicolor. The sequence goes on along the minus strand of JANEYF010000538.1, from coordinate 421,031 downwards.
CCCCTCAAAGTGAGGAAGTTATGTATTCGTGAAAAAAATTTTAAAATTTTTTATTGCATTCCTGGACGAATCCCGACGAATTATGACGATACACAAAATTTCAGACAGAAAAAATTGTCTGTCTGTGTGTCTGTCTGTCTGGTTCGCGATAGCAGCTACAGTTTTTAAGATAAAGTTTTAGAATTTGGTACACACATTCTAGAGGTCAAGGAAGAGATTGAGTTCATTAATGAGCAAATTCGGTCCTAATGTCTAAAAAAATATTAGTTACATTCCACCAATGTGACTTTTTGAAACGTCAAAATGTGACTTTTTTGAAACGTCAAAAATTTGACTTTTTTGAAACGTCAAAAATTACTTTTATTATAAACTCCACCACATGTCGAGTTTTACTACGGTGAGGAAGTTCTGATCCTCAAGTAATTGGCAGAAGTTTTTTTTTTTATAAATATTTTTATTTTTTTGAAATTGGGACATTTGAAAAAAAAGAAACCTCGAAGAAAAACTTAGTAAAACGCATTTTTCTAGCGCTAATTACAGATACCGCGACCGCTTACAAATCTTTTTTGGTTTTGCCCTATTACGTTACGATTTTTATCAAAAGTTATTCAACTTCGATGAGATTAGCAGATAGCGAGGTTCTTTACGGATTTCGAGCAGATAGGGGTTGATGACTTCTCAATTGTTTGTCAAGAAGAAGATTGAATACTAACTAATTACCTTTTCTTAAAATATCATGATACGAAAAATTAGAAACATTATAGGGTAGCTCTGTAAGATATGATGACTTTAATAGTGTGTTGAATATCTTAAAATAACTTTACATGACTGATTTTGTGTTTATGAAAGTTATGTTTTTATAAATATATAAGAGTAATTTAAAAATAGCAGGTGACGCTTAAACTTTTATCTGTTATTATAAGCTAATAAATCCGTTATTAATACAGTTACCATACATATTTATATGAAAAAATGTGTTCCTCATACTACAGAAACTCAATGAAGATAAGAGATATTTAACATTGTTGTCATATTAATTTCTATTTCACACTTTTTTTGAGAATTTTGAGAACTGAGCTCATGAATTAGCTGAATTTCAATCTCTGTGGCGTAAACTAATCGTTACTTGACCACATAGACGATGGCTATTAGACAAGTTCTTTGACCCCTTACAAACGCATGTTATCAAGTAGATATAGATATCAACACAAGATAGATTTATTGGGGTTTAAAATAAAACAAAGAAGGTTTAATGCCATATCCAAAAAAAAACAATTATGTAGCTACGGAAACGTGTTTCGGAGTTATTGCCCCTCATCAGCTTTCCGTAGCTAAGGAGCCAGGATGGGATAGATCAGGAACAATAACTGAAATAAGGCTGGAAAGTACAGTACACAGTACTCAGTTAGTACCTTCATGTTCCCATGTGCCACAAATGGGGTCTCGATGAGCACATTCAACACACAAAACTCTATGTGTACTGCTAGTTTCCACCTGGCACATACAAACAAAACAAGATAGATTTATTGGGGGTCAAAATAAAACAAAGAAGGTTTAGTGCCATATCCCCCCAAAAATAATAATAGTTATGCAGCTACGGACATGTGTTTCAGAGTTATTGCCCCTCATCAGCGTAGCGTAGCTGAGAAATTGGATCTAGAATGGGATAGATCAGGAACAAGAACTAAAATAAGGCTGGAAAGTACAGTACACAGTACTCATTTAGTGCCTTCATGTTCTTATGTGCCACAAATGGGGCCTCGATAAGCACAGTCAACACACAGAGCTCTATGTGTTAGTTCTTGTTCCTGATCTATCCCATCCTAGATCCAATTCCTTAGCTATGCTATGCTGATGAAAGGCAATAACTCCGAAACAAAAATTGCTATCTCTTCTACTGTAAAAATTTATTTCTATAAATTATATTTCCAGAATCAAAAATAGAAAGATTTGGCAAATAGAATCCATGTGGCTAGAAATTTATTTCAATGGCTGTTACAAAACCTGATCCGGGAGAAATGTCGAAAATAAATATGTAACTTGTAACACGTGTAACTCATACTACAATACACATACAGGCAACACCGTTTGGTATGTAATGCAGGTTGCAGTTTTACCAACATACAGACATTTATACCACTAAAAATAAACGATATCGTTATTGAGGAGAAGAGGGAGGTACCTGAGATTAAACCTAGATCAGCGGCTTTAATTTAAGCTGCACATCACAAAAGCCACGAATGAAGCCTATATGGTCCTACATAAGTTATATCCTCTAGTTAATAGATGGTCTCCCCCTAAATATCACCAATAAATTGCTCTTATATAAAACCATAATAAGACTCATATTAACGTATGGATGCGTGGTCTGGAACAGGATGTCCGATACTCAGTACGGACGCCTCCAGATGACGCAAAACAAACTTCTTCGTCTTCTCACTAACTCTAAGAGATAACAACAGACGGACAACGACAGACAAACAGCCCCTACTACTCCTCCCAACTACCTCTCCAAATCTACCTCTAATTCCAACCCCTTCGATGACCTTGTCTCTACACTCTAACACCATTTCACTAAAAATCTAGAACTGAATTTCCTTAAGAAGGTTTTTTTCGCGTTTCTCCTGCATGACTGAAGAAACTCGACATTTTGACATCTGCCACACCTTTTAATTTGTACAAGTCTTCGACAATTTTAATCTTAATACGCTATATGTTACAGGACATCGCCGTTATCCAGATAACACTGAAAGGGCGAAGTCAGTGGCATGGGCCAGACCATCGGCCAGTTATGGAATCCACGGCCACCGCAGGGAGGGACTGTCTCCGTAACGGTTCAACAATGTTATTAACATTAAGTAATAACATGTAACCTTGTCATTACGTGGCGTGTATGTATTATGTATTATTTATAATATATATGAGCATGTACCATGATATTAACCCTAGTCAAGTTAAATGTTACAAATAGGTAATAAAGCTTTTAAATTGAAAATTGGAATTGGTAGCACCGGGGTTGGCAAGTGTGGTGTGGTGTGGATGATACCGTTTTGAATATTATGTGCGTGGTGTCTACTTAAATTTAACTGCAAGTCTGTTCATGTTTTAAGCTGATGCAGACTGATGATATTGCATTAATTTGCTCAAAGTATTTGCTTATGATTACCAATAAAATTTATTCAAAAGATGGTGTTTATCCTTCTACCCACTCCTCTGGACTGCTTCACCTAAATATCATTGGCCAAAGTGATTTAATATATAAAATTTGAGAATACGAACCAATTGTCTTTCTTTGATTTATTATAATATAGCCACATGAAATATTTCTCCATATCAAATAATGTATATGGTATTTAATCACGAACTCGAACTCTCAAACGGTACTACAGTCAATTGTGAGTACCATAGTAATATATTTCAGCAGAATCATGAATTCTAAAAATATTGATTGTGTAGAGCACACATATAATAAGTGCAATTTTGGACAAAAATGAGTTAAATACACTAAATGAGTGCAAACACTTGCAAATATTGCTTAATATAATATATTTAACTCATTTTTGCAAAAAAATGCACTTAATACATGTGTGTGCTACACCTACTATATCAACCAAGTGATGAATATGTCGTACCCACTTATCGTAAATTTTGTGAAATGGACATCCACTACGTGAAATGGAGCCAGATCGTGTAAACACAATCTGGAGCACTTTTTTATCTAGTTCGTGAAACATAAAACCATCCATTTCTTGAACTGTACTGTGTTTTTATACAGCTCGCATAACATCGACGTCGTAAACAGTTATAGTTTATTTCACATATATTTGTAACATAAAAACTCTCTTATCTAGTAGACAAGAGAAGCCGCCGATCTAACACACGCTTGCTAATTAAATTAAGCGGGACCATACAGGTTTATCTTTAAATTTTAAATAAAATAAAATAAAATTAGAACTTCGGAAAAATACACGTTTATTGAAATATGCCATTTTGTCTGTGATTAATTTGCTCAATTTAGCCAATAATAATTTGAATTTGCAAATTATTATTGCCCAGCAAGGACTGCGAGGAGGTATGAGCATCCCTTGCCAGGAAGGGTGGGGTCAGGGCTGGGTTTAATAATATAAGCATAACATATAGTTAGAAGGTAATAAGAAAAAACAAATGTTTCAAAAAAATTAAATAAAAAGTATGTATTGTATTCATATATTTTGCTTGGTGGAATGTGAGGAATGATGGGATTTTAAGTATATGAAAACAATAAATTTCTTTCTTCTGTAAATGTAAAATAGTAAATAGTAATTAATAATAAAAATAAAAACAACATAATGTAAATAAATAAATAAAATCAAAAATAATTATGAATGATATACATATATTCTCTTTCTTTTTTAAGAGTAAATAGTGAAAATAAATATAAATTAGTTATATTTGTACCAAAACACAACACTGAACTCATAAACGCACTATAAATATGCACTAAACCAACATATTCACTCACTGTCACTATCACTGCTCTCTTCAAAATCTTTTTTTAACATTTATTATAAAGCGTTCTTGGCTGGGATTAATAGTTTTTCTAAGATCGTTTTCAATTTCTTTACATGTTCAATACATTTCTATCAATTATCTGGTGTCACTTTTTCCATTTCCGATTTCAGAAGATCTATAACCTTGGCATCAAATTTTGGAGATGTATTGTTTCTTCAAATGATTTATTTCAGTTGGCTCCATATTAATTCAATAGGATTGAAAATGCAAACATATGGAGGTAATCGTAGAACTGTGTCTAAGGGCTTTAGCTATCTCGTCAATAACATATTTTTTTGAAAAATTATGCATTCTTATGATCTCCGAAAGTTGCGCTTTCGTAAAATTTTCCTGAAATTATATTTTTTTAAAAATTCTTAGATATCTTTTTTCTTCGAGCTAGTATTTGGATTTTTTTCCAGCAGTTGAGAGTGGTAGGGATCTAAAACTATAACACTATTTTGTTCCACATTTGGAAGGAATCTCCTCAAAAAAATTAGAATTCATATTTCGGTGCTAGTCAACGCTTGAATCTAATTTGTGTCCACTAAGTTTAAGGCAATTAGCAACCCATCCTTTTTCAGTACCACAATGTAGGATTATTAATCACTTGGAGGCATATCTATTTTGCATCTATCTGAATCATCCGTCCAGCCTCTTTTGACAGTATCATGTGTGTCGTACCAAGTTTCATCCCTGTAATAAATTGATTGCTGTTCGTTTATAAATTTTTTTCCAAATACTCCACAATACAATTCCTCGATATTCCATTATATTCGCTCTTTTATTAAATACTTTAAATTTGAATCCTATATTTTTAAGCCATCTCCAAAGCGTGGTTTTACTAACAGATAACAGGATGTTGAGATTCAATTCCATATGTAACGATTCCTCGGTCGGTATTTCATTTTTCTTATACTTGTCATAAATTGTATCTCGTAACAGTTTCACTTGCGATGAATTGATTTGCTTTCATGTTTCTAAGTCAGTTCTTATTTTTCGTTGTGTAACTCCTTGTTTAATTATTCTATAAATGGTCCATGTTGGTATTTCTGCAAGATATGATATTTTTTTCTATAGCCCCGCTTTCTCCTTCACTTACATATTTTAAATCAACGTATATCGGTAATAGACAACAGTCTCATGGTCCATTGCCGGTGATGCTACGTTGTCAAGTTGTTTCGGTGAGTCGAAATCTACTAAAAATTTCAAGTACTATATAAATACAATGCATTTATTGTAACAAATTTATACGAAATCATCATATTCTTATAATTCTCAAAGATAATACAATAATTTAAACGTACCAGATAGAATAAGTTTCATATTTAGGTATCATCCGTTTTACTCAGGCAGCGGTTTTTGTATATCAGTAACACTGTTCAGTCCTGAGATGCATCTCAATTAAACGCAATCAAACGAGGGTCGGACGTTTTTGGGATAAAGTGGGGTAAATCAATAATACTAATAAATCAGAAGAAATGCAATTATTGATTAATGAAATTACATTTATACTGCCTATTTTAACTTTCTGTAAGAAAATTATGTTGCTCCGATCTCCTTTTATGCTAGTTGTCGGCATGCTTTGAGATTTTTTATGTTGAAAATAGATGTGAAATAAAGTATAACACCAGATGTAAACATAAAAAGTACATTTAAATATAAGAAATTTTTTTATTTTGTTACATTAGAAGAAAACAAGACAAACAAATAAGTACATGTTTGTATTACAGCAAATAATAAAGAAAGAAATCCAACTAACAAATATGCAAATAAATTAAGATATACACATTTTTTCATCTTATTTGTTAATGCAAGTAAAACTGGCAACGACTTGTACGAAGGCGTTACGCAAAGTAGACAAATGCAGATTATACAGTACACAAACTGGATGATTGCCATGCCCAGTGGATGTAATATTAAATGAGTAAATATCATGAACTGAATGAAAGAAATGTCCAGATTGTGAAAAAGCTGTCAACTCAATAATAATTACAAAAAGAACTTTAAAACGTGGTACATTCATATTCGTAGAAGGAAATAAGAAATAAAGGAAACCGCCGTTCTCTCCCAGATTTAGTCTGTATGCATACAGGTGTGCTTTGATGTTATAGTCTACTCATAGTCCACATATAGCACGTTAAAAAAAACATAAAAATAAAATAATTTGCTACATTTGTACTTGCGACTTACACTGCTTCACTAGGAGTTATTACTTATTACCGTTTAGTTTAACTCTAATAACATCTTCAGAATTATAAACAAAATTGTATTTAAACTTGAAATATTTGGCAAACTGCTACATTACTGGACTATTTCGCTAAAATGTGCATAATTTTCAAAATAACGAACGTTCAAAAGGAAAACGTCAAGTTGCCCATGCAATTGAAAACGTGAGACAAGCGGTATGAATGGAAAGGAAGGTAGTGGTTGATCAAAGAAACGCACACATAAAGATATAAGATAAATCACGAAAAATGTCGCTCAGATAACTGAATTGTCAATTACCACATGCCATACTGCTTTCAAGAAACTTGCACCTATTTCCATATCACCTTACTTATGTCCAAGAACTCAGAACTGGAGTTGACTATCTACTTAAAGCAGCATTCTGTCAGTGATCTTTGAATAATTTTGATGACCAACTCTTTGATAAAATCTTCTTCTCTGATGAAGCCTGGGTTTATCAGTTAATTCTTGGAATATGAGAACTTGAAATGCTGGAAAACCAGAAAATTTGTATATTTTGGCCCCTCCTTATCCGTAGAAAGTTAGTGTTTGGTGTACATTTATAACAGAAGAGTTATTAGGCCAATTTCTTTTCATGGAACTTTAAATGGACAGAGGTATCGTGAAGAGATTCTAATCTTCTTCATTAATCAGATTAATGCCAATGAAATGGATTTTGGTTATTTTCACCAAGATGAAGCCCAAGTATTACAGAAACGGTGAGTCGTAGGGAAAAAGTTTTTGTAATATACCCCCATTATTTTAGCAAGTTCTAGTGATAGCAGAAGTTACCAAAAAACAAACTGAAATGGGTATCAAAATTTGCATCAGAATAAATTTCCAGTGAGACAGTCGCAACTGAACCACCATGAACGAAACTAGAAATTTGAATAAAGAACGTAAGCTTTTAAACAATATTTTCATTTTACAATTTTTTAATTTTATTTCAGATAATTTGCATTCTAACTAATCATGCACTTAAATCTAAGCCAAGAAGTTTCAGAACCCACCTGATATTGACAGTTTTATATTTGTATATCTTCAGATAAGTAAGATAAGGAATACGAACTAATGTTGATATTAGTTTACCAAAAACCATGATAATAACAGCATGTACGTGTGATAAGTAACTCATGATTCTTTATTTGATAGGTAAGCTTTAATCTAGAATATTGAATGGCTGCTATAAAAAATATAATAGGGAGTGTGTATTGTGAAAATGGTCCATAAGATAACTCAAATTTGTGATACCAAATATTCAGAAATATTTCGCATTTTTCGCACAATTATTTCCTAGAATAAGAAGGTGAATTGGTGAGGCTATTTTTAAATCCATTCAAATATTTAAGAACATTACTTATTCACAAAATTATTTTAGAACAGGAGATACAACACCCACATATTCTGAAATTCAGTGACTAAAAATTAAATAGGGCATATTTAATATATTTATAAACATTCTATTTTATTTGAAAACTATCAAATCCCACAAGTCATGATATTTATTTTATTTATGTGTTTAATATATCTGCCGCTATCTAAATGTCTAAAAAGTAATATTAATATTAGAGCTGATACAAATTGACTTGTTACAATGTAAGGTTGCACTTAGCTTATTATTAACATCCTAAAAACCTGAGGATTTTTACATATTCTGGAACTTGAGGAAATCTTTGTGGTGAAACATAAAGAACATATGTCTGCTATTTAACTAACTTCTTACTTTCTAGACGACAATAGAATATTAAACATGATCATAATTTGCAGTTAACTTTATAGCTCAGAAAAGGAACAGAATCTGCTTTTGAAAATTGAAGAATAAATTTATACGTGTTGTTTATTATTGGAGAGTGGCAAAAAAAAGAAGAAAAGCAATTTTCAAATGGTCAACGTTCCATCTTTATTTAAAGATATATAGATATAAGCAAGGTATAAATAATTAACAGAAACAGTAACACTTAACGAACTAACCGAAACATGACCCAATGTTTCGGTTCCTTTTGTTCAGTTCTGTTAATTGGTCATACCTTGCTTACGTTCATATATACTAAAAATATTACTTTACAAGGAAAACCTAAAGTAAATAGTAATAAGGATGTCTTTAAATAAAGACGAAACGTTTACCATTTGAAATCTGGTTTTCTTTTTTTCGTTTACCACACCCCAACACTTTACAAAGCAAATATAAATAATGGCCACCAAACAGTTTCTAGAAATAAATTTATAAGTAATATTTATTTAAAATATACAGAATTACAAATTTCAAAGAAATTTGGCAACCTTTTTAATTAAGCTTCTAATTATTATTATTATTCATCATATTGTGTCTTTCCGAATTAATCTGACAGTTTTGCATAGTTCTCGATAATTATATTAGATGGTACTGCTCATCTCGATATTACTCATTATTACGAGCATGTTGTTGAATTTTCCAAGTTATTTTCCTACAAGAATCTGATTTGCAACATTTATCTTATTTGTCATGGACTCTCCAACATAGTCCTCCATCACTATCGATGATTTATATACATAATGTCGTTTCAAACTTAATGTATTTGTTTCTGTATATAGAGTTAGCACCACACAATATTTTCTAAAACAATGGCTGGCATATCGAGACGAATTTATTCAACCAAAGAACTTATCAATTTCTCTTTGCATTTTGCCGAAAATATTCAAGTCAATAACTTGGACAGTGTCAAAAATTACAACAATCTACAATTCAAAATTGAGTATTAATCAAAGAAATGCGACAAATATTATAGTATAACTAATACAATTTTTCCATAGTATATATCTCCGATAAAGTATGCTCCAAAATTCGTCTATTTCTGATAGTTCTGATACAGATTTATAACGTTGTACTGTCGATATTCTTTCACTATTCATTTAGTATACCTAATGACCTGTGATTAAACACTTCGGTTTTTATAACCATGAATATTCTTTTCAAAAAATAAACACAAAATAAACTTATGTTTGATTTTCACAATTTAATTAACTTATGACAATTGTTTCGCCACACAGTGGCTTCATCAGATGGTGAGTACAAGACTAAATTCTTTATTACAAAGTGAGGGTATATATATCAACTAACTAATCTAGGGTAATAAAATGGAACGGTAATTATTTTATTACCGTTCCAAATGGAACGGTAATTATTTTAAGTGAGGGTATATATATCAACTAACTAATCTAGGGTAATAAAATGGAACGGTAATTATTTTATTACCGTTCCATTTTATTACCCTAGATTAGTTAGTTGATATATATATATATATATACCCTCAATTTGTAATAAATAATTTAGTCTTGTACTCACCATCTGATGAAGCCACTGTGTGGCGAAACAATTGTCATAAGTTAATTAAATTGTGAAAATCAAACATAAATTTATTTTGTGGTTATTTGTAAAATGGATTTCCATCAAGTAAAGGTCGAATCAATCAACTATTTTCAAAAAAATCATTGGCGTAACATTTTTCTCTTCAAAAAAAGGATCAACTTGCCCTACGTACACACCACTGATGACCGAAATGTGCTAAACACATTGTTGTTTTATAAGGATTTGTTTGGAAGGGCGACATAGCAAATTTAAAACAAATGCCTCTTCCTGTTTTTGCGATAAACTATATAAACTCAACAATAAATCAAATGTCAACTCCCTCCGAAACTGTTGGTTTTTGGAATCATGTTTATATAGCAACCTAGCATTGTGTTCTATTGATTTCCTCCGGGGAAAATTTTAATTTTGACTCACCCTGTATATACAGCTATATGGTAACTTCAATATTCCGATAATCGATTATTTTCGAATGTAAAATACGCTGCTAAACATATATCAAGAAATATTTTCTAGGTGACTGCGATATCAAAACAAACGTGTTAGTTTGACAGTGTGAATATTATAACTGTTAACTTCAACAATTTAAAAGAATGATCTAAGTTTTTTGAGTAAATTGTTCTTTATCGGTGTTTAAATATGGTTGAAATGGTCGAAAGCAAACATTTACTTACACGTATCTTGTATGTACTTATTGTAAAGTTGTAGTTAAATAATACATACAGATGGTTAAATTTAATATAACTGATGATTTATAAATTATTATTTTTGTTAAGCGCGTTAATTGTCATCACCAATTATTATATTTAGTTGTTTATTTGTCATATGTTTATTTGAATTTATCAATGTTTAATATTCTGTTAAATTGTTTTCATTGTTACTTATCTGATTATTTGTTTATTAAATTTCTTGTTAACGTTTTTAAAATTAATAAATGTAAAATGTTTGCAACTATTTTATTCATCAATATTTTAATTTAATTGACTTTATGCGAGATTATTCCACTATGACAAAAACAACGAGAACTCCAGAATTTCTGTAGTTACAAATAGATGCTGTTAAGCAGTTGTCAATTATTATTATATAGGGTGAAAACATCACGAAAATCATAGCCTCCCTTTATTTTTTCCATAATAAATATACTGTAAACAGGGTGTCCCAGATTTAAACGGACATACTCTAGTGGAAGATAGAACACACTCAGCTGAGTTCAAAACACCCCTATACTTACCGTTGAATGTGAACCGTTTTTGAGATACGGGGTGTTTTATGGTTTTTGACCAGAACTTAGTCCGCTGTATTTTTGAAATGACTGCACATATTTAGATAAAATTTGGTATACATATTATGCTCTTTTAGGTTAATAAATAGTTTAAGTAATTTTGGAAAAATTCCAGGACCGACCTCCATTTTTTTAATATGGCTCTTAGGGTCGTTAACATCACACTGTATATTATTTTTGGTAAATGTTAGTAAACTTTTAAAAAACCTATGGACCAGTTTATGAAATAATGTCATAATATTTGATGGCACGTTTATGGTTATTCTTCAATAAATTTTCAAAAGTATTGAAAGACCAAATTTGACATTCTACAAATAACACAATCCAGTTGCTAACATCTTATTTTATTAATTTTAGCACAATACCCCGCAGAAGGGGTTGTTATTTGTTTTTGTTTTGACAATTAGTATTTCTAAGCTTTTTTTTAGTTTAAATTTCATCCAAAATAATACACATTCCATTTCTTTCATGAAAGAAAGGTAATGTTAGTGAAGAGGCTTGAATTAACAAGCACAATTAAAAAAAATATTAAACACCTTTTGAGAATATCTTGAAAATATTAACGACAAAAGTTTGCAATTTTATTTTGACAAAATAAATTTATTTAGAACTTTAAATAATTGAAAAAAAAAATCAAAAACTGTGCAAATAATTAAAACTATAACAGGTTTGCAAAATGAATGCCCCCGGCGTCAATACATTTTCGAGAAATTTTTAATATGTTTTTCACTGACCTATCAATCACTTCCGGGTTATTTCTAATGTTATCACATACAGTAATAATTTTTTCTAGAAGCTGTTCTCGTGTATTGAACTCTTCACTGTACACCTCTGACTTGAGATGAACCCATAAAAAATAATCCAGAGGTGTAAGATCAGGAGACCTCGGTGGAGAGTTTACCGGACCTCCGCGACCAATCCATCTGTTGGTGTAATGCTGGTTCAGATGATCCCGTACCGGTACAGAAAAATGGGGTCCAGCACCATCGTGCTGAAACCACAAACCCCTAGTATTGATGCCTTCTAATAAATCTGGCATGATATCTCTAAGGAAGTTTAAATAAACTTCACCAGTTAGCCTTACTTCAAAAATGTGGGGCCATATTAGATGATTATTGTAAATACCACACCACACATTAATATTAAATCTGCATCGGGAATGTTTCTGAATCACTGCATGTGGATTTTCGCTTGCCCAAACATGCTGATTTCTACAGTTGTTAATTCCGTCACGTGTAAATTGGGCTTCATCCGTAAATAGAACTCTCGATATTGTTCTTCTGTGAGCCTAAATCCATCTACAAAATGTTAAGCGGGGAACGTCGTCGCCGTTTTCTAGACGTTGAACTGTTTCAACATGAAATGGGTACAAATTTCCCTTCTTTAATGTTCGCCATACTCTTGTCTTAGGTACTGCTAACTCATTACTTATTTTTCTAACACTTATGGATGAATTATTTTCCACAACCTGTAATATTTGCTCTTCTTGTAGAAAAGCTCTGGGAACATGTTCATACTTTGTCATTGACGGAAATTGTCCATGTTCCCTACTAAATTGGTATACCTCTGAAAACGTTTTATGATCTGGTACACGGCGATTTGGAAAACGCCTTTGATACTCTCTTTTTGCAGCTCTCCCATTTCCGTCGCAAAAGCCATACACAAAAATAATATCCTCATAATCTTCATTACTAAATTGAAACGGCATCTTAAAATTTTTAGTTTCATAATTGGTTTTTTATCACTTATTCTAATAATTACTAAGAGCGAACAGCAATTCTTATTTGTAAAATTACACATTTGACATGTGCCTACTTGGGATTTTTAATGCAACAATGTCATGTGTTAATCGCATCGTTTTATTACTTATTTTTTTATTCGTAAAATAAATGGAATGTGCTTTATTTTGGACGGAAAACATTGAATGTCAAAACAAAGACAAATAACAACCTCTTCTGCGGGGTATTTAGCTAAAATTAATAAAATAATGATGTTAACAACTGGATTGTGTTATTTGTAGAATGTCAAATTTGGTCTTTCAATACTTTTGAAAATTTATTGAAGAATAACCATAAACGTGCCATCAAATATTATGACATTATTTCATAAACTGGTTCATAGGCTTTTTAAAAGTTTACTAACATTTACCAAAAAATAATATACAGTGTGATGTTAACCACCCTAAGAGCCATATTAAAAAAATGGCGGTCGATCCTGGAATTTTTCCAAAATTACTTAAGCTATTTATTAACCTAAAAGAATATAATACGTATACCAAATTTTATTTAAATATGTGCAGTCATTTCAAAAATATGGTGGACTAACGTTCTGGTCAAGAACCATAAAACACCCCGTATCTCAAAAACGGTTCACATTCAACGGTAAGTATAGGGTAAGTATAGTATAAGTATATGTTTTGAACTCAGCCGAGTGTGCTCTACCTTCCACTAGAGTATGTCCGTTTAAATCTGGGACACCCTGTATACGAAAGGAGTCTGATATTCACTTTAACGGTTATAATTAGAGAACAGATAATTAAATTTTCGTTTTTCGAAAATTAGTGTGTAGAGAATTGAAATTACTTTGAGGATATGTTGAAGGGCACCCCCCCCCCCCCCTTTAAAATTTTGAATTGATACCGCCTCAGGCGCCTTGTTAGAATTTGCACAAAACAATTAATGATCAAAAAAGAGTTTAATATGATTCAACCTCAGTTTTATCCAGTAACTTACTTAATTAGAATATGCGCACTTGACCTGGTTTTACGCAAAAAAGGTCACAGTTTTAATCTGGCTCCACTAAATTACTCCATATCAATACGGAAAGATGTTTACTGAGCAAAATCTAATTCATAAAATAATTTGTATTCCACATTTTCATACATATTACCATTTCTACTACTAAAATGGGGCAAAATAAAAAATAAACTTTCTGCGTATCCAGTGATTCGGATCGCGTGGTGCTATGTATTGATTTTCCAAAACCCCATTTTCCGCATACTGTTAACTTTCCTGCTACTTCCCACCGCACGTTAGCGCCACAATACAGTTTCGTAATGAGCCATGTGCTTCATTTTTATTTACACAGAATTAACAAAGAGTTTACTAAATATTATTAGCTCTTTACATAAATTTGGATATTAAATATGTGTTCAAGTGTTATTCCTATTAAATGCGCTATCTTTAGAGATAAAATAAATTCAAATAGTTAAAAACGCTGATGTTTAATTATGTGATATTTACTGTTTTTGTGTCGTGAAAATGTAAGTACTGTTAAAAACATATTTCATAATTTAATTGAGAACGTTGTCGAATGCCAGTATATTTCTATCAGATACTTACCAATTTTTGAACAATAATTTTTAAACGAATCTTTAGAAGTCAAATGAACTGTACCTACTAGAATTATCGAAATAGCTAAAAAAAATCAAATAAGAATCGTGACAGGTTGTTTCAATTCATCAATTAATGATATTTATATTTATTGATTATTAATCATTATATTTGTGAATAAACATTGTATTAACAATAATATTGAAGCAACTGGTGTAATTCTATTAGAATTAATAATTTAACTAGCGGACAAAAAAATATATTTTTTTTAAAAATTAAATGGTGGAAGCCGCTAGTTTGTGATAATCAATCATAATAATAGAATAAAACATTATACTTTGTTTGTTAATGCTGTTTTTTATAGTAACTAAACATGACTGCAGTTTCGACACTTAACTTGCCATTTTCAAACGATTCATAACAAGTGAATGAAGGACATAAACGAATTTTTGCAGTTTTATATAAAGTTGACCGGATTATCTAAGTATTTAAGATACAAATGAGATTACGAAAATTTTACAAATTCAATTCGGATTAAACAAGTTTTATACCCTATGGTGACCGGATATCTAAGAATTTAACAATAATAACTAGGTACTTAAATATTATTAACAAACATTTTTCAGATAATGGAAATTTTATAGCTTAAATACATCAAATTATTCACTAACTTTCAACAAAATAAATTAACTAGTATGACCCCTCGTTCACCCAAACTTTATAGCCTTATTAAAAACCATAAAGAAAATGCTCCAATACGACCTGTTGTTTCATATACAGGGTGTCCCTACCAAAAGTAGGCACCCTGAATAACTTTGGATATAAAAATTTGTTGAAAAATTGGTGAAACACGTCGACCTTGTTTCCAAGGGGGACATATTTTATTGCAATACTTGTATACCTATCATCATCCCTCTACCCTACACGGCCATCCCCTCAAAAAATTCAAATGGCAAAGGGGGTCGAGTGATACATCCTTTGAAAGGTCTTTCAATTCTCTACATAACTGTGTATTGTTTTATCGATTCGTTAGTGAGAAATAATTGTTTCATTATTTTAGGTTCGGAAAATAAAAATAAAAGAAGCAGTTTAAATTATCGTATGTATTGTCCAAAATGACCCCCACCGACTTCCATACAGTAGTATAATCTGTCTTGAAATTCTGTATGAACATTTCTGAACATATCTGGAGTCAATAAACGGCATTCTCGAACAATTCTTTCACGTAACTCTTCCAGAGATGCGGGTTTTGTTGCAAATACCTTCGATTTCAAAAGTCCCCACAGAAATAAATGCAAGGGAGTTAAATCGGGTGACCTAGCGGGCCAATCCACAGGACCTCTTCTTCCAATCCATCGCTCAGGAAACCGATTATCCAATAATTGACGGGCTGCTATAGCAAAATGTGGGGTGCCCCATCCTGTTGAAAAAACAGTTCGCCCTCTAAAAGATTATCGTCTTCTTCGAGGTTTAGGTAATCATTGGGTCGATGTTATTTTCTAACAGATGGAGGCTCCTTTCGCCATTTAAATTGTCAGAAATAAAAAGCGGCCCGACAATGTGATCCCCTAAGATGTCAGCCAAAATATTTAACTTCTGAGGACTTTGGGTATGAGTTTCCATGAACAAATGTGGATTGGTTTCACTCCAATACCTACAATTGTGCCTGTTTACCTCCCCATTTAACTGCAACGTCGATTCATCAGAAAAACACGTATTGTATAGTAAATTAGCATTAAAGTTTAATTGTTCACTAAAAATCTCACAGAATTCAAGCCGACGACGGGATCATCTTCGTTTAATTCGTGTACCAATTTAAATTTATATGGATGAAATTTGTGGGCCTTTACAATTCGATGAACATTGCTTCGTCATACACCAGAAGCCTCAGCTACTTTCCTGATCGATCGAATATTGTCCATCTGCAAATGACCCAGAACTGCCATTTCGACTGCTTCATTCCTAATCGGTCGCTGAGGTTTATGCTTTTTGTTTCCTACAGAACCTGTTTCCATAAATTTTGTCAATAATTAATTGTAAAACATACTGAGAACCAACCCTTCTATCTGGGTGATTTCTATTGAATATGCGCTCCGTAGCTCTAACACAATTATCGCTTTTAAAATAAATGCTGACAATTTCTATTCTCTCCTGTAGGGTATAAACCATTTTGAGAACTCACTCTGGTAAAATGTATCTCGATTTAAAATTGGTTGTGAACTAATTAATGTTCAAGGACTATCAAATACTTATGAGTCTTTTATTATTCTAAAACTAAACGGACAAGGAAAGTGTTTTTTTGCCGAAAAAAACTCGTGTTGATTTGAGAGCACTAAAAAATGTAGTTTTTTTATAAATTCCAATACCCAGTGCCGTGTATTTTAGATTTTTTAAACGATTTCGATTGTGTGTAATCATCAAAAATAAAATTATTTTCCTTAAGAACGAATCG
The DNA here is from genome assembly GCA_029963845.1 of Rhamnusium bicolor. Lineage (NCBI taxonomy): Eukaryota > Metazoa > Arthropoda > Insecta > Coleoptera > Cerambycidae > Rhamnusium > Rhamnusium bicolor. Next base: position 403,863 of record JANEYF010000538.1, on the reverse strand, counting down.
ATAAAAGTTAAAAAAAATATACACAGTTATGTAGGGAATTAAAAGACCTTTCAAAAGATGTATCACTCAATCCCCTTGTCATTTGAGTTTTTTGAGAGGTGGCCGTGTAGGGTAGAGGGATGATGATAGGTATACAAGTATTACATTAAAATATGCTCCCTTGGAAACAAGGTCGACGTATTTCATCAATTTTTCAAAAAATTTTTATTTCCAAAGTTATTCAGGGAACCTACTTTTAGTTGGGACACCCTGCATTAACAGTCTCACACACAAATTATGAGTTCAAATTAATTCTATCTTTAGAAAAGAAAAAAATTTCAACCCAAACATACAATGAAGAATTCCATGGAACTCACAAAGCCATTAAATATGGAAGAAATTCCCGTAAATTGTTTTTTAGTGTCTCTTGATATTTCGAATATGTTTTCAAATATCCCTACGGAAGAACGTAAGTCTCTCATTTTAGACATTTTGGACAAATCGCATATACATTTTTTAGTAAAATATGACTTAATGTTAGCTTTTGATTTATGTCTTACGATTAGTCAAAATTATTGCCAATATAATAATAAATATTACACTCAGAATATGGGTCTGGCAATGGATCTCCATTGAGCCCACTGTTAGCAATTTTTATGTCTCGTTTAGAATAAAAATTAATGTCATCCTATCTAGCAAAAAAATACATCAAATTTTTGTACAGATACGTAGACAATGTGTTGGCCTGTTTTACAGGTACATTCAGGTAATTAGATACCGTTTCAAACTTTTTAAATCGTATTCACCCCAATACTAAATTTACAGAGACAGAAAAAAGATAATATCAATTTCTTAGACCTAACTTTAACACGGAACAATAACAAAATTACATTTAATATTTACAGAAAATCAACATTCACAGATACCACAATATCAAATTCATCACTGAGCCCTAAATCTCATAAATTAGCAACCTATAATTCTATGATACACAGAGCTCTATCGATACCTCTTTCAGAGCAACATTTTAAAACAGAGTTAGATACTATAAAAACAATAGCCTTCAATAATGGCTTTCCAGAAAAACAATAGAAACTTTAATAGAAAATAATTAAAACTAACATACCAAAGTATTTATCCATATGTCAAAGATAAAAGAAGCACTAAATATGTCTCGTTAATATATTATGGAAATATTTCAGAAAAAATTGCCAACATCTTGTCGCAATATAATATTAAAATTAGTTTTAAATCACTTAAATCAAAACTTTCACACCTTTTGTTTAATGCAAAAGATAAAACTAATAATCTGGAAAAATCTGGAGTTTATAAATTAACATGCCCGTATTGCAATGCCACTTATTTAGGTCAAACTGGTCGTACATTTAATATTCGGTATAATGAACAGCTACGTTCTTTTAGACATAATAAAATTGATTCAACTTTTTCAAATCATTTTTTAGAATCTAGTCACACTTTTCCAAAATTAGAGAACCTAAATATTTTACATACACAAGGAAAGAGCTTTAAATTAAATTTATTAGAATCTTTAGAAATATTCAAATATAATCACAGTGAACCTAATAAACTTCTTAACCACCAGTTGAATCTATATCATACACCTCTCTTTGATGTATTTAAGCTATAAAATATCATTTGTCTGAATTTTTTTTTTTTAATGTTTATGTACCTAGTTATTATTGTTAAATTCATAGATATCCGGTCACCCTAGGGTATAAAACTTGTTTAATCCGAATTGAATTTGTAAAATTTCTGTAATCTCATTTGTATTTTAAATACTTAGATAATCTGATCAACTTACGTATAAAACTGCAAACATTCTTTTATATCCTTCAGTCACTTGTTATGAATTGTTTGAAAATGGTACATACACACTGCAGTAACGTTTAGTTACAATAAAAGACAGTGATAAAAAACAAAGTAAAGTGTTTTATTTTATAATATATGACTACGCTTACAAATGAGTTCCAAGTCTGAGTTCCTGTCTGTTGAGTCTTCCTTTAAAATTTACATCGTCAAGCAATTATTTTTTAATATGAGGACAAATAAAAATGCCTTCTTTAAGTTTGGCGTCACTTAATTGGGGAAAAAGTTCTCTTAAGTATTTAAATCTTTCACACTCTTTATTCATTGCCTTCACAACATTTTTGATTGGACCAAGTTTAATATGAAGAGGTGGCAAACAAACATTTTCAGAGTCTACAAGGGGCACATATTTAACAGTACTAGTTCCTGGTTCGAATTCTTTCCTTTCCTGCCAAATTATTTTCACATAATGATCTTTTATTGCACGGCTGTCCCATAAACAAATAAAACAGAAATATTTTGTAAATCCTCCTTGAGGTCCTACTAAAATGGCTATTACTTTTAAATCTCTACGTATTTGTCATTTGTATTTGTAGTAATTAATTTTATTTAAAATGGTGCTCAAACTGTTATAATCCTCTTTCATTGTTACTGAATGGCCAATTGGTATAGATGGATTTAAATTTCCATTATGTAGTAATACAGCTTTTAAACTGTATTTGGAGGAATCTCAGAACGGGAATGCTCGATATTAAGTTGCTACATTAAACCATCAATATCAATATATGCGCATAATGAATTTTGTTGTATTTCTTTTTCTAAACGTCATATTTGTTTCTTTAGCCAGTAAGTTTCACTCCTTAAGTTGGGAACCAAGAAGTTCTGCTTGTTGTTTTGACAGCCCCAAGACACGTAGCAAATCATTCAATTCATTTTGAGCAATTAAGTGAAGGTCTTTCTGGAATATACAAAGGGTCGGCACATTGGTCTGGGCTGTCTGAAGAGTCGTTACTTTACTGTGTGGTATTATGGACCTCCTTGTAGGTAAAGATGTAAACTTTTATAAACCCAACATAGACGTACCCTCCTTGAAAAACATACGCCCCTGTTGCATCTGTAGGCATTGCAAGGTCATTTTTCTCGTAGAAATGAATTTTGAGCGAGAGGCGTAAACAGGTAAATCCTGTACATCTAGAATAAATATTACTAATTTACTGGAGCTCTAGAAATTACTAGTGTGCAGTGTTGTGTGTTCAATGAATTATTTATTTTCGATACTACAAAATCGCCAATTAAAAGGTAATATATTATTTATCATATCTTCATCTGTATATGTCAGCGCAGTGTCTTGTATCAGGCCCTGGAATCTTTTACTCGATTCTGTTAATGCACTTACCAACCTTATAGTTTACTATACCATTAAAGGTATTAACGGTTAAAAAATATTTAAAAAGCCTTTTCAAGATTATCTTTTAATAGTTTTTAGTCTATTGAAGAATATTTAGATCACTAAGGAAATCTTCTAATTCTAAGTGAACGAAACATTTTGGTACTTTTATTTTATAAAAACACAAAATATTCCCTAAGAATGTTTTTACAAAATAAAGGATGTCAAATAAGCAACATATGAGAGAAATACAAAATACGAATTTTCCAATTTTTTCCAGATATCTGAAAAACCAAATCAGATAATTAAGTTCGGTTGACCCCAAGGTCTTAGCAAGAATATCACACAACTTTTCTCTAATTTAACCCTTCCTTGTAGTAAATCTCAAGATAAGCCAGATCTCTATGTTGGAAAAGTTAAACCGAGCACCCTGTAAGTGCATCTACATTGAAGTTTTCGTTAAAGTACTTTCTGTTTTTAAGAGTAATTTAAAACTGTATATAATAATGTAACGACATGATATCTAAATATATGTAATATAAAATTTTTGTCCTAAAATTAGTCAGTTACTTCATACGGTTGCTTTCAGATACCCTAATCCTGTACAGGCTGAGCAAAATTCAATTTTGATATTCTGCATTTAATAGTGAGTGCGAGGAACACAATACAATGATAATAATTATAAGTATCAAATAATGATAGAAATAGTCAAGAAATCAATTTACATGAGTACGACCCCACACACTTCCCAATTGACGGAGGGCGTGACCAGCATCTATCCTTATTTTATACTTATAGTTGTCAGCATTGTAGTGTCCTTCTCGTAATCATTGCTCAAATTGTATAAAGTTATATAGATATGCTTGTCACCACCGGCACTGATAATGTTGGTGGGAATGGTTGTGTCGACAAATTTTCATATGTGTAACCCTCGCCCGTACAGCTTGCGCTTTGGATTCGGGGGTTGTCTAATTTCTATTGTGTTTATGTTTTATGTTTATGAATGTTTAAAAATATAAGGCCATAATGAATAATTGATTATCTAGATCGTTATAATTTATCAGATTGTACTCACCTTTTCAAAGTATATCTCACTTGTCCGTTTCATATTCTGGCAGGAATAATTATTCACTTTTAAAATATGTAATTAACTCTTTTTTTTTTCAGGTTACCTATCACCAAATTAAGCTGCTAAAATTCCTAAAATAATGCCATGACAAACTTGAAAACTAACCGAATTCTTCTACTGACTCTAATATTTACATGTCTCATTCTATCTATACTCTTCCTAAATAGTAGTCCTTCGTCAAGTAAAGCTCGAATTTTTTCCTCTAGTACGGAATCTACTAACACCAAAAAACATCCTGGAGCATTTTTACAACACACCCACCCCATACCCTCAAACACCAGTTACTGTAATTTTAATTATGGGTTGCCTACCGATTTGAAATCTGCAGGACATCTAGAAAAAGGTCCAGAATTAGGAAAAAAGAGTCCCTACAGGATATTATATAATGTAATTGGAGCTAAAATAAATGGTTACGTACCTAGTATCACCTATGCTACACACGTGACTGCAGATTTTGTGAATTACATACCAGAATTAGTTAGGTTAGTAATCTTTTACTTATGTTTTTATCAACAATTTTATTATCTGAGAGAAGATGCTAAAGAATGTCAAAGAAATATTATTTAGGTATATAGCAAAAAACTACCAAACTTTTAATACTAAATATAAGGATTTATTGTCTTAGCAAACGTTATAGTAGAGGAATAAAGCAAGACGAGACGCACGGTCATCCAGGGTCCCGTCGGTCTAAGCAAGAGAGATGGGGTGTTAAGCTGGGTCTAGATTTGAGCATTTTTGCTCAAACGGGCAAAACGTGCCGAATGTACTGAACTGAATGCGCTAGTCTGGATGTGTCTTTGAGCAATACCACCTAAAAACAAGGCCCGCAGTACTGAGCCGAACGCACCTTCTTACGTCACCCGCGCTAGTCCATAAATTCCAGAATGTTTTTAATACATGAGTTCAATTACTTATGCGTGTTATATATAGATTAGGTACATTTTATCTTATTATTTGTTTTTTCAGAGAGTTTACAAGCTATAATTAGTGTTTTTTAATTAAAATCATCACTGTAAAAGTTCGTGAATATAAGGTATAAATGCAGTGTACCGGGTTGCAAAGGAAAAGTGGGTGTGTTTCCTTTTCCGGATGAAAGGATGAAAACTTGTGTAAAACTGGATTTCAGCTATTCAATGATGAAAAGTATTTACACGTACAAAGTGCAGTAAAATGTGGGAGCTTCATTTCATCACACAGCAATCGTTACAGAAATTTCCTAACAATATATCTGAATAGGTCAGGTTGTAACCGTAAAATTAGTACCGTCATTTGCAGTCAGATGTAATACCTATTAAATTTCCTGGTAGTCCTGAATATTTTTAAAAATCTATATCTATTCGTCAAAGTAGAGATGCTAAACTTCGGGCAATTGAGCAAGCTAATTTTGTTCAAGCCAAATTTTGATAGATAATTAAAACTAAATTAAACATATAAATACAAATTTGGAAGAAGAAAAAAGAGACAGGGAGACTAAAATAAGAGAGAAGTAGCATTGAAGAAAAGAAAAAAATATAGCAATTTTATAGAAATTTTTATCAACTATGTAAGTTTCTAGGAAAAAAAATAAAAACAGCTACCGAGAATCCCACAAGCATCCTTTCGAGGACGCTTGTGCAATACCCAACAACCATTCCATAACCATTCACAGAAATGCATAAATGCAAAGCAAATAAAATAGCACATTTTTTTAAAACTGCATAAGAGTACGAAATCACTGAGGGCTTAGTATATAATTTTTATATTTAAATTTAAATGTCGAAAAAGAGAGATAATTTATATTTTCAATTTTAACTCATACGTACGACACCACTTCTTTAAAAGATTAAATATATTAACATTACCCTTTAACTTTATAATTACTCTCGTCATCTACACAAAAGATAATAACTGAAACTGTTATAAATCGATATCATTTCTGTCATAATTTTTTTTTCTATGTTACAAATACCACTCCAATTGAATTGGACAACATGTGAGCTAATATGCTCAAATGTGTTCAGTGTTTAATAAACTTTCTGCTGATTAGAACTGAGGTACCGGGACGAGCAACTTTGTCGCTTTCGACAAAATTTCCCAAATATCTTTTACTGATTGTCTGACTGCCCAGTAAATGGACGATTTCGACTGGATCGCCTGATTTGCTAGATGCGCGCATTATCTTTTTATCATCACACACTGGTCACACGTGATCGGCTGTCAACCAAATGTCTTGTATGCTGCCTAGTGAGAAGGGAGCTTTAAGGCGATACTAAAGCAATCTGATTGTACAATGTGATTGCTTTGAAACTGCTGGGAGATTCGGTTGCTTTCCCAGCTCCCCATTCTCCAGGCGACATTCAAGAGGTTTGGTTGACAACCAATCACTTGTGATTAGTGTGTGGTGACAAAACAAAGTGATACGTGCATACGTGCATCTAGTAAATTAGGCGATACGGTCGAAATCGTCCATTTACTCAGCGACCACTGTACAATTTGCTTCAGATTGCCGGTGATTGTGATGGGTTTCACAAGATAGACCGTCAATCAAAACACTGCTCAGACGATCCGAATATCACTTACAATATGATTGCGTTTTGGAAATTTTGCCAAAAGCGACGAGATTACTCGACCCGGTTACTTCAGTATCGCCTAGTGAATGGGCTGCTTTAATGTGTTTATATATCTCATTAAAAACATTTCCTGTTGATGTATGATATGAATATGTTAATATTCCATTAAGGAATAACTGAGTGACAGAAGGTGATGATATATGTATGTTTATTTTATTTTATCTTTCATATTTACAATAACATATTTGTAGTTGTTTTTATCTTATTTATGTCCTGCATATTTATACCCGAGACAGATTACATTCATTCTATAAATTTTTTTTGTCCAATTAATAATTGTGTTGGCTGGTATAATATTGCTGCCTGATACTTTTTTTAATTTTAGTAAATACATGTTATGATGTGTATGTGTAATATGTATTTGTATATACATTGGGGAAAAAGAAACTAACGTAAATTTATTTAGAATTTTTAAAATTTCACAGAATCATTATTTTTTTTCTATTATTGTATTGGAAAATTGTTGAGAAAAACATATCAAATTTTATTAACTAAGATAACGTTTTACATATAGTATAATAGTTATTTATGTATCAAGGGTGTAAAATAAGCGTTTATGGCCCGCGAAGTGAAGATGCACGACAAGGGCTATAAACGCTAATTACGCACGAAATACATACAAAATGTTTATCTACGACTGGCCAAGTTATAATAAGAATTATCAGTTTAATAAATCTTGACTTTCTATGTGTTAAGAAAAATTAAACAGGTCACGCTGACACAAAGCAGTCTCGTTAACAAAAAATGATCATGATTCTTTTATTTATATCAGTAATAAAATATTGATATTACAGTAGTTTATATATTTTTTAATAATCAAAATTCATTTTGTTCCATATTATTCTACAAACAGAAAACCCAGTAAAAGTAAAGGACACTTTACCGCCCGCTGGCCAATTTTATTGACTGCGAACTATAAAGATGCGCTTTACGCCCAGAAATCTAGTTCAAAAAAGTGCACTTTATCGCCCGGTCTTAGATAGAACTGAATTTATTTACTTATTCTACAAATCAAATATAGGGTAATTTAAATTCACCATAAATGCTCAAAATGCCGTCCAATCAGGGCCTGGTAATACGTCAGTTGATCTTAAGAACTCCGTAAGCCGTTATCCAGAGTTCCGTAGAATATTCTTTTCTTAACCTCGTTCTGGAACCGAGCTTTCAAATCCAAAAAATGTTGTGACCTGTTCCTGTCTGCCAAGATGTCTGTAAAAATCAATTGACGGGGGAGGTCAAGAGAATTAGCCAGCCATCTATCAAAAAAACAACTCGGGTAGTTTCTAGGCTAAAAGTATCTTATAAGAACGGAATTTTTGTTTATAAAATTAGTAATAAAATATATTCACAACTTTATTTTTAACAACAAACAGATTTTAATATCAATGTTAATTTAGCATAAACTGTGTTAGTGTTGGTTATTGGTCTTAAAAGTTTTGTTAGATTTTTGTAAAATATTTTTTTATTGTGTAAAAGCTTTACATCTGGTTTTTGATTTTTCAACTTTATACATAGTTTTTACATCATATTTAAAGTAGTGTTACTAATTGTCTTTAGTATCATTGTTTAAACACTAAAGTTATAAAGACAAAGGTTTCATTATTTATACATTGTTATATAAACAAAGACATTATTTACATGTTTCTACAGATAATATAGCAGGTTTGCTAATTTCTGTTAATAGGGACTTATAACAGAAAAACAAAATATATCAAAATACGTAATGAATTTTAAATAAGATTAGACACTAAATTGTTTACGACGCCTACCAGACTTGATATTTGACGGATTATCATAATCCAAGATAATCAGATGCACAAAGACTATCGTGGATAGTACAAATATTAATGTGATTTTAAATCCCATACATTACTCTAAAGCCCATTTTGATGAGGGAGTAATATAAAATATACAGTATACAGCACAGCAAAGCTGTATAATCTTGACGTAAAGTCTATTCACATAAGCTTTGCAGCGTTAGCCAGGATAGGTAACAAAATGTGCGCCGATGATTGATGCAGATGTTAGGCAGATATACACAAGTGCAAAGTTCCAATAGCGGTTAACTAAATTTTCATTGTTTATTTTATTTCATAGGCATCGGTAGTAGGTGGACGTTTGTACTTTATATAATTTTACTTTCACAATAATTTAACTTATGTGTTGTGTAACGTGTATATTAAATTATTTACCTTTATTGATATTGCTTATTGGCTGATTTTATAATAATAATCGGTAAGGTATTTGATGTTTTATTGATTTACTGTTTTTTAAATTGTTTTTTATTATACGAGGTAACTCAGTTTTAATAGCGAAAATTTTAACAGTCAATAGATTTTGACAAAATGAGGATTTTTGTTGTAAATATAAACTTATTTCATGTTAACTTAGCACATAAAAAATTCTAGCACAGGAGCGCGGTATTATATAAATACATTTTATGCATTACTAATGCACCGCGCGCCTATTATAGAGAACTACGCAAGACTGACGGTCCACAAAGGGTCGCTCTGCGAGCCCAGTTTTTATGTGCTCATATGAATGAACGAAGTATATTTTAATCACTTTTTTACACAGTTCAGTAGTACTAAATACTGAAAATGCAGCATATTGCTTTATATTAAGATAGACAGAAATATAACATTCTTTAAAGCAGAAATATGAAAATTGTGCAGCAAAAAAGTTGTTCCGCTCCAAAGCAGGTAGAATTTAAAATGATTTTATTTTCTGACATTATTTCTTATGGGTACACAAAATAAAAAGTAACGGAAATTTTTAAGACGGTTGGCTTTCTTATAGTTAAATCGATTTTTTTTTATTAAATTAGGATGTTCTTGTTTTGGCGTAACCAGTCATTTTAGTTTTGTTTATTTCCACTGCTAACCAATAAAAGGCATTTCTTGTTATTGTAAATAAACTACTTATTTACACTCTCTTGAGATATTTTCTCATTGATTCAATAAAACTAAAAGGCATTTATCTTAATTCTAATGCCTTGAAATATTTTTTACGCCTAGTAATAAATAAGTAACCCACAACGATATATTTATTACGCCTGGAAATAAGCAATTTACAATACACTCGCTACTTTGCCCATTGTAAATCGGGCTCACTAAGTCCAACCCACCACTGGAGAGTTAAAGTGAACAGACTTTAGTTGTAGTTACTGAATATCAAGATGGTTTCGCTATTCCTAAAAAATTGTTGTAGAGTCCAACAGACAATTAGTTGCGCAAACTACTGTCCATTGCTGATGGATCGAGTACAGGACTCGATTTCACGCAAAACCTGAGTTTAATGTAGCAAACAGTGATGGAATAACAGACAACTAATTGACGACAAAAACAATTGTTTTGCGCTACTGCCACATCGACACAGAACAATGAGAATGAATGTTATTTATTGTGACATCCCTTCCAGTCCCCCGCTGAATTCGACAGTCACTTGCGCATTGTGTCGCGCCGGGTTCTTAGTGGCAACGGAGCAGTATACAGTCAACTCTCTCCAGCATATTTAAACTCTAATTATCTTTTTACTTTCTTATACCTAATATAAGGAAGAATAGTAATCGTGATTTTTTTGACCTCGAGACTTTGATTGATATATACGTTTTGAATCCTCCTGAATCCATTCTGACTATTATTCCGAATGATGTCTGTCGGTGCGTGTGTGTGTCTGTGTGTGTGGGTATGTGTGTATCCACGATAACTCAAAAAATACCAATGGGAGACTTTCCAAATTTGGCAGTTAACATTTTCAACAACAATTTAGGTGTCATATTAAATTTGGTGGATGTGGTACCACCAGAAGAGACATAATGAATGAATGAAAAAAAAAAGGTACAATTTCGGGGAAAAAAATTTAAAAATTTTTGTTGTATCTGGACGAATCTCGGCGAATTAATCTGTAAAAACATAACTTTATGAAAAAAAAATCTGTCCGCATGTACGTAGTATCGCGATAGCAGCCACAGTTTTTGAGGTAAAGCTTTCAAATTTGGTACACATGTTCTAAAGGCCAAAGACAACGAAAAATTCGGTGATGAGCAAAGTTGGCTGGCTGAAAGAAGGTCTACGGGACCCAAACTTGTTTGTATTTGCTTTTACAAAAAATATATTCTTAATGAAAGGTTATAAACCATCTCTATTATATCAAGCCAATAAAATATATTTTTCAAGTACTTAAATAAAGCTGATGTAAACTGAGATTTTGTACACATTTGACCTCATGAAATGCGGTTAGGATAAATTTAACAGTTTGACATTTGAAATGTCTAATTTAGTTACAAAAATGTCAATGTCAATAATAAGGAATTATTAAAATAGTTGACATGAATTATTATTGACAGCATTGAATGACGCTGATAATTATTTATTTAAAAATTTTAATGAAACATTTCAAGATTACTAAAATTTAATTGAGGTAATTAAATAGAATGATTTTGTTAGATCGGGATGATATATACTTGTATAAGAAAGTAATGTGCTGGCCACATCAGAAATTTTTTATCGCATTAAACAAAGGTTTTGCATGAAATCGAGTCCAGTAGTTTATATTACTCTTTGAGCTAACCTGTTTCAATGCTATGCTTGATCCATCACCGAAAGCAGACATGGATATCAGCGCCTTTCAGTCACTTAAAACAAATGTAAATGAACATAATCAATCGTTGCCTTTTGTAAACTCTTGTACTGAGATTTAATAAACAAAATACAATTAAGTGATGCAGCTCGTATTATTAAGGTGGTGATATATCTGAGAATTTTATGTAATTTTGTATACGTGCGAGCTTAAATTTGATCTAAATTATTATTGTGTGTGTAAATAGTCATAAATAGGTCAACTTCGCAAAAATTTAGGCACTTGCAATACGTTTATTGAAAAATGGGACTCTTGCATCAAGTTTCACAAAAATTATTTAGTTGTATTAATATCTTTAGATGTTTTAGATTAGTCGTGGATTGTTTTATTTTGCTGTATAAAGAACAGCTTTAATTAAATCAATTGTTGATTAAGCAGCGCGCAATGACTGTATTTCAATCAAAATTGCAATATGCTTTTTTTCATAAAATTTTATCAGAATAACAAAATGCCACATTATTGACCACTTATACTTATATTTTCTTTGACAAATTTAATGCATGCTAGAATTTCCCTAGCAAATGGCGTGATGTGGTCAATAAAAAAAAGATGAAAACCAATTTAAAAAAAAATAGTTTTTTTTTTAATAATCTGGTTATTTTAAACTAAAGACGAAACATTGACTTTTTGAAAATTGGTTTCCTTTTTTTTTGTTGACCACACCCAACTAGTGAAATATATAAATAGCAAAATTTCTAAAAAAAGGTTATGTTCTCATGATTTAAATAATACTTATGCCTAGACACAATTAAAAGCTAAAGAATTTTTTTTTAGGTATTGGGATGGCCTTATAAGTGTAACAGCATTTGTTCCAGACACAGATGTAGCCTTAGTTCTAGAACAAATTAACCAATACTGTTATTGTCTTCCAGGAATGTCACGTGTTTCGGTGCACTTAGTTTATCATAAAAGTTTACCACCGTCCCGAAAAGATGTTTATTTTGTGCGACCTTCAAACTGCAAGGTTGAGGATTCATCCAAACTTCAAACTCTCAGGTACTTACTTTCTATTATTTATTTTCACCATGTTCAGACACGTAAGACATGTTTTAACATGGTAACAGTTTGAATATCCGCTAATAAGAATAGCAAGAGAAGCAGAATTTAAAAATGTAATTTGTACAAGAAGAACGATGGGCCTTTTTTTATAAATTATAATTTTGTTTCTATATATAATTTTTTTAGAAATCACTAATCTAAGCATACAGAGCCATCGAAAAAGCTTGTCGCTCTAAGAAATCATGGATCAGACCTTCTCTCCATTCTCGAGAGCTGAAGTAAATACAACAGATACGGTCATCGTGGTCATGCCGAGTGGTCGGAGAGTAATTTTGATAAAGGTGTGATAAATACGCCATTTTTTTTATAGAGATTGTCATTTTCCATGGCTCTGCAACACTATAATACTTAAGTTATCGCATTTATTTGCCGAAAAACGGCCTCTAACTGATTTTGTAATACGGTAAATAATAATAATACGTGTAAGCCACATTACATGCCACTTATGAATGAAGAGCGAAGTTTAGCTTTTAAAATAATCACGTTATTAATAAATAAATAATATATCTGCATGGTATTTTCATATTTGGAGCTAGTTCTCCTCAGCATAACGTACATAATTAAGTATCTTCTTTCAAGGGGGTGATAGGACTAGAAAAAATGTATTGAGTTGTTGATTTTTGTATATAAACATATGTATATACATGTATATAAACATAAACATAAACATATTATATTTCATATCATTCCATAAACATATGCCTTAAATCTATTATTAACATATTAACATAGTACAGAATCAGTCACGAGCAGTGATTCAGGTTTAGAAGGTTGTAGACGGGGTCTAGTTGATACCTAGCGATGCTCGGAAGTGTTTCTACCTACGGAGGTATATTAAGACATTCGATCTTATTATCGAAAATAACTCTAAATCGACTATTTCTATCTTGGGACGTTCGTCATTTATTTATTTTATTTTTTTATTTATTTATTTAGATTACACTGTTCAACAGGTAAATAACCCAATTACAGAACAGGAGAGTAGGCAAAAATACAGATAGAAAAATATAATATGTTCATAGGTACTGAGATAATTACAAAATACTAATTACAAAATACTAATTATAAAATACTACTTACAAAAAACTAAGATAATTAAAAAACAAAATAAAAGGGGAAAAGAGAAGGAAAGAACACAATTAACCTGACAAACCAAAATGGCCTTAAGGATTTTAAAAAATATACAATGATTATAGGAAAAAACAAGTCATTACTTAGAGATACAACATTTTTATGTTATTAAGGCTGCAATTAAATATATCTAAATGGATGCCAGCGGCATTACAGTTATTACAAATAGTATGTAGCGGAGAATATTTTAGAATATTTGTACGAGGTGTCGGGAGATAGAATGTTAAGTTATCTCTAGAGGTTATTCTAGTCACAATAAAGTTTAATTTAGATAAAATATCTTGACAATCGGTAATATTGTAAATAATCTTATACAAAAATACCTGAGAGAAATATTTACGCCTTGTATCAAGACTTGCCAGAGAATGTTTTTCTAATAACTCACTTTGAGGAAAGCCAATGGGATGGTAAGTACCGTCAGCTTTAAAGTTTAAAAGTTTTAAAACTCGACGTTGAACAGATTCCAAAATATCGATGTGTGCACCGTAGTGAGGGGACCATACAAGAGAAGCATACTCAAGCTTAGTTCTGACAAATGTAAAATATAATAATTTAACTGTGTTTGTGTTGGTGAAATCACGACAATTTCGAGCTATAAATCCATACGTCCTTCCTGCTTCTAAGACTATGGAGTCTATATGTGTAACAAAGGCAAGTTTATTGTCAAGATAACACCAAGATCACGGAATGTTACTGGACGATTTAGGGTGATATTATCAAGATTATAATCGAAGATAATATGTGTTGGCTTCGTTGAATATGACATTATGTTGCATTTGTTAATATTTAAAGGCAATTTGTTTTCTTGACACCAGATATTTACATTATTTAGATTACTCTGAAGGTGGAGGCAATCACTAAAACTGTTAACAACTGAGTACATTAAATCATCGGCATAAAGGAGGCAGTTCACGTCCAAAACGTTTACAATATCATTTATAAAAATTATGAATAACAAGGGTCCAAGGATGGACCCTTGGAGGACACCTGATGTTGCTAAGTATTCAACAGACTTGAACCCATTAAATATTACATATTGAGTCCTATTATGTAGGTATGACTTGAAAAAATGTAATTAAATGATCAGATAAACCAAAGTTACTCAGTTTATGAAGTAGTTTATTGTGGTCAAGTCTGTCAAATGCCTTAGAGAAATCGATGTAGATTACATCTGTTTGTGTCTGATTGTCAATTGCTTCAGCTATGAACTGAGTAACACAAACCAGGTTTGTCACTGTGGAGCGTCCTTTTACAAAACCATGTTGAAATACCGATATTTTGTTGGGAACATGGAAATAAATATAATCATGAAGTAACGTTTCTAAAGCTTTACAGAAATTACATATAATGGAAATTGGTCGAAAATTACTAACTTCAGATTTATCACCTTTTTTGTGTATGGGACAGACTTTCGACTGTTTCCACAAGTCAGACAACTCACCGTTCATTAAACACATATTAAAAATAATTTTTAGGGGATAAGCCAGCACGTATGCACAGTCCTTAAGTAAAAATGCAGGAACATCGTCTGGGCCGGCTGTCATTTTCGGTTTTATTCTCTTTAAAACAGCTAGTATTTTACACTCATCGAATTCACGTAAGTGCACAGTTGAAGTAGGATAATGATTACTTCTTGACAAATAATTAGAATTGCATGCCGGTGTATAGGATTTGCAGAAGAAGTTCGCGAACAATTCTTCTGGTGAGTCCCGACTAACGGATATTAGTTAAAAGTGGAACGGAAGCGAAACGTGTTCATTGATTTCATTGGTTATATGTAGGCCATATTGCAATTTCGCATTTTTAATTATTGTTCCGCAAATAGTCCACTCCAGTTTAACTTTTGGCGGAACCGATGATGACGTAACTCACATATTTCAAAAGTTGTATGTCAGTTGAGGTGACAAATTAAAACGGAAATGGAGATAAATAGAAATATTTGCAATAAGCATAATTAATAAGTTGTCAAATCGTTCAGATATCATTTTAAAATAATTAAAGAATTTCTCAGGATCTTTAATTTTTAATTCTTGCAATGTTATTGAATTACTGGCACCTTGTGAAAGTCTGTTGTTATTCAGAACTTGCATTTACGTTCTCCACTGTTCTTCAACTGCTTATACAATCTGTACAACTTTTACAAATTTCTAGATTTTTGTTGCCATGGTTTTAATTTGTGCTAATTATATCTATCAAAACAAGCACCAATCATAGAATTTCTGAATCCATCTTAAATATTTTGTTTCGAATTGACACAGGATCCATTGCATAGATAAAAACCACTGCTTATTCTTTTACTGTTTTGACATTTTTGTTTGACAGATACGCTTATTATGAGAAGGACAGCGTGAAAAAATGGCGGAACATGACTGCGGAATTCTGCTCAGTATTTTCCGCTAATCGAGACTCACCATAAGGGTAGAATTTTAAAATTACGCTAACTAGGGGGAAAATCCTGAATAAATTTAATTTTTTGGTTTTTATTAAAAATTTTAAAACTTTTTGGCAGCCTTTTTTAGCTTAGAATTTTAAATCTCCATTGAAATCACCTAAAGGCTTTTCATCAAAAAAACTTTTTGAGTTTTGACACCCTAACTAGTTAACCATTGTTGGAAACTTGAATTTTCGGCCCTTTCCGATTTGAAACATTTTGGCAAATCGACCCTGGGGTATTAAGTATCCATTGAGTTTATTCTCTGTAATGTGTAACGTTACTGGCATCCAGAAATAATCATCAACTAAAATGAACGACGCAGGGGTGACCAATAACATGCTTAGCACATCCTGAATGATGTGGGTGAACAACCAGAGGATAACAAGCTCTATAGGAATAATATGCTGAATTTCCATTTTCAAGTTTTCTTTTCTTTGCCAATTTCTACCAACTGTAAATTTTAAATTTAGTCCTAAATTAGTTAAATTGACAAATGTTGTATTTTTTAGGAGTTTTGACGAAAAAGTGATTTACCCGATAAACGTGATGCGAAATGCGGCCCGAACCGCTTCAATAACTGAAAATGTATTAGTTTCCGATATTCAATTAATGCCAAGTGAGGGTTTGGCAGTAAAATTTTGGGAAATGATGGAAGCTTTCAAATTTACCGACTGTCCAAATAGAGTCTTTGTCCTGCCTATTTTCGAAGTTGAATCTACAGAGGAAATTCCAAGAACTAAAAAGCAATTGCTGCATTTAATTAAAGATACAAAGGCAGTTTATTTTCATAAATTGGTGTGTTCGCATTGCCAAAAATTTCCAGGTATTGAAGCTTGGATGGAGACTGATCCTGAGGATGTTGTTAAGGTACTTAATAATACAAATTGTTACAAGAAAACAATTAACAAAATATAAAGAAAAAATATGAATAAAAATAATAAATTCTATCACCCCATTTATCTCTCTGCATTGTTTTCTTTTCGTTGTGTTAGAATTGTTGTAATTTATTTTTTTCTCGAGAGATTGCGATTATTAGTATGGCTCTAATCCAAAAGCCTCTTTAGCGGAGAAGATGGCTCAACAAATTTTTGTCGAAAAGTGATTCCAATATTACAAAGAGATTTAGCTGATTAGCCTCCCCCAGCTGTAAAAACAACTCCTGATATACGAATGTGAGACTCAGTACAACTTTAACCTCAAAGTAAATCAAATGTTGTCAACGAGCAATGTAATTTAAGAACAGTTTGATTTTGGGAAGAAAAAATGCTCTCGTTTAATACATACCCTACATAGTATACAAAAACTTTTTGCTTGCAGTCTCTAAGGTTCTTTAGACAGGATACAGTTTTTTTAGCTTCGAATCAAATAGGTTAAAGACAGCAAATACAATATAGCAGGTCAGAAGATAGTCACAAAATAAAGATAAAACTATTGGGGTACAAAAACTAATAAAGAAGGATTCGTGCAATATTCCCAAAAACAAATATGCAGCTACAGATACGTGTTTCGGAGTTATTGGCTCCTCACAGAAGCTAATCATAAATTCTAAAATCTGAACTTGCATACTTTCGACAGAACGTAAAACACAACTAATGGCATAAAGTAAAGTAAGAATGGAGTTCGTGGAGTTGAATAATTAAACAAAAAAGAATCGCGACATATACACGACGCACCTGCGAATACCGACGTTTTGGAATTACTGCTCCTTATCAGCGAAGCTTAGCTGAAGGTACTCCTTAAGCTAAGCTTCGCAGGAATGTGCATTGTCGTATCCAATGTGCCAACTTGTTAATCTTGATGAGCAGTCAACACATAGAGCCTATCTCTTTCTAGTAAGGTTAGCAAAACAAAGATAAAGTTCGTGGGATTGAATAATTAAACAAAATGAAATTGCGCACCTTATCATTAAAATAGTTAAATCAAATTTTGTTGAATGAAACAAAACTCTAATAGCAAAATACATTTATTCAAAATAATCAATATTTATGACTCTCTTCTCTGGGCGGGGAAGCAGTGTAGTTAACCAGATAAATCAAATAAAAGTAAGGACTCAATGATTTAAAAAAAAAACAAAGATATATGCGGCAATTGCCAATTGATACAAAAATATCCAACAAACTTAATTAGTTGTTATTGGGCGAGACCATCTTTTTTTTAAGTTTAAAATATACAATAATTCTCCGTAATTAACAAACAACTGGCTACCTTTAAAAGATGTAAAATAGGTAGTTATTTAAACAGTCAATGATAATTAACCACAAATGCATCTAAAGTATGTTAAACGAATTCAGTTTAAAAGCACTGGACGGATTTGCAAACCTTATATAAATTCATTGTCACTCGCGAGCACTCAAAGTCTGACAAGTTAATGGGTAGTGCATAGGTACCTAGGGGTTCCAAGTTAAATTTGCAGAATTAATATACCTTTTTTTGACGTATTCCTCCTGAGCTCAGCTTACAGACTTGGCCTTACAACACTTCAAGTACATTGACCGTTTCCATAAATCAGCATCACCTTTTGTGCGCTTTACTGACTCACAAAGTTAACAATTCAAAAACACCATCTAAGATCATCAGCATTTTCTACACAGCGACTTTAATCTTGTTCACTCGATGGCCTGCGTTGTTCTTCCGTGCCGCTAGCCGACCTCGTTCTGACGTTCTCCCGCTAAAAAAGCACAGACCCAATTTTTCTTCCTTATGCGCGACGGAGCCTAGCCGTAACTAATTCTGTCCGACCGCACAGTAGCGTCGCACTAAATAGTATAATAAGCTTTATTAAAATTATTTTATTCGAATTTGGAATTTAGATTTAAATTTAAATGATATCCATATAATTTATGCTGAGTGTAGTCCAAATTTTCCATCTCAAAAAACGGACCGTTACATCCTCAAAACACGAAAACTGGAATAGGGTACTATTCGCCTTTGGTTTCATATCCTACTCCTTAATCTATGCTACGCTGGTAAGGATCAATAAATGCGAATCACCTGTGGTCGCAGCAGTGTCGTACTTTTTTGGGTAAATTGCGCGATTCCCTTTTGTGTTATTATTTAATCCTAGGAATTCTATTTATGGAGACAGGCAGTACACATAGGGCGTTATAGGTTGACTGCTCATCAATGCCAAAAAAAATGGTATAATAGTTACGAAAACGAGAATAGAGTACTTGTTTGCAGTAGCTTTTGCCTGATATACTCCACTCCATATCTCATTCTTTAAGATGATGATTAATGAGGAACAATAATTCCGAAACACCGGTATCCGTAGCTGTGTCGTGTTTCTTTTTGGGGTGCGTGGGGCAATTTCCTTTCTGAATATAAAACAAGAAATAAAAAATACTACTATGCCCTATTTCAACAAACTAAATCAAAGATACTTTCATTTACAAGACATTTGGCTGCCCTAATAGTCTATATATTTGCGTGGAAGAGAATGGAGTTTAAAGAAGTAGATACAATAAGGAACCCCAAAATTCTATGTGTTTCTGAACATCTTGTAAAACTTTAAGGATTTCTTACCTTCTTGATATAGTATTAAAAATATGCATGTATTTTCAGCCATTATTAACTTCAAGGAGGGAAATACCTTTTCATAGATGGGAACCCATTTACATAGGAACAAAAAATGACCCTCTCTATAATGAAAAGTTGTCTTGGGAAGGACTACAAGACAAAATGTTGCAGGTGGGTATTCACCTTAAATAAATATTACAACATATTAGAATTTTGTACCACCTATAATTTTGTTCACTTAAATATTGCTGAGATAAGATGTGATAAGCTTAAGTATAAGAGTAGTCTTGTACTAGACATCGCCTATAACGTCATATTATTATTATAATTATTATTATTATATTAGCATTGGAAGTTGTCAGTACTGGGTTTAAAATAATTCGAAATCAATATTTTCACAGAATAATGGATTTTATAGGTAAAAGTTTGATAAATGGCAAGCGTGTTATTTATAGCTAACAAACATGAGATGCATCAATAAACATTTGCCTTGAGGAGAGGACGAAGAAATTAGTGAATACTTACTAAGAACATGTGAAAAACACCGTCCATCTTTCTCCTTTCTTTTTAATAATAAGGGTCCTTCATAAGTACACGTCTAGATCCTAGAATCCACCGCATTTAAGCCTCAAAATAGATCCCATCACTGATTCGGCTCAATGACCTTCCTCCTTAGCTGAATACTAATTATTACTAACTTTGACTGAAAACATAACACACGGTATTTTCTAGTATATTTTATTCGAAATTGGGGTTTTTCAAAAATGATATCCTAAGGTTGTAATTTAAAAAAATAGCAAAAATAAAAATTGTTTATTTTATTATGATCTACCTATCTGACATTATACATTTTTTTTAGATGCTGGAGATGTGCCTTATAGGATATAAATTCGTTATTTTAGATGGTGCATTCCTCGTACATTGGCCGGGTATAAAGAAAACCAAAACAGTCGATGGAGAAGCATGGAGGGACGATTTCATAAAACTAAATTCTGTCGAATATAATATGATTCTTACACGTTTATCTAAGAAATATAAACCTAATCCTCAGTGCAAATTACAATAAGTATATAAACATTTTTCACTTAAAAACATCACAGGTAATACAGCCTCTAGGGTCCTTAGGGGTGCCTCGAGGTACCTTACGCGGAAATGAACAGACACTGGATATCCGAATATGCCAGGATAATTTCTGCTTTAGAAAAAAATCGTATCTCCTTGATCGGGAATCGAACCTGGGACGCTGGGGTGAGAGGCAAGTGTCCTTACCGCTCGACGATGAAGTCAAAACGTGAGTTTGAATTGGAAGACTAATGTTTAGAAATTACGTTTTTAATTAAATATAATTTTTAAATTTAAGAGATTTGCAGATTATCGAAAAATTTTTACTTTCGTAATTATTTTACTTTTAAGTTTTTTTGTTAAGATATTATGAATGTATTCTTTTTGTCTAAAAACTACTTTATTTATTCAATTGTAAATAACTTTGGTAAATTAATTATTTACTAAGTTTTTGAAAACTATTTATAATGAAAAACAGAACAGATTATGAATTTTTATTTTTGATTTAACTCTTATATGGTCGTGATCTGGGTGGTAGTAAAACTTTTTGATTCTATTTTATATTTTTATATAAATTTAGTTATCAGAACGATCTTGTTATGTGACGATGCAATAATTATATAAATACTAACTTTCCATTTTTTGTTCATTTAATGTAATGCCTTAAACCAAATCTCATTGAATCTCTTTTAGATAAACATATCCACTACTAGAACATAATCAGCAGATATTTTATTTATTATAGTAATTTATTACTTTCTATTACTTGCCCTCATTTTTTTAAAATACGTGTATATCGTAAATGGTTTGTGAAATTTGGTAAAAATCATATTTGTTTTAAGTATACTTCTGTATTTATACGAAAAATTTACTTTGTAGCTTTTGTCTTAATACATTTATAGATAATAATGATAACAAATGTAATTTGTTAGTGTTTATTTGGTCAACTTATTTCAACCACACTTTAGAATATTAGGTATTTTATGAATAATGAATATAATCCAAGGGTATGGTAGCCGAGTGCGTAAAGTAGCTAATTTCTTGGTACTGAAAGTCGATGGTCAATTCCATACTGGAACAAATTAGAAATTTTATTAGTCTCGCATTCTGAGATTGGCCCATGTATCTCCCCTCTTTATGTACAAGGAAAGCGGTGACAGGTCCAGCTGAACTTCAAGGGCATTTGTAGTTGTTACCCACATTGCACCTCCATGCATTTAAGATTTTGCACCTTTGCCATCCTTCGAAAGATGGTCGTCCCATCTACGCTTGGTCACCAGAAAACCTGTACATATTTGAGGATGGGTCTGACTACCGCCGTATACAGCCAGTGCAGAATCAGTGGGCTAACTCCCCAATTCCTAACTACTACCCAGTGCAACTACCGGAAGGTTATCGTCATGACTTTTCAATAATTCGGAGAATGCATATCTCCCCCTCATGACAGTTTCTTATTTAGAATCACTTCCAGATATTTGTCCGCCCAAGCGGTGCAAAAAATCTTTCATACATAGCTGATGTCCTAAAGTTCTCAATTTTTTTTCTCCTGCCGAACAACATCATCTCAGCTTTAGCTGGAATAACTGAAAGATCAATTCCCCATTATATTAGCAATCGAATCTGAATCTGTAGGTCAAGATTGGCCAACAGAACTTACAGTTGAAGAAATAAACATTAACAAAAATGTTGTATGTTACACATCTAATTATATTTTATGATATAATATTTTAGTCATAATTCAACAGTTTTGCTTTGTAATATTTTGCATATATCTTTAAAACTTTTTATATAAATGTATTGTTACTATCGTTACCAATTTTTTACACTGACTGTTAATTTATTGAAGAATGTAGCGTGCCATA
The DNA here is from genome assembly GCA_029963845.1 of Rhamnusium bicolor. Taxonomy (NCBI): domain Eukaryota; kingdom Metazoa; phylum Arthropoda; class Insecta; order Coleoptera; family Cerambycidae; genus Rhamnusium; species Rhamnusium bicolor. The sequence goes on along the minus strand of JANEYF010000538.1, from coordinate 381,227 downwards.
TTTTGTTCAATATGATAAGAAATATATAATATGGAAATTTATAAGCTGACTTCTTTTATAGGAAATGGATGTGTAGATAATTATTATTAGAATAGTTTTCTCAAATAGAACTCTATTAAATCATTTTATTGCGAAATTAAATAAACCAGTTTGATTACCAATTATTTTATAAAAATGGTGTTGCATAATGGAACGGACAACCTCAAGGTACATGTTCGTGAAACTATTCTAAATAGAAAATATAAACATTGTTAGAACAAATTATGCATTTGAACTAGAGATGCCCTAAGCAATAATTCTTTTCTTCAACTCAGTTTAAAATATAACACAATATGAAGGCGGTGCCGGCGTTTTCACCAGATGTCCAACTTAAATCTACAAATCACAGTTAATTATATGGAAATATAAAGACATATTCATTTTAAATACCAAAGAGATTTAATATATAAAATTACATGCAATACTGGTGCGTATTTTTTTGTAATCCTAGGAGCAAAGAAAATATTTGTATTTCTTGTTATTGCCAGTAATTTTATATATTAAATCCATATGGTATTTAAGATCTACCATGTATTTTCATTTTTCGTTCTCATCAGCGATTTAAAAATTTATATTGACCATCCTGGCGACGACGAACGAGATGTTTAATTTGATTCGCTCGTTTGACTTAATTGCAAATAGCTGATTTTTGATGCTTCGTTACGGAATTTCACAGCACACCTTGCACCATTCCTTTTTCTACTACCCACCAATTCTTTCTTCGTAGCAAGAAAGAATCGGCAACATTGCTTTGCTGTCAGAAAATCTGACACCACCTAATTCCTAATTCAACAACACCTCCAAAAAGGATATAAGATAGACTTCGACAATACAAAAACAATAGCCCCTATCTATTCCTTAAACCACGAACAATCTGCGAAGCAATTGAAATCGAGAAGCGTCCCAATAGTCTAACAAAAAGGGATAACGGTCTTCGAATACCAACTGCTTGGAGATCACCAATCTCCCGACTGTCTCACAACCTTCATCCTCAGTCCGCAGCAGCCCACCTACTCAGTAGGTGGGGTGCTGCATCAGTGGTTTCCCCACCCACCAACCCAGCACAATACTCTAACCGTCAATTAGAGAGTAGGCAGATTGAGAACTTAGAGACGAACCATATGCTGTGCTAAGGATGAAGTACTACATTGATATGTTCCTCTTTTCTTAAATTTATTAATCTGTTGATCTGTCATATGTATGACTTGTAGCCCTGGGATGGTATTCCATACACACCTTGATTTTCAACTGTGCTTGCTTTCCTGTCGGTTTTGAATGTTGTTTCGATTTTTGTGTTCACGTAGAAGTCTTGTTATCATTGCTGTTGTCCTCTTTACATATGACAGACACGATTTTACTATTGGTTTCTCGGCGTCCTTTTGGATTTTACGTATAGTTGGTTTTGGGACTTTCGTATTTTATGCCGTGTGAGTCAATTTTCTGCAATGATTTCTGAACTGTTGACATTTCTTCGTTGATATTATCGTCATTCGCTAGCTTCTAGCAGCTTGTCACTAACATCTTCACCATCGAATTTTAATGTGCTGGATTGTGATATGTTTTTGTATTTAGGTATCTGTTAGTGGGAGTAGCTTTTCTATAAACATTATGGCCTGGGCTCCTATTCTGTTTCTTTTCCACTAATATCAGAAATTGGAGCTGTCCATCTGTTTATATCTATATCATGAACTCAATTTTGTCATGGCTGTTATTCAGATGATCTAGGAAATTATTTAGATAATCTCTTCCATAAGTCCAAATTATTAATGTTTCGTCGGTTTACCTTTGCCAGGCTTTTGGTTTTAATGATGCCGATTTAAGAGCTCGGATTTCTAACTCATCCATGAAAATATTAGCAGTGACTGGAAATAAAGATGAACTCATTGGTGTCTATAGTGCTGACTGTTATATGTAAAGTAAGTATTGCAATACAAAATCGAAGCTCATTAGAATATAATCAGGTTGGATGCTTTCCTGAGCATGAATCAATGAGATGTTTTGCATTTTCACATAGCATTTTGCTTGATCCAGTTATGCACACGGACGATATTTGTTATGAGTTCTCATTAGCTCTGACACTCATTGACGAGTTATAATTCACGCACAAGTCGCAAAGTAGTACTGTGCGATTATGGCCAGCTCTGCTGCTCTCCTCACACTTTAAAAGAGCTGACTGACGCCCACGTGCATGAATACAAGATTCAATCCATTGCAAAATAAGAATTAGCGATAGGTATCGAGTTTACTCCACCAACTACCGAGTGAAATCGACTCGGTGAACTCTCTAGGTATCTAGATATGATCAAGAAGTAAAACTGCGAGGCAAACTGCCAGCGTACAAGGTATATTTTAAAACAGTCAAGAGTCGTGCAAATAAAATTGAGTCAGCTGACTCAACTAGCTAGTTCAGCGACTCACTAGATCGAGTCTAATCTTTGAGTTAATACAATCGCGAGTTACTCCCATACGTAGTAGGATCTCTAGTGATTTTCCGGTACGCCGTCATCTAAAAATTTTTCTATTTTTGCGTTATAGTTACGCTCTTCATCACCACTGTATCGTTACCCTTTCCTACTGGTAAGATTATAAGGCCCTCATTTTGCCGTAATATCTTCAGTGCCTTTAGTTCTTCATGGGGTAGGCTCCTATTTGGTGCTCGAGCTGCCCTTATTACATGTGATGTGCCTTGACATATAATTTTTGTTATGTTATTATTCATATTAGAAATGGCTGTCTCTACTCCACAAATTATATCTTGTACTAAAACACGTGCTGATAAAAGACGATAGTAATGGTAATGGTAATGGTAATGGTGGGGGAGGCTGACGCCTGGCAAGTAGGCCACAGACGGGCCCTTTTTACCAACCCCCAGCTGTCCCCTCAGCCATGTGCTTCTCTTGCTCCCTCATCGAATCTTTCCGACCTTCTGATGAAGGTCAGGATGTCACTCATTGCGAGGGAGCTCATCTCCTCCCTTAGAAGCGCCTCAGAGCCGAAGATACTGTGTCTCAGGCGCCCAAACGCTTCACATTGTCCCAGGAAGTGGTAAGATGTCTCTTCATCACTCCTGCATCTTGGACATGTAGGGTCTTCCTCAATACCTATCAATGATAGATGCCTCTTAAGTCTGCAGTGGCCTGTCAGAACACCGATTAAGAGATTCAGAGTCTTACGACTCCGTCCCAGCAACCAGGCCGATCTCGATTTGTTCGGCCCCGTCACAAAATCTCGGGTTTGCCTGCAGGCCCTGTTGGTCCTCCAGTGCGTCCTCAGTGTCTCGTGGGCCCACTCATTGAGGGCCGTTGTGACCTGCCTTCTTGAAATACCTAACATAGGCTCAGGCCCGTGACAGGGTTCCTCGGCTCCGAGTCTAGCCAATTCATCGGCCTTCTCGTTGCCTGGAACTCCCATATGTCCCGGGACCCATACCAGTCTCACTTGTTTATGCCTGGCCAGCTCTTCTAGGGCATCCCCACACTCCTGGACGAGAGCTGATCTCGTCCTGGGGGGGAGCACACCGCCTTTAGAGCAGCCTGGCTGTCGGAGCAGATGTATATTATCTGTTCCGCCCCATTCCTAACCTCAGCCCTACCTGCCACCGATAGGATGGCGTAAACCTCTGCCTGGAAGACCGTGGTGTACGAGCCTAGAGCAAAGCTCTCCTGTACTTCTTTGCCTTCCAGATATATTCCCGCCCCGGAAGACGATCTAGTGGCCAGCCGAGATCCGTCTGTATAATACACCAGAGAGTCCGGGCGGAAGTCAATTCTTCCTTCACTCCACTCCTCCCTACTAGGAAGAGTGAGAGTGTAATTCCTTTCCAACCTTAGCTGATCTTTCGCTTCTCTCACCTTCAGGACAGAGAGAGGGATTTCCCTCTCCGTCAGTCCAGCAATTACTGCGTGACCTTCAGCTCTGCCTGAACACTGCCAGCTCCCAGAATCCCGCATTCTCAGATAGGCCGCCATAGCCTCCCTCTTTATCCACGAGGGAAGCGTTGGCAGGCCTAGCAGAACCTCCAGAGCAGCTGTCGGTGTCGTTCTCATTGCGCCAGTGATCCCTAGGCAGGCTAGTCTCTGGACTTTTGCCAGCTTTGGGGACGTCATCGCTCTGTCCACGCTCGGCCACCAGACCACGGATCCATATTGGAGCCTAGGCCTGATGACCGCCGTGTACAGCCAGTGTAGGATCCGTGGGTTGAGGCCCCAGTTCCTACCTACCGCTCGGCGCAATTGCCAGAAGGTCGCAGTCGACTTTTTGATGACGTTGTCGATATGCGGCCCCCATGACAGTTTGCTATCTAGGGTCACTCCCAGGTACCTAACCTCCTGCACAAGCACAAGAGGTTTACCGTACATGGTTGGTGCCCTAAAATCCTCTATTTTTCTTCTCTTGGTGAATAGGATCATCTCAGTCTTAGATGGATTGACTGAGAGACCTGTTTCGCCGCACCATCTTTCTATTATTCTACAAGCTACCTGCGTTCTGTTGCAGACGACATTTAAGAAGCGGCCGGTCACTAGGACCAGCCCGTCATCCGCATATGCCTGCGCATAAAATCCTTCCGAAGTTAGGCGCTCCAAGAGTCCATCAAAGACGATAGTAAGTAAAACAGATTTATTCTTGAAGACTGGTTGGTTGTATATGGGAATGATTGATCTTCCATGTCAATTATTTGCGAGTGTCTAGTACTGGGAATGCTAGATTGAAGAAACGGGAATTAGTGGCTTTATTATGATCTTCAGAAACTAAGGTTTTCAAAATGCTACATAAGTACCTTGGAAAGACGAAGGGTGGTGCAAGATGGGTTCCGCGAATGCTTTCGCCATTCCAAATGCGTGTTCTGATAGAGAAGTGCGAACGCTTCGTGGAGACGGACCAAATTAAATTTTCGACCCACTTATCACTGGAGATAAAACGTGAGTACAATATTCTGACCCTGAACTGAAACAAGTGTCGATGCAGTAGTATGTCATGGGTCTCAGTCCTCCCAAGAAGTTTAATCCTGTAGGAAAAATAATGTTTTTTTTTTTGCGACTGTCAGGGAATTTTGTATATTCCTTATCTGAAGAAGGTAGTACAGCAGCGGGAGAGTATTAATCAAGGTTAACGCATCGCCTCGGAGATTATATTAAAGTGAAAAGACACAGAAAATAGACGCGAGGTGTTTTGCTGCTCCACGACAATGCATCAAGGCACAAGTCAAGACTTGCAAAAGCTTCTGTTGCTGTCTGTGGCTTCGAAGCAATTAAACACCCACCTTATAGTCCAGATTTAACACCCAGTTATTACTTATTGTTTAAGAATCTCAAAAGAAAAACATTTATGGGGACTTTTGGGACACTGATGAATTTAGTTGCCGAGGGCCGTTTTGTGGAAAAACCAAATGAATATTTTTACAACGGATTAAAGATGCTATTGAAACTGTGTATTATCTGTATTCAAAAGCAAGGTAACTGTATTGAATTTTTTTGCTGCTCTAGTCTTTTGTTTTCATGTTCTGTCCGAGTACGTAAAAATGAGTCCTCGTAATATGACATAAGGGCTTTATCATTTGACTAGCACATTGTCTAATAATTTCAATTGAAATATCATTGGGACAAGCTGAACTAAATTGTTTCAATTGATTTATAACATTAGTTATTTCAGGGGTTGTTGCAGGTCTTAAGTAAATTAATTCATTTATGGCAGTTAAGGAAGAATGATCTGACGAATTAATTTGGGTTGTTTACGGAAAACTACTGGAGCGATTTTGGTAAATTTGCGAAACAGGTGTTAAATTCGTTGGAAATAATGTCTCTAACCGCTGTTATACTTCCATTTATTTCAATTTCACAGTTGTTATCCTTGATGTTGTTCTTCAGCGAGTTATTAATTATTTTCCAAACAGCCTTTTGATTTATTTGCTGAATTTGCAATCAATTCATCGAAATACATCGTTTTTGCTTGCTTTATAACTTTCTTGTACACCTTATATGATTTGTAGCATTCTATATTTATGATACGAATTAATTGCAATGGGAATAATTCCCTTAGCATGGAAGATGAGACTCTAATACTTTTAGTTAACCAACAGTTGAAAGGGATGAGGTATGGTCATTTGTTTAAGTTTCGATATTCGATCAGTGAAGCGCAGCAACATTGATCGAGTTCATCATTTGATGGATGACTAATACCTCGTCTAACAATCGGTATACTGTCAATAGAGACTGACACGGGAGGCCCGTTAGTCCTCTAGCAGACGATGGGGCGAGCCCAGTTGGTCCAAGAAGAGACCTGCTCAGGAGGCTATTGTTCCAGCAGTTCAGGCGGACATGTCGAAGTGGTGGGTTAGTTAACAGCCAAGGACCGTGGTTCGAAGTCCATGCCAAACTGTAGATCTCTAGGTAAAAAGTGTCAATTGTAGCCTAGTTGCCTAGTAAAACAAGTACCTACTATTTCTTATTTTTTTTAGTAACAAATTTGAAACAAATTGCAATGATGCTGCATTATAATTGCATTGAAGACCATATACTGTCCAACTGGCGCAAGAAGGCCCGCGAGGCAAGGGAGAGTATTGCCAACAAATCATCAGTTTTCTGCGAAACCATATACTAGGAATATAATATCTCTCCCAATTAGTAGGTGCGGATGCAAACAATCACAAAAATTTACCATGCACCAATTAATTAATTTATTTTATTTACGCTTAATAATTGTGAATTGAATACAGAAATCACATTCTTTCCGCGGGTCTATTTTCCCCGACAACACAGTACTTATTATTACCATTTTTTGTATCGTAAACATTATGCAACGATTGCCAATGCAGAGATTTATTCAATTTTAAAATAACTCTTCTAGAAACTCATCTAAGTTTATGGCAATTTTGGGAAATGTGAACATCAAAGATTTTATTTTTAAAAAATAAGGAGAAAAACAACATATTTGTCAATAAAATTTTGCAGGTGAAAATATTTAGATGGAAAATTCTGATGGAAAATTTGTGTAACTTTATCCATATCTGAATACGAAAGTGAAATTTAGTATGTGTTTGAACTTCGCAATACTTTTCTAACTTCTTGCATATACAATTGGTATATATCTTTTTATTTTTGCATTTATTTCTCAAATAAGCTATTCAACACTGTGAAATCCAATATCTATTTCATGCTTCTATTCCATAAACCAAGAGATTATATCAATCGAGGAAATTAGTTAATGTACGACATTAACAAATTCTTATTTGGTACATCTAATTATTATAATACAAGTTTCTTTCGCCAAAGAATAATGATTTAAAAAATAGTGTGTAATATTTTGTCAGTTTTCAAGAAATTATAAAATCGTTAAGTAGGTCCTACGTTTAAAGTGAGATGCAGTAAAATGCAAGTGTTTCATTCATTCCAACATATGAATCTAAACTGAATAGTATATTAGAATATTGTTTAATTAGAGCATATAAATAAGTATTAAATTAGTAAAGAATATTATTAATATTAACAGTTTTTTTTCGTAGGGGTGAGCGTAGATTTGCCTTAACATACTCGTATTTCGATACGAAAAGTGAAGCAACGGTAGTCGCAGTCAGTGATTTGTTGGTAACTTAAGCGAAACTCGGCGACCTCTTCTCGTCTTCTAGCGGTTTGTATGTCAGCGTATACGCAGAAACTATGCAATCTTAGGCAAGGGTTGTTGATATACCTTGTAAAGGTATGTAAATCAGTTGGTCCCTTGTCTATTAGATGTCAGGCAAGGAAAAAAATCACTACACTTTGAAAGATTGAGGTGATTCGGTAAAATTTCTAGGTTAGGGGTAGCATTGGCTATGGTAGCGGAAATAGCCCTGACGTTAAATAAAAAAGAAATATTACTTTTACTTTTATTTAAATCAATAGGTATAATTTGTATTAGCCTCTTAAATAATGATAAAAACCTCTTTAAGATAGCTGTTAATTCAATTTTTTTTAACATCCTCAACTCATAAGTTTAAGATCACAATGTGATCTTAATCATAATATGTCCTATTGCAATATTGATAGTAGTTTCAGCTCAATATGACAATATTATATCTCAAGACTGCTATTCTTTTTTTGGAACAAATTTTTTAAATTTTAAAATATTAGTAATTTATCACAATCAATATTGTCCATTCCTTGTTTACATTTTAATAATTTAAAACAGGTAATACAAATTACAACTAAAACCTTAAATTATAGAATTTCCGTTTTTATTATTTAACTTAACTTTTACTGCAGTAGATAACTTCATCAGTTTTAGATTCAAAGATTGACGACGGCATAATAAAAGATAAAAATAGAGCAAAAAAGGTTAAAATATTGGATATTTGAAAAGTGCACTATGAAACATGAAATATTAATAATAGTAGACATGTCATCCATTAAATATATATCTAGAGGATATGCACTCTATTTAATATGCTGACATAACGCCTAAAGTCAATCATCAATTAGAGTATATTCACGCTAATTTTTGATTAGAAATATAAGAAAGTGTCTCAGATGGATTTAAACAATTATTTGTCTAATACGTTATTGCCTCACTTATGTGGTGTTTTTACTTTCTTATACCTAATATAAGGAAATATAGTAATTGTGATTTTTTTCGACCTCGAGATTTTGATTGATTTTCACGTTTTGAGCCCTCCTAAATCCATTCTGACTATATTCCGAATGATGTCTGTCGGTGTGTGTGTGTGTGTGTGCGTACGTACGTGCGTGCATGCGTACGTGCGTGCGTGCGTGCGTGCATCTGCGATAACTAAAAAAAATGCTAATGAGAGACTTCCCAAATTTGGCAGTTAATATTGTCAGCAGCAACGGCGGTTCTTCTATAGGGTCATTTGGTCAATGACCTCCCACATACAAATAAAAATGAATAGCTCTATTTTTTTATTTGTATGTGGGAGGTAATTGACCAAATGACCCTATTGAACAACCGCCGTTGGTCAGCAGCATTTTAGGTGACACATTAAATTTGGTGATTGTGGTACCATCAGAAGTGACACAATGAATGAAAGAAGAAATAAAGATACACATGTTCTAAAGGCCAAAGGCAATGATAAATTCGGTGATGAGCAAAGTTGGCCAGCTGAAAGGAGATCTACGGGACCCAAATATTTTTGTATTTGACTACAAAAAAAATATATTCTTGATGAAAGATTATAAATCAGGTCTAGTATATCAAGCCAATGAAATATATTTACTAAGTACTTAAATAAAGCTGGTAACTAAAATTTTGTACAAATTTGACCTAATAAAATGGGGTTAGGATAAATTTAGCAGTTTGTCATTTGAAATGGATAATTCAATTACAAAAATGTCAATGTCAATAAGAAGAAATTATTCAAATATATGACTTGAATTATTATTGCTAATGTCGAATGACGCTGATAATTAATTATTTAAAAATTTTAATGAAACATTTCAAGGTACGCTATTAAAATTTAATTGAGGTAAGTGAAGAATTAAATAGAATGACTTTTTTACATCAGGATGATATACTGGTAAAAGAAAGTTATGTGCTGGCCACATCAGATATTTTTGTGTGTATTTATTTATTCATATTTAAAAATACTGTATTATAATAAATTCATATTAAAACACAGATGACGGAAAAAATTGTGTTATATTGCCTTTATTTTTTTTATTGTTTTATATTACATTTTCCTTCTCTTGCCGCTCTATCTAAAAGTCAAATCTAGAAGATTCGAAATACATGCTGTCGTTTTGTTTGCAATTTGAGAAAACACGACCATATTTCTATGAAAATTGTTGAACTTAACAATTTTATTCAATTTATATTCATAGAGGATTGGATCTTTGTTTCTGTTATACGACATAACATTACATTTTTCTACATTAAGTGGGAAGTTATTTTCATCACCATTTTTTTAATTGTAAAAAGGTTATTTTGTAATTTTTCACAACCAGCTACTGATTTTATGGGGATAAAAATCATTGCATCATTGGCATACAGTAAGATGCCAACATCCAAGCCCCTCACTATATCATTAATGAATAAAACGAACAGAAGGGGCCCAGGCTGGAGCTCTGAGGCACCCCCAAGACAACATGAACTTCGTCACACTTGAAACCACAGTTTTTTTACGTATTTCGTTCTACTAACTTTTGAAAAATGTTAGTAACAAAGGGAAGAGACTTGCAATTCGAAGTTTGCTTGGTAGGATTTCGTGGTCAAGTCTGTCGAAAGCTTTTGAAAAATCAGTGTAAATCACGTCGAGTTGTACGTTGACAACTAAGTTTTCTGCTATGAAACAGATTGTATGCTCACGCCCTCAAATAGCATGTTATTTTGTATCACCTAAAGTTGGAAGTTCTAGGGCAGATATTTTCAGTCTCGGTTAACACTAATCGAATAATACTGTCCCCATCTCTCTCATTGTTACAACAATGGTTTCCTTACATGTTATCATCCGATTAGTGCTGAGACAAAAAGTGATGGCCCCTAGTTTAAATGATATATCAGTCATGATTTTTTAAAAACCACTGTTTTAAGTGCACTTAAAAACAAAATGGTAGTCAAGTTGATGATCGTGATCGTTTCATTAACTATGACACAACACAACCGCACTATTTCAAAAATCCGTTTGTGTAATAATTATGTTAATAATCAAATTAAGTCTCTTAGCACGTCCTGTTTTAGAAAAAAAAAGAGCTGATTTAATTAGTACGTAATACAATTGTTCCAACTTATAGAACTAAAATTTCCTCGTCTTCTTTTTTTTTGCTTTAGGATTTATTTTAACACTTTGGACTGTAGTGTACACTTCTCATATTGTACTTTGTTTAAGAATGTATTTAGTATTTCTTTTTTTTGTTCTTTATTTTTGTTTTATTATTTGTGTTACGTATTAAAATAACTCTTGCAACTAAATTTATCCCACAAATCTAATATTTAATACATCAATAATGATGTTTATTATTATTTTATTTTCTTATGCCCATTAGGTAAAGTAAAATTGATACTTATTCAGTCAGCTACAGCAAATTTGTTCTAATATGTTATTACTTGCATATAAAATCAGTTTTGAAATTAATTATCTTTCTTTTAGAAAATTCATATTTCCAGACTACTTTGAGGGTAGATGTTTTCTTCAATAGATTAGAGAACTGTATTAAAACAATGAAATGATCTATGATCTGATTTTTAACACGTTTTGAATTATTATTGTAAAATACATGTACCATAAAAAAAATATGGAATAATATAGTCCAGATATACACAGACTCAGAATATTAAATTACATGTAAAAATTCCTCTATCGGAATATACGTATAACACCATTGGGAGCCAATTTAAACTAAGTATATCTAATTTTAGCCACATAAATCTATTTCGATTACTTTATTAAATAATATATAATAAGCGCATAAAATACTAAGTACATGTAATTTCTAAGATAACCAGAAGCTTCGTTTGATAATATAGATGACATTAGCAAGAAACAAAAAATTGTTGAGGGTTTATTTTGAGGATTTCAAATAAGGAATGAGGTCGTTATTTGAATAGGACTATTAATCATTTTGATTTACGAATTTTTGGTGTTCTCTTATTGATGGTCATGTAATAAGTGTAGTATATATTACGTAATAGACATTTTTTTCAAATTGAAACACAATTTCCAAAAAATGTGATGGGGTTGGGGAATTGGAAATACAATAATAGTGGAGAATCGTGAAAAAATTTAACCATATTATACTGAAGTCTTCGAAAAAGATAATGAGAGACTTCACACAAACACTTATTGAAAAAAGAATTACAACGAATGTTCGAATTGGAAGCCTGCTCGGACCTGACAATATCCCAAACTAGAAATAAATTCGTGCTGATCCCTTGAACACTCTATTCACTCTTGAACATTCAACTGAAAAATAGACGTCAGAAAATAAAATGTTTATACTAAAAGCGGTTCAGAGGATTAGCGGTACATATCCATTATCTGTTGACAAAATTCCAACCTTACATCTGGATCTTCTTCAGATAATATCTGTACTAGTCTTATCTTATATGGATGCTACATTTCTATTCTTTAAACTTTTTGCACTGAAAAGAAAAGGAATGTCATGATTCAAACCAATCTGATGAATAATACTGTGTGGACTCTCTTCCATAGCCATTAGTTTCGTATTTTTCAACAATATTGGACGACCACAAATCCTGCACATTACCAGTATATCTAAATATTTTCTCGATTTTACTTATTGTTCATTAAGTTATGGGCTCCGTATCTGTATATTTAGCATTGAATAAACGACAAACTTATTCTAGAATCCGTACCACGTTGCGGTAACCGATCAACATGAGAAATTCTATGAAAATCAAATAAACACATTTTTCGAAGTAGGTAAATAAATTCACTGGTAATGAACAACTCAAAAATAACAGGGCAATATCAACAATGAAACAAAGGCTTGCTAGATTTTATTTTACTTAGACACGCACACCAAAAGAAATACGAATACATAAGAAAGTAGGACAAAAATCGTTTTAGATAAGGAATTACTAAGGTGGTTCCACACGTTTAATACAACAAAATTATCATGATAGACAAACAACTAACGTTAATTAGTAATAACTATTTTTTAGTTCTCTCCGAAATTGACCTTACTATTAGAGATAGACCCAAAAAATCTGGTATGGTTGTAATCAAAATAAAAATGGTCTAATTATGTATGGTCCAATTTAGAATCCATATAACCTTGGAAAGGCTAATCATTAGCATTGTGAAATCAAGAAACTCGTTATTTACAGATACAGGAACATATTATGGGAATAAAGGATAAGCTGTGGGGTTCACCAATGAATCTGGTTTCGAAATTTGCCAGCTTTTACGACCACGTATATTCATTCATATGATAGGTAGAAGCACAGTCTGGAGAGAGATGGATGAGCTGAAGGAAAAAGACAAAAACCAATGTTGATAATAACAATAATAATAATGGTTGTCCTAATAATCGTTGTGCTTGGACCGATAAAGCCTGCGCTGCTCTCGAAAGTAAAGACTATACCAGCCAGCCAAAAATCTGCCGAGTGACTGGCAGACCAAATGAAGAAGGCGGTCATTCTGGGTTCTCTCCGTCTGCTTAGAGCACACATTTCTGGTATCTGCAGTTACTTACCCTGCGGGATGTATGGAGTGGCTGTAGTTAATGCACCGGTGCGACTCCAGTGAGGTGTCGGAGTCCACGGGAGGACTGTCCGGCATCGGTTATTCTGAAAAAATAATAATATTAATAACGTTTATTTACTATATACAAGTCGGGGGATGCAAAAAGTTGGACCGGCAACTTTCTTGCGGTACACCCTAGACAGGTAGAGACAAATTTGGCATATAGACAAAGGAATCTCTGTCTGATTAATGTTGGCCGTGGGGTATCAAGGCTAACCACCCTGGTACCTCAAAACAACTGGTTCCAATGATGATGCATGGTGTATCATGCACCCAGAACACCGCGACTTCTCTCAGCAACATCTGGTAGCTAAGGTATCCTTCTTGCGTAGGGCAGGTTACGTAAGGACACCCCGTTAGTTGGAGGAATTGCCAGCCGCAGTTCCACTGCGTTGGAGGCCACAAGAGGCCTGTCCGGCATCGGTTATTCCGGAAAAAGAAAACGTCTATTTACTATACACAAGAGAAAAGTATAGCTTTCTTAAATTTAGTACTATTTTTAAATAAACACAATGAGTTACAAAGGCATAACCTTGTCTGTGAGTAACAAAATATACCACAAAGGCAAAGCCTAGTGTGAGAAATATGCTAGTTCGAAATAGCAAACAAAAAATATAAGCACACAAGAAAACATCCATACAAATAAATCATGTGGAGTATGACAGAGATCAGTTGTAAACAACTAAAGAAATTTTGGACCAAGAGAGGTTTGATGACAACATTATGAAACAGTATTAAATAAAATAACTAAAAAAAGATTTGCATGTAAATGAAAATAAGAGAAAGTAGCTGCAATTTGGAAATTGTCTACTACAGTATTTTTTGTAATTTAGTGCAACTAAAACATTTCTTATTATATTCTAACAATTGCCTTATAAAATCGTTGCTTTGGTCTAAAAAATATACAGAACATCAAAATGTACGACTAATTAACGATAGTTCAGATTTTATTTCAATTATGATTTAAAATTAATTCAATTTTACAATCATGTTTAATTAATATTAGTTGGACATTTTCGTTTCTATATAAATTATACGTTACACTTATTTAAAGTCTAAGAATAAATCTTTAATGAAATATTTAGATCGACTTGGTAGTTGGGTTAAAATTTTAAATACATTATTAGTCCTTTTGAAGAGACCACTACGATTCTTAGTAGAGTGGTTTCTTAGAGCAAAAAACCCAAGCCGATTGTGAACAGTAATCCGATTAAAGTCAGTCAACATAAGTCACCCAATGCGGTATATACTTCAGAAGTTATAATAGATCATGGTTTAAATAAAAGACAGGCAAGGAATATTTTTTTCTTCAAAAGACCATTTTTTAAGAAGCTTTGTTTTATACAAAATATGAATATAAAACATATCGAATTTGATCAAAAACTATGTGTAGCCAAAAGTATAAATTTGCAATACTACATGTATCAGTTAGTTATATAAATTGATACTATAAATACGATTTAGCTCAAAAATCAAATAAAAATGTATTAAAAATTTTGTAGTAAGATGTATCAGAAACTCTTATTCAACGTTTTTTCAAGTGGAGGAAATATGTCTCTTAACCATCGAACGAGACGCCCAACATGTGATTTGTATTCCACTATTTGTGTGTTGCTGTTTCATTTGCCCTGTAGAATTTGAATCCACTTGTAAAAAATTTGTATGGTTCATAAGGACACTAATTAAAATTTTCTAAGTAACCACACCACGTAATCATGATCGAAGCATATTTATATTTTCTAAATAATATTCCTTTGCTTTAGTTCATCTATATTATAAAGGCGATTCACATAAACGCAATTTTTGAGATATCGATACTATTTAATACAAAAATAAATCAACTGGCGTAAGGTCTGACGACCCCGCTGGCTATTCTATGGCCATAGGTCTTCGTCCTCGTAAAGTTCTGTTAAAGAAGGAATAAAAACTTTTGCAAAAACTAGATAATTTTCATAATATATTTTCTTTGAAGAAAGGACCTATAACTCTTTTATTATGCCTTGATATTTTAATTATTATCCAAATTTTTGATTTTGAATTAATATCAAACCAATTTTCGATTTAAAGGTGTCAAAGGATTTGTCGTGAAAATTAGTAGCTATATAACGGGCTCGGTGGTACTAGTAATGCTGATGGGAATAATTGTCCACCTTTTTCTAAGTGTAACTCCTTTCAAACAGTTTTGACTCTGGATCGGAGGTTGCCGTTTAACTTCTGTAGTGTTATTATTATGTAAATAGTAGATGCCTAAAAGATGTTGCCATTTGTAAAAGTTGATTTTACTCAGTGATTTATTAAATTTTGGATATTCGGAGATACTAAAGTAGATTGATTTGAGTGTCCCCTTTCACGTGGAGATTTATGATTTTGAAATCCTCCTTGTTGGCGTTGCGTATACCTGCTTCGCATTGAAGAAGGCAAAAACCAGAAACCGGTCTGCGAATGGTATACATGACTGCTTCAAGAATGAATTCCATTTATTTGGTACAAATCTTTTACTAGTGGGCAATAGTAATTAAAGCTTAATCACTTCTTTATGATACAAATTTAGAATTCATCAAAAAGTATGTAGCAATTTTATTTAATTTTCTGTAGTGACATATTAAGTGAATTAAAAATCATTGAAAATTCAGCGCATGAAAACGTGTTGCCTAGAAATTGCTTGAGTTCACTTTGATGTGAGTTGACAAAAAGTGCCCGAGACGCAGTCGAAGGTATTTTTTCAGTCAAATCTCATCAAAATGAACGAATGCTGTTTTTTAAAGGTAACACGCTTTGAATTCTGAATTTTCAGATTATTTTTAATGCACGAAATATATTATTTCCAGAACAAAACATTGAACAAGAAACATTTTTTATTATTAACTGAATTAACAATTCAAATTATTACAATCACGATTGGGTATACTTTTATTCCCGTGTCACAATTTTTAAGTATGTAATTAATTATGTTCCTTTTGCTTCTATAAGCAATCTTCACAGAAAATTAAAAGGAAAAAAAAATTCTCGATTTTTACATTGAATCAACTGACATTTTAAACTATCGAACCCATTGCAATTTTCGGTAAAATTTTCACCTGGAATGCAATTTTTAGTGAAAGTTTGCTCTTATTGGTCCAAATTTTCAAAATCTTGCTATTTCATTCGTTCTCATAATTCAGTCAATTAAATAAAGTGAGAGGATTACGATTTTGATACCTTATTTAGTTACTACGAGTATTTTTAGTAATTATTACTATTTGTAAATTAATTTTACCTCCTATGTTAGAATACTTTGGTATTTTAATTTTTATTAACCTTTAATAGTATAAAAATATATGTTTATGAATAAAACAGTAAACTTACTGGGTTTAAATATATTACATTAAATTAATTTTAATTAGACTTTGTTTGCATAAATACATACATGTTATATAATGTTCTATAGCATGTCCGTTTCACAAAGTACGACAGCTCCAAGAACATAATTTGAATGAATGTTGATTATCATTTTATATAGGCATTCGAAGTCAAATATTAATCATACGCTCAACTTGTTCATGAATCATGATAGAATTATTCGCAAGAATAATTCCACGGGCAGTGATTTGGAAAAGTTTTACTCAGTTTCCTTGTAGAAAATACGAGTTACCTACACAATAAATGATAATATTCAAAAACAGTGAATATGATTTATAAATAAAGAGGGTTAAAGAAAGATAGGAATAATGTTATGTTATAATACGACTAAATAAACATAAAAAGGACTGGCAAAAAAATCCTACAAATAATTCTGATTTTAATTTAATTAAGTGTATACATACCTCGCTATTCCCCGGATATTTTTTTATGTACGACAACGAAAATTCGAAATATGTATTTTAAATAAATTTAACTTGAGTGACATCCCACCAACAACTGAAAACCATTTTTGAACCAAAATAAAGTTGATGTCCTTGAACATTGCCTCGAAATGGAAAACAAGTGGAAAGAGATCAAAGCGTTTCCGTACCAACTACGAAAAATGGCTGAATGGCGAAGATATCGTTTGTAGGTGACGATTATTCTCTAGAAGATGCTACGACCTCCGGTACATCTAGGCTTTTAGCAATAAAATTTTAAACTCATTTCACCCAACACGCTAATTTTGCAACCCCAGCCTCCAGAAGAGTCTGAAACAACATGCTCTCAATAAACACCAAAGTATGGGCCTTTATTGGGCCTGTATTTTCAGTAAAACTCCAGTAAAAGCCCAGTAAAGGCCCATAATTTGGTTTTTACTGGGCTATTTTATTATCAGATTCCACTAACGTCAACGATTCTGATTCTTACTTAGATTCTGAATCGTAAGACAAAAGCTGTTGAGCATTAATCTATGTTTTTAAATTTAGCAAACTATACACATTTTAGTAGTGCATCATTTTCGTATGATTAATCGTTTTTGAGATATTTGGTAAAAACCAGAATACGAAATTTTTGTATTTTTTTAAACAACTCGGAAACGATTGCAGTTAGCCTTGATTTCTCGACGGATTCAAAATCAGCATTCAATTTGCTACAACTTTGCCAATTTAACCGAACCTCTATCTCTTATAGTTTCCGATATAGTCTAGTTCACAAATTAAAAACTGTTAATTAGTGATAAAGGTCGTAAAAATATAGGCGATAACTCTTTGAATTCGGAATGAAAAAATTTTTAAAATTGTTTACCAGCACATAAAAAATTGCAAAAGTTATTAACAAATTAAGATAAAAAAAGGCATTTAGTTTTTCGCAAATAATTCAAAAACTATTAATAATTAAGAAATTTAAAAAAAAGGTTCTTAAAGAGGACGGAGTTTCCGATAAAAAAGTCCTAACTCCCTGAACTGTACCTCCATTATTAATAATTTTAATTTAATGGTGAAAATAATGGTCCGCGCGGCGAGCGCGACGCTGCCGCAGACCTCAGCAACAAAAAAATTTTTTTTAGCTATAAAATATTAGAGTGGAATGAAAAATAACATTAACTGAAAATTTTTTTGTTAATTATTATTTACTAACTTTTTACAAATCTTATCACAGATAAGTATAACATATATCTTTTTAAACAATTATTTTCCCGGCTATTTGCCAAAACGCTGAAACTTGGATTACAAAAAAGATGATATGCACATTATGTTCAGTGCAACTGACTCAATAATGTTATTTTTAATTTCAACTATTCTGTCTAGTAAAACCAAAAATAAATAAAACACAAGGTACTCACCAGTTGACACTCACTTTAAAAAACTTTAAAATATCTACCGACACGTGTTTCTGCTTGCCATAGCGTCATCAGGGTAGCCAGCACATTTAAAGAATCCAAAGTAAGGAAACTTGTAAACCTTAATGTAATAAACATTAATGGCTTCAGAGAACAGAATAATTGAAATTATATAGTGGAGATACCCCTTAGGGTCAATGAAATAATTTAAAAACAAATTAAGTTCCTCTTCTTGATAAAAGTTAAAATATAGAGTGGAATGAAAAATAATATTAACTGAAAATTTTTGTTAATTATTATTTACTAACGTTTACAAATCTTATCACAGATAAGTATAACATATATCTCTTTAAACAATTATTTTCCCGGCTGTTTGCCAAAACGCTGAAACTTGGATTACAAAAAGATAATATGCACATTATGTTCAGTACAACTGACTCAATAATGTTATTATAACTTTTATCAAGAAGAGGAACTTAATTTGTTTTTAAATTATTTCATTGACCCTAAGGGGTATTTCCACTATATAATTTCAATTATTCTGTTCTCTGAAGTCATTAATGTTTATTACATTAAGGTTTACAAGTTTCCTTACTTTGGATTCTTTAAATGTGCTGGTTACCCTGATGACGCTATGGCAAGCAGAAACACGTGTCGGTAGATATTTTAAAGTTTTTTAAAGTGAGTGTCAACTGGTGAGTACCTTGTGTTTTATTTATTTTTTGGTTTTACTAGACAGAATAGTTGAAATTAAAAATAACATTATTGTGTCAGTTGTACTGAACATAATGTGCATATTATCTTTTTTGTAATCCAAGTTTTAGCGTTTTGGCAAATAGCCGGGAAAATAATTGTTTAAAAAGATATATGCTATACTTATCTGTGATAAGATTTGTAAAAGTTAGTAAATAATAATTAACACAAAATTTTCAGTTAATATTATTTTTCATTCCACTCTATATCTTAACTTTTATCAAGAAGAGGAACTTAATTTGTTTTTATAAAATATTAATTAAAAAATTTCAAAAAATTATCGGATCATCTAGACATCCCAAGGAACAATATACACTTAAAAAAATATTTTTTCATCCATTTTTCATAAAATGCGCTTATTGTTAATTAACAAATTTTATGTGCTGGTAAATAATTTTAAACATTTTGTCTAGACGTCATTCCGAATCAAATGAGCTATCGCCCATATTTTTACGACCTTTATCATTAATTAACACCGTTTTAACTTGTGAACTAGACTAATATACCAATGGTGAGGATCGAATTTGGTACACACTGTATATTAAGATTTTGTTTCTAAATAAGATGAGATGTTTTATTTTTCTTTTCAAGTAAAAAAATTAATATTTAATCATAATTGCTACATATATTACAGTACTCCATGTTTTTTCCGCACAGTTTCATTGCATTATCAACCCATCCATCAACTGATCCACAGTGTAATATAATCAACCGAGTCCCTAGGGGGCAATGAGATTGGTTGACATTTCCTAGATCCATCAGTCCATCCTTTTTTTTACGGTGGCATGAGTATCATACCAAGTTTCATCTAGATAATAAATTGGTCTATTTCCTCTTCTAAGTTTTGTCTCTTCTAGATATGAATTTCGCCTATCTACTATTCGTCTACTTTCCATAATCGTCATGCGTTTATTAATACTTTGATATTTAAATCCAATTTTTCTCAGCCAAGTTCCTAAATTTCTTTTGGTATATTTTAGGGGATAATCCATTTCTTTTAATTTTTTGTCTACCACGTCAATAGTTGAGATTTCATTTTTCTGATACGCGTCATAAACTAAAATTCTTAAAAGTTTTGCTAACGATGTGTCCAGAGTTTTCGATTGACCGGCGTCGGATCTTTGTTTTCTTGAGAGGGCACCTTCTTTCACCAGTTTGTGTATTGTGGGACGGGGAACGTTGGTTAGAGAAGTTGTTTCACCTAGTACATCCAAATCATACAAATTAGGGTCATTAGCTCGTCGCTTCGAAAGATTATTGTAAACATTAAGGCAAATTTGTTTCGCTTGCTCGTTCAAATGTAGCCGATTTTTTGTTACTGAAAGCACTAATGAACTTTGAGTTTCTTTATCACTGTAATCACTATCACTTTCATTTTTACAAACACAATAAGATGCAGACATAGACGGTCGAAACATTTTTACATCAAATACCCACCTTCTTAAATTATTTTCAAAAACATACTGGCAAATATACAGATATAAAATAATTATTACTTATATTCACTATTACACAACTCACTTCAACACGATAACCTTCTTAAATTATATTCGAAAACACGCCAGCAAATAAACAGATGTTAAATAATTATTATTTGTCTTATAATATTATACTATTAACACTGCTAGAACGATTAGGTAAAAAAATTAAATACGGCTATGAAGTATTCCAGCATGTAAGCTAAACTCCGCCTCAATCGCGTGCCAACAAAAACAACAATCCTCGTTCTTGCTTTAATCTAAGCGGTGTAAAAGACGGAAGATAACATGTGTTATACATTTCCCTCCCGCATGTCGCGTCTTGCTGCGCACGTCCCGTCACAATATAGGTTTCCGCAACTATACATACATAGTTTTCTAATCAAGAATAACATAGTACTCATTATTTGAAATAATGATGCAATCTTATCATTTATTTTAATTGATCCACATTTATTCATTTAAATATACTTTTTTTGTATATTGGTCAAAATTTATTGAAAAAATAATTCTCGCTCTGTTAACCAAAATTCATATAAAGTTCATTTTAAATTCAATACTAAACACAGCATATTTTAGTAAAAAAAATTCTGAACCGCTGCTGTGGGTGTTAATTATCATTATAAATCACAATAACTGTTTGAATATAAGGTACTGTTTTGCAAATTAAACTATATATTTTAGGATCAATTATGTTTAATGTCTTGATCATTAAGGAAACGGTTCTGATTTATTTTTGTAGCGGTTCACTAATTATGTCAATAGTAAGTAGGACCGTTTAAATTGCACTGAATTGAGACACAAAGAAGTTGAAATAAAGTGGTATATTATGCATATTATTTCGTAACTAAATAGGGTGTTTTTGTAGCTTTCCAGTAAACTGAGATTTTCTTTCAGTACTTTTATCTCAAGAACCTCTGTAGCAATGATTTCCATCTTCATTCATAACATAGCAAGCTGTGAACAGAGATACAACTTCCAAAATAATTTATTCCCATCACAGATACAAGCAAAATTGGTGTAACAAATTTATTCGTTACCAAAAAAATTATATCCTTCCTATGAATATTGTTCCAGCTTAAATTAGGGGTTGTAAATTAGAACAAAGTCAAACATGATAATATGCTAAATAATTATACAATCAGCCACATTTGAACGCATCGGTAAGGACTACCTAAAAAAAATCAAAATATAGAAAAAAAACATTCTTTTTATACCTTGTATCTAAAATTATTCACCACATGACATAAATATTTTTCTGAATATACTTTTGATATTTCCTTAGTTTTTGTGAAAATATTTCAGTCCAAATTGCTGTAAAAATATCCTGAGAGCGAAGCTCAAAAGATATTTATTAAAAGTAATTTGATGGCACTTGTTTCTGTTGAGGACGACCAATTAGTAAGAAACACGTGTCCACGGTTTGAATTCTTCTTCTATTTACAATTTTTTGCATTCTTCCACTTTGCATTCTTGTACTGTAATGTATATAATCCCGCGATACAGCTTCTTTCTCTGTACTACTTTTCATTTTCATTTACAAATCTAAATTTCGTAAATTTCGTAGGATTACTCGAGACGTGATTAACAGACAAACTCCCCTTATTATGTTTATACGCCTTTTTATACGTCTGTCAAAGCATTCATATTTAATTAATAATTTCATTTCTCGAACCAGATCTGATCCTGTTTTTTGTTTTATTATTATTTAGTACTAAACTGGGCTTAGGATTATTCTTGGTTTTACTGTAATTCCTTAAGGAAATTTGAATGTAAAGCACCATAAAGAGATTTTTGTACTGGGGGGATGTAAACTCGTCTCGAATTTTAAAATTAAAGGGTATAAAAACAGCTTTATGTAGCTTTCGTTCCTTTGAAAAACTTTATTAAATTATCGGCAGTCACAAAATATGAAACTTAATTCTCGAGCAAGGAAGATGAAATAGGAATTCCGAATATCGTTCTGTTTCATAAATTACATTTCGCACGAATTTAGACATGATAATTAAAATTTTTCATTTCTAGGTCATAAAGTTGAAGACGACTTATTCTAATAACAGATTTTCAAATAATACTTTAGTGTATTTGTGTATTAATATTTTTCCTATGATATAGTGCACTGTGTGTCTGTGTCACTTTAGTAATCAATAATCTATCGAATTTTGGAAATTTTGAAACTAGTGTAATGACGAAAGTTTCCAATTATGGTTTTTGACCATAATTATGAATTAGACGTAATCGAAAGAAGAATAAACCGTTTTGACGATTTTAGTTTTAACAATTTATATGTATATATATATATATATATATATATATATATATATATATATATATATATATATATATATATATATATATATATATATATATATATATATATATATATATATATATATATATATATATATATATATATATATATATATATATATATATATACACACTGTTGCCTTTTTCTGCGTTCTTCTGTGTCTACGAAGTAACGAGGGCACTTCTCCGTCAGCCGTTAGCGTGGTAAGTTAAACTGGCATTTTATTTAACTTAAATATGTATGTTTATACAACTGAAGAAAAAGTGCAAATGATCAAGTGGTATTACGTTGGTAATTCTGCTGAGGAAGTTATCGGGCGATTCATTTTTACATTTGAAAACCATCCTTCCCTGAGGGTTCAAACTGTATTAATCATCATTCATAAGTTTGAGTCTGTGGGATGTGCGACAAATTGCAGAAAATGTAGTCATTTAAATGACGAAGACGAGCCTGCAGTTTACTGAAAGGAAGATCGGGAAAAGCGGGAAACCAATGTCTGTAGTTTCGCGGAAGTAAATGCACCTTGTTCGAGTAGACAAATCTCGCAAGAAGTTGGTGTACACGAGCGAACGGTACAGATTATTCTGAAAAGAAATAAGTTCGACTGCTACAAAATTATGACTACCCAAGATATTTTTCTTGAAGATCGTACGAAACGAATGGATTTTTTGTGAAACTCTGATGGAGAAGGTTAATGAAAAGGAAAATTTCATCAAGAATATTTTATTCACTGGTGAAATATCTTTTTCAATACATGGCCGACATAATCCTTCTATAGTTCGATATTGGTCCAGGTAAAAATAATATTTGAGTGTGCCATTACGTACTCAATAGCCACAAAAAGTAAATGTTTGGGCCGGCATTTTAGGTGATGCCGACAAATATTTAAACATTTTGCAGAATCAGATTTTTCCGGCAGTTCAAGCTCTTGACGTCAACTTCGGGGAGATTTGGTACCAGCAAGATGGCTGTCCTGCTCATAATGCAAGAAGGGTGAAAGAGTTTTTAGACAACACTTTTCCCGATCGTCTTGCAAGTGGAAGAGGCACAATAAAATGGCCACCAAGATCCCCCGACTTGGCGCCTAACGATTTTTTTTTGTGGGGATATGAAACCTCGTAAATTTATAAACATGAACACGAGCGAGCACGTGACATGTAAGAGTTACGTGCTAAAGTTCTTGCCACCCTACAGAGTGTGAATTCTGACATGCTTTTAAATGTCAGGAATGAATTTTATCCCCAACTATGGTACTGCCAGGTGCAAGAAGGCGACATTTTTGAGGCCTTTATAAAGTAACGTTTACAAAAAAATTGTTTTATTCATTATTAATACGTTTTCTTTAAATCTATTTAATTTTAGAATTTTTTATTTTATTTTCGTTAGAATATTTGTTAATTTATTTTTATTTATTAGCAGAATGGCAGTTTACTTTCACGCCAAATTGCCAAAAATTACTCAAAGAAGCATCACTGAGTTTTTCTGATGCATTTTAAAAACAATTATGCATTAAATAATTATAAATTCTCGAAATAAACAGGGTAGTTGTTTACAGAAATAACAACTATACCCCACAACAATTTGAAATGTATTAACCAAAAAACCACCAACAGTGTCATCGGCTACCTGCTATGATCTGATGAAGGGCGGGCCATCGCAGCGCATGACTTAAAGATGAATAATTTATTGGCTACTACTGGCCCCGCTACTAATTACGCATACTAATGGTCGCGCTCTCTACTTCGTGGTTTTTGAGGGGTTTAGGAGAATTTACCCCGAGTGGCCAATTCACTATCTCTGTCTTTGTTTTTAGTATAGTTTTAGATAAAGAGAATATTTGCAAATCGCTAGAAATTTCCCAAATACCTAATATCTGTACAATAAACTGTGTGTGGAAAGAAGCGTGCCCTCTTTACTTCACAAACACAACGTACAATGAAGCAACATTGATGCATAATTCTCTTTCTGGCCCATGCATGACTTTGCTATTTTTATCCTTTATGCACACACACAATGCAGGCACTCTAATTAAACCTTTTCCAATACTGTATGTATATGTATATATATATATATATATATATATATATATATATATATATATATATATATATATATATATATATATATATATATATATATATTCCTCATGTAATTCGTAAATGCTTTAATAACTATCTTCTTATTACCTATACAGGGTTTGTTGTGAGTATGGAACTCTAGTTGTAGGTAGCAGCGTGAATATTAATTTTATCAAAAAATATCTCAAATAAAAATTTCTTGTAAACAATTTTCGATATTTTTACTTTCAATAAAAATACTGACCAATACTGAAAGAGATGTGATTTAATTACCACGAAAACTGTTGTTGCGCTAATTTAATAGAGATTTTGTTTCTCTTTTCAATGATATAATTCTTGCATACATACCCCTACCTAACAAAATTTTCGAGAAAATTGCGGTCATATATTAGGATTTTCAAAGTAAAACTGATTTGAATATTTTCAAAACTTTGGAATCATCAACAGAATCTTTTTGCATAAAGAAATTACTTTTCACAAATTAAGAATCTTGGGAAAAACGTTGCTCTAGCTTCCATCTTCTTTCAAGTCAGAGCTAACTTAGTATGTTTTCCATCTTTTCCTTAAAATTTTTGTTTTAATGCATATATATTATATACGTCCCAATAGATTCTTCCATAAATCTATCACAAATTTGCCTATAAGTAAATAGTTCTATTTGGTAAGAACAGCCTTTCCTATTGCTATTTTTTTTCAGTGTACCTGCGATCATATATATTCATTTTATGAATGTTGTAATTAGAGAATTGTTTTTGTGGCAACACTGTGAAAATATACGGCGGGGTGTGTGGCAGTTATTCATTATGAGTATTTCTTTTAACATCCAACAACTTGAATTTACCCTTCGACAGACCACTCTCAGCTTGCATTGGATTACTGCAGATACCTAGAGTTTTTGTCATTGAATAAAAAGTGACTTTTGCCCCAAAAATGATTCTTAACCATTAAAAATAACAGCTCACTGTTTATATTTCGACTGAAAAATTGGAGTGCAAGACAAAAAATATGCGCCGCATATCTGTTCTAATACGTGAGCGTATAACCTTGGCAGTTTGTTACACCATAAAGGCCGTTCAATGGGTTTTGATGTTCCTATCGTATGAAGAGAATCTCCAAATCATACACAAATTGTTATTTTTGTTTGGTGCAAAATCTTCAAAAATAATTTCCAAAAGAAAAAAGTGGATCAGAAATTACCGCATCATACCATTTGCTATTCGATCAGTATTACGTACAGAAAACTCTCCTATCCTGACCTTCCATCTAAATATACTGTAGAATTTGACGAAAAGTTGGTGTCCAAGATGATTCTTCTGAACATAAACCTCCAACTTCAGCTGTTCCGATTTTGTGTCGACTCTTCTATATAGAGAACTACACAGAATTATGGAAATTGATCTAAACGACCTTATCATAAACTTAGATTTCACAAAGATAAAGAAGAACAGTTAGATTTTAGATTACAAGAATGGAACCTTCTAGAAGAAAATGTAAAAGTATCTATACCGATATCGAGAAAAAGGCTCAATACAGTATTCTTAACTTTCCGCTAATAAAATTAAAAAATTTCGGAAATCGGAAAGTTATTGTTTTCGAAAATCGAGTTTTTTTCAGATCTCGACGTTTTGAGGTCCTAAGAAGCTATTCTTACTATTCCCACGATGGTGTCTGTATGGCTGTATGTATAATCTCATAACTTTTGAACGGCTTAACCGATTGAAACGCGGTTTGCGGCATTTTAAAGGAGTTGACTCAACTGATAATTACAACCGATTCGGCCCGGTAGATTTTGAGAAAACTCAAAAATAAAATTTTCAAAAATTTGTTTTTTTGGAATATCTTTTAGACTACTGAACCGATCAATTCCAAAATCTAATCAACTCTTCTCCTTATAAAACAACGTTGATCGTCGTAAACCTTATCAAAATTGGTTGATTCGTTCGAGAGATATCGATTACGAAAAATTCATTCATTCAAAAGTGTTTTTTTTGAAAATAACATTCAAAATTCCTGTCGGGTCGATTTTTGATACTAAGACAACTTTTTGTACTTAAAAAACTGCGTTGAATGCCGTAAACCGCATCAAAATCGGTTGATTCGTTCAAGATATATCGATTAGGAAATATTCCCAAAAAAGTGTTTTTTTGAAATAACATTCAAAATTTTTGTCGGATTGATTTTTAGTACAAACATAACTTTTTGTACTTGAAAACTGTGTTGAATGCTGCGAACTGCATCTCGATTGGTTAATTTGTTCAAAAGATATCGCAGTTCAAAAATTACAAAAAAAGTGTTTTTAACATAACTTCGAGATTTTTCACCTAATCGTAGAGCTCAAAAATGTATGTGTATAATATTTTGAGCTCGAAGAGCTCAACAATTACCTAATACGTATATTTTTGAGCGCTTTAAGCTCGAAAATAGCGGGAAGTTTCAGGGATGGCCTGCAGGGTCAACCGATTTTCAGATTTTTTCAAATGGAATGAGATGTTGTAGACTGTAACCATAACTGGTTAATAATTCACCTAATATTGAGCATAAATCTGAAAACTGGAGACTCTTCTTTCATAGACTGTTCTAAATTGAGTTCAAAAGCTGTTCTACCCCATAATGACAACTTGTTATCATCCATTCCTACAGGTCACGCAGTTCATATGAGAGAGTCATGACAATATGAAGTGTTGATTAAGCAAATTAAGTATGAGAAATATCGCTAAAAAAATTTCAGTGATTTGAAAGTTATAGTCTTTTTGCTAGGGACGCAACTGGGTTGTGCACGGTTTTGTCACTTTCTCTGTGAATGGGACAACAGAGCATGGTCTTTGCATCACATAAGACACCATCTCGATGTTAAAAACATCAAAGTTGAGCTATTAGTTGATGTCGAGAATAGTTTCTTGCCTCCACTTCATATCAACTTGCGGTTAATAAAACAGTTTGTAAATACTGTGGGTAGAAAACGGACAGATTTCCAATATCGACAAATATTTTTTGATATCGTGTGACGTACTTCGTTGCTCTACACAAGAGCAGAAGTGTCACTTTGACGCCCAACACTACAACGGTGCACACGGTACGGATATCTCGGGCGCCAGTTTCTGTTTAGAGTGCAGAAACACCACTTTACTCTATCGGCGGGACGATAGAGGCCGGGCAACTACAGTGAAGATACGGATAAGCCAGGGGTCGGGAAAAGGGAACTTACACACTACAGTCAATGAACAACCTCTCATTCAATATATTTACATTTATTCTACACACTAATTATTATTTACACTCTATATACACCTTAGTAACTACAACTTATCCTACAACGGGCGAGCGGGGCAGTAAGCGGGCGGTCAAGCGCTGTGATACGGTAATCCGGTGAATGAAGCGGTGAAACGGTAAACAGCAATAAATTAATCGGTCATAAGCAGACGGCGGACGGATACCAGGAGGGGAAGCAAGCGCCAATACAAGCACACTAAGACTGTCTATTTACCAAACCTTTATCAAACTTTGCTACCTACTTCCGGATCCTGGGCTGCTTCCTCTCTGGAGCGGTCGGGGTCGGCACGTCTGGTCGGTACGGGCGGCAGCAACGGACTGTTCTCGGATGCTCTGAAAAATCCTCAAGCTATTAAACTCTGCCAAGAAGCAGAAGTAGAATGGGACGCGGTAGTCATGCGAGGAATATAGCAATACGTCACCCGAATTCAATTTAAACAAACCTATACCTTTATACTCACAACAAGTTTACTTACTATGCTGGTCGGCGTGGTTCTTCAGTCAGCAGCTAAACGGCAACTGACTGATTTGAAAAATTCTCAAGCTACTAAACTCTGCCAAAGGCAGAAGTAGAATGAGACACGGTAGTCATGCGCGGTATATTACAACTACGTCACCCGTTTATTGACTTAGAATAATTCCGCATGAAATTTAAATACCAATATATCCTTATACTCACGAGTTTACTTACTGTGCTGATCGGCGTGGTTCTTCGGTTGGCGGTCGGACGGGAACTAACTTGATTGTTTTCAGTCTTGGGCTCCTTCACGATAGCGCGGGCACAAGGGTGCCGGGGACACAATGCGCGCTTCGCGTTTCGCGATTCACGTACTGCCAGCCACTCGGCATATGTGGAATGTTCATAAAAACATATTAATACTACCTATCTATATAATTAACAATTTAACTATTATTACGGCTCAGCTGACAATACCAATTTTAAAAGTCAAATAGCACCTAGTTACCTAACTTCATTCTATAAAATAATCACTTCGTTACAATCGTTATCTTACGAATTTCGGTTAGATAAATACTATTTTTTTCCAACGTTTTGGTTTATTAACCATTATCAGAGAAACTATTAATTATTAGGTGTTTATTTTAAATTTTGTTATATGTCTGGTGTTATTTGTTTACGTTTTAACGCAGCTCTCTCTGAGTCCCTTAGCAACAGAAGAGCTGAAAATTACGAGGAAATTGTTGAAAGTCCTCTCACGGTATATTTAATATATAATATGTCTGGAAAATTTCATTTTCTTGTTTCCCATATCAAATTTTTCCGAAGAATTGTGGCTCATTAAGTGATTAACATGGGTAAAGATTTCAGCAAGCTACATATTGTGCTAACAGAAAAACATTATCAAGAAAAATGGGACTATGCTATATGCTGGTCGCCTACTGCTGGAATGTGACCCAAGATTCTCCAGGTGTGAAAAAAAAAATAATCAAAAAAACGTAAAAGTTAGACCTATAAAATTTATGTTAACTTATCCTGTAACAGTTTTTAATACAAATTACCTTTCGAGATATTTACAGGGTATTTAAAACTGACGTATTTTTGAAAAATCTTATCTCCAAATTTAGATCGATACTAGAAAACAATATGCTACTTGAGGGCACGAGGCTTGCAAAATTTAAACTAGATGTAGAATAGATGGTTACTTGGATATAAAAAAAAAATTCTTTAACTTTCATGATCAATATTGTATCTATTAAGAATATATTTGCCAGAAGTCATATGCTTACGCCATAAAATAACTCTTTAAACATAAACTCTAAAAGTTATACATAAAAATATTACTGTTTCCTGTTAAAACTTTCTAAAAAAAACTTATAATCAGAAATAATTGCACTGGAAGATGCTGCGCTTTACAGTAAATTGACGAAAATTGTATAAATATATCTTTTATTACATGTCTATTACCCAGTATGTGTATTGTATATGTAACACATATTAAGGTTTGTTTTCACAAAAACTTGGAAGTTGATTTAAATGTGTTAAAGGCGATTCCTTTATTTACTCTCTTCTAGCCGTATACATATATCACTTATATTGACATTCAAGTAAAGCAAAGCAAAGCATGTTCTTTAATGTACATTTTTAGTCCATAATGTAGTAGAAAATGTAAAAAACAATTAATTTTGCAAGAAAAAAAAATTGAAAATCTCTTGACCAGTTTTATTTTCATTATTTTCGTTTTTTTCGTTCCTCATGTTAACAAAGATAGCAGGTGTTTACTTTTTATAAAAATAGATTAGATTTTGTATTACGGCCAGCACCTACTTGATTGAAAGTTATGAAAATGAAATGAACAAAATTTGAGGCATACAGTCTTCAACCCTTGGGAGAGATGTTCTCTCTTTTTTGTAATTGTAATGTTTTCCCATAAAAAACATCTCTACGTCCGTCCTAAATAAGAGATTTTAATAATACTCATTGGCTTCCTTCTATAACACAGATGAAATAAACATAAATATTGAACATCTGTTAGGAAAGTAATTCATTTTTCTATTTTGCTGACGTTACAAATTTAGTTATTATCACTATTAGTTAACTAATCAATTTTCTACCCTACTGGATACGAATGGTAATTGTAACCGTGGTTGATTCGTTAATTCTTTTAACCACGATGTTATACCGTGGGCGCCGTATATGAACGCATGCTCTTTCAAAAGGGAGGCGTCTCCGCATTATATCCGCGTCCCGACTCTGTGGATGCTCATTCTTCAACAAAATACGACCTGTGACACAAGTTATTTAGTTTCCTTTTCGTTAATTCTTTACGAAATGAAGTACACTTGGTTGGTACTTGCTTCTTGTTTGGTGCTCGTTTTGGCCGAACTCGTTCCAGCAGCTTTCGCTGGTCCCTATATTGACGACGGTGAGTTATTTTCCGATTCTTATTAAAAATTTAAAAAAAAATAAAAAATTTATTACTCTCAATTATAAAATATTTTCTAAAATATGCAAATCTTTAATGTTAAATTCTGTGTCTGAAGAACAACTATTATTAAAGAAGTAAACCCTAACAAGGATAACGTTACCATATGGATACTTCTCTAGTTACACGTGTCTCTATATGCCTGTCATTTTTTAAAAGATAAGTTGTAGCTATTTCAGTGTTATATCAAGTAAATTATCATAATCAAATACACTGTAATGAACTGCTTCTATTAAATTAAAATAGGGTGTGCCTACTGATTGTAGACTGCATTTGAAGATAGATGGTGATGCTGTTTGTAAAATATAAAATTTTAAATATTTTCTTTAAAATTAAATTATTCCACGTAGTGTTTACACAGGGCACGTGCTGCTGGAATACTAAATAAAAATTATTACCTACATTTCAGTACTGGAAACATTCTACTCAGAATGCAGTTCCGGGTGTAATTTATCTGAGGAGATAGATGCGTTTTTAAATTTGAAATTTTTTGCATTTTTTTTGTGAAGAAGAATAATCCGTAAATAAATATTATTTTTCTGAAATCACTTTCAAGGAAATCATGAAAACCGACTACCTTTTTGGTTTCTGGGAATATGTAAATACGAAAAATAATTTCTAGTGGCAACATTTTATTTTAATTTACATGGCAACAAAAATTATTACTTTTGCAGCAAGAATTCTTAGAAATTAAATAACAACAATACAATAAATTTTATGAATTCCACAGTAACATATGATATTCATGATGAAAAATTAATGAGAGAAAATATTAAAAAATAAAATGGCGTCGACGATCTAAATAAATCAAACTTCTGTTGAAATTTCTGTACCTATCGTGAGGTAAAATAACAAGTTGCCTTTGCAAAGTATTTTTTTGATTTCGTATATTTCTAATAAGAAATATAAGGTCAAAGTATAAATGTTCACATAGGTAAAATTTTTTTCTTTAACATTTATTTGTGCATAAAGTAAAAATAACATTTTTAAAATAGTCTATAATAGTAACGAAGCAAAATTATATTTCTGTATTTCCAACATTCTTTTTTTAATATGGAAATTTGTAAATGTATCGTCTTAGTTATTCTGTATCGCTCAAAAGCAATGTAATTGTTACCAAATTGAAAATAAATACTTTATATTTGTTATCGCCATCGAAACAACTTTAAAATATTAATAAATTTTTGTCCTGAGGACATTTTTATTTTGTTTAATATCCTTTATTCTAATTTTGATTATAGAAATTCCACACTTACAACAAAAATTCTGCGAGAAAATATTTTATTAAAATTTTCGGCCAAAAATTAACACCGAGATATTTTTTAAAATTATTGTTTTCACCTCTAAATTATGTTTGTACGACTTACATACTTAAATTGAAAATAATACTTTTATTTGCTGAGGGGCATTTAGATTATTTTCCGTTAAAAGAAATATATAAAGATCTGCTTTATACTGATGCAGAGAAGACAGTAATTACCTAATACAGTAGTTAAATGTTTAGATGAAGAAATGTTCAGTCATATCTTGATGGACATTGGTTATAATAATAATAGTAATAACAATAATAACAATAATAGTAAGAATATTAACAAAAATAAAGTTGATTTACATGGATGATAACAAATTGAACCTTATTCTAGTTGTTTCCAAGACTTTTGTGAAAATCATGTAAAATGTACAAGGAAATTAATGGAGAAACATTCCTATTCTCTGAACATTTCAAATTCCTGAAAAAGAGAACTAATGCAAAATTTAGTCAAGATATCTTTCAATTAACAAATTGACTGAACATGATATTAAATATTCACTAACTTCAAATAATCTATATTCTAAGCAACGATCTTTTGCCATACCATACCATCTACATTTGTGAAACATTCGCTTCTACTTTATACAATATTTACAATCTTTGAAGTGAACTTCATTTTACTGATTTGATTAATATTAGGTTTTATTTCAAAAGTAAAGTATATTTATACTCTGCCTGACCTATGAGATACAAAAATATTGTTTATATTTTTCATTAATAGGAAATTGGATAATTTTGTCAGTTTTCTAGTAGATATATTAATATACAGGGTGGGGCAATAATGCGTCCGACTTCGATATCTCGAGTTCTATGATAGCTAGAAACTTGATTTTAAACATTAGACAAAAAAGTCTATAACCGGAAATTGTTTTTGAATATACAGAGTGAGCCAATACGATTCTACAGGGTCAAGTATCATTTTTTTAAATGAAATGCCACGTATACAGAACATTTTTTGAAACCTCTTTGTGGCCTCCTTTCACTCTTATAATATTATTGATTTTTTTTCAACTACTTGGATGTAATGATTTTTTTTGTTGTTGAAATTATACCATTTACACGTGTATATTAAAAATATCACTACAATCACAACTACCGATTTTAAGAAAAAATATGTTAGTACCAGTTATGAGACATCTGTGTGATGATATTCGTCTATTTTCACTTCCTAAAAGTACACAGCGTGACCAAAAAGGATTTTTAAATCTACAACTTTTTGAACTGAATTTTCTCAATTTTTTCAAATGGAACACCATGTAGGGTGTTCCATTTTTGGACGATGTGATGTAGGTTTGAAAAATAAACATTTTTTGTACGTACATTCCTATGACTATTTGTGACCATTTTCAATTTATTGAATAGTAACTGCATAATTCAGCAATAAAAATTAAAAATGAGGGTTTTTTTTCAAATAATCCAAGAGAAGGTATTATTACGAGCATGTTACATGATGCCCTTAAAAACATCAAGCCAACTACAATCCAAAATTTGAAGGAAAGGATAATAAATGAACAACATGTGAAGCACTTTTTATAATATCTTCTCTTGAATTAAAAAATATACATATTTTTAATTTTTATTGCTGACTTTTATAGTTATTGTTCAATTTGAGAAAATTGAGAAAATGCAGTTCAAATAGTTGTAAATTTAAAAATTATTTTTTGGCTACCCTGTATAAGTGAAAATGGCTGTGTCATCACACGAATGTCTCATAACTGGTATTAATATATTTTTTTCTTAAAATTAATAATTGTATCTAGTTTATTTATGTTTTTAAATCAGTTTCTAGCTATCATAGAACTTGACATATTGAAGTCGGACATGCTATTACCCCACCCTGTATATTGAATTTGGTCTTATAGAATATTTTAAATTCATCGTAATTGTAGATTTGACAATATTGCATTTTCAAAAACATCTTTTATTTATTGATAAGGGATATACTAAGGAGATTGTAAATCAGGACATATATTTTAAAAGATCTATGTTCCAAAATAGGAATAAAGACTCAACAGACAGTGAGAAAAATATGTTTTTACTCCATCCTGTATTTAAAAAAATTTTAATCAATGAAATCTAACTAGACAATGGATTTAAACATTTTTATCTTCTGCAGTTTTCAAATTTTAACAATTAATATCTCGGGAACTCATAGGATTAGGTAACCATGGTATTTTTTAAAACCTTCAGAAACATACTTTCGGTATATGTAATAGTAATAATATACAGAGTATAAAAAATTACTGCTTTTTGATGACACTTGCAATTTACAATGTTGTTAAATTCTGAGTACATATATATACGAAAAGTTTTTAAAACTCCTGTAAATCACGTTTTTTATTTTTGTGTGACTAAAAACTGCTAAGTTAGGATGGGTGTCAATTTATATGTAATCACATACATATTAACTAGTAAGAAAATAATCAAATTTTAAAAAGTTGATTGAAGATGAAGTTACTTTGTGTAAATCCATTTTGATTTAAAAAATTATAAACACTTTTTATTACTTGTCTAATTTTCACTTTATTTGTTATTTTACAAATAGTTTCATCCTATTCGGACATTTTCAAGTAAACAGTTTACTTGAAAATGTCCGAATAGGATGAAACTAGTTGTAAAATAACAAATAAAGTGAAAATTAGACAAGTAATAAAAAGTGTTTATAATTTTTTAAATCAAATTTTAACTAAAAAAATTATTTTTTATTCCTGTGAAGTAATCCTGGAAAATATTTGTTGGGTTAACGTTTTGTGTCATTTTAAATTTAAAATGTACGAAAGGTAATATTTGCTTATATTTTTTTCATTTATATTTAATTATCAAATTATATTTTTCACCTAACTTCTACATACTAAATAACATAACAATGCTCTTGGAAGAATATACAGCTGAATGAAAGTTTTGAGTAGCTTTAATAAGAAATTCAAATCATGTGTTTTCTGGTTGGGTATCTTCTGCATCGACATGAACTTGATAATGCAGTAGGGAGTTACGCAATTTAAGAAAAATAAACATTAGCGGACCTAAAATGGACCAACACGATACGTCATTCTTCCCAATAAGCTCCAAAGACAACTTATTAATATAAATCACCTATTATTAAACAATTAAAGCGGAAGTGAAACTAAAACAATGTAGTGTATCATTACTGTAAAATGTAATCCCTGATTAATAAAGACTGAGTAGTCTAACATAATTAAATTAGAATTTCCAGCTGAATATTTTATTTAAAATGCTTATATTCAAAATGTTACCTTCTTCAATGAAAATGAATAATTCAATAAATATAAAGCACCAATTGCATCATTGAAAATGTCAGTTTTATAAAACCGGACTCTTTTTTTAGACCTCGTATTACCTCACAATGTCGAAGAATCTACAACACCAACTCACGTAAACTTATTTTAATATTTTCATTGTCCATTTTTATTTTCCTCTTTAAAAAGTGTGCAAAGTGAGATAAACTGGTCTTTAAATTTACTTTTTAACTTTTTAATTAATTTTTGCCTGCATCCAAGTCTTTCTATGTCCGTAATTCCAAGCCTGTTGTGTTAATGTGGATTGCAGCTTTGTAATTTTCAACATTGCCTTTTTTTTCCTTTATCTAGTAATATAGTCTTATACTAAATAGATGAAAATTTTCTGTCAACCTTTATCGTGTTTTCTTTTTCTTTTAATTCCCAGTTATTATAAATTAAAGGTGATAGCTATAATAACAAGCGACAATAAATCTTAATAATCCATAAATAGCAAATGCAAATTTTTTAATGCTGTTTGTTGGTAAGTATGTATTTCTTACTATAGAGCGTGTTCTCCATGAAATGAGTGGCACAACTGCAGCTGAGATTTCTTGTCGACAGTAAAGACTAAAAGACTAAAGGCCACTGTTTCCAACGTACATTGTGTTATATTTTGGTAATTTATTTAAAAAATTCCAATAACTTGAAACTAATAGTATATTATATAAAAAGTGCCAAAAAAGTAATTCTTTGCGCGAATTCAAACATTGTATAAATAGGCGAAGTCTACAATCCCATGAGTGCAAATACGGCTCTGGAACTGAAAATGCAGCAAAATTAAGCAATTCGTAATTTGTTGCCATCAAAATCAAGACAAGTGTACGACTTGACTTAAGATCGCTTTAAATAATGGAGTGAACTGAAACATGTTAAAAATGTGACAGAAAAAGTAAGTACTTATTGTACATATTAAAGAAAAATCATTAAAATAAAAATCCTAAACTTTATGATCGATATTTTCAGTGTTAATATCAACATTAAATGCAAAGAATAATACAAGTAAATTTACAAAAGTAATTGCATTCATAAAATGATAGTCGGAAGGTTACAAGCTGAACAAATCCAAAGTTTTCAAGAAAAAAGAAATTGAAAGCTTCCTAGGAGCAGCTCCGGATGACAAGTATTTATTTAATGTCTAAGGTACAGTGTATCCCAGTTATGGCGTTACGCCCGATTTCTCGATAGTGTTTGAGATAAATTTATTGTTGAAAAGCCAGTCTGACGTGTTTTTTTCTGAGTAATCCGATGCCGTTAAGAAATAAACTATCGAGCAACATAAAAAAAAGTTATAGTGGAAATACCAATTTTCTTGTAAAATTCCAATATGAAAAATTTTTGTATTTTCTTAATTTTCTGTTAAATGGAAAAATTAAAAATATACATGTAAAATTTAACCTCGGGTTTAGTCGGATATGACTTATTTTCTATAAAATAAAATCACAATTTTAAAAATATAATAAGGCGACGTACAATTTTCTTTCCGAATATAAGTTTGTATTCTAATATATAGTTAGCGAAATAGATATTCTGACGGGACGTCCAGGATAAGACGCTACGGAACGTAGAGCCGGATTTAACTAGATTGTTCGCTCGTTTACTTTTCCAATGTAGGTTTTTATGCTCAGTTTAGCTAGCAACAATTTAACAATTGTACAAAAAAAGTATTAACTTGAAATAAAAATATTGAATTTAACGTATTGACTGCACATACAGTAGTTATACTATTCAAGTTGGCTTAACATAAATTGTTACTACACAGCAAGAACCACGAGGCAAGAAATGCTCATACATTCTTTGCCAGGAAAGGATGGGTATGGAATATTAGTACAGAATAAAGAGATTATTTAAAAAGTAACAAGAAACCTTTAAAACCAAAATAAAAACAAAAAATATGCTTTCAAAATATTTACAGACACAAATATTTTTCTCAATGAATGAACTAAAAATAAATTATAATAATAAAGTTATTACAATAATTAAAACAGAAACATATATTTTTGTCAAAATGAAAAAAATGTAATAACATTAATAAATAATAACATCCTGAAAAAGAATATTTCTCAAGCACTGAACCATGAAAGCACAAAAACGGAATTAAATAATACAGTTGATATCAAAAAATTTACTTCTTCACTTCATATCACTTCACTTTACCTCATTGCTTCTTCCTCCGAATCCTCGTCCTTCTCACCCTCTTCTTCTTTTTTAAGAGGAACTAGTATCCTCGTTCAAATTTATAATAAATTTATTTCCACAATTTATATGAAATTTGACAATTTTTAAATAATCATCCTCAATTTTAATTACTTTCCTAATTCTTTTTTCCCAATCTTACTTGTTAATTTTCTACACTTCATTTTGAATTAACGATTTTTTTATCGAATTTCGGAAAAATATTTCCTTTTCTGACATTTTTATTCAATTTACACCAAATTAATTCAATGGGGTTGAAAATACAGAAATACACTTTCTGGCCATATCTCTTCGCTACATTATACATAATTTTTCATTTGCAGGACTTCCAGCAGTTGTGCTTTATTATAATTTTCCTCATAATAGAGATCATGTTCCATTAAAAAATTTTGTAACTCCAGCTTAGTAGAACTCTTGTTAGGAATTTTATACTGTTGTCTCGAATGGTACTTCGCATTGTCACATTGTTCAAATGTAACCGATTTTTTCTCACTGAAAACACTAATGGACTTATTCACTATCACTTTAATTTTCACAAATATAATGAGATACAGACGTGGCCTCCCACGGTCGAAACATTTTTACATGAAATACCTTCTTAAATTATTTTCAAAAACACACCAGCATATAAAAAGATATGATATAATTATTGCTTATATTACACTATTACACAACTCACTGCAACACGATAACCTTCTTAAATTATTTTCAAAAACACACCAGCAAATTAACAGATAGAAAATAATTATTATTCATTTTACACTATTACACAACTCACTTCAACACGATAACCTTCTTGAAATATTTTCAAAAACACGCCAGCAAATAAACAGATATTAAATAATTATTATTTATCTTATAATATTACACTTACAATATATCAGCACTGCTAGAATGATTCGGTAACAAAATTAAGTGCGGCTCTGAAGTATCCCAGCATGTAAGCTAAACTCCGCCTCGGTCGCGTGCCAGCAAAAACAATCATCGTTCTCGCTTTAATGTAAGCGGTGTAAAAGGCGGAAGGTGTTATGTGTTATACATTTCCCCCACACATCCCGTCACAATATAGGTTTCGCAAACTATATATCTAACAGTTTTCGAAATTTTGTCTTTATCTACTTTACTCTAATTTTGGAAAACTTTGTTTAAAATTAGTAATATGCCCAATTTAAATAATACGTTTTCGATATGGCCGCCATTACCGAAGTCGCTTTTTAACATTTTCTTGTACCCGCTCAAATATTATGAGGTTGTTAAGTCTTCTAATTTCTTTCAAAATTCTTCATTGTATTTCTGCAACATTGTCTAAGTGATTTTTATAAAAAAAAAAATGTCCCCATTAGATAAAATCCAGTGGCGTTAAATCGGGACTCCGTGCTGGCCATGCAATTGTTCCATTTCTCGATATCAACGTCCTATATGTATTATTGAGAAAGATTTTAATTTTCATATTTTCATCTTGCTGTCAGATCAGTTTCCTACGTATTTCTAGTGGTACGTCTTTCAAGAATTCCTCAGTGTTCTGCTGCAAATAACGGTAGTAAATGTTTGAATTCAATAATGATAGTAATGATAATAATAAATTTATTTTTCATCAGATCAACATATATGAAGGCATCGGTGTCGTCAAATTTACAAAGCTGTAATAAAAAAAATCTAAAAACTGTCATAAAATTAAGTTAAGTAAAATAAAAACCTTAAATAGCGTTCACAACAAATTAAAAATTAATAACTTAAATGAAATTAGTTATTATACATATTATCACTCGAAGGGATATTGCATAAAATCATCTACAGTATAAAAAATATGATTGAATAACAATTATTTTACATCGCTCTCAAAGTTTTTAATGTTATTATTTTTTTTACTGTATGTAGCAAACTGTATTTGCTCCAGCATATATGGGAATTTTCTCGTAAAGTAACAAATAATGATTAGGGGTCAATAAATTGTTTTGTCTTCGAGTATTATAATCATGGTGAGTATTTAAACTAAGAGCGAATGCTAGTTCACATGAGTGGTGGAAAACAATAAATCAGTTAGGTGTTCATAATTCAAGTTTAAACAGTGATGGTCAAAGTAACTTTGGTAATCCAAATATGTTTAATAACCATTTTATTAATTCTGTTCCGAATACATTAGTTAGTAACGAGGATGTGGATTTTTATAATAACAATACGCTTCAAACTATTATAGGCAAAATGTCTTTAACATTTGTTACCTCAGAAAGTATTTTAATCGCTGTTTATAGAATTAAATCGAATGAAGCTGGGGTAGATGGTTTTTCTTTAAACATGATCAAAATGATATTACCCTTTTGTATGGACGCAGTTACACATATAATAAATTTCTCGCTTCAGACTATTACAGTTCCCTCTCAATGGAAAACGGCGAGCATTATACCTCTACCTAAAAAAAGTGAACCAGAATCTTTAAGTGACTTCAGGTCTATTAGTATTCTGTCAATTTTCTCGAAAATATTAGAGTGGGTAATTCACGATCAGCTAAAACAACATGTACAAATTAATCACTTGCTCCCTCATGCCCAATCTGATTCTCGCACCGGCCATAGTACTGTTACAACTCTCTTGGATATAAATGATGACTACTTAGCAGCTATAGATAATTCTATGATAACTACAGCCGTTTTGCTTGATCTTACAAAGGCGTTTGATTGTATAAATCATAAAATGCTCTTAGCAAAATTGCACTACTTCGGCTTAACATCAAATGCTATAGCATGGTTTCGTAGCTACTTGTCACACAAAATGCAAACCGTTAAAATATATAACAGAAGTTATTTGCAAATATCTGATAGATTAGTGGTCAAATCGGGGGTTCCCCAGGGCTCAATACTTGGTCAAATTTTGTTTTCTCTATATTTGGCAGATTTACCGAAAGTTATAAAATATTGTAAAATACATTCGTATGCGGATGACACACAAATATATTTATCTTATCGGCCTACAACAGTTGATGAATCCATGGCAAAAATTAACGAAGATCTGTCTAATATATCCGCATGGTTAGATAAAGAGGGGTTAAAACTTAACTGCAATAAAACCGTTTCTATAAATGTCAGATCTTCTAGGAGTAATATTGAAGATAACCTTGTAAAACTATCAATAGCCGGAGAGCAAATTTGTACTAAAAGTGCGGTGAGAAATCTTGGAGTTATTTTTTATTGTCATTTAACTTTTTAAAGAACATGTAACAAAGGTTGTGCAATCCTCATATGCTAAACTCAAAACAATTTATCAGTTTAAACATGTACTATCGACAGAAACAAAGCTAAGGCTCTCAAACTCGT
Source organism: Rhamnusium bicolor (assembly GCA_029963845.1). NCBI lineage: Eukaryota > Metazoa > Arthropoda > Insecta > Coleoptera > Cerambycidae > Rhamnusium > Rhamnusium bicolor. The sequence goes on along the minus strand of JANEYF010000538.1, from coordinate 339,825 downwards.
TAATCCTGTCCAAGATTAAATACGGAAATGTTGTTTATGGCCCTTGTTTAACAGAAATGGAGGCTTATAGATTGCAAATAGTCCAAAACTCATGTGTTCGTTTCTCGGCTAATGTACTCAAACGTGAGTATATCATTCCTCATTTGAAATTAAATAATTGGCTTAATATGCATCAAAGATGGGAGCTCCGCCTTATCTGTCTGGTTTACTCAGTGTTAAAAAATGAATCACCCATATACCTCAAAAACAAACTTATTTTTCGAAACCAATACCACAATGCTAATCTCCGATTTGTAGCAAATACCTTGCATATTCCTAGGCATGTAACAACTCTCTTTAAATCTTCTTTTTCATATTTAGCGTCAGATTTGTTTAATATAGTTCCCCAGTCTTTTATATCATTATCCTACACTTTATTTAAGAAAAAATTAAAAACGCTTTTTCTTCTGAACCTGTTTTAAATATTTATGTACTTGTAATAGTTTCTTTTAAATGTTTTTTTGTATTTGTATTTTTTTCTCTTCTCACATATTTTGTAAGTCTTATGGGTATTTTTTACCAGTTCTGAAATGATACAATTAGACACACATTGTTTAATATAATGTAGAGTTCTGGTTGGCATTCACAGCAACTCAATGAGCTGACACTCCGCCAGGTTAAATAAAGACATTTTTATTTATTTATTTATTTATTTATTTTTTTATTATAATCATAGAGGATTTTTTCTACTCTATACATGTGTGTTTCTGCAGTTGTAGATACCGGCTGTTGGAAATGGTGCTTTATCTGTCCAAAGCACACTTTCCAAGAAGGAATTATTTATAATATTTTCATTTAATAAACCACGGCAAAAAACTCTGCGATGTCTTAATCTTATATTATTTGCCTTGAAGATCCGCTGATATTCTCAAATCTCTGGTTGAATCGTGTATTGAATTTCGAGGATTATTTTGAAAATAATCTATTACCAAATTAGTTTGTTGGTTGTATACTTTTAGTTGTAATTATCCTTGCAATTTTTTCTAAATATCCTGCATGTCGAAATTGTGGATAAAGCATGCTACAGAATATCTTTGTTTCGACAGGTCTACCAGGATGTTTTTCGCTTTAAGATAATTGAGAGATTTCTATTACTCGAAATTACTTCTTTTAAAATATTACATCGTTTTAAGAGGAAAATATATATTTACACACTTTTTTTGGCAATTTTGATTTCATTTATAAGAAATAGAACATAATTTCCGGCTAAACTGGAAGTAATATGCAAAATTTACATGCATATTTTTAATTCCTAATAGCCCATGAAGAAAATACAAGAAATTGCCATTTTAAATTTTACATGAAAATTGTTCTTTTTCACCGTAACTCTTTTCTGTGATACTCAATAGTTTGTATTTTAACAGCATCGGATTTCTCGGAAGAAACTGCGTCAGACTGGCTTTCAAACCATAACTTTTTCTCTTTGATAATTGGCGTTTCCGGCGTATGGCACCGACAAGAATTGGCTCATTTGAAAATCACAAACATAAAAATGTCCTCTTTGATCAATCAAATACCGGACACGAAAACAAAAATTTAAAAGGTTTGTTCGGTTGTCGATAATTCTCAAATGTATATTCTTAATATCTATTAAAGATGTACTATTTTAATAAAAGCAAAAACATGCCATGATCGCTTTTTTATAATTTACAAAAGTAGTAAATGTTCTGTATGAATAGGGATTAACACTCTGTATACAGGGCGATTCAATTCGGAAGAATCAAATATTACCAGCTGATCAAAAGGTACGTGTTGTAAATATTATTCATTTGGCATGTATTACTATTAACATTGTTGGAAATTATAAAAACTCTAAAACTGGTTACGTTTAACAGAAATAACTTTTATTCTATTTTGGTTACATGTACTCTTATTTGGGCAAACATTTATAATGGGAAATTTTTTCATTCAAGCAGCTTAATAAACGTAAACAAATTTATAAAAATATAACAATGATAGCAATGCATACCGACGATCCAAAAGTTTTTATAGGATCTAATATGCCGAAACTATATTGATTTTTAATTTATAGACTATTACCTACATTACAGTACTCATTGAAGTGGATGAAAGTGAAATTTGTGTTTGATAATCAATATCTCTAATCGTAACTGATATTAAATATTGATAAATAATAATCTGTAGGCTGTTTCAACAAACATCCTGAAATAAAACATGAATTCATATGAAATAACTGGGTTGGTTTCTTGCTATATATCTAAGTAACTAACTTTCAGCAGAATTTAATTTTCCATGTATGTTTTGTCTTTCAACTATAATATTTTGTTTTTTTAGGTTGCTTCTATGTGGATAAAAATATTTTTTTTATATATTTATACATATTTTTAGATGTCAAGTTAGTAACAACTACAGCGCGGTCTTAAGTATTTATTTTTTTTTCAATGCCTTTAAATATATTTCACTGAAAAATTAAAGAGCTGTACAAATACAATGGTTCGTCCATTATTTATCTAAAAATATTGTAAATTTTGCATACATGATATAAAATACTTAATACTTAGTTGCCTTTATGTTCAATGTAAATTTTTGTAAATAATAATTATATTCTGTTTAAACCAATCGAATGAACACAGGAACTCAATAATGATCACAAGTCCAAAACTGAAATATCGCAATTTCTTTCATTTTAACCAAAGCATTTTTTTTATTGTTTTTTTTTTCAATTTTTTCATTATTTAGTTACTGATTTGAATAATAATTTAGTTACTATCTTTTCACACGTCTGAGGACTAGTACTAAGGACTACTTTTAATAAAAAGCATAACAAAAAGGACAAAACGTATAACAATTCTAGTGTGTAGTATTAAACTAATATATTTATTGAGTTTCGGATTAAAATTTCATGATGGAGAGATTTTTTCTGAATTCGAGCCCATTTTATGAAAAACAAATATATTCTAACTAAAACGAATGCAGAAACTACTTATACTCAGCTTCCTAACTGCCGGACGTTTGCAAATAATAATCATCGTCTACAGGAAACAGGTACGTTCGGTAGAAATAGACTAGTAATGGGGAAACCAACTCTCAGTAGGATATAGCAAGTAGAAGAAAATGTTCTTAATCTAATTGAGGAACAACCTGACACTGCCGTTAAATTTAATGTCATTCATAAGAATATTTGGAACATTTTAAAAGAACCACTCTTTACCATTATCGCATACAAGAAATGTAGCTGAATGTTCTACCATGTGATTTCCTTTCATTACTTTGGTTTATGCCATTAGCTAATTTAAATGTTATATAATAAGAGCAACTGCCTAGAATCTTAAGAGATCTGCCCTAGAACAATTTAGTTCTACTACACGTCAATTTCTGGAAATAGCATATACTGGTCGCTGGATTGACCTAGAACTACAGTTATGGCCTCGTCGGTCACCAGAACTTAATCCTCCAGATATTTTCTTTAGGGGCATTTAAAATTATTAATCTGTACCACCTCTATGGAAAATGAAGATTTCGAAATCGTATTATTAATGCTTGTGGAACAATACGAAACACTCCTGATATTTTTGAATATGTTGGCCTATATACGAGGAGAAGGATGGATGTCTAGTATTTGTTATATTTCTAACTAATCTTAAATTGCTATATATTTCATTGTTATTCTCAAACGCATATTGGGCAACACAGTTCTACTACATATATGTCAGATGAGCCATAAAGGGCCTATTCACATGCGGATTTGTCTGACAGATCTGTCCAACAGACAAATCACATCCGTCAGATTAATCCTTCGGACATACTCGAATGTGAATAGGCCCATATATGCTCCTTGCATCTAATTTGAATTGATCGTCTAGTTTGACCAACATACCTTTTATTACAGTCTTTACAGCCAATTCTGCAATTCCCGATTTTTCGTTTGTTTCAATTTTGTCTTTTTGATTGTTTAAATGTGATTAAAATAATCTTTTTGACAATTTGATGTTAATATCTTGTACCATACCATATAAGTTTTGCATCATTCGTTTACGTATCAGAATTTCTGCGAAGAAAGCCTTCGTACCAGTGCCTGCCAGGGCGACCGTGGGCCAAAGTATTTTCTCTTTTTAGTTTTTTTATCATTAGAGCGACACTATCAAGGAGTTGTTCTATGTCAGTCGGAAAGCCAACTTTCATTATGGCGATTAACCACTGAACTAACTTTTTTCTTCGTCAACAGTAAGTATGGTAGGCTCCCCCATTTTAGTGTCAATATTTGCTTTTCCATTAATGACATTAATAAGACTTGACCGTGAAACATTATGTACTTTACTAGCTACTGCTTTTGCCATGCTTTTTCTCACATCTTCTACAGCTTGCCTTGCAGCATCCTTCGTGTATGTTTTTTAAGGCTTTTTCTAAAAAACTATGTAATTAATTAAAGGTATGTTTTTTTACTGTCAAACTTACGGACAAATTGTCCCAAAGTCTGACAGGTAAAATATAGATGTCAGAGTTAGGAAATATTTAGCTTATTTACAAAATAAAGACTTACACAGGGGTTGAGTATGTTAAATAATTAAATTATACATATTGTGTAAACATTTTTGATATTTCGGTTTGTCCAGAACTCTAACACTACTGTCAAATTTAGCTCCATGAACCTAATTTTGACACCAAATAATTTTTACTAAACACAAATAAGTAGCATGAAATAATGTTAGAATACTTCAAAACAAAGGCAACTAGAATCCAATTTGTATGAAAAATTATATTACAGCCGTATAACTAATATCTAACAAAGCATACCTCTTACCTGTTTTTTTGACCTTTCACCTTTCAATGAGGGCTAAAGTTTTCAGGTTCACCAGTTGGAGCTACTGGTCGAGTAAAGTCGTGTCAAAAGTTATTGTTAGGCGCGGGAAAAGTTTATAGTGTTTTATTATAATTATTTCGTACACCAGCAAATAAAAAATCTTATTAATTGTGCTTCAGTGTTGTGCAGATCCATTTTGTTCGAAAACAAAAGGCTTCCGAGAGACAAAGCTCGTCTAAGACAGTGGTTGATAGAGATAACTTTACTCCTTCAAAACATTCGTGTGTTTGTAAGAAACATTTTAATCCTGATGATTATGCGTTACCAAAGGAGTCTACTACAGAAAATCGTTAGTAATTATTAGGGCTGTCAAAAATGTTCCGTGGGACAGTGGCGTACGCGAAATTAACTAATACGAGAAACAATAAACTGTTACAATTTATAACAATATATGTAAAACTTACCCTCTTAATTAGCTTGATAAACTAGCTTGCTTATCACAAACTGGAGAAGATGTGTAGCCATTTTGCAGCATCAGGTATGTTTCTATAGTTATCTCCATGAGTGATGTTCGCTTTGGTGAAAATATATTTTTATATTTTGAAAACGACCGTTCGACATCTACTGATGTAATTCACGCATACGTAAAATAGTCTTTGAACGCGCTTAACGGATCTGGGACTGCACCATCACATATTTGTCTTAATTTTTTTATGCTTTCATGTAATGGTTTATAGTTCTTCGCAATAGTTTCTAAAGCTGTTTCAACGGAAATATCTTCAAATTTTGTCTGGATTTCCTTGATAGCTGCAGCCTCAGCAGGATTGATTTGTAGTATCACAGCTTTTATTTGTTGGAAATATTCAGCATAATAAAAAGCTACCTGCAACCATGTTCCCCAACGTGTAAGAATCGGTTGTGGTGGTTCAGGAATACCGGGACACTTGCTATGAAATGCACGGAGACGTTTAGGAGATTTAAAAAACACTTTTTTGTACTTGCTATTAATGCATCCACCTCTGGAAAACCTTTTCGAATAGTTTCTGCCACAAGATGTAAAGCATGCACTTTACACGTGACATGTCTAAACGTACAACCTTGTTCGTGCAAAAAACGGCCTACCGAATGCATTGTCACGGCGCAATCAGTCACAAACATCAACACTTGACTTTTTTGACGGTTCAAATTTTTCTAACGTCTCCAGCACCACTCCGGTAATTGTTTCGCTAGTAAACTGACTTAGTCTTTTGCTATCTAGTAACAGTGGAACTGTCAGTTTAAGTGGGTCCAGTACTCGTACTATAACATTTAAAATAGAATTTTTTTTTACAATCTGTTGTTTTATCAACAGATAACCACAGCCGTGTATTTTTTTAATTCACATTTCATCTTATTTCCTATGTCTACGTGTACAGTTGGTAAATAGTTACATAACATTGTACGACTTGGTAACTTCACATGGGCATTGTATTTATTCCAGAACTCTCGAAATGGTGGTTTATCGAGTATGTGCAGCGGAACATCACAGGCAATCAGCATTAATAATAAATCAAACATAAACTGTGTTGTCGAAGACACGCTATTTTTTTATTTTTATGGTGTACACTATTTACGTGAAGTCCACATTCACGCTGATCCCAGCACATCAAATCTTTCCCTCATACTTTACAAATTATTTTAACACCATCATAGAATAAATCCGGGAATTCACCTATGAATTTATTCACATTGTCAGCAAATGGCCGTTCTATACCCCTGCGTACGTCTGCCATGCTTTATTATTAAATTAATGTCAACAATACAATACAGCAAATAACATAAAAATACAAAAACAATACGCAATACACCCAAGTGACTTAACGTGTACACAACTCGAAAGCTAATAATAGACTGGACTGGAGAAAGAGTTTCGCGGTCAAGGTGAATGCCGGCGACAGTGAGTACATCTAAAATCTACGACCATGATACACAGAAACGATTTGCAGCTTTAATAGTAATCATGTACATTCGTTGTTTTCATCATACTCATTCTTGTTATAACCTAACTTTAATGACATTAGACACTTCTGATCAGTACAATAATTTTCCTACTGAGCAAGTAAATTACTACTTTCCCATTCTGTCATCATTGTGTTAAACGTTTTTCAGCTAATTTTTGTAAAAAATACTAAAAACTAACGTTAAAAATCCATAGTAAACATTAACATTCAGTGACATTGACTTTTCCATACACTAGCACCTCTCGCACCTCTCGTGGTAATTTCAAGCGCGGTAGCCCTCATTATGATGGTGTCAAATGGAAACAGCCGATAAAGTAGAAATATTTATGTAATTTGCTATAACACTTAAATTAAGCAGAAATCTATAAATGTTGACGTAGATAAAACGGATTTCTTATTTATTCACATTAAACTAAATGTGTCAAATTTCCGGACAGTGTCAAACTTCGGGACATTTACAGTATATGCTAAGAAGTTTATGCATCATTCGAGTAGCATTAGCCACCCTCTACTCTTTCCACTTATTCTGATTTTTGTTGAAACAAACAATATACAAGTTTTACAAACAAATTTAACTTTAAACATAATCTAATAATTGTAAGACACACCAACCACTATTGTAATATAAAGTCTTTAATTTTAAATTAAATAAAATAAAATTTTATGTGTTTCACCGTGTAAGTATTTAATTTCAACGATATCACTGAATAGAGTGTCACCAGATTGCAGATATTCAGTGTCAACAAAATCATTTTTAGGAATACAAGAGAAAGTAAACTGACAAGCTTAATATAAAATTCAGACGTTCAGACGGGAACTCTATTATTGACATATTTTCTTGTATAAAGGGGAAAAATGTATGGTGGTAAATTATATAACATGCATCAATCACGTTACCGTCAGCTTAAGTTATTATATTGTCTTAAAATATCGAACGTTTAATCAGACACACTGCATATAAAATAGATCAACCGTTTAGTATAATTAAAAAATAATACTTTTTTTATTGGACATATATAAAACTAATTATTTACTGTTCTAAATAGTAAAATTTATTTGATTTGTTTTATTGTAGGTCAGAAAGTTAGCGGTTTTTACGAAACATATCTGATTTTATTTCAGCAAATTCGCTTAGGAACTTTCATTAAATTTACTGTATGGTAAAAATATTTAATACCTCTAATTTAAGAGCAGCTAAATCGAATAAATGAAATCGCATCAAATACCCTATAGATATATCTAAAAAGTAAATGTATAAAACTGGGTATTTTTCAGAATGTTCTTTTAAACTATGTATCATAAGAAAAATCTGTATTTACTCATAAAGTGTGTTTCATTTTTCTTCATTTTTGAACACATCGATCCAATTTTTCTGTAAGTTACTGACTGGTTAGAAAGCTCGATTTTTTCATATCGTCATAATTAGTTTAGGCCAACGCATGCGTCTATTATCATCAACAGAATAGAATAATTTTATAGAAATGCAAAATCAATTTGTAAAATGAAAATTTTGAAAATTTAAAAATGGAAATAAAATTATAAATTGTAATTTTCAATTTACTGAATAAAGACGTCGATTTTCCGATGTGATCTGTTCTCCAATGGCTTCACCTTTTGCATTTGGCCTTCCACTTATTAGGTTGACTTTTTTGCAAACCAGTGTGGCGCTCAATTTCGAAAACAGCGTAGGCCTTATTCCTCCGAGTACATCGATTATTTGAAGGACCATATTTAGCGAGTAGCCTGGTTGCTACACTTGTAGCTCGTACCGGAGTCAGGCATGTCAAGATTATGACTCCGAATTGCCTGATAGTCAAAAACAAGTAGTTCCAAAAAAATAGGACGTTTCGTTCTCTACAACGGGGACATAAGACAGTACTTTTGTTTCATCTACCCCATATGAGTGCCTCAGGTGGTATTGGTGCGTTATGTCGGTGGAGTTAGGTCAAAATGGCATATACCGGTCACTTAGGAAGTAAGTGCATGAGCGATATCGGCACCTGACGGCAGGCCCTGCAGTTGACATCATGAACCTCTACACCCTATAGACCAGGCCGTTGATGGCAGCAACCTTACAGGTCATAATAAATTATTCGGTCTCAGACTTAAGCCTGTCCGATATTAAAAAGGCGATAAACTCAATGATTTTATGTGCTGGGATTCACCGAACTGCTGAAGTTCATGTGTTGAGATTTTCCTGTTCAGCAACTTTGATTAGGGCTTTATGACGATTTGGTTAAAGCTCAGTGACTGACTTAACTTCAGCATCTCGCCTGAGTCATTCCATATGAAATGGTCTAATCGATAAAGCCAGCTTATTTTAGATTTTGCTCAAACTTTGTGAGAATCTTCTTTAGAGTTCCAAAGAAGGAAATCCACCGTCATTTAATTTTCGCATGCGTCAGTTCCCGCCTGCCCGAATTAAAGCATTTAAAAAACGTTATTTTTATGCTTTAATATTTTTAGCTTTAAAGATTTTTCTATCAAAGATATCTACACATTCAAGATGGCATTTCAAAGCTGAAAGATAGTAGTTTTTGTGCAAAGAATATAAATTCACACAATAAATACTCCCGAAATGTAACACGGTGCTGAAAATACGTGTATTTTAATGATTTTTCTCGACTGTTGAATGCAAACTCGTAAGGATTGGGCGTATTGCTGCTAGTAGTAATATATTTATTAACAGCGTTACTTTTCAAAAAGTACATAGTTTAAGTTTATTTTAAAAATAAACAAATGACTGAAATTTTTACTTCTTTTAAACTACCTGTACACACACAAAGGATGAAACGGGCATTACAGGCTTTTGATGTTCAAGGTAAGAACTAAATATCCTGTAAATTTCATATTTTCATCTCATAGCCAACACATTCATATTATAGCCTAAATAATGCGATTTTCTTAAATTTCGAAATTTCAAACAGAGATTTTTTTTATAAAGAGTAGGCTGAACGATTCCATTGTAGGTTTTATTTCTTCCACGATATGTGCACTTGATCTCTGAGAAATATTAGCTGTTTGCATTCAATAGTCGAGATACTGGAGTCAGTTAAAAATCACGAAAAATCAGTAAAATATATGTATCTTCAGCACCGTGTTATTTTTCGGAGGTATCGATTGTGTGAATTTATATTTTTTGCGCAAAAACTACTATCTTTCAGCTTTAAAATACCATCTTGAACGTGTAGATATCGTTAATAGAAACATTTTTACAGCTAAAAATATTAAAGCATAAAAATTACGTTTTTTAAATGCTTTAATTCGGGCAGGCGGGAACTGACACATGCAAAAATTAAATGACGGTGGATTTCCTTCTTTGGAACTCCAAAGAAGATTCTCACAAAGTTTAAGCAAAATCTAAAATAGTGGAGCCACAAAAATTTTTTTTTAGACGATTTCATATAGAAAAACTCGCCTGCCTCAGCCTGATGTTGAACACAAGACCGAGTTGATCTGTGGCTCTTTTTGCTGCACTGAACAATTTTTCGTCCACTCCTATAGTTTCATGATATTTTACGAACCGCAAAAGAGAAGCTCCGAGCTGCTGAGAATGTTATATACCATACACAGTACTAGTCTGCTATGCATATACTCAAGAGTCCTCGTCTTTCCCATTAACGTGGTAGGTACACACAAGAAACGGATTGATTTAGGACAACTGCTTCTACATGGATACCGAAGAATAAGAATACTTTTACTTAATTGGGAGCGAAGGTAGATGGTGTAAATCCATTCCGGGGCAAATTAAATATTCATATATTGGAAGATTGTTTTCGACTCAGGAACTATGTCGATGTCCTAGATGTGGTTTAGACTTTACATAAACTGTAGGGTCTCAACTTTCTTTGCCTAAAACCAAATCTCTGATTTTCAAAGGATAATTTCTGTGAATATAGAGGTGGTTAAGAAAACTTTTTATACCGTTGTTCTTTAATATTCATCATCTTGTGGTTATCGTCTAGTTGACGCAGCTCCAATTTACTAGTTCAAAGGAGTAGGGTAGAATTAAAATGACAATCGTGTTAGCCGCAGACATCTTGTACTTGCCCGAAAGCACCGAAAGCACAAATTGTTACGAATTATTTAAATACTTTTCCAGAATCTTGGATAGGGAAAAATGGACCAATTAGATGGCCGGCTCGGTTAATGGATTTGACCCCATTAGATTTGTCTTATAGGGTTACCTAAATAGTGTAGTATATGAAAAATCCATGTGGCGGATTTGGTTAATAAGATTTGATAGTTATTGTAGTGTGGCGGTAAACAGGAACACAACTGGCAGTTGCGCTCCTGTTAACCGCCACACTACAATAACTATGATTACAGATTGATGGGTAACGATAACTGACATCAATTCCAGAGTTGATGCTAGGTGATGTGTCACCGCGTGAATATGTTCATGCATATATGACAAAATATCTTACCTTGTGGTTATTTTGGTGAGTTCGGTAACATCCAAAGTATATACTTAGAAAGCTGAAAATATTCGTGAATGTAACACTAACACACACATGTATATATTTTTAACTAGCGATCACAGGAGTAAAAGTATATTACTAATACCTATTAATATCCACTAAAACATTTGTCACCTTCCATTGGTGTTGTCAGCTATGTTAATCCAGACGTATTTGTCATTCGGTCCAGAGTAATTTTCACATTTCTAGATAAATATTTTTTTCTTAATGTTTCTGATGGCACCTATACTGCCCACTAATACACTTTTGGAAAAATAGTTTAAATAGTGGATTATCTGTAACATTATCACTCATACACTTTTTTTGACTGTCTGAGGAAATGTGGCTCTTAATGTTACACAAAAACACACTTATTTACAGCTTGTGGCAATATAATTCGGTGCCGTTAAATTGTTACTCCGGAAAATCACTAATCCACAAGTTCACTTTATCCTCTGAAGGAATTAAACACGACATTTTAAAAAGTTAACCTCCGTTGTCATCAATTTAGAACTGCAGGTTATTTACATAGACGTTTTATAAATATTACGTATTTAGAATGTATTCAACATGGGGCAGTGGACGTAAACGTGATAGTCAAGGTATATCCGCTTATATCTATCTATGCATTTGCACTGCAATTGGACACTCGATAATAATGAGCATCCCTATCAAAATGACCGTCAGTAAGTAATTGTTTTTATAGTTGCAAGGCGTCCAGCTGATATTTATTGCATCGTAAAAGTCGTCTCTGGAATTTATCGCCACCTCCCGTTGTCTAATTATTACGTTCCGTAAAATGAGTCTGAAATAAAATATTTCATTCTTTTATATATTTAAGCCAAAAGCCAAAATATACAAAAACGCTTGTTTATACCGAGCGTTAACAAAATATGAAAATGCCAGGAATTTGACTAGATTAATTAAAATTAAGCATATTTATGATGCATGTGTTTAAACCTTGATATAATTTAAAAAAGCAAAACTTTGCTATTAAAGGTCTGAAACAAATTACCTTCTTTGTTTTTATACTACTTTAAAGAGAATTTCAGGGCATTATTTTCTAATTACATTTTTTTCACTTACCTAGATGATAAATTTCTTCAGATGTGTAAAGTAATGTTGAATAGATCCTCTAATATAATGCAATAAAGTTCAAACTTTCAAAACAGTTTTACAAATAGGACGATGAGATTGAAACTCGCAGCAGATTAGTTGTGACTCAAAGGCCGTTTTCCGCTTCTATCTCATCATATTTCCTGTTTCTCCGTTTACTGAATTCTGCATGCTAGTGACAACTTGACGTTATGTTGTTAGTCTGTTGATTGATTTCGACATTCACTTGATGAAAATCCATGTTCACACTGAACGTAAATAAAACTTGACTTTTTTTGCTGTCACAATTTTTATATCTATATATTTTTAAAAAGAAGTTAATATCTTAAGCTTTTATTTCATAAGAAATTTTCGCATTATAAGCATTGGTTCTTTTTGGCGGGAGAAGCGTACATTGAAATAACTGAGATTAAATTTATTTTCCTTTCTTTCTTGTGAGCTTATTATTAACTACTTCATAAACATATTTTATGAAAATTAAGTAGTGGTGTAAAGGTAAACTGTTAAAATAATTACACTAGTCGACAATATTTTGGGCCTGTAATTTAGCAAATTACAGGCCCATTACAATTTTGTCTAATTTCGCAAAGGTCTTCGAGATTTTCATATACAATCACGTCTAACCTTCAGTAAAAAAATCGCTCTCAATTGATCAACATGGTTTCATAGAGCAGCGATCAACTGTAACTAATTTAGCTCTAATTACGCAAATAATATCGGTAACTTTAGATGCGCAGGGACAGGTGGAAGTGGTGTATACGGATTTCTCAAAGGCCTTCGATACTATTAATCATTCTATTATAATCTATACTCGCATATTTTGGATTTTCCTGCAGTTTGATTAATTTCTTTATTTCCTACTTAGATAATAGATTACAGTACGTAGCATATAATGGATTTAAGTTGGATATGTATATGGCCACGTCTTGAGTTCCGCAAGGCTCCAATCTTGGACCGCTTTTATTTCTTCTCTTTATTGATGATATCACTAAAGTGATTGACTGTGATAAGCTCCTGTTTGCAGATGATCTAAAAATGTATGCTAAGATTAACATAATACAGGATTGCTTATTCTTACAATCTCAGGTTAACTTGCTTATAGAATGGTGTACTACTTCCAAACTTAATATAAATTTATCTAAGTGTAAAGTCGTAAGCTACTCGCGAAAGAACAAGCCAATTTTATATGAGTATTCTCTAAACGACCAAGTGTTAGATAGGCAAAATTCAACAAAAGATTTAGGCATACTGTTTGATAATAAATTATCTTTTGCCGAACACATAAACAATCTAGGACTATCATCCTCAAAAACTTAAGGTTTTGTTATTAGAAATTGTAAATCTCTCACTAACGACGCTGCGTTGAATGTTCTTTATTATTCACTTGTACGTTCCAAATTGGAGTATGGATCTCTAATTTGGTACCCAATTTATGAGAACTATTCAACATATCTCGAATCTATCCAAAGACAATTTTTAAAATCCTTTGCTTATAAAAATGATCGTGTATATCCTGGTCGTGGCTTCAACCACGAATTACTTTTATCCAGATTCGAGATGTCATCAGTAAAGACTCGACGGATTATGAATAGTTTAATTTTTTTCCACAATCTGATTCATAATAAAATTGACTGCTCACCACTTGAACTCCTTAATTTTAGAGTGCTAACATTCAATTCCAGACAAAATATCACTTTTTACACACCTAATGCAAGAACCAATGTCATTAAAAAGTCGCCTATTTACGTTATGTCACATAATTTTAACTCTATATCTGATGTGTGTGATATTAATCTCTGTTCAGTTCTAGCCTTAAAAGAAACCATTCATAGACACTTTCATCCATAGCTTAACTATCCCACCATTATTATTATGTTACCTACTTTATTGAATACTAATTATTATTATAACTCGATCTATACTGCTCTCATTATTATATTATTATCACCCTCCAGTGCTATATTATTATAGTTATATGTATTACCTTGTTTAAGTTAAGTCTACTATGTATCCTTATAATATAATTTTTTTTTATTATATATCATACATTTTGTCCCGTAAGTGGATTTTCTGTTGGGCAAATAAGTAAAATAAATAAAATAAATAAATAATTAAATAAATATTTTCGGAAAGGAGATGGTAATAACTAACTTTTATTATTGCTATTCTGGTAACTGAATATACCTATTGCATTAAAATTTCAATGATTTAATCTTATGGAGGTCAGTCGTGGGAGGTTGAGAAAATGTTAGTTACTTGTTAAATACGTGGATTATATTGTCGTGCATTACAAAATTGTCGCCAAGATAAGGGGGAAATAGACAACGTGTTCTTCTAAAATGTCCGTAATATATTTCTCACTTTTTAAATAACTTTCATTTACTTACCCTATCTATGATGCATGTACGATTGCGGCTATTCCAGGATGTAATTTGTATTTTGCAAGCTGTTTCAAGACACTATCTGTACTTACATGTTCATAATAAACTTAACAGTTGCATTTGATTATTTCTTGAGGTAGGAAATCGCTTTCTTAATCACGATAGGAGTTACAACGAATGTTAAATACTGCTAATCGTGTACACTTTCATTAATATTATTTTTATTAATAATAAATATGTTAAGAAAACTAAAAAGTGCAGTAAGATAATTACTTCCTCACCCCTCAAAGTGAGGAAGTTATGTATTCGTGAAAAAAATTTTGAAAATATTTATTGCATTTCTGGACGAATCTCGACGAATTATAACGATACACAAAATTTCAGACAGGAAAAATGTTCTCTCTGTGTGTCTGTCTGTCTGGTTCGCGATAGCAGCTACAGCTTTTGAGATAAAGCTTTCAAATTTGTTACACACATTCTAGAGGTCAAGGAGGAGATTGAGTCGTTGATGAGCAAAATCGGTCCCAATTTTTGAAACGTCAAAAAATGTGACTTTTTTGAAACGTCAAAGTGACTTTTTTGAAACGTTAAAATGTGACTTTTTTTGAAACGTCAAAGTGACTTTTTTTGAAACGTCAAAAATGTGACTTTTTTGAAACGTCAAAAACGTACCTCTTTTAAAACGTCAAAAATTACTTTTATTATAAACTCTACCACACGTCGAGTTTTACTACGATGAGGAAGTTCTAATCCCCAAGTAATTGGCAGCAGTTCTTTTTGAAAACTACAATTTGATAAATAAAAATATGGCAATAACGTATTGAATCAATTGGTGCTAATTTCATCATGTCCACTTTTAGAGCCTTTGGTTGTATATAACAAAAGTACCTAACATTTTACGGATAGATTCCTTAACCATTTCTACTGCTTATGTAATGATTAATCAAGTATGTAAAATTAAATCAATATTTTTTGTTTCCCATAAGTCTTACGAGGGCCAGAAAAATGTTAGATTTTGATGAAAAACTCATCGACGACACCTTTTGCCTACCCTTTGTATAGCAAGAGTTTCGTGCAGTCGCCATGTTATGTGTTTGATAACCATTTTAATGGGTTCTTATCGAAAAAAAACTTTGTTGAAATAGGCCCAAAATGTAACAGAGTTATGGCCATTGTAATATACCCCATATTTTCAGTGATGTCTTAAGTATGCATGGCAGTGTATAATGAAAATGAACAAGTGCTATCATGGTAAAAATAATCCAGCTATGAAAACCGTTGTTGGTCTCTAATGAGAAAATATGATACTGTGCATAAGTGAAATTCTACAAAATAAGTTTTCCGTTATCTCGTCTACAACAAAGATTACTTTTCAGTTTTTAATAGTGAAGTATTATTTACTACATAATGTTATAATATGTCCTCCAATCATAATTTAAAATAAGGATTATTCATTTCTTTTCATTAACTATTTTTCTGAATAAAAATTGACTTACCGTCAGTATATAAAATATGTAGGTTATGTCATCGCTAGTGTTTTTGATTTACCTTATAAACCAATAAAGACTATGAATAACTAATATTATTCCTCAATATGCATAGAATAACTTACGTCAATTATATTTATATTTGACAATTGAAAATAGCGGATTAATATCTTCATCTTAACTACTCTTCTCATAATATATGCATCATTTAATAATTTTATGTAAATCCATTTGTTGTTAAAATTTTCAGATTTTACTAAATTTCATTTTAGTTCTCTAAAACGTGTGGTGTGATTTTTGAGAACAATCTTGTATTGTAGGTGCACACATTACCTACTACCAATAAAATAAATTATGTTCTTAGCTGCCATTATTTTATTATTTGTAAAACTAAGAAAATGTTTACAATTTCCCACTTCATTTCGTTTTGTTCAAAAATGTATGTACAAATTAATTTGTCCACCAATGTGATATATTTTCATTTAACCTAGTAGTACGTTATTATGATAAATACTGTAGAATAATCCATGTAGAACATGGCAACAATATTGGTCCAATGTTGTGAATAGCTTGCCTCATTATTAATTTTGAACAATTCGCTAGATTGACTCAATATTAATATTGGCTCAATATCTTGGAAAGTTTGGCTTAACTATATTGGGTCAATGTTAATACAATATTGTATGTATGTACGATGAACTTTTCCAATATCATCCCAATATAGTTCAATCAATATTGAGTCAATCTAGTAAATTGTTTACATATAATATTGTCAAATTTTTCACATTGAATATGAACTCATTATTTTCTTGCAATGGGAAATTTAATCAGTGGGAGATTAAATATTTAACCATTTTGACATTGCAAACTTGTAATAGTGGTTACTAAAACAATTAACCTTGCTCTAAGTTAGTAACTTTGGTGGTTATCTTTTAATCACTGTCTTAGAGAATCGACCCGAATATCTCGTAAAACTCGGTGTATTTACAAAACTTTTGAATAGAGTTATTTAATAAGCTTCTTAAGGCACTAAAAATTTGTTGTTCATATTTCAATATTGTATAAGATCATCTAAAATTAGCTCTTTTGTATGTACACGACTTAAGATTACATAAATGTTAATAAGTATGAAAATTAATTAAGAATATTAATGAGAATTTCAATTTCTGGCGGAGTCGCAAGGAATAAAGATGTGAATTTCATTCTGCATTGACAATTCAATAATTTCAATGGGCGGTGAATGTTCTATAAATCAACTGCAACAATTATATAAAAAATACATCATGGCGTTTTAAACAACATAATTTTTTATGATAACTGATGCTTTTAGATTTGATAATTTTAGTGAGAAAATCACTGGAACCTCAAAACCGAAAACTAATTCTTAAAAAATGTTGGCGTTTTAACCTGTGGCGAATTTTCCTTACACTGATTTTTTGTAATTAGTCTACAGATTGTCAGTCATCGTAAATAATTAACTCTCAACATTTTAAAGAAACATTTAGCTTAAATGTATTATCGGCAATTCCAGCAAAATATACCAATGCCATTAAACCTAATTTTTTATTTAACTTAAAGAAATGCTATCTGAAAGTTATATTTTGTTTGTGTTCTGGTCACTAGAAGTCCCTTTAAGTTAAAGGTCCCTTTAAAATGTTGATAATACTGGGGGTAACACAAATTGTAAAATTGTGCATTAAAATTCGATAAATTTAACAGATTCTTTAGTAATTATGGATTCTTACTATAAAATTAAGATATCCTACATACTTTATTTTGCATCAAAATTAAGCTTAGAACCCAGTTATTTTATAGCACATATCAAGAATAATAAGATTTATCAGAGAGAGTGAAGACATCAGTCAAAGACACAAACTGATAGGGGACATGTGTATAGAAACCTATTTGACAAGTCACTGGAAACTAACTTCATATATTACATAACATTAGACCGGAAATTTAATTTAAAGTTTCCTAAATTAATATATTACAATAATTTACAAAGCTTTAAATTAAATATCCTGTAATATCCCCTGTTGTGAGGATTTTTGATATTCGTGATTATTTAAGTTTTATAATAAAAGATGCTTTTAGTTATAAAAGTAATAATAATCTCGATGTGAGGAGCATATTTCCATCGTGTTCATAAAGGATAAGTGGATTTCAAATTATACTTGCAAGTTATCTTAAAAAGACCTTAGGTTTCTACATGGGATATCCATTATCTGCATTAATATAGTCTCTATTATAAAGGGATAATGGAAATTTTCGAACCTCCCATGATGTAGATGTTAATCACTGATTAACTATAACTAGCTCATAGAATTAATAATTATGTTTTGAAATGCTTTATTTTTATGTAGGGTAGGTCATAGCTATATTTTTCCCAAATAGATTCAATAGAATTATAAAAAATGTTTTTTCTTTCCTGGTGTTGAATAGCCAACTCTTTTCTAGATATAGTGAAGAGAACTTTTCTTTTACTTTTTGCGTTTTATCTAATATATCAAATATTAAGCCTCACGGAAACCAATAAGATCACACCATTTTGTTAATCATAGGTATATATCAAATACCTATTTTAATAGAAGATTATGCGAATAGTTACAGTTTACATTTAGTCAATATGTTTGCGTGTATGAATTTTCTCGTATTACTTAGAAACGATGAATTTTAACGTTTGCAATTTTTTTTTTCTCCAAATTGTGTCAGAGAACTAAACAATTTGAATTTTTTTCTAAAAGAATCCTTGACGTACTTTTTTCAATAAGGTTCAACTTTTTCCCCATTTATGACACCACTGGTGAATGATGTGTGGTTTTATTGGTATTTCATAGAGCCCAGTTTCTTTTAAACTAATACCTACTCGTGTTTCGGATGGCACTATTAAAATTGTCGTTGACATCACAGATTTTATAAAAATATTTGAAAAACATTTTTTATACATAAAACCTCTAGATAAATACATGTTTTTTAATTTAGTGGTGGTAAGGTCGTCAGAAAGAAGACAACCGGTTTCAATTAATTGACGTCTTGTGTGTTTTGACACATCCTCAGAACTATTTAAATTAGGTTTTTTTTGTAAATGTATATATTTAAAAACTTAAACATAAACATGAACAACAATAAATACGATAAAGGACAGTACATACAAATACCAGTGTCTAGAATTTGTGTGTCCTGTTCTTTATCGCAATTATTGTTGTTCATGTTCATGTTTATGTTTAACTTTTTAAATATATACGTTTACAAGGAAAACATAATTTAAATAATCCTGAGGATGTGTCAAAATATACGAAACGTTGACTAATTGATTCTTTCGTTTTCTTCTTTCTGCTGATCCTACCCCACTATATTGAAAAAGATATATATGGATAAGGGTCGTTAGACTATTTCAAGAAAAGATAAATTTATCTAGAAATCGATCTGTCTAGCAATTTTTTATTACTTGCTACTACTGTTTTTAAAAATCTATTGTGGAGATCTAACTTTGAATACCCTGAATATTTAGTATTAGAAAACATAAATAGAAAATGTAATTATTGCGGTTCGAATAAAAGCATTTATTTGAGTTCTAATTTAATACTTAGAGCATAGAGGAAAAAGAATTTATCTCTACCATAAAATTTATATTAAATTCAACATACTTCTAGTTCAATAAAACCTTTTATAAACAAACAGAAGGACCAGCAATGGGTCAACCACTTTCAGCAGTGTGTGCAAATTTAACTCAAATAAAATTGCATTTTATAAACGATACGTAGACGATTGTCTACTATGCGTTAATAAAAATGAGATACAGTACATATTACAGAAATTCAATGAACAACACAAAAAAATAAAATACACATTAGAAACAGAAAATGAAAATAAAATAAACTTCTTAAACCTGACTTTAATTAGATCTACCAGTAGAATTAAAACTAATTGATATCAAAAAAGTATAAGTTCGGGACGATATACCAACTTCCAATCAAAAACTAGTAATAAATACAAAATTATCGTTATAAACAGCCTCGTGGACAGGGCCATTTTACTATCAGATAAACTGTTTCACAAAGAAAACATAATTAAAATCAAAAACATTCTTTTAAATAACTTTTACCCGCCACCTTTTATGAATAAGTATATTCAAAAGAGAATACAGATAATAAAGCAATAAAAATGTAGTTGACATAGGTTTACAACCTAACTGCTTTGGACCCATATTTAACAACACAAACCAGGACAAAAATCAAAACAATCCAAATGGAGACAAAATATACATATCGGCACCATACATACCACAAGTATCAGAAAAAGTTCAGAAAGAATTAGGTAAATATAACATACAATTAGCATACAGAAATGATAATAGCATAAAATATAAATTATATTCAAAACTAAAAGATCCAATAGAGAAATTAAATCAAACCCATGTTATTTATAAAATTGATTGCTCAGATTGCGATAGGTGCTACATTGGAGAAACCCAACAATAATTAAATAAACATATAAATCAGCATAAATTATCAATTAGAAATTCCATAGCAACTCCTAATTCATGTAGCACAGCATTAACTGAACACGCCATAAATAATTCACACAATTTTAACTTTCCGGATACAACCATACTGCATAAAGAAAGAAATTCCAAAAAACGCATGTTTTTGGAAATGGCCGAAATACAAAATAACAAAAAAACAGTATATTATCAAACAGATATAGAAAGTCAGTAGCATATATCGCAATCTTATTCAATAGTAACAATTTTTATACATCCTGTATATGTGCTAACTGCAAAATCTCTTCTCAACGGCTATCCAATATCATGAGAATGTTTACAATAACTCTGTCACTCGGACCATCAATATAAGTATACTATCAGCTGTTATAATTACCTACTCTTAAAAAGAACACACAACGACGACACCAAATACTGATCATTCTCTGTCTAACTCGTCAAACTACAACACATACCTACCAAACAAAAAAAAATAAAACCAGCCCATATAATGAAATTAAAATAGAAAATTTATATTAGGTAAGAAAACACTTTTTTAGATATGTATTCTGTCATTAATCTAATTTAAAACTTATGTACAACCATTATTTTTAGCTTTTAACCTTTGAAAAAGTTCGAAAACTCGGCCGAAACGTGGGATAAATAATTGTCCATATACCTGGCTGGAAGTCCTCAAAAAATAAAAATGGGAAATAAAGTTTTTTCTGTTTTTTATTGAAGAAATAATTTCTACTTTAACAGCCAACAACTTGTAAAATATCATCTTTAATACTTAGATGTTTATCTCTAAGCACTTCTAACACTTCAATAAAATTTTAGTAATATTTCATTTTTAAATATCTTCGCTTTTCGCAAGAAAAATGATAAATATTTAAATTAAACTTTGCCCCATTTTTACTGATTAAAAATTTTATGTCACACTTATTAAGTTAACCAGTTTCCAACAGCCAGTATATATAATTAAAAAACTTTTCGGTCCTAAAATGTACTCTTTAAATTAGCTTGAGTTTGGAATACACATAAAACCGATTTCTTAATTGTTCATCTAATTAATAGAAACGTTTGAGTTATTGTCGGGGCGTGTTGTACAAACTTAATTTAATTTGGTAGAAAATTTATGGTGATAATATGAACACAGTCAGTGAAGGAATATTACGTCTTGCTTCATTAAATATGAAAGCTTAATTATCTGCTTTTGTTAACAAACATTAACTTCTTAATTTAAAAGACAAATTAAGTTTGTCAATTAATTCAACAGGACTTGAATTCCCCATTGATTATAGCTTTTAATTGGTCCGAAAATTTGCTTTGTAAAATATTATTGCTTTTTTTATTAATGAAAATCATTTCCATGTTTATGAAATCAGTTACTTACTAAAATGAAATATTACTATTAATTAAGATTTTTTCTCTAAATGTTTTCATTCCAAACTTCTTGAGTGCAATGTTCCAATTTCCAAAATTAATTGTAATTTACTGATTAATTTGGTTTATGTGAAACCACCAGTAGTGTCCTTGAATTTTTTAAGACAATCTCTCAGATTTCTGAAAATTTTTAAAAATTAAAGATTTAATAAATTGTATAAATGTTTACTCTCCTAATGAAAATAATAATTCAATGTATTAAAGATCTTTGGTAATGCCAATTGTCAATCAAGCAGTCATAAATAAAAACAACCCCCTATCAAATTGCCAGAATGAAATTCGTGAGGGACTTTCTACGCAATCATCAACCACTGAGATTACTCAGTATATTAATGAAAGCTTGAACGTGGGCGAAATTGTTGTAGGGTATTTTTTTATGTTATACCCTAAATCCGGAAATTCTAGCTAAAGAATTAGACGGTAAATGTATTACGGAAGTCGTGAATGACTGGTTGATTTCTTTCAGCCCCAACTTTAAAGTTGGTTATTTCTGCGTGCAGATGATACCAATATGCTTATGTGTGGTAAGTGCCTTGATTAAGTTAAGTACCAAGTGATTCAAATTTTGCACAATTTTTTGATTGGCGTCAAGGAAATCATTTAATTACTTGCTTAATTTACTAACAGATTTAGAGTAAATTCAGATAATATAAATTTTAACATAAACAATACAAATTTAACAATGTGTCATATCATATAATTTGTAGACACTTACCTTGTTAGATTTACCATATGGAGTGATTACATTGAGTATGTGTGTGCCTGGCTGAATAACTCTTATTTTGTCACTGATTCTTCACTGAATGAATCCACTATATTAAATATATAATAGTCTACTCCATTTTGTCATATAAAATAGTATTTTGTAGCCAGGCAACCGGCATTCACGGAGTATTTATCCAGCAGAAACAGATTTTAAGATTTATAATAAGTTTGGAACTATGTGTCATACAGGAGTGCATTCAAGAAATTTAATTTACTAACATTTGCTTCGATACATACCTATCTTAGATCTTCTAACGTTTGTCCATAACATATCAATTTTTCCAAAAAGTAGTGAGGTACATGCATACCCTATTTGATACGATTACAATGTCCACATTAATAAATTTTATCACAGTTTTTTATAAAAGGTACACTTATCTTGCTGTGTCAACTTATTATAATATATTGCCCACTAACGTGAAAAATCTCTCTACAATCAAATTTAAATGTGGCTTAGAAAATATACTCATACAAAATTCTTTCTCGTGTATCCAGGAATTTATTGAATTTGTTGTATCTTTAGAATTAGGTAACACTATTAATACTATTCTATATTGTTTATTCTGTGTACTTTTTAATCATGTGTACTATTCGTTTTCTAATTTAATTGTTACATATTAAAGGCATACTTTCTAGTTTAGCTGAGCACAGCTTTTCCAACAACTAATTGTAAATGAATGTAAAGAAATCGAAATATTTCGTACATTTTTCACCATGTTCGACAAAACATGTAGAAACATATTGTGTTATGCTGGCGGACATTTCGAACATTTTTAATTTAAAACAAACATTTTAAACGTTTCGCTTTTGAACACGTGCATTGTCTTGGTAAGACGTTATGCGAGATACCAAAATCTGTCATGGGGCTCTTCAGAAATAACAAAATTTTGACGCCCTCATTAGGGCCCATACTCCACCTAAAATCAGAATTTGACAACAAAAAACAAGTGTATCCTATTTTTGATGAGTACTTCATCATGAAGGTGGAAGAAACATCTCAGAAACACTCTGAAGTTGCAGAGAATAGTGTCTTACTACTGCTTACTTTATTTTAATTTAAAAACCAGAAAAAATTACTAACCTGAAAAATTATTAAACTGACTTCATAACATAAATTATTTGTCGTGAAACTTAAAATAAAACATTTGTCAAAATTGCATCCAACCCCATAAAAATATACTGTGGTCAACACTAATAAAAAAAATGGATCGGAAAAAAAATATCTAATCCAAACTCTAATCCAAAAGAAAAGGAATGAGAAAGTTTATATGTTTCATGGTTTTAATAGTTATATCTACCCTACTACTGTTAACTAAAAGTGACATAAGGCATCGGAAAGTATCTTTCGATCCCTTGTCATTTTCCGGACTAGACGAATAAAGCTGTATTTTCCACGGTCAAAAAATGTACCAGAAGATTGGAGAAAAAACTTTTTATATGCACATTTTGGTATTATTTTCTATTTCTGTAGAAATAGACAATTCTAAATTTCCTGTATTCATCATATTATTTTCATTTTGGAAAGCAATCTATTAGTTTGAATTTAAATAATGAAATAACTTAAAATCCGTCAAAAGCAATGAATAACTTTACATAACATATATATCACGACCAACTAAACGATTATGGGTATGTAAATAAGTTCCATACATTAGTTGAAATTATGTTGAGTATGTTTACTCGTTACACTGTTTGCTTAGTTTTTAATCCTGCAAATGCAGGAAACCTGTTTTCATGAAATTATATTAGCCAAAGGTATGATTGGATAAAAGTATTAGGTCTGTAGAGGGATGAACTAATAACGAAATTTTACTGCGAAACGAACCTGTAGTTAAGTGATTTTATTTTCTGTTAATCAACTAGATTTTAACGTATAATGTTTAAAATACGATATACACATTACATATTTGTTAGCTAATAAAAATAATTTTTAAATTAAATACAAAAACAATCAACCACCTTATTTTACCAAAACGATATACTTTCATCGTCTCAGCATGGTTTTATTTAAAATAAGATTACAGAGACAGTATGTGGTTTCCGAAATATAATTGTTATTGCCTTATATAATAAATTAATAAAAGCCGACCTTCGTCTCAGTGGTTCAGTACTTACACGTTAGGCTTGAGACCTAGGTGTCCTGGGTTCGAATCCTTGCTAGGACATGGACGTATAGTAGCATTTTAGAAATACCGAAACAGTAGCACAGTTGGCTAACGCGGTTGTTGTCGGGCGGAATACGACTAGCCACTGTCTATCTCTCCTGAGTTTAAGTCTTAGCTGCGGCATCTGGCAAATGTCGCAGGGAATGGTTGTTGTGTGTGCCTGTCCTAGTTCAGTGGTGGAATAGTAATGTGCTAAACTCCGCCAGGGCATTAATATAAATATGGCGTTGAGAAAAGGAATGTAAATTTTAGGTTTGTTTATAGAATTCTCACTTCTTTGATAATGTTAATCATGACTCTTTATTAGCAAAATTATTGACATATATAGAATTAGGGCTATTGTGTTAAATATTTTAACTTCCTACTTAAATGGTAGAGTATAATTAAAATAAATAATAACGTAACAAGTACTAGTTGCGATACCAATCAAGGTGTACTACAAGGTTCAGTTTGTGGACCATTGCTGTTTCTAGTTTTTTGTAAATTATATAATTAGTTGTCTGAGCAAGAAATCTCCAACAATTAATACTATTTGCTATACCGATGACGCTAATATTTTAATAGTAGAAAATAATCTAGACGCTCTTAAAATTATTGCAAAATGTGTAAATCAAAATGTAATGTTATGGTCAGAAAAAACTGTTTGCAATTAAATAGAAGTAAAGCAAATTTTGTATTATTCAAAATGCTACATAATATGAATGTGGTTCGTCTTTTCGAGGACAACGACATACAAGTTACTTCTACATCTTGACGTATTATGTACAAAGTTATGCGAAGCGTATGCTAAAACACTGCTAAGATTGTACTATGCAAATTTTCATTCACACTTGCATTATGGTGTACTTAATTGAGCTTTGTAATGTTCTCAACTAATCAACAAAACCGTAGTCATAATTAAGCAGCGGAAATATATGCCATTTTTCAGAGCCGGAAGTTATATAAAAAGATACTATTTTTTTAAAATGCCTTCATATAATTGAATTAATTGATATATAATTGATATGTATGCGTCAATTTATACAACTGTAATATATGCAACCAACTCGGCAATCATTATTGAGGCGGAAGCCGTAATATATGAATGTAATACGTCCCTCAGTCAGCAACAAGACCGCGTGCGTAGAGTTACTTTCGCGGAGGGGTATTTGGCATATGGTTCGCTAATTTGAGATACAAAAAGTTATTTGCAATTTTTTTATTATGTTTGGTACATTTATTTCTAATAAATATCGTTTTATTTACTTTACATTACAAATAGGTAGGCAAAAACTGCTTCTTTAAAACATAAACTATTATTTTTAAATTATTTCACACTAAGTATGTAGCTACTTATAAAAAAAGTGCTGCGTTTCGCCAATTATTGTATTTGGTTTGCTGTATAAAATCTGAAATCTGTGTGTTTGCTGTACTATGTTGTTGCAACTAAGTAATTAACTACTTTGTACTTTATTGTGTTCATCGATAAAGGGTTCTAACTTAGAAATCGAGAAAATAATCGATTCGAACGCTGCCGCATTTATCGTGCAATAATTGTGTACAAGTAACTTTCTTAACTACTAATATCAGTACCACTAATTCTTAGAAGTCATAATCGATTATCTCGAGATATTGAAATAATCTATTAATTCGATTATCGTATCGTAATGTTGATTAATCCCATCACTTCTGACTGCCCAGGTGAACTATTTAGAATTTTCACCATTAACCTCGGTATATGTGGAACATTAATTTTCATTTTACAGACACATATACAGACCAAATTGCTCAAATTGAACAGCCATGAATGCATCATTCATTTTATACCTTTAATTTCATTTATCTACGCATGTCCTTCTGTCAACCATGAGGCGATATTAGCTACCGGTCCTAGATTCTTGTCCAATTTCCTCTCCCTAGTCATGATACTAAATCAAGAAACTTGCTGTTACCAAATCATTACCGAAGTACATTGTACCAAAAAAAAAATTCATTATCCTGTATGTAATTTTATTCTTTCCCAAAAAGCCTTCCTAGCAATTAATACCCTCCGAAAATAAATATCCAAGTTCGGTACTAAGTAATTTATCCTTATATTCAACATCTGCTGAAATCACTGTATCATCAATTTTAGGTAAAAAAAAATTTGCAATAATGAAAATAAAAACTTATTCGAATGCTACAAACATATAATAATTATAGGTGGCAATAAATGATTGTGATATGTTAGGTATTGAATCCTTTTGTAATTCTACTTTATATACTGCTGTAAACAATTTATTATTGATCCAGACAGAAATTTATTTATATTACCACTCTATGAATGAATGCCAAATCATAGTGATCAATGACATAATTAGCTTTACGTGGGCATTAAAACTTAAACATATAAATCTATTTAAGTTTATTTAATACTATCAAATTTGATTAGCAGAAATATTCATTTCACAAATACAACCCTACGGTACAGAGTACGATGAAATTATTGTTTACACATTGAACTAAAAAACATACATTTATTCCATTTCAAAAGTCCTTGAATTAGAGTAGGCAGTGGACAATCTGAATTTTGTTGGAGTGAATGACACTAATGGAAGGTTTACATACTAAGGTTATATTTAGAAGTCAAAAATGTAACCGTAAATTAGTTTTACATTGCTGCCAATCATCTGCACCGTTCTCTTCTATTTGTCATAGAAGACTCTTGAAATGGGTTGAAACATTTGATGTGACGGTAATACTGATTTGTTTCTCCACAAGACACAAAACATCATATACTGCACTCGACATGATGACAAAACCATTAAAACTACGTAATGCAATAGCAATAAAAGAAATAAAAAAATATGCAACAGATCTCAACCGCAGTCGTTTGCAGACTAAACAGGATGATAAAATTCGTTTCTGACATTTAAAAGCATGTCAGGAGTCACACTCTGTAGGATGGCAATAATATCAGCAAGTAACTCTTGCAATTCGCGCGCTCGCTCGTGTTCATGTTTATGCGAGATTGCATATCCCCACAAAGAAAAAATCGTTAGGCGCCAAGTCGGGGGGATCTTGGTGGTGATTTTATTGTGCCTCTTCCTCTTATAATACGATTGGGAAAAGTGTTATCTAAACACTCTTGCACTCTTCTTGCATTATGAGCAGGACAGCCATCTTGCTGGTACCAAATCTCCCCGAAGTTGACGTCAAGAGCTTGAACAGCCGGAATAATCTGATTCTGCAAAATGTTGGCATTTAAGTTACCGTCAATGAAAATACATGACTACCTAAAATGCCGACTCAAACATTTACTTTCTGTGAATATTGATTACGTAATGCACATTCAAATGTTTATTTTCCCTGGAGCAATATCGAACTACAGAAGGATTATGCCAGCCATGTATGAAAAAGGATGTTTCATCAGTGAATAAAATATTCTTGATGACATTTTCGTTTTCATTAGCACTTTCCATCATGGTTCCACAAAAATCCATTCGTTTCGTACGGTCTTCAGGAAAAATTTCTTGGGTAGTCATAATTTTGTAGCAGTGCTACTTATTTCTTTTCAAAATATTCCGCACTGTTCGCTCTTGTACACCAACTTCTTGCGAGATTTGTCTACTCGAACAAGGTGCATTTACTTTGGCGAAACTACAGACATTGGTTTCCCGCCTTTCCCGATCTTCCCTTAAGTAAACTGTAGGCTCGTCATCGTCATTTAAATGACTACATTTTCTGCAATTTGTCGTACATCCACAGTCTCAAACTTATGAATGATGTTTAATATCGTTTGAACCATCGCGGCAGGACGATTTTCAAATGTAGAAATGAATCGCCCAAGAACTCCCTCAGCAGTGTTACCGCCATAATACCACTTGATCATTTGCATTTGTTCTTCAGTTGTATAAACATATATTTTTAAGTCAAGGCGAAATGCCAGTTTAACTTACCACGATAACGGCTGACGCAATAATAAAAGAAATGGGACAACAACAACGTGAGAACAACTTACTACGTAATCACAAAATTGTTTATTGCAGTGTTGGCAGATTGTGAAAGTGTGATTATCGGAAAGTAAGAATGAAATTACCAGATTTAATGAAAAATTACCAGATACTTCAAATAATACGTCAATATTCAAAAACTGTATTTAAAAAAAAATAATAAACAGAAGTAAAACAGTTACAAGTAAGTATATTGAATAGATGCTTTTCAAATAATAACAATTGGCTGTCAAGTTCGACTTCAGAAATTATATTATCATTTTCGTTTACATTTTTGTATAATATTATGGAATTTTATGATTTTCTCACGCATTCTGTACTTAATAAAATACCATTTACTATGTTCCTCATTAATAATTGATGTTTGGTTATAGGTTTGATCTTCTTGGTTTTGATTAAATTACGTTAACCTTTAAAAAAATGCGCCGACATGTAGCACTGCGTGCAGCCTGCACTCACTGCAGAAAGAGAGCTCTCATTTTTTGTGCAGTGTAGCATTTATTTTATAATTATAAAATAAATGAGTGGAGCTGCATGAACAAAATCTCGTATGCGGCCCTACAACTAACTAGATGTCGCCAAATGTTCATCGCAGTTAGTAAAATGGAACAGTATTCATTGTATATTATGCACTTTATATGAAACGATTTTAGTTATTTCTCAAGGTGTAAATAATTTTATAAAAAAAGTGACGTTTCCAAAAAATTATCGTGTATTATGCCATTATTAGAGGCTCCATTAATAACTACTAGTTAAAATCCAAATTGTAGATTTTGGTAATTACCATGCACCTGGCAACACTGTTCTTGTTATATCTACAATAAACTTAGTGTAAAAAAAGGAAGGAATTAAGATGTGGAAGAGATGTGATGACTGAGGACTGGAGGCGTACCGGATTACATCTGGAGGGGATACGATGAGACGGAGAAGTGCCCTCGTTACTTCGTAAACACAATAACGCAGAAAAAGACAACAGTGATACACTGTCTTTTTCTGTCGCATACATGACTTTCCTATTTTTATTCTTTATGCACACACACAAAGCAGACACTCTTATTAACAATTTTCCAATACCGTATATTAAAAAATACACGGCTGTGGTTATATGTTGACGACACAAATTATTGTAAAAAAAAACTATTGTAATTGTTATAATTCGTGTACTGGACCCTCTTAAATCGACATTTCCACTGTTACCAGCTAGTAAAAGACTAAGTGTACTGGCGAACCAATTACGCGGGTGGTGCTGGAGATATTAGAAAAATTTGACCTATCAACAAGTCAAGTGTTGATGGTTCCACGACAATGCGTTTGGTAGACCGTTCTCTTCAAGAACATAGTTGTAGGTTGGAACATGTTACATGTAAAAGGCATGCTTTACATTTTGTGGCAGAAACTATTCGACAAGTTTTCCAGAGGTAGGTACATGCATTAATAACAAGTACAAAAAAGTGTTTGTTAGATCTCCTAAACGCATTTCACGGCAAGTGTCCCGGTGTTCCCAAACCATCACAGCCGATTCTTATACGTTGGGAAACATGGTTGAAGGCAGCTTTTTCTTATGCTGAATATTTACAAGAAATAAAATCTGTGATACTACAATTCAATCATGACGAAGCTGCTGCTATTATGTAAATCTAGAGAAAATTCAGAGATATTTCCATTGAAACAACTTTAAAAACTACTTACAAAAACTATAAAGGATTACATAACGCCGTGAAAAACTTACAAAACAGTGCGTTCTCGTTAGCGGAGTCACTGCAATTAGTGAACGAAGTAAATCAACTACTACACGCTATAGGTGACGCCAAAACTGAGAGAGTTAGAGAAACGTTAGCACGTGTGTTAAAGTAAGACACCGGTTTAACCAGATTAAGACAAATTTGTGATGGTACTGATGGTGCATCTCCAGATCCGTTAAGTGCGTTCAAAGACTATTTTAAGTATCCCTGTATTACATCAATAGAGGTCAAACGGTCGTTCTCAAAACATAAGCATATGTTTTCACCACAGCGAACATGACTTACGAAGACAATCATAGAAACAAACCTTATGCTGCAAAGTTTTTACAGATCTTCTCCAGTTTGTGATTAACAAGCTAGATCATCAAGCTAGTTAAGGGGATAACTTGTGCATACATTGTTATAAGTTGTAACAGTTTATTGCTTTTGTTACAGGTTAATTTCTTTTATTACGCTTATTATGATGCGTACGCCTATATTCCGCCGCACATTTATGCCAGCATTATTCTGGAAAAACTAAACACAAAAATCTTATCTAGAGCTAGTCAACTTCTAGAAGAGCAACTATGTTCTGTTCTTAACGAATGAAAAAGAAAATATAGAAAATGTAACATTAATTTTTATTTCACTAATAGAAACTTATGTAATCGTATATTAATGTACAATGTGCCCATTTTTTTTATTTGAAAGATTTTATTAATTTACTATCCTACACATTTGAATTAAAATGAACGTAGGCGTAAATATATGGATCGATGTCAGATTAATGTATATATGAAAATTATTTTCGTTGCATCCTAACAGTTAAATCCCCTAATATGGTACTGACAGCATGTCAATATATGGGCCAGTTAATAATGCAAAATGAGACTTCAGTTTTGTGTTGTAAATGAGAGGATATGGCATATATGATATAAATATTACTAAACATGGTATCAGTATGGCATTCAGTGGCAATACGTTTTAATACGAATAGATAATTTCTAACTAAAACAAACTTAAAACCACCTAACTCTCTGTCAACATAATAATAATAAAGAAAAATAATCTTTTTATCAATTATGAACATTCATTTTTTTAACCAGTACTTGAAAATTAAACAAATATTTTACTATTAATATTAAGTCATCGCGCAGTATTATGATGAAATATAATAATAATGATAATAATAATAATAACAATAATAAGGGGTGCAAAGGACCGGCAACCTCCACGTTGGTGCACCCTGGACAGGCAGAGGCAACTCTGCCTGACTAATGCCGGCCGGGGGTATCAGGGCTAACCACCCTGGTACTCTTTATGCTATGGGTTCCTTATAACCTGAGAAGGGCCCCTCACAATCGACCCCAAGCGGATGGGGGTCAGAGACAGGTGGGAGGGGCCTTACCGGATGGTCTCAACGTTGACAACCTAGGCATTGAACACGGACGCTTTAAGTGGACGAGGGAACTACGGGATGACTTGCTGACCTGCCGCGAGAGTAGCGAACCTGAGCGAAGGGGATACATGGCGCGAATGCATGCACTTTGGTGCGAAATGCATCCAGAGCATCGCGCCTTCTCTCAACAACATCTGAGAGATCAAGTATCCTTTCTGCTCAGGACAGGTTACGTAAGGGCACCCCGTCAGCTGGAAGAACTGCCAGCCGCAGTACCACCGCGGCAATTACCAGCTGATGGGGAACATCTTTTAGAGTTCACCGGTGTAGACTTAAGGACGAGGGTTAGCCTTAACATCAGGGCTAACCTAAAGCCACAAGACCTGGCTAGAATGGACGCGGTCATCGATGAGGAAATTCCGGAAGATGTAGACATCTGGCAAATCAACTGTGCCGTGTACAACGCCGCGAAGCAACTCGTCCCCCCGTGAGAGGTCAACCAATCACGGGATCGAGAAAGCCAAGCGGCGTGTACAAAAAATCGAAGGCAAGATACAGTCGGCCAGACAACACGCTTCTCGGATCCAGAGTGTGGTGGAATATAAGACGACTGGTAGAGTTTTTACTCCCAGGATCCGGCGCATAGCTGCCGGATTAAGACGTCAACACCATACTCTAAATCTGACAGTGATGCTTACCATCAAGCAGCACTGTCTAGATAGGATCCGAGCGCTCATGGCGATAAAGAAAACATTGAAGAGGCGGGTGAGGAGTATGGAACAAAACAATTTGTTCCGTATGAACCCTTCCCCGCCTCTTTCAAGAGCCACAGCGTGTTGTCGAGAATCCGCCGACTGTAGAAGATGTCGAAACCTTCTGGAAGGGAATCTACGAAACGCCGCGTCCATTCAATAGCGACACTCCATCAATGGCACACTTCGAGGCTCTGTGTCACAGACATCTTGAAGAGCCAGAAGAAGTGTGCCCGGCAATCAGTACGGAGGAAGTCCAACAAGCACTTGTTGGTACCAAGAACTTCGCTGCCCCGGGCCCAGACGGCATTAACAACTGGTGGTGGAAGAAATTTCCTTCCACTCACCGCCGTCTGGCGCGAGTTTTCAACTCATGGTTGAACGAGGGGCAGCAGATTCTGGACTGGTTCGTCGAGGGACGTACTGTGCTTATCCCCAAAAAGGGGGATCTTTCCGACCCGAGGAATTATAGGCCGATCACCTGCCTTAACTCCTGCTACAAGATATTTACACTTATCTTGTATGCTAGGACGCTGAGGTCTGTTGATCCGGTCTTCCAGCAGATACACGAACAGCGTGGTGCCAAGAAGGGCATGGCAGGTTGCAAGGACAGCCTGCTGATAGACCGCTGTATTACACAGGATTCTGTGCAATACAAGCGGAATCCATCGATGGCCTGGATTGATTACCGCAAGGCATTTGATACAACATCGCATGAGCTGTTGTTGTACTTGCTCGAATGTCTTGCGGTACCAGCACCACTAGTGAGATGCATAGAACAGCTGCTACCGCTCTGGAAGACCCGCTTCACCATAACATCAGGTGCACAGCGGGTCACGACAGGGCAGGTGGCATTTAGGAGAGGAGTTTTCCAGGGTGACTCCCTGAGTCCTCTCCTCTTCTGCATCTCACTGCTGCCGTTGTCTGTTGGGCTCCGCCAAACCCGCGGATATCAATGTGGGCCACCCGGCGACCGGAGGCATAAGGTCACCCATCTATTTTATATGGATGACCTTAAACTTTATGCCTCCGGAGAGCGCGAACTACAAAACGCTCTTAGGGTGGTCGAAGAATATACGCGGGCAATTGGTATGGAGTTCGGGTTGGACAAATGTGCAGTCGTCCACCTCAAGAGAGGACGATGCGGGGAATTCCCTGAAGATGCGCAGCTCGCAGACGGAAGCATCCTAAGACATCTGGATGCCGGAGAGACCTATACATATCTGGGTGTGCAACAAAGGCACATCCAGGATGTATCACAAATAAAAGATTCTCTCCGCGGCAAGTACAGACACCGCCTCCGAAAGATTTGGTCTTCCGAACTTTCGGGGA
The DNA here is from genome assembly GCA_029963845.1 of Rhamnusium bicolor. Lineage (NCBI taxonomy): Eukaryota > Metazoa > Arthropoda > Insecta > Coleoptera > Cerambycidae > Rhamnusium > Rhamnusium bicolor. The sequence goes on along the minus strand of JANEYF010000538.1, from coordinate 305,546 downwards.
AGAACAAGGTGTCTGCAACAAATATGCTTGCCGTTCCGATTCTGCTCTACTCCTTCGGAGTAGTAAAGTGGAGGGTAGATGAGCTGCGCCAATTAGATAGGGATACCCGCAAGATGATGAATATTCACAGAAGTATTCATCCTAGATCGTCCGTTCCTCGTATGTACCTCCCACGTCAACGGGGGGGGCCGAGGACTCTTTAGCTTGGAGTGTACGCATGGCAGAGTAGTACTGAGTATGGCATGTAACATACTTAGGAGCTCAGATCCCCTCTTGCGGTTCGTAAAACATCACGAAACTGTAGGAGTGGGAGCAGGATTGTTCAAGGCAGCAAAAAGAGCCGCAGATGAACTCGGTCTCGCATTTGATATCAGGCGAGGAGGCCGGCGAGGTGTTGATGTTGAGTCAGTCACCGAACTTCAGCCAAACCGTCTGAAAGCCCGAATCAGAGCTGCCGAACAGGAAAAACTGTTTCGGCAGCACGTCGATAAACCCCAGCATGGTGTCTTCTATAAGAACATAGAAACACTGGGTTTATCGACCAGGCTGACCTTCGCCTTTCTAAGGTCAGCAGGGCTTAAGTCGGAGACCGAGGGATTCATTATGGCCTGTCAAGATGGTGTTATCAACACCTTGGTCTACCGTAGCCGCGTGTGGCGTGTAGAGGTTCCTGATATCAACTGCAGGACCTGCCATCAGGCGCCGGAATCGCTCATGCACTTACTATCTGCATGCCCTATATATGCGATTTCGGCCTACATCCACCGACATAACGCGGCTTTACGAGTGCTATACTACCATCTAAGGCACTCGTACGGGGTAGACCACACACCAGTGCTGCCTTACGTCCCCGGAGATATTGAATCCGTTGTCGAGAACGAGAAATGCCGGATTTACTGGAACTACTCATTCCCGACTGTCAGGCTAATCCAAGCCAACAAGCCTGACATAGTCCTCCTCGACCATCAACTCAAGGTGATGTATGTCATCGAGTTCTCGGCACCTGCGGAGAAAAACATCACCTTGAAGGAGGAGGAGAAACGGACCAAATATCGCGATCTCCGGTACGAGCTCCAAGTGCTGTACCCAGGCTACTCGGTCAAAATGGTCGTCCTTATTATCGGTGTACTCGGAGGGATAAAGCCTACGCTGCTCTCTGAACTGAAGATCATACCGGCCTGCCAAAAATCAGCCGAGTGGCTGGCAGGCCAAATGCAGAAGGCGGTCATTCTGGGTTCTCTCCGTCTGCTTAGGGCACATGATTCTGGTATCTACAGTCACTAACCCTGCGGGATGTGGGGAGTGGCTGTGGTTGATGCGCCGGCGCGACTCCCGTGAGGCGTCGGAGGCCACGGGAGGACTGACCGGCATCGGGAAACCGAAAAAAAAAAAAAAAAAAACAATAATAACAATAATACTGCTCTACTCTTTCGGAATAGTAAAGTGGACAGTAAAGGAGCTGCGCCAATTAGATGAAGATACCCGCAAGATGTTGAATATTCACAGAAGTATTCCTCCTAGATCGTCCGTTCCTCGTGTGTACCTGCCACGTCAACGGGGGGCCGAGGACTCTTAAGCCTGGAGTGTTCGCATGGCAGAGTAGTACTGAGTATTGCGGTTTGTGAAACATCACGAAACTGTAGGAGTGGGAGCAGGATTGTTCAAGGCAGGAAAAAGAGCCGCAGATGAACTCGGTCTCCTATTTGACATCAGGCGAGGAGGCCGGCGAGGTGCTGATGTTAAGTCAGTCACCGAACTTCATCCAAATCGTCTGAAAGCCCGAATCAGCATGGTGTCTTCTATAAGAACATAGAAATGCTGGGTTTATCGACCAGACTGACCCTCGCCTTTCTAAGGTCAGCCGGGCCTAAGTTGGAGACCGAGGGATTCATTATGGCCTGCCAAGATGGTGTTATCAACACCTTGGTCTACCGTAGCCGCATGTGGCGTGTAGAGGTTCTTGATATCAACTGCAGGACCTGCCATCAGGCGCCAGAATCGCTCATGCACTTACTATATGCATGCCCCACATATGCGATTTCGGCCTACATCCACCGGCATAACGCGACGTTACGAGTGCTATACTACCATCTAAGGCACTCGTACGGGGTAGACCAGACACCAGTGCTGTCTTACGTCCCCGGAGTCCGTTGTCGAGAACGAGAAATGCCGGATTTACTGGAACTACTCGTTCCCGACTCTCAGGCTAATCCAAGCCAACAAGCCTGACACAGTCCTCCTCGACCACCAACTCAAGGTGATGTATGTCATCGAGTTCTCGGCACCTGTGGAGAAAAACATCACCTTGAAGGAGGAGGAGAAACGGACCAAATATCGCGATCTCCGGTACGAGCTCCAAGTGTTGTACCCAGGCTACTCGGTAAAGATGGTCGTCCTTATAATCGGTGTACTCGGAGGGATAAAGCCCACGCTGCTCTCGAAACTGAAGATCATACCGGCCTGCCAAATATCAGCCGAGTGGCTGGCAGGCCAAATGCAGAAGGCGGTCATTCTGGGTTCTCTCCGTCAGCTTAGGGCACACAATTCTGGTATCTACAGTCACTGACCCTGCGGGACGTGGGGAGTGGCTGTAGTTGATGCGCCGGCGCGACTCCCTTGAGGCATCGGATGCCACGGGAGGACTGACCGGCATCGGGAAACCGAAAAAAAAAAAAATGATAATAGTAATGTCTGGCATCGGATATTTAAAAAAAAAATAAGAGACAGGGCCAATTCTGCATGACAAATGTAGGTCGGGGGGTACCAAGGCTAACCATCTAGTAACCCTAAAACTTTTGGTTCCATACAACTTCAGAAGAAGTGTCCCTCATGACTGGCCCCAATCGGATGGGGGTCAGAGGCAAGTGAGAGGGGCCTCACCAGATGGTCTCAACGTTGACGACCAAGACAATATAAGTCGAACGCACTATTCCCTCACTTGTATAACAGAATTGATTAATCGGGACAAACATTTTTCAGATTAATATAAACAAGTTGATCTATACATAAACCGAGTCTTTTACCGCGTGGCAGAAAATATTCATAGCAGTTATCAATCGACAAATTAATAGCAAACACAGACATGATTTTTTTAAAAACATTAAAGTATTTCACAAATCATGCCCAAGAATTTAAAGAACTTGGCTGGAAGTCAATATTTATTGTAAAAACATTTTGACTCAGTTAAATCTGTCATTTTCAAATTCGATCCAAGAGTCCAACGCTATCGAGGAAGTTAACAGCAGTTTGAAAATCCAAAAGTCAACAAAACTTAATTTCATGTTAGATAAAAACTGGATTTTGGGCAACTACGCCACATTAAGCATCGCCTGACATAAATTCTAAAAGTAATCTCCAGCAGAATTATAAATATGTGAATATTGCATCTCTGGATTTAGAACGTTAATTTTCAAAATATGGTGCAATTTTTACAGAGAAAAGTACATGTTTAAAGGAGGCTACTGTAGAATTCATCTTAATGATGCAAGCGTTTGGGCGGCGGACTCAATTTTTACTTTGGACCAAATAACACATAAGTAAGTCTGTTTCATCTTTAACCAAGTTGGTATTTTCATACCACTATGGTAACGACACTGGAATGAATACCGAGATTCCAGCTTTAATTATAACATTATTTTCAAATATGTAATGGTCTACCATTTAGACAAATATGAGTGGAACATGTACGCAGGATAACAAAACCTTTTAAAGTAATAAAAAAGTAAATTATCTACGTTTATTATGAAAATTAATGACTCACCAAGTACATATTAAAACAAAATTTACTTTTTACAGAGGAACAATATCACTAAATTTGCATTAGTGAAATATACCTTTTGCATTAGTGAAATATACATGTGACATTTTATACTTCACTGAGAAAATTGATATAAAAAAAAGGAATTGAAGGACTATGTAGGTATCACTTTATTTCAGGCTTTAATAGCTGGATTTCACCAGAATAAAAGAACAGTAATTCTAATAATATTTAATAATTACATATACTCTGAAATGCGTACTAAGGTTGCTACTGATCTTTCGACGGGTGTACAACTGTTTTAAATCTAAAATAATGGTATATATTATTATATTGTATGACATTTTATTTATTTAAGTGTTTGAAAAGATGGTGATTGGAAATGGGATCACAAAACTTGTACAATTAAAATGTATATTGCCTTTTTCACAAGTTACCTGCACTTTATGCGCCCATTGTATAAAGGTGGCTCAGTTTTGAACTTGGTTTACCACCTAGAGTGCCGCAATGGAAATCGAGATGAGACATCCATAATGGCCACATAATTTTTTTTTACATTTTGATTCCCTATTGAATATATTCATAGAATAGTTAAGAGTCTTATATACCCTATTAAATCATAATTCTCGAATATCTCGTTTAAAACTTATCCGATTTGAGCGCGATTTTTACAAGATTTTTCAAAAATATGTATAAAATGTCGGAACGTAATTTTTTTTTTTTAGAGTCTTCAAAAAATTTTCGCATGCATTTTAAATATTTTGTATCCAAATTTTTTAACATTAGTCACTGTTTGTAACGTTTATATTCATGTGACCCTACTCTTGGATTAGTTGAAAATAAATTTATTAGAAAACTAAAAACTGCATATCTGTATTCCGATAATAGCTGCCATCTCGCATGATATTTCTGAAACACGGATGCACTTGCATACACTGGACTCGTTTGCGGGAGGGGGAATCGGGCACTTAGGAACCACGTTGCGATTTGCGTAAACAACAGTGGCGTGTGTATTCTAGAGATATCTCAAATTTACTTATTTGTTTTAAAGTGGGTACACTTGATTTCAATAAAAACTGGTACACTTTCTTTTAGCTATGTAAATCATTCGTTCTTTGATTGATATTAATAATCTTACAAATGTCACTTTGACGTTAATCAGTGGCGTCATTATTAAAAATGGTTCCACATCTAACTGATATTCAAAAATTTCGAATTGTTTCTAAAATTGAAGATGGTTGGTCCATAAGAAGACTTGCTGCTGAATACAATGTGAGTAAAACTACGATAATGAGTGTTAAAAAACAATGGGAAACCAACCAAACGGTATCCCGTAAAGTTGGTTCCGGTAGGCCCAGAAAGAGCAATAATCAAGAAGATGAAAATCTTATAAATTACCTAATAGAAAACCCTTTTCAGACTGCAGTAAATGCAATTTCAGAGACAAATTTCCCTGCTTCGGTATCTACTGCTTGCAGAAGATTAAAACTACAAAGCGACTTGAAAAGTTGTTCAGCGGCTAAAAAATACAAACTTTCAGAAGAAAAGAAGCAGGGTAGGATTATTGTTGCACTCAACTATATAATCAATGATGAAAACTTCTGGGGACAAGTTGTCTTTTCTGACGAAAAGGTTTTTAAATCCTGTAACGACGGACATGTTCGCGTATATAGGCCTCCTTCCAGTAGATACGACGAAAAATATACTTTCGATCCACAAATATTAGGAAGGTTTTCAGTCAATGTCTGGGCTTGGATGAGCCTAAATGGGTTAGGTGTGTGTTGGAACAGTGGTGGTCATCTCAATTCCATTAAATATATTGAAATATTAGACAATATTATGTTGCCGTCAGTAGTAGAGGTGTTTCCGGAAAATAATTTTATTTTCCAACAAGACAACTGCTCCATACATACGGCCCATCATGTCAGGCAATAGTTTCTTAATAAAAACATAGAGTTGTTACCGTGGCCATCTAAAAGTCCGGATTTTAATCCAATTGAAAATGTATGGGGACTAATGGTGAAACATATAAGAAAATTAAATAACCATCCAAATAATGCCCAAGAATTGGAAGGGATAATTGAAGACGTTTGAGAGAACTTGTCGCAAGAAGTTGACCTTGCAAGAAATCTGATTTTCTCCATGCCTGCAAGACTTCAGGCAGTTTTAGACGCTAATGGAGCAATGACAAAATATTAGTTAATTCTGTATTACGTAATTGAAGTTCATTTATTTTATTTTTTTATTGTATTTTTATGTTGTTTGCATTGTTTACATTTTTTTTTAATCTCAAGTGGTATTTTTGTGTTCTTATTTTAAAAATAGAATTATCATTATTCAGTTAGTATTTTAATTACAACCATTAGTAGAATTATCCGTAAAAAATATTATTTTTTTAAACAATAATATGGCAGGCTTGAGAATGTTTTGAAAAAGTTATTTTCTAATTATTTTTTTAAAATTCCATTTGAATAAAATAAAAGAGAAAGGTTTAATAAGTTTAAAAACACAAAGAAAACCGATCTCCTCCAAAAACCCAGGTCCGGGGTAAATCACTTCTTCTCCACCCCCCTCTCGACATGCCTGGCCAGCCCTATTTACAGACATATGCACACAACTAAACTATTAAGATTTTCGATTACAAGAGTTGTTCCAATTTTTTTTTTGAAATCAAGTGTACACCTAAGTAGACGTGTTATTGAAAGTGATTATTAGTGCAGTGAAAGAACAATGGGAAAAATAAAAACATATCATAAGCGTAAATACCCTAGCAGAAAACCGAAAAATCGAACATTACCCCAAAGGAGAAAATATAAAAAGTAAGTACTAGTGAAAATTGAATTTTTTTCGTAAATTAATAAAAGTAATAATTTTCTTTTTATTTCCGGTAATTTCTGTAGAGAGACTAATATAAATGAAAGTTTTCCCATTTTGCCGTCTCTAAATATTGATATGGAGAATGAAAGGCTCAATGAAAGGTGAATATGATAATTTTTATTTTTGATTTATTTTAAGCGCAGTAACCTCATGTACAAGGTGATCATTTTAAGTGCACCTTACTCGATTTTTCTGCTGTATTTTTAACCTAGGAAAAAACTTCAAAAATTACACTTATGTGCTTTTTTCTAAGGAATGCGAAAATTATAAACAATTGAATGTCAAATAAAAAGAAAACGCCGAAAAACTGAAAAATAAAAAAATTACACCCCGCATTAATATGCGGAAATGGACATATGACATTCCGATTACTGATTAAATATGCGCGTCACATACATATCTTTTACTTCCGGTTTGACCGGAAATTGCCTTAATTTTTTTTATTCTAAATGATATATCCTGTATATTCGGCTCAATTTAAAGAAATTTCTTTTTGAATTCAGCAATATATGTAACATCATCATAATCTTTCATATTTGATAAAAATATTGGAGTTTAAATTTAAAATAACACAAATATATTTTTCATATTATTTCATCACCTTTTCCATTCTGAGTTGAATGATATGACACACATTGATACTTCCATTTTATAGGAAAAATTTTTAAAATAATACTATGCATTAATAAGAAACGGTAAAATGGAAATTTTTTTGTAGATTAACGATTTAATTGTTTTGTTGTGTAGTTCTTCAGCTATTTTTAAACAAAGTAAATAAAATAATTTCGGGTTTTATTTATTGTTTTTACATATTAATTGCAGGGCAAGGACGCATGAAGGGTAAGGTTAGCTACTGCTTAGCTTATAAGTTTGACGCAATACAACGTTTTCGTAGGTTTATGTCGTACGAAACCTCTAGTACTCCGCCTCTGATAATTCAACATCTCCCGATCTGAAATGTTCCACTATGCCGTTCTGTAACTAGAACATCGGCCACCTTCGACATTCGCCGCGATAATTTCGGTTTGGCTGTATATATGCACCGTGGCCTGCGCGGGGTGTGGTAAAATCGAGACTATATTTCACTTGCATCTGATATAGACTCTTAAATGAATCATATTACTCAACCGTAGTATCAAAAAAACATTTGTTTTCTATCAACGTTTATCCCTCACGGTCACAACTAGTGTTACTTCCAGATTAGCCGCGGGAGACATGCGCAGTTGTCTCAATTTCCTGTTGATACGTGTAGTTTGTACGGGGTTAGTTTTACTAATTTGACCCCCCCTCTATTTTCTAATATTTTAAGGTTTTTAAATATTTCAAAGTTTATTCCCATTTAATTTTTAACGAGGATTTTGATTCCATCGTCAGATTTTCTATTGGACTCAAAATATATAGGGTGTTTAAAGGGGAACGTTTTTCTTAAATAGAACACCCTGTATATTTTTATATATTTGGATCCCCTAGTTCCCCTAATTTCATAGCAGTATAACGTCACTCTCTACAAATCAAACAGCTAAAACTTCTTTCTCTTATTATTTTTTTAATCACTAATTTAACGTCGGCCTATTTCCTTTACCAGTACCAATCACCGACGCCAGGAAATAAGCTGATTAGTGCTTGTCCTGGCAACATTAACCGAAAATGTAGCCAATTTGTCGTGTGGTAGGGATTTTTAACGTGCTCACATCAGTCACATCGCAGATATATGGAACACACTATCCTTCATGCACCACTCAGCCGATAACTTCGTTATTTTTAGACGACAAATCTAAACCACTAATACGTAGTACATCTGTTACAGAAACTGTGTGTCCCGTATCTAATAAAAAAATAATCAACCTAAAATTTTGAATGAAACTATATAGATTGAATTTCTCGGTTATTTCGCTATGGATCTCTAACAATTTCCTCCTTTATGAATTTTAAATTCTTCACCAATTCAGCGAAGACAATTCATTACTGGCAGTAGTAAAGAAATGACCCTGATTAATTAAGCAACGTCTGTTTTAGGGATGATTCCACTTTATCTTTGAACGCGTTTGTCAACAAACAGTTACAGATATTGGGAGAATGTTTTCACGAAGGTTATACGCAATATAGATTATGTGGGCTGATATTCCAGATGTCGTTATTATTGGGCCCATTTTCGTTGAAGAAAACCTGAATAGATAATTACATCTAAACCTTCTAGAGAATCTGAATGAAGAGAATTAGCTAGCCCTTGGAAAATCAGGTTAACGATGAAAGGAATACGGTGCTTAATAAACACAATTTGCAATTTCGGTAAAATGGAGTGCTCCTAATTATGCTACCTGTCAAACAATTGTTGTCTCAAATATTTTCTGGGAGATGAATTGGTAGGAGAGTTCTCCAAGAATGGCCGGCAAGATCTCCATATTTAATGCCACTGAGTTTCTTTTTTCGATTTCAAAACACAAGTTTTCAGAATCTAACCTGAGACTATTGGGAGTCAGAATGACCCACGAATATGATTTACCTGTGAAACATTCCAAAAGGTTCGGCAAGAGCTTTAAAATAGGCTATTTTTTATGACTAGCTCATAATCCAAAACATTTTTAACATTTGTGATTTTGAAAAACATTTAACGTAACTGTAGTATTATTAGTAATCGATTTTTTCTTAGGTTTAGGTCTCTAGTTAAAAAAACTGTATTTTTTAAAAAGACGACGCCGATGTTTCGATGTTTTATTACATCTTCTTCAGGGCAATTATATATTGGTATTCCGTGTTTGAACATAAATAACTACCTAGTAACAGGTATTGTAGATACACGTGAGTTTTATATAAGAAAATTATTTATGTCTCAATAAAATCAAAAGGCAATGTTGTTGCTTCACGGTTCGTTCACAATAACTTTCGCATTATTGAGAATGTATCACAATATGGGGAGTTCCATTTGAAAACCTCAAGTTGGGATAGTTGACATATAGAGATTGTGGACATAATATTATATATTTCAACTTCCCCCTTGATAGTTTTGAAATGAAGGCACTGTATGACGTCTTATATACATCATTCAACATCATTATTTATTACGTAATAAGCTGTCAATTATCATAACATAATTATGTTAATTAAAGTCACATAATCATTTATTTCATGTTCTAACAAGATTGATATGTGACTGATGAAATATAAAGCAGTAATGTCACTTAAATAAAAATATAACAGCAATAGTTTGCTTTAAACTGACTAACCACTCAACGTCAACAGGTTTGACTTTACACAAAATTGTGTATATTTAACATCTACAAATTTTAAGCATCTAGTAAATACAAGCATCATTAGCATCACAAAGGGTAGCTTAGCGAACGATGTAAAGTAAACAAGAAACATACATTTTAAGCTTTCGTATTGCCTTAGATAACCGTTTAAATTGTGGTTAAATAAATGTGAATTAGATTAGATGATTCATTGTATTGTGTAAATTGTAAAAATAGTAAAATATTTAGAATATTGGTAATCCGACTTGGTATGCTGGTATTTCTTATTTTAGTGATTTTACGTATATATACATCAAGTATATTCTGTTGCATATTTTCCCATGAAAAATGTTCATAATTTATTTATTATTCTGATCGGCTCTGTATTGTAAAGGACAGTGTCGCCTGGGTACAAAGATGGACAGGTATGGTGGATGTGAAAACATACTCGCATCACCATTTTTTGTAAGGGATGTAAAACTGTGGGTTCTGGATATCTGCGATATGAGCACGTCAAATGTTTATACTTCATGGCGAAGCAGTGATGACTGTCAGTGATGTTAAATAAGCAATTAAAAAAAAAGTCACTCTGAATTTTACTTATTTCAAAGGGATGTATGTCTTTAAAACATATTTAAGTTAAGGAACATACATTAAAAATAATTTTGTCATTCTATACTATTTTTTTTAAAGAAAAATAAATAACTATTTGTAATCTTCCTACTGCTTAAATTATATCCGAAAATTTTTTCGAGGTCTCAAATGTTGTGAAAATTATCAAGGCCGATTAATTGTTAATTAATTAAATTAAGAGGATTACGATTTTGTTTACATTTTACGTATAACTTTTAGTATTTGTTATTATTTGTAAATATATCTTACTTCTCCATTGGAATATCTTGGTATTTTATTATACCTTTACTCTTTCTCGTTATGAAAATATTTGTAAAATTTCACACAAAACTGACACCTAATGGAATGCGTCGTAAATTCGGCATGTGGCACAAACTCAGAAGTTGATTTTTATGACTCCAAAACTAGTAGAGAAAATTTTAACATTTTTAGTGTCAACCAAGGTGTCAACTAATACTATCTTATCAAATTTCAACCGGTTTGTAAATAAAGATTATATAAACAGTAACACCACATATAGCACAACCCCCTGTATCCCTAAGCTAACATTGTGCGGGCGAGGGTACACATTTAGATACAACAGACACACCCAATATTCGTGTATAGGGGAAGTAATCTCTCTCTTACAGTTAATTCTACTTCTATGACCGGAGATTGAACCGGGAACATTTTGGTGAGAGCCAAGTGCGCTTGACTATCGACCATAAAGAAATGAAGGAATTGCATAATTTCAGTCTTCTCAAAATATTTCGGGAACGGAGACGAAATATGTCAAATTTAAAGATATGTTATAAGATCCCAATGAAAAGGCACTAAAAGTAATCCACCCTGTATATAGAGCATACCCCATCTGATATCAGAGATAACCAACCAAAATTTGAGCGCGCCAATATCCTATTGGCTTGATGACGGTCTCGGATATTAGGGCCAGACAGGACTATTGCCTTTTTACCCTAGTCATCGCTGTATACCTGGACCGGCTTCGTGCAGGGCGGGTTAGCTTACTTTACAAACGGCCTCACTCACAAATGTGAGCGGTGCCGAAGATTTCGGCCAACCTCCCTGGGTCCTGGCTGATGAACCCTGCTGGCTAGGGTCTCTTCATAGCGGTGCCTTCGGCCCTTGGGAGATCAGAGGTGAAGACAGCGAACAGATGGGGTGACAGCACAGAGCCTTGGGGGACTCCAGTTTCCATCGGTCGATAAGTGGACACACAGTCCCTGATCTTCACTCGCATCTGTCTCCCGTGCAGGTATGATCTAACTAGTTTGACGAGTGCAATGGGATAACCCATACTCATCATTTTAGCTAGTAGACCATCGTGCCAGACCCTGTCGAAAGCCTTCGCAACGTCCAGGAGTAGTGCCGCCGTGACCTGTCTTTGGTTGAAACCTTTGGTGACTTCTTCGGTGATCTTGAGCACTTGGAGGTCCGTACTGTGTCGTGTCCTGCACGCGAACTGTTCATCCGGGATGATTTGGAGCTCTTCGGTTTCCTCTTCTATTCTTCTCAAGATGACGCGCTCGGCTACCTTGCTCACAGCTGAGAGTAGGCTGATGGGCCTGTAAGAGGAAGGAAAGATTAGATCCTTACCTGGCTTCGGGATGACTATGATGACGGCCTTCTTCCACCTGTCCGAAAAGTATCTGAGCCTCAAGATCCCATTGATGATATTCACCAGGGCTGCTACGCCTTTCCTGGGTAGCTTCTTGAGGGCGATATTTCTAATCCTGTCACATCCAAGAACTTTCCTCGGCTTTAAGCTCCTTAGAATCCCCTTGACCTCCTCTGGAGTGGTCGGGCGAATGTGATCCTCGTCTGGCAGGCGGAGCATCCGACGCACTCTGCGATCCACGCCGTCAACCCAGTCCTCGTCTTCATCATCGAGTTGGTTTTCCCTACACTGCAGTTCCAAGCTGTCCGCGAATGCCTCGGCTTTTTCCTGGCGAGTGTAGACAGTCCCATTCTCTCCATGGATTGGGGGCATCAGTTTCGGTCTGTTCCGCAGGGCGCGCTGGGTGTTCCAGATGCTCCTGTCCTGTGGGTCCAGCGATTCCAGGTGACGCTGCCATCCTTCTTGACGGTGTTTCTGGAGGGCAGCTTTGACTCTCCTGTTCAGCGTATTATACGCGTGTCTGTCCGCTGGGAGTTTAGTCCTCGGTGCCATTTTCTTCGTCCTACGTCTATCCCGAATCAGCTGCCTGAGATCCTCCGTGAGGTTTGCCATCGGCGCTGGTGCCTTTCTGGTTTCCATCTCTGTGGTGCTTTCCTCCATCGCTTCCTGGATCTGGTTTTCCAGGGAGGTGATGGTCCTCTCCACATCTTCCTCGGATTCGATCCTGGGAATATGTGCAATGTTCCTTTCCTCTGCAGTGCTGCAGGAAACAATTCCCAGTCTGTCCTCCTTTTCACGAAGGTTCCGGTGTCCACATCATTCTTCTCTCCTAAGAAGATCAGGTTATGCTCAGTGGAACTTTTCGTTCTGGTGAAGATTTCCGCATTGAGGGTCATCTCCTTCATTATAGCGATGTCCAGCACATCAGGTCAATGGATACCGTTGTCGTGCATCGGCTTGTCCGGTCCTAGTACCTGCATGTTGCCAGCGCGTCGTCCCAGGAATCTCAGCAGATCTCGTCCTTGAGTGTTGATGACTCTGCTGTTCCATTCCTGTTACTTGGCGTTCAGGTCTCCTATGGCAAGCACCTGAGTCCGGTTCTGGAATATTGCATCCAGGTCCGTGTCCAGGATCCGGCGTCGGGGAGGCTGATAACAGGATACAACTTGGATGTCGCCGTTTCGTGCCGTTGACACTCCTACGACGGTGGCTTCCAGGTCTACCGTATCCGGCAGCACGATTGGGTGGTGGTCGATCGTCTTCTTCACCAGTAGGGCTACTCCTGTCATCGGCCTTGGTCCAGCGTAGTCCTTCCTGTAGACATGGTAGCCAGGAAAGTTGCCTGGTTTCAGAGGCGTCATCTTCGTTTCCTGCAATGCCAACACGTCTATGTCAAACCGGGCTAGGAGTTCCTCCACTTCAAGTTTTCTTCCTTGTAGTCCGTTGACGTTCCATGAGGCGATCTGCAGGAAGTTCAGCTTCACCTGAAAAGACATTACAGATTAGTGAAGCCTGGCATCTGTGCAAAAAATGCGCTCAGTGCTGAGCACATTTGTTGCATCTGTTGGAGCACCACGGTGAGGTTTTGGGCCTCCACGGGTGCTCTTTGCTGCCTGGCGGGACCGGCGCTCGATCCCGCGTTACCTTGAGCTACCCGCGCGTAGCTTTTAGCCTCCCTTCTTGGGATACTTAGGACATCCTTTATGGCTTGCTGGGTGCGCTCCCTGGCATTTTGCGCACCTCGCTGGGGCGTCCTGCTTCTTCTTGCAACCCGCGGTCCTGTGGGCCTCACCGCACTTCACGCACTTGGCCTGTGCAGTGCACCTACCCTGTGCATGGCCGAAGCTCTGGCATCGATGGAATTGGGTGACGCTCTGTTGCGTCCTTTGTCGTTCGGTGCGGACTACCAGGTAGCAGCACCTCGTCACTTCGAGAATCTTCTCCTGATCCAGTGGCACCTGGACCAGAACCAGAGGAATCTCCAGCTTCGTCCTCCTCGATGTCATCCTCTGGACAGAGCTCAGTGAGAATCCCTGTTCCTCCAAGTCGGCCTTAATTTCCGCGCAGCTCACGCCACTCGGAATGCCGCGCATCACGATCCTCAGGAGTTTTTCCTCAGGGAGCGCGTATGTGTGATACTCCCTGTTCTCCTGCGTGAAGATCCTCGTGATTTTTCTGTAGTCGTCGCTGGTTGTTGGTTCAATGGAGATGCCTTCTCCAACGACGCGGGCCTTCTTAAAGTTGACGCCTGCCTCGCGCAGACGTCTGCGTACTGCCGTCCAGGTTTCCTTTTTCCGTAGGACGACTGGCGGTATTTTTGGTGTCTTGGCCTGTTCTGTGGGGGCCGGTCCTGGATTCCGATCTTCCCGCCGACTCGTGCTTGCCTCTGGTGGGGCCACGGTGCCTTCAGGAGTCCGGGCCTCCTGGGTTTTGGCCTGCTTGGGCTCTTCTTCCTCGCTGTCGGAGTTAGCCTTTCTTCTCTTCTTTGCGGCGGGCTTCGTGGGTCCGAATTGGTCCTCCTGGATTGCTTTCAGGAGCTCCTCGTGCTGCCTGTCCATTTTCTGTTGCATCTGAGACATCCTTTGGCTCATTTCCTCGATTTGGATCCATAGCGCCTTGTTTTTTGCTCTTAAGCGCAGCTTCTCCTGATCCTCGAATTCCATGTCCGTGTTGCACGGAGTGGAAGCCTTAGAGCTACCACTCTGCGAGTCCACGTCCTCTTCGCTGTGGTTTCCCATACCCTCCTCCTGGGTATGCGTAGCCTGGCAGTCCTTATTCTGTACTCTGAAAGAAATTCTGAAAAAGAAATTTTTAATTAGAACCTGAAAGAAAATTTATAATTATTAGAACCTGTTGTTCTGAAAAGAACGGGAATTCTTTTCGTATTTTGTTCTAAAAAAGAACAGCTTTCGAATTCTTTCTGTATTGTTCTAAAAAAGAACAGATTTCTTTTCTAAATGCAGTTGCCCTGAAAAGAGCAAGTGGCTTAGTTGTTCGCTTCGCTTTCTCAATGCTGCGCTCTCACAACTAGACCGTACACTTCGACTGCTCGTTGCTCTCTGATGCAAAATTTGAGGTGTAATACTGCAATTTGTATTTGCCTTGCAATAGTTATGTCTGTACCTAATGTAAAAATCTCGATTGTAAATGTATAATACACAATGAAAGTTTACTTGTAGTGGATATTTTTTGTATTACGTTTGAAAATG
Organism: Rhamnusium bicolor; assembly: GCA_029963845.1. Classification (NCBI taxonomy): domain Eukaryota; kingdom Metazoa; phylum Arthropoda; class Insecta; order Coleoptera; family Cerambycidae; genus Rhamnusium; species Rhamnusium bicolor. Next base: position 290,225 of record JANEYF010000538.1, on the reverse strand, counting down.
TTGGTAGTTATAATAACGTTTTAGCTAAGAAACAGTATAGACCAATGCGCAAGATGGTTCCATCAGACCAGAAATATTTAACGAATGTTTTAATTGGAACAGATTTTTTTTTATATAACGTGGAGTCAATTATCTTTGTTTGATCAACACAGTCAAATTACCCGTCCACTGGAGTTGAAAAAAAGATACATTACTATACTAGGTACACTGAAACTCACGGACTTAGTAAAAACCTTCTCTTTATAATAAATAGGGTGTCTCGACCAAAAGTAGGCACCCTGAATAACTTTGGAAATACAAATTTTTTTGAAAACTTGGTGAAATACGTCGACCTTGATCCAAGGGGGACATATTTTAATGTAATACTTGTATACCTATCATCATCCCTCTACTCTACATGGTCACCCCCTCAAAAAATTCAAATGGCAAGTGATACATCTTTTGAAAGATCTTTCAATTCTCTACATAGCTGTGTATTTTTTTAAACTCTTTTCGATTCGTTCCTGAGAAACAATTGTTTCATTATTTTAGGGTCGGGAAATAAAAATGAAAGAAGCAGTTTAAGTTATTGTATGTACTGTTCAAAATGACCTCCACCGACTTCCATACAGTAGTATAATCTGTCTTGAAATTCTGTACGAACTTTTCTGAACACATCTGGAGTCAATAAACGGCATTCTCGAACAATTCTTTCACGTAACTCTTCCAGAGATGCGTGTTTTGTTGCAAATACCTTCGATTTCAAATGTCCCCACAGAAGGAAATCTAAGGGAGTTAAATCGGGTGACCTAGCAGGCCACTTCACAGGACCTCTTCCTCCAATCCATCGCTCAGGAAAACGATTATCCAAAAATTGACTGACTGCTATAGCAAAATGTGGAGTGCCCATCCTGTTGAAAAAACAGTTCGCCCTCTAAAAGATTATCGCCTTCTTCGAGGATTTGGGTAATCATTGGGTCGATGTTATTTTCTAACAGATCGAGGTACCTTTCACCATCTCCATTTAAATTGTCAGGAATAAAAAACGGCCCGACAATGTGATCCCCTAAGAAGCCAGCTCTAACATTTAACTTCTGAGGCCTTTGGGTATGAGTTTCCATGAACAAATGTGGATTGGTTTCACTCCAATACCTACAATTGTGCCTATTTACCTCCCCATTTAACTGAAATGTCGATTCATCAGAAAGACACGTATTGTACAGTAGATGGCATTACCGTTTAATTGTTCACTAAAAATCTCACAGAATTCAAGCCCACGATCGGGATCTCATCTTCGTTTAATTCATGTGCCAATTTAAATTTATATGGATGAAATTTGTGGGCCTTTACAATTCGATGAACACTGCTTCGTGATACACCGAAAGCCTCAGCTACTTTCTTGATCGATTGAGTATTATCCATCTGCAAATGACCCAGAACTGCCACTTCGACTGCTTCATTCCTAATCGGTTGATGAGGTTCATGCTTTTTGTTTCCTACAGAACCTGTTTCCATAAATTTTGTCAATAATTGTAAAACATACTGAGAAGCAACCCTTCTATCTCGGTGATTTCTATTGAATACGCTCTAGCACAATTATCGTTTTTAAAATAAATGCTGACAATTTCTATTCTCTCCTGAAGGGTATAAACCATTTTGAGAATTCACTCTGGTAAAATGTATCTCGATTTAAAATTGGTTGTGAACAAATTAATGGTCAATGACTAAAAAATATATTTTTTTTTTATTAATTCCAATACCCGGTGCCGTGTATTTTAGATTTTTTTAAACGATTTCGATTGTATGTAATCATCAAAAATAAAATTATTTTCCTTAAGAACGAATCGATAAAAGTTAAAAAAAATACACAGTTATGTAGGGAATTGAAAGACCTTTCAAAGGATGTATCACTCGACTCCCCTTGTCATTTGAATTTTTTGAGGAGGTGGCCATGTAGGGTAAGAGGGATGATGATAGTTATACAAGTATTACATTAAAATACGTTCCCTTTGGAAACAGGGTCGACGTGTTTCACCAATTTTTCAAAAAATTTTTTATCTCCAAAGTTATTCAGGGTGCCTACTTTTAGTTGGGACACCCTGAATATATTATGTTATTAATTGTAACATTCTCGATGCTACTTTTTAAATTTTATCAGTAATTTACTTATGTGAGAAAAAATAAATTTAAACTTGATTTAACAAAAATATATAGTTATTCAAATTCATTTCGAACCTCAACCCTCTCTCCTATAACCAAGAGCTGCCGTCCGCACTGGTGTTGTACCTTTCTGGTTATAAATGTTTAATTTTAATCGAATGGGTGCCACATGATATTAATATTAATACTTAGGGAATTTTGATGTCATCCCAGAGACGGATTTTTGAACTAATACTATATTCCCAAAAACGCGTGATATGGTAATAATAAAATAAATTGTAATTTCTGACAGAGTGTTTATACACTAACTAATTAGCTTTTACATATAAAATCGGAATCTATGAGTCAACCGCCAAGATATTGGCACCGACAAGCGACCGAGAATTATGTTATGTATGCTGGTAGTGTCGAAGGGCGAAAATAATCTCTAGGCGACTACCTGCTTGTATGCCCTTCTATTTAGTTTACATCCTTGATCTAGCAATCTGTTATGTTGACGGCGAGTATAAAGATATTTTTTATTTATTCAGCATTTTCTGTCTAGTATAATGTGTTAGTGGACGTGAAAAATGGCGAAACAGTCCGCGTTCTTTGATGTTTTGTGTGTTGTTATGTATAGTGTGGGACTATAGACTGTCATATGTAAATCTAATCTAGTCATTAGTAAATCCACTGTGACGAAATATGTGCCGTAGAAAAAACATCAAACGTGATTGGTGAAAACAAACAAAGGCGGTACGTAAAGAAGTTTGTAAGGTAAATACTGTTTACTCTAATGCCTGCTTCCATTATTTATGTCACATCCAAATCCCCTAATTTTAATTATTATCATATTGCTAGTGCCAGTCAGCATTGGTGCATGTGGTGATAAAAAAGCCTGTTTAGCCCATTTCGATTTCTGTTTCATGCAAATTGTTATTATCCCCTGGTGATTATTTTGTGTAGTCCGCGTACGCAGTATAGAATCCAAGAAGGGGCGAAAACAATTAATGAGTAGCCGACGACGTTTACTGCACGCACGACACTTGTCCAAAATTAACAATTACAAGGTTAGATCTAACTCGCCAGCGGCCGTGCTCTGCAGGCTAGAGTGCAGTATCGTATTAGTTGTGGAGGATGTATAACTTTTCCATCTGAAAATTTTATTTACATGCTTCTAAACAAAAGTAAATTGCTCGTACTTATGTCAATTGTTCATGTACAAACCTTGTGGTTGTTACTGTAGTGTTTAAAAGAACCTTTTCTTAAAATGTTTTCCTAACTGCTTCCCAAGTCACCGAAGTAACCTTTCGAAACTCTAGGATTTTGTATTAGGTGAAGAGATATGAGGTCCTATGGTTTATCGTAGTGTCCTAATTTCATCTAGGGCATTGACGGTTATATATCTTTCCTTAGTCGGATGCAAATTTTAAATAAATTTGCACCGCGGTGGTATCGAAGCACAGATATTCGGTACCAAGTAAGAATATGCACCCTAACCCAGTGTTTCCAAACCTTTTGGTAGTCGCTACCCCCTAAATATTCAGAAATATTTTCGCAGCTCTTTAGTTTGTAGTACCATAATAATCATTATCATTTATTTTACAAGCATTGTATAATGATTAGGTGATTCTTCTTGTTCCTTAGGTGTGTATCAAAATATTTTGTACTATAAAATTGTGTCTAATTATTATTGCAATAAATTGAAAATTGAAACTGAATTGAAATTGAATATAATGAATATAATGATTTGAATAAAAAAAAAATCAGAAAGTACTAAATATATTTAATGAGAATTGTATTATTAAATACTCTCCACTTACCCCCACTTTGATACGTAATGCGTCTCTACAATCTGCACTGCATTGCACTGCAAAATTCGAAGTACTAATACAAAATGATACAAGTTTGAAACGAAGTAAAAGAAAGAACAAAAAATAATTCTTTTACAAGATTTCAAAATTTTAAAACAAAACGTTCTATACAATTTTCGCGTTCCCCTTAAAACCTCTCGCACTTCCTCTAAAAATCCCCCAAGAAACCGCGACTCTTCGGTTAAGAATTCCTGCTCTAACCCACTTTGCTACCGACATCCTGTGTTAGAAATTTTTATTAAACTTAGCATTCTTCTTGTAGAATTTAATACACTCTGTTTTTTGTTAGTAATAATTATAATTATTGTGCAACTAATAAATAACTGATAAATTGTAATAGCATTAACTTTATTTATCATTAATTGTCTGCTTACTTAGCAATCTCAGCATAAAAATGACAAGACCATGCTACTAATTGATGATAATATTTGGTGAATTAAAGAACAAAAAGCCGGAAAAAGAATAAAGTCAATGAACTTCAAAAGTAAGTAAATTCTCTACGCTCCCAGATGAGATATTCAGTTGTACCTCTCTTGACATCCATACATTTTAAAGTTTAAATTGCCAAATCGAGGCTGGGGATATTTAACTTACAAGTATTAAGCAGTAAGTGAATAAATTCATTAAAGAGCATAAACTGTTTCTAGAGGTATGTAAAGGAAAAACAAAAATCCACTAACAATTATTTATAATTAACGTAATCCCCTCGTTAGAATGAATTTGTAATGTGGTTTAAAATATGATATTTGCTATACAGTAAGCGACAGTCGTAAATTCCGGTTTATATTAAGCTTTTTCTGTAATATTTTCTTTAATTATGGCTTGAAAATGACAAAATTTAAGTTATGTAATTAACGTAATCCCAGGATAATTACACCTTGAATATTAATTATAAAAATATGTTTAAAGCCACTTTCATCTTGAAGAAATTTGTGTCTGTTAATCAGGAAAAAAATACATTCCTCTTTGTGTTATTTTAGTTGCCAGGTTAACGACATTTCGTTTTGATATGTTTAATTCTTCCATTAAACTAAATAAAGCTGCTGAAGATGTAATTAAAATTACTAATAGCTTATATTATAATTGGAAAAGATATCTCAAATAATCTGGAAGATATTTAAAAAATATGGTTAGGTCCAGTCACTTTTGAGACTTCGTATCTCGAAAACAGCAAGGCTCAAATGTAAGAGATTGGCATATAATATTGAGATATAGTGTATATCAAGAAATATTTTACTGATTTCAATAAACTTGCCGTAATATAAATTTTATTTGGAAACTGATTGAAAAAAGCATATGAATCTAAAGAAAGAAATGACTCAGTAACATATGTATGACAATACATAAGATCAAAGTGACCATTTAAATAACTTGTCTAATAATCATGATTTTCCGTCTATATAAAATATTAGATATTGTGAAGATACTTTCATTTCATATCTGTTATGGTTTCCGTAGTGTTTTAATACATTGTGTCTAAACAAAGTCGTACAACAAGAAGATATATTTCACTACGGATATACTATTTCATAAAAGTTATCGTATAGCCTGTTGAATATACCAGGATCCGGTTGATTCGAACGTCAACTGTGATAAATCGCTTCAAACTATATCAGTTATAAAAAAATTTCTTTTGTAAGAGTAACACCCTTAGGTACAGATACCAAACGGTAGGCACTCTCATTATTCCATGACAGACACATATTGAATTAATATTGCACAAGTCATTAAAATATTATATCACCGATGCGACACAAAAATTTTGTAAAAGTCTTTTTCAAATAGTCTAGGCGTATTTAGAAGTGTCTCGGCATGTTTTAAAGTTTTTGCAAAGAACCTGATTTCAGATGTGATGTGTAAAATTCGTATCATTTACAACGAGATTACATTTAATCAATTGTTACATTGTGTAATGAACACTTTAATTTTTTTCTTTCTCTGTTTTGGGACTTATTACTAGATGAAGAATTTTTCGTTATCTAAACAATATAGCTAGTAGTTACCCAGTAGTTCTAGAAAAATAAACCACTGCGCTTGTGACTTTACATCAGAGGGTGCTTTCTGACAACTAATATGAGACAAAAATAATATAATTCCCTATCGTTTTGGAAAACGAATCCTTTTTCAAGGTTATTTATCTTTTTTTAGAATGTCAATCGTGAAACTAGAAACAATTAGCCATCTAATAGTTCTAATGTTATGTTATGTCTCTTATGAGTATGAGTTTGTTATCCATTATGGCAAGCGATGCGATGCATGTGAAAATAAGTTATGTGGACATATAAAAACTGCTTCACTAAGAGCATCATTATAGACATAATAATTTTCTATTTAAATTCATTTCAAATTTACGATGTTTAATATAAATCCCAAAAGAAATTAAACTATATTCAAAATTGATACGCTTAAAAAAATTAAATTAAATAATAATATACGGACTGATTCTAACGATAAAGACAAATAGCCTCATGTTTAACCTCTCCCTCTAAACGGAATCCTTTCATTGATACATCACTTTTTGAGAACATTTATATATGGAATAACTTATTTATTTTTAAGCTAGGGTTAAACTATTTTTTTAATCAGAAAAAGTCAAAAGTAATTCAAATAATTGATTCAGGATGAAGTCACTTTTTGAAAATCTATTTTGATATAAAAATAATTATAAACACTTTTTATTACTTGTCTAATTTTCATTTTATTTGTTATTTTCACTAGTTTCATCGTATTTGGACATTTTCAAGTATATTAAATTATACACAGATTTTACTTTCATTTAAATATAAACTGAACTGAATAGAAGGATGAGTGATGAGTCACTTTATGGTTGATCATATAATTCATAATTTGTACAGATGTTATGTCTTTAAATGTAGAGGGTTTCTCAAGATAGTAAATTATATTATGGTGTGATTTTTATTAACAGAATTAGGCTATCTGAACAAGTTTAATAACGGAGAATTATTTAAATCTATTTGGTCGTTTAATATGTTGTAATTTTTATTCCTATATAATTTATTTATTTCTAGCTTCTAATTAATTAAGTTTTTTACTTTTCCCACAAAATTTTAGGTTGATGGTCATCGGTTATTATATGACTAGAATCCGTTAGGTGTTTATAAAAGTTGGAGTGTTGTTTTCGTTTGTGAATACGTTCTCTATATCTTAACTTGAACGATCTACCTGTTGGACCTACATATGAAGCGTTACATTCTGGGCAATCTAACCACTATACACCACATTTTTTAGAAATATCAGTTTTTTGTTTTGCTTCCAAAAGACATCTGCCTATATACTAAATGCTGTTTTAATATTAAATTTGGAAAAAATGTTGCTAGTTCAATAAGAGAGTTGACCTAAATATGGTAATGAAATTTATGTTTCAACTTTTTCTCGTTAATAGTGGGGCAGGGTTATCTTCAGAGGAACTTATTTTGTTTTTTGTCGATTAGATTGTTTATTATATTGTAATAATAACATAATAACGAATACCCTCAAAATATAATCAAGAATCTAATCTACAAAAAACAAAATAAGTCCCTCTTAAAAGAACTTTACCCCACTATTAACGAGAAAAAAGTTCAAACAAACATTTCATTACCATATTTAGGTCAATCGAACGGATAGAAGTGAAATTTTGTACACATGTGTCCTCAAAGACTCTCTTTCGCCTGGCAAAAATAAAAAAGTCAGGACTTAAAGGAAACGCCGCCACTTTCTGTAGTTTTCCGCAAATTTCTCAGAAACTATTGAATATATCAAACTAAAGTTGTTATTAAAATGAAAATTTATTAAATTCTGATCAAAAAATGAATTCTTCTTCGAAGCGTAGAGTTGGATGAGTCGAGTTCCATGGCCACTGCTTATAGCAAAGATCTGGAACAAAAAATGTATCAAATAATTAGTAAAATAGTACAATAATAAATTCAAATATAAATACTATTTCATTGTTAACTCGAATTACTTACACAAGAAGTGAGTTTGCAGCTCTCATTCACCTTCTTGACCAGTAACTAACTCTGTGGCAGTTCCGTCCTCGTCCATCTCCTCATTGGTGTGTTTATTTTTATTACTGGTTTTATTGTAATTTCCTCTTCGTCACAAAACACAGGGTGGAGCGTTCGGATGATTAAAAATCTGTACAGCATTTTTTAATTCCAGATTTTTTTACTATAGGAAAAATCTTTTATTTACTAATTATTTCTTCAATGAAAAACAGAAAAAACTTTATTTCCTATTTTTATTTTTAGAGGACTTCCAGCCATGTATATGGACAATTTATCCTACATTTCGTCTAAAAATAAAAATAGGGAATAAAGTTTTTTCTGTTTTTTATTGAAGAAATAATTTCTACTTTAACAGCCAACAACTTGTAAAATATCATCTTTTATTTACTTTTTTTGGAAACAACATGATGTGTCGAAATCTCGGAGTGCATGCAAAAAAGCTGTCTCTTAGTTTGGTACTTTTTTTGCGATTCAAATGAGGAGAAAACTCTTCGCACTACATTGCCCTTAGCTTAATGAAAAAAACCATGTTCCCTTCTGGAGCACATAAAAATTAATTAGAAAAGACTAAACAAAAACTCCAAATTCATTGGACGCTTAATTACCATCAACTTTATAAAAACTATATAAAAATCGTGCTGACACCATTTTGTTCAGAATATGATAAACTTCTGTTTTTATATTAACTTTTATCCCAATAAATTCAATAGTTTTAGAGAAATTCGCGAATAACTGCAGAAAGGGGCTTATTTTTCAAGATAGCGACATTTCCTTCGAGTCCTGAAAGTTTTTACTTTTACCAAGTAAAAAGGGTCCTCGAATATACTTGGATATAAATTTTCCTTTCTATCCGTTCAATTATTGGGACCTCGAATGAAAGGATGATAATCAGAAAATATTGTTTAAACAAGATTTTGTGCACATTTCGAAGGAAGATTTATTCTCGTCTAAAGTGGCTATAAGTGTAATCAAATAGTATTACCCTTGCTAACGATTTTATATAACATTTTTTTTACTTAAAACACTTGTTGCCTGGTAGCGTCCCTTAATAAATGTATAAGAAAATTCCTTATCCTATTGACTCTTATTATTAACATTAATTTATTTTATGACGTTACCAAGCAATAAACTGTCGTAAATAAAAATTATATGATAAATTCATAAGCCCTTGATTATTATTGTCAGTTCCAATCACGTGATTTTAATCACGCAATGGAGGCTCTAGGCGTGGGTGTACCACATTGAATTGAATTGAAAAGAGAAACAAAATTTTAATTGCGATTTTTTCCAAAACCACCCCAAGAAGTTGTTTTCATCCTCGATAGAAGTTTAATCGGTATACGACTTCTTTTGACAGGTTGGCAACCCAATAAATCACTTTTTTTATGGTTTTGTTACCTGGATTAGAACATATGGCACTTTCTAGTTATATTCGGTTTCTCTCTTCGATGGCTGGCTTCCACGAAGGATGCTAATTCATCGCAATAATCATCCGAACAACCAAACACCAAACTGATAATTAATACTCTTTCTACGAAAAATTGTTCTGATCGTGTCAGCAGATATAAAATATATAGTCATTAACTGTAGTTTCCAAAATTTGATTAAATTTTTCCACTACTTCACTATTCTACATATAAAATAGTGTTGTTAACCTATGTCTTATTCCAATATAGTCTGAATAATCGTTGCTCATATTTTCTTAGCTTGGTTAGAATATACCACATGGCGATAAAATAAATTATTGACAGGGTTAATCCGGCCGCAGATTGAGCTCAGTACAGCCCAGCACAGCTTAGCATAGAACAGCCGAGGGTTTTGTAATACACATAAGTAAAGTGAACACCCCATATTGCACACAGCAGAGACATAGTACAGGCAGAAGTATTTCTTCCTGCTCTGTCGACCAGCGGGCTCTGTGAACTGAATACAGTTTTCCTATGTCTCTGTCAGCATCTGCCAAATAGGTATTCGATAATATTACTATTATTATATTAGTTATAGTTTTTCATTAAAAATGGAACTATTGATAGAATGTGTACGTGAGAACAAAATTCCTTATGATAGGCAGGACTATCATTTAGTCCTTTAAAAGGTTAAATTCCCCATGAATATTCTTTTTCTCTAAAAAATTATTCATCCATTCAGACTTTTTACTAATATTGTATAATAATACCACAGTATCAATTTCCGATTCTGATTCTCATTCAGAATGTGAAGAAATTTTGTTAGCAGCAAACATAATATATACTTACTACCGAAAACTATACAAATGAAGCTAAAATCACTGCGTTCAATATGTGTTCACCAATAGAGGCAGAGTTCAGGAATAATAATTTTCCAAGTGTTAGTTGCTTTAAATCCTTTCAATGAGCCACTTTGATAAAGCTAAAAGCAGAAACACGTGTCAGTGAATGTTTGAAAGTTTTTTAAAGTGATTGTTCCACTGGTGAGTACTTTTGTTTTATTTATTTTTGGTTTTACTAAACAGAATAGTTGAAATTAAAAATAACATTATTTAGTCAGTTGTACTGAACATAATGTGCATATTATCTTTTTTGTAATCCAAGTTTCAGCGTTTTGACAAATAGCCGAGAAAATAATTGTTTAAAATGGTATATGTTATACTTATCTGTGATAAGTTTTGTAAAAATTAGTAAATAATAATTATCAAAAAATTTCCAGCGTTATTATTTTTCATTCCACTCTATATTTTAAACTTTTACCAAGAAGAGGAAACCTAATTTGTTTTTGAAATTATTCTATCCCTACCGGGAATTTCCACTATATAATTTCAATTGTTCTGTTCTCTGAAGCCATTAATATTTATTACCTTGGGGTTTACAAGTGTTAGTTGCTTTAGATCCTTTCAATGAGCCACTTTGATAAAACTAAAAGCAGAAACATGTGTCAGTGGATGTTTGAAAATTTTTTAAAGTGGTTGTTCCACTGGTGAGTACTTCACTCAATAATAATTTTCCTCTGTTGTACTCTTTTAGACTGTACGTGCTGGGTTGTGATGCGCTCAATGTGCGGTCGGTCTTACTGTTCTTACTGTTGCAATAGTGGAAGCCGATTTCATACCCCTCAAACCTTTTTCTATAATTCATTAATGCCCAAGATAATGTCAGAGGCACTACGGATGATCTCTGATAATGTGTTCAACAATGATTCAATAATTATTGCTCAATTTGACCAACTTTTTTAGTGCTCAACTTGACGATAAGCTAGGCTTCTAAACCTATACATCATTTACTGAATGCGAGTTGTTTATTAAATTGAAATATTACGAGAAATTACAAATACTTGTATGCGGTTTTTATGTGACGTTTTTATCTGAATCAGACGATGTGACAATCTGGTTTTAAATATGCATAATTTCATATTGTACCTAACATTTAAATAAACCTAAATGGTTAAAGAATTCCATTATTAAACTACTAGTTAGTATTTGCAAATAACATTTTGTAAAATTTGTACAAAGGTATTAATTGTTAATCGGACAGAAAATAAATTTAAAGACATTTTGTTAGCTGTAGTCAAATTCGTATCATATGCAAAGATATTAAAAGAAATTGTGACAATGTATAAAATAATCCTCCTGTTGTAAAAAAATTACGCAAATCAGCCATTATTCATTGCTAGTGTTATAATAAAAATGGGCATATAGTTAACAATATACACATTACATTTTGTATAATCTTATATGCATCGTGGTAAGTAGTCGGGAAGGCAATCGTTTAAAAAAAATGTGTTTTATACTCATCTGTTATAAGTAGCGAAAATAATTTCGTTATATAACATATATCTAGATTTGAAATTTCAGTATACTTATAAAAAAATGGATATTTTCTCCTTCATTCTAAAAGGAATGAGGATTCATTAATAATGCATTAGTTCTAGATGTTCTGAAAAGTATCTATGACATTTTGAAAGTGACAATATACCCTCATGTATTATTTTAGTCTCATGTAATCACCCGCACATTAAATTGATTTGTTGTAGAATGAAATAGTATGGTTAAAATAAAACTTTTAAACAAAGGAATAATTATACATACATTATTCAGAAAGTCCAAAAAACTATACTTATATTAAGGATCACAACAATATGTATTTTATTCATTTCCTTCAGCAAAACTCTGAAATTGGACTCTTTCAATACATTCGCTAGGTTGGTAGGAATGCTGTAATGTTTAGTTTATTTTTCTTTTATGAAATTATAATTTTACTTTTAAGGTACATAAACATATCTGCTGTATTATGAATATTGTCCAAATTTCTTATAATTCAACATTCATCATTGCAAATGGCCGCACAAGTAGTTGTTTAAAAAGTAGTTTAAGTATTTGTACTAAATTTAGTGGAAAAGTATAGAAAATAATAATTAACTATTTTTATTATTACATTTCCATTTTATTCCATAGTTGCAGCCCATATATAATAACATGGAATAGAAGTATTCAATAAATAGTTTGTAGTTGTTTTATGTGTGATTGAATGGAAAGTTTAGTAAATACGATTTTTCTACTTATTGAAAAATATTAAAAACAGAACAATAATTGACAACCCTGTTCGCGTTGGTGCTGCAAAAAATTTATCTTTATAGATGAATTGCTTTGCTCCATAGAATAATATAATAGAATATTATTTATTATTCCTGTCGAATGTTATTAATGATATTGTATAGTAAACCATTTCAAATTTAAATTCATATAAATCTTCTCTTATCTTGCAGTATGTCGAATGTCAATCATTTTGATAAGTTAATTTTACCATTATAACAGAACCACAGCACCACAAATACATCCCTAGCATGTTCGAATTTAATGAAAATATAAGGAAATTTTAATGAACTAGAGAGATATGAAAGAACTCCATAATAATGTCTGCACCATATCTATTTCACGAGATATCTTAGGGATCTACTGCTTATTTAAATAAATCATGACAGCTGCTTTCTGCATGTGAGATTGCAATTCATCCTTTAGATTTACAAACGTGATTTCATGGGAAATCTCGATAGGAACTTCCCAAGATATATTTTTAATTTATTCTTCAAAATGCGTCTTATTATAAGAATAATACGAATAAATAATTAATGTAAATTATCCGTGATATTTTTAATCAAATATGCACTTAATCATAAATTGTACCTAGAAAAAATTACATTCTCAAATCTTTGGTGAGATTGAGACTATATTTGTTTATTTATTTTAAGTACAACTGCCCAGAGAGAAATTCAATTACAGGGCATGGAAATTACAATTTAAAGATATGTAGTATGTAATAAAAAGGTTATAACAATATTAATATTTTTTAAGAAATTGATACAAAATACATATATATATATATATATATATATATATATATATATATATATATATATATATATATATATATATATATATATATATATATATATATATATATATATATATCAACACACAAAAAGAATTCTCCGAAAAACGAGCCTAACCCTGATGAGAAAATCAATCCACGACACTAGACGGACATTAGACAACATCAATACACAGTTACTAGACCAGCATCTTTATTTAAGCAGAACTATCGACCCGACATTATGGACCATTATTGACCAACTTGCACATTTCAGGGAAGAAAGAGATAATGATTTAACTACAGAGAGGTTAAAGGATAAATTTAACCGCCTTCAACTACAACAAAAGCCCATCAAGAAATCCGAGCAATTAGAACCTACAAGAGTAGTTCACAATGTGTCCAGTTACCATCTCAATGAGGCCTCGTTGAATGTATTAGCCAAAGGATTTAACTTCGCGATAGCACCAGCACGTCTACCGGTAGAAGACATAATCTGTGGTGTAGAATCGGCCATTGGCAATTTAGATAAAAACATAGCGGAAACTATACGCCAGGACACGTCACGTATATTAAGAACAGCCCGTATACCAAAGAGGAATCTACAACACGAGGAATTAGAAGCACTGAAGACCTTACGACAAAATGAGGACATCATAATCTTACCCGCAGACAAAGGAAACGCAACAGTAGTGATGAACAGCGACGATTATCATACAAAAATAGAAAGTCTACTAGGGAGACACTGCATATCAGCTTATTACCACAGATCCTACTACTTATCTGGAGAAGACGACAAAAGCCAAAATCAAAGCCAGTCCAATCGACAAAGAGATACAGAACCAGATCATCCCGCGAGAGAAGTCTTCAAGATGTCCCAAATTTTATGGTCTACCAAAGATTCACAAAGAAGGAGCTCCTCTAAGACCAATTGTTAGCTCAATAGGGTCACCCACACAGCAGTTAGCAAGACACTTAGCCAGACAACTACAACCGTTTGCCGAGGAAGTTAAATCCTACGTGAAAAATGCAGACCATTTCATTGAGTTATTAAGAAATCAGACCGTCCAAGCGGAACATCTTCTAGTGAGCTTCGATGTCATATCCTTGTTCACCAACGTACCCGTAGAGGAGTCAATCGACATTATCAAGCGAAAATATCATCCAGCAGATCATATTCTTAGGCTAACTCAACATTGCCTAAATAATACATATTTTGCATACAATGAGCAACGCTACAGACAAACAGAAGGAGCCCCGATGGGCTCCCCCCTATCTCCAGTTATTGCCAATCTCTTTATGGAGGATTTAGAAACTCGAGCACTACAATCTGCACCATTAAAACCAAGCCTATGGCTAAGGTACGTCGACGACACATTTGTGATTTGGACTCATGGAAGAGAGAATCTCACTAACTTCCTAGAACATCTGAATAGTATACATGACAAAATTAAGTTCACCATGGAGGTAGAGACTGACAGTCAGCTACCATTTCTCGACGTACTGGTCAAGAAGAAGCAAGACGGAAGTCTAGGCCACACAGTTTATAGAAAAGCCACTCACACTGACAGATACCTAAATGCACAGTCACACCACCATCCAGCACAACTAAACTCAGTAGTAAAGACATTAGTCACACGCTCGCAGAGACTAGCAGATGCAGACAACCTCAAAGAAGAAATGTGAACTCTTCACAAAGCGCTGCGAAAGAATGGGTTCACACAACAAAGAATACAGAAGTTGTCAAAACCATCTCGGCCGAGAAATCAAGAGGACTCCGAACAACCCATAGCAAAAGCCTATCTGCCATACATAAAAGGAACAACGGATAAAATAAGCAAACTTCTACGTAAACATAAAATAGAAACAACTTTTAAGACCGACAAGAAAATCAGTACCATTCTTCGAAATCCAAAGACCAAAATTCCTCTAGAAAGTCAAGGGGTATATGAAATACCTTGCCAAGATTGCAACAAATCATACATAGGACAGACCAACAGAAAAATAAGTGCAAGACGCGAAGAACACATAAACGCTGTTAGAAAAGACGAGAGAACATCATCTTTAGCTCAACATGTCAAAACTACAGGACATAGGATTGATTTCGACAAAACAAAAACACTAGCCAATATCGAGCATTACAAGTCAAGAATCATCAGGGAGGCCATAGAAATAGAGAAAAGACCACACAATCTAAATACACGAGATGACACCCAAAGACTACCTACCACATGGAAGCCTGCTCTGGTATTGCATGCTGCTGTCCATGAGGAAGCAAGAAACATAACACAACGAACACACGAAGAGGAATCAACCAGAGCTAATCTAATAGGACCAAGTACACGGAGTCGCCCTCGAAATCAGGAGATGGGTGCAACAGACCGTGACATAAGCACAGACACACGCATGCGCGTCCGAACAGGACCGATTACACGAAGCCGCGCTCGAAATCAGGAGATGGGTGCAGCAGACCATGACGCCCGGAGTGTGTCGAGAGCAACAGAGCGTAACATTGGTAGAGTATATAAAGAACTGCCAGATCCAGAAAACGTCATTTCAGTTCGAGTAACCAGAAGCCGCAGTAAGCAGTTATCGGTTAGAACCTGAAGATGGCAGATGAGATTCTGCCGAAACGTCGTTCAGACAACCACGGTCCCTCTCGGGGCCTATCACCTACGCGGGAGTATACCCGGAAAACGATTTTAACATATATATATATATATATATATATATATATATATATATATATATATATATATATATACATAGAGAAAGATAGTTTGAAGTTTGTTAGATTTGGAACATGAAAGTTAAGACAACCAAAGATTTCAGGACAATCAATTTTGCCATTCAAAATCTTATAAAGAAATATAAGAGAGTAATAAATACGACGCGTTTCAAGTTCATTTACGTGAAATTTATTTAATAATTCACAATGTGGAAATCCCCTCTATGATTAATTTCTAAGACACTTATACCAAAGATATTTGAGAAAGGGTTCTTGTTGCACTTTTGGTTTTCATAGCCAGGACTCCAAACAACACAAGCATATTCAAGTTTTGATCTAACAAATGAGTTATAAATACGTTTTAGTGTATTCTCATTAAATTCTTTACAGTTACAGTTTTAAATCGTCTGCATATAGTAATGTATTGCATTGTAAATCATTGGTCACGTCATTTTTTAAAGATAATATATAATAAAGGTCCCTGAGGAACACCGAATGTTGCGATAATCTCATTAGACCAGAAACCACGACAGTACAGTTAGCCGTCTACCTTCTAAGTACAACTCGAAAAATTTGAGGAAGCATTCAGTTAAACTCAATGTTCGAGTATGCTAGGATTAATTTCTAGTTTAGAAAAAACCCAGCCCCTCGAGCGGGGATCGAATCCGGGACTCCAGGGTGAGAGGCAAGTGTCCTTATCACTCAACCACGAAGCCACACATGCTAAGTCTGATCATTTTCTCTATAACTGTAAGACATATTCTTTTTAAACAACTACTTTCTCTGCTACTTGCCACTATAAATATTGGGTTTTAAATAAGTTATGTAAATTATTCATAGCACAATTGGTATTATATTCCTATTTTAATAAAACATTTATCAAGAAAAAAATATTTGCAGCGTACAAAGAAGAGTTTGTAAAGAAACTGTTGATTGCAGATCCTTTATCCGCTATAAGAGAGTTATATTATCCTTTGAATTTTATAGACCAGTTCAGCTGAGTTTTCTATTAGCATCGAAAATTGTAATATAGCTATCAAAAGTATCACTTTTATCTTACATGTCTGTGAATGCATAACAAAAAAGTCAATTTGCAACTTCTTTTAAGAAAACTCTTTTCGTATTTTTTTACATTATGATGTACCATATCATATCTTTCATTATAATAAATAGTTTATAAATATCATTTATAGATAATTTCCTACATTAAGCTCTAAATCGCTGGATTAATGCAGAACTAGCTTATGTCATTGTTTTTCCATGAGCTTTTTACAGCTATGTCCACAACAAGTGTTAAATAATTCTCTGCAGAATTATTTTAATCCACTGATAGGTATAATAATTGAAATTAATGTAGCCTATATGATGCAAATTAAAATATTTCAATGCATAAGAATCCTAGTTAGACATAGATTACTTTGACTTTTACATTTAGATCTATAAAAAATTATTATATTGACATCAGGACACTATCACGAAGGTCAAATGAATGTTAAATTTGAAGGTAAAATATTTGTCTTAGGAGATATGTACAGAGTGATCCACCATAAGTTCACTTCCTCTAACTTCGTCATTTATGAGCGGATTTCAAAACGTCAAAAACCAACGTGTTATACAGTTTCTCAAATATTTTAATATATCTTTTAGAAAAATACATTTCCAAAATTAGAAGAGATATGAATATAAACTTTTTTTTTAATGGAACATTATATTTTGTTTGAAAATCAGATTCGCTGTTTTTTTCAGATTTCCAAAATATGTAATTTTACATATTTGTCTTTATTAGTTTTGATGATATTGCCCAAATAATCATTTTATTTTATTACATAAAATCGTCCGCAGAACAATTGAACTTAAATAATAGGCTTTAATATTTATTGAGACAATTACCTATTGTAAATATGTGAAATCATTATTTATCTGACAATTTATTCAATTATTGCTTGCACAAAATCTATATTTTAAAAATGTATTATTCAATCCCAGAATCCGAGTAATATACATTGTTACGGTATGTGTAAAAACTAATAAAATTTCAAAAGCTGCCCACCAAGAATATCGGCTTTTATGTCCAGATCATCCAGTTCCTGTCAAAAACACATTCAAAGACGTGTGGAATAAGTTGGTAAATTGTGGATTTCTGGCGAATGGAAAAATATTAAGAAATATTAATGAGGACCGAGAGTTACAAGTCTTATTATATTTTCAAGAAGATCGCAAGAGGTCCATCAGACATGCCTCAAGAGATACAGATATTCCTTATACTACAAAACAGAGAATACTACACAAATATAAATATATAGCTAGGAAGCATGGATTGTTCCCCAATGATAAGAATATAAGATTAGAATTTTGTCAAATAATTTTGGGAAGAGATACAGACACGATCATGAAATTTTAAGACGCATTTTTTGGACTGATGAGGCATTCTTTACAACTGTGGGCATATGTAACAGAAAAAATAATCATTATTGGGGAACAGAAAATCTTCAAATAGTCGAAAAAACACAGTTTCAAGGACGTCAAAGTTTGAACGTGTAGACAGGAATTATTCATAATCAAATAATATAAGCATTTTTTGATGGACATATAAACGGTGAAAAATATTTGCAGATTTTAAAAGAAAATGCTAAAAATTACTTAGAACATATTCCATTTAACGAAGTGTTCGATATAATTTGGCAGCAGGATGGTGCACCTTGCCACAACACACTACAGGTAACAAATTACCTGAACCAACATTTTGACGAGAGGATAGGTAGGAATTAACCAATAAGATGGCCACCAAGGAGTCCCAGTTTAACTCCACTCGATTTTTTTATGGGGCTATACAAAAATTGAAGTTTATAAACAAAGACCCAATAACATCGATGATCTATGAGAAAGAATTATCGCTGTGATTAATAATATTAATAACAGCACTATCCTTGAAGACGTGGGTAGAAATTTAATCTATGCTTTCAAAATGATCACACATAGAACAATTATTTTAACTCTTAATTTTTCTTAATATTTCTGTTTGTGTAGTATTTTCTGTATTGTAGTATAAGGAATACCTATATCTCTTGAGGCATCTCTGATGGACCTCTTGCGATCTTCTTGAAAATATAATAAGACTTGTAATTCTTGGTCCTCACTAATATTTCTTAATTTTTTTCTATTCGCCAGAGATCCACAATTTGCCATCTTATTTCACACATTCTTGAATATGTTTTTGTAAGGAACTGGACGATCTGGATAGCTGTTTATGTTACTCTGTTGATTTAATTGGTTATTTATTAAACATGTTTTCTTTTACCTTATTCTGTTTTTTTTTTTATTTGAAACAATCCGCTTAACAAGTGTGCATTAACTCAGTTAGCATTGGTATAAAAAAAATACTATAAAACATTAGTAGTCGGTTAATTTTCCATTGATCAAGCATCAAATAATAATGATTTGACATATCTGCAATAGGTAATTGTCTTAATAAATATCAAAGTTTATTTAAGTTCAATTGTTCTGCGGACGATTTTATGTAATAAAATAAAATGATTATTTAGGCAATATCATCAAAAGTAATAAAGACAGACATGTAAAAGTATTATATTTTTTTAAATCAGAAAAAACAGCGAATCTGATTTTCAAACAAAATATAGTGTGCTCCATTAAAAAAAAGTTTATATTCGTATCTTTTCTAATTTCGGAGATGTATTTTTCTAAACGTATATATTAAAATCTTAAAAAAAAATCTATAATTTGGTTTCTGAAATTTTGAAATCCGTTCAGAAATGACAAAGTTAGACGGGGGTGAATTTATCGTGGATCACTCTGTACATTAAGTATTTATCTGCACCTATTAAAAGTACATTATGTGGCACAGAATACTTCTGCATTAAGGTAAGATACAAAAGTCATAATCTTCTCGCTTTATTTAAGTGAAGATTAAATAAAGTAGCCACACACAGTTCCTGATGATGTATAGGAAATTTATCATAAAAAGAGAAGTAATTAAGTTTTAAATGCGATTGCCCATTCGTACAAGATTTTTAACACATAAATGGAAATTCTTATTGAAACCGTCGCCTACAAAATTCGCCGACCGGTTTCTGGTTATTGCCTTCATCAGTGCGAAGTAGGTACACACAAGGTCAACGAGGATAATCACAGAATCATAATTCGCTATGTGATAGTAGAGTACCAATGAGTTAATGGTAACTCCATCTACCAGTGTCAATCGCAATCAAATAAATTGGAAAGATGCCCTAATACAGTGATATTTACTAGTAAATATATATAATAAATAAATATGTAATAAAAATTAAAATATCAAAGTATTTTAATAGAGAGGAGAGATTAATTTACAAATATTAATAAATACTAAAAATAATATCAAAATCGTAATCCTCTCACTTTATTTAATTGAAGATTAAATAAAGTAACCACACACATTTCTGGCTGATTTATAAGATTTGTATCATACAAAGAGACGTGATTAAGCGTTAATTGCGATTACCCACTAGTAAAAGATTTTTACCAAATAAATGAAAATCATTCTTGAGACCGTCAAATATACTCTCTTTTGATACTTGGACCGGTCTTCTTATCACCGCTTCAATTATATTTGATTCATTTTTAAACATTTCTGTCTGAACTATTTTCACCTTTTGATTAATAATAACCCATACTGACACTAAATTATTTAACAATGCAACTGATTACTTTTTCTTAATGTCCAATGAAATTCATCAAGTTATAATCTCTTCCGTACAACAGATTTATAGAGGTGAAAAAAATTCTTGAACTTTGGACCTTTGTTTTATTAAATTAAACTATTGCCGACATTTGATAAAGTAACATAAAGTCCAGAAGCTCAAAATATTTTTTACGCCTCTAAGTATTTAATATGCTAACGTTACTGAAAATAATATGATTAATGTGAGATATATTAATGGAACGTATGATGGAATTACATGGAATGTATATGTATCAAATTTATTACCTTTTGTTATTTTCATCCCACTGCACTGGTGAACTCGCAATACAATGAACATTGTTTATCAAAGTGAAAAAGCCAAGTATAATTATTAATTTTCTGCAATTCTTATTTTGTGTTTGGAATTGTAGAGATATCTTTTATGTCAGTTAATTGTTGGAGGTTCATGTTGTTTCCCTCGTTGGTTTCTGAAAATCTACACTAATTGATTTAGATTGGTTTCTGTATTTAATTGTTTTCCCAAATAGATCCTTCGTTCATTTTATTTCTATCACTGGCCACAATAATTATCGGCCTCAAAGATATCATTGCAGATTATCAGAGAGATACTTTTATTTTTTTCTTTCAGTTCATTTTATTACTTGTGGCTCTAAGTATATACTATTAAATTAAATATTCTTTTATAGTAAATCAATACAGACCAGAGTAATTGAATTAATTTAAAAACAAATTAAGTTTCTCTTCTTGATAAAAGTTAAAATATAGAGTGGAATGAAAAATAATATTAACTGAAAATTTTTTGTTAATTATTATTTACTAACTTTTACAAATCTTATCACAGATAAGTATAACACATATCTTTTTAACAATTATTTTCCCGGCTATTTGCCAAAACGCTGAAACTTGGATTACAAAAAAGATAATATGCACATTATGTTCAGTACAACTGACTCAATAATGTTATTTTTAATTTCAACTATTCTGTCTAGTAAAACCAAAAATAAATAAAACACAAGGTACTCACCAGTTGACACTCACTTTAAAAAACTTTAAAATATCTACCGACACGTGTTTCTGCTTGCATCGCTTCATCAAGGTAGCCAGCACATTTAAAGAATCCAAAGTAACCAAACTTGTAAACCTTAATGTAATAAACATTAATGGCTTCAGAGAACAGAATAATTGAAATTATATAGTGGAAATACCCCCTAGGGTCAATGAAATAATTTAAAAACAAATCAAGTTCCTCTTCTTGATAAAGGTTAAAATATAGAGTGGAATGAAAAATAATATTAACTGAAAATTTTTTGTTAATTATTATTTACTAACTTTTACAAATCTTATCACAGATAAGTATAACATATATCTTTTTAAACAATTATTTTCCCGGCTATTTGCCAAAACGCTGAAACTTGGATTACAAAAAAAGATAATATGCACATTATGTTCAGTACAACTGACTCAATAATGTTATTTTTAATTTCAACTATTCTGTCTAGTAAAACCAAAAATAAATAAAACACAAGGTACTCACCAGTTGACACTCACTTTAAAAAACTTTAAAATATCTACCGACACATGTTTCTGCTTGCATCGCTTCATCAGGGTAGCCAGCACATTTAAAGAATCCAAAGTAACCAAACTTGTAAACCTTAATATAATAAACATTAATGGCTTCAGAGAACAGAATAATTGAAATTATATAGTGGAAATACCCCTTGGGGTCAATGAAATAATTTAAAAACAAATTAAGTTCTCTCTTCTTGATAAAATTTAAAATATAGAGTGGAATGAAAAATAATATTAACTGAAAATTTTTTTGTTAATTATTATTTACTAACTTTTTAACTGTTTTATTTATTTTTATACTTATCTGTGATAAGATTTGTAAAAGTTAGTAAATAATAATTAACAAAAAATTTTCAGTAATCGAATTGTTTGTATTCATTGACATAGTAAATAAAACAAATATCCACATATCGTAATTGTTGTTTAAATTGAGCATTTTAAATGACAGAAATATGCCATATAATTAACTTGTCATCTTGATCTTATTAGACTTCCCCTGATCTTAATAGATATTACACTTATTTCAAAATAAATTGCGTCATCCTTACCCTACTAAACGATAATTATTTGTTATGCATTCTATTGCTTCCTCACCGTTCAATATGATTTCAGCAAAAAATAATCTCTGTGTATATAACGATAACACCTGCAAATTTAGCAATAACTTTCAGATGCGTTTCAAATTTGGTACACACATTCCAGAGACAAAGGAAAATGAGGAACTTGTTGATATGCCAAGTGGCACATAGCGGTTTCTCAAAATATGGTTGTTACTAACGGATTGACAGTTACTTGTTGAAAACTAATTTTTTCTCTATAGTCCTACACCAACAAATAAGCAAAAAGTGTCAGCTTTGGCATCTCTATAAATATTCTTATTTAAAATCCACTACCTAGAGTACTTAATTTGCCACCTACTATTTGAATAATTGTTGTACTACGCCATGCACGAAAAATGTATCCTGGGTTATGCGGGGACAACATGGCAGTCAAAGTATCAGGTGATATATACCCATTTGAATACTTGTCAGAACAGAATATAAGATGCATAGCTAACACATAGCTAGACGAAGTAACATAATTAAATTTTGTAGATAAGTGTTAAAACTTTTTCAAATTGCGCACTTATCTAATTCTGAATTTTCTGAAATAGATGCCCGGGAAGACAAAACATTTGCCATTTCAAACACATCTGAGAGCGTTTTTAAATCAAGATAGAAATAATGAGTGTGGAAAATGGAAACAGTGTTCAAGATGTCGCAAAAGGCAAACAATGGAAAGAGGTTTCTATAAACTGGAAAACACAATTCGATTTTGTTGGTAACCTCTGGCGTGTTTTCTCCTCATGGTTGACAAATCAGTAATTAGTCCAATGGTTACTAAAACAAATCGAAATACGAATCAAATGTTTATGCGTTTATAATTTACGTCAATAATAAAGAATCAGGATATGTCCATTGTCGACTTCCGAGAAAATATTAGCGAATCTTTCTTCTACTGCAACTGAAAATTAGCAAAAAAATACATGACCATACAGCATAAACTTGAACACACTGAGGAAAGGGATGATAGAAACAGAAAAACATGAAGATGTATTCATTGTTATGAAAAATTCAGAAAAGAAGGCAAGGATGCAAGGAAGAAAGAAATAGTGCAAAGAAAGTTACTACAGTATGTTCTACCTGTGAAAAAAAGGCCTAACGTTTGTATGACATGTTTCAATGAAGTACCTACACACATTGACATAAATAGTGCCATATTTTAAATCATTTATATATAAGTAAAGCAAGTATGACTTATAAAATCGCTAAAAGCCAGTAAATTACAGGGTGATGTTTAAATTAAAGATAATTTTGTTAACAAGTTGTTTTTTTATATCTAGTTCTCTGTGTACGTACACGAATATCAACTCAGAGCTGGTGGTGGTGTAGTTGGTTAATTATGACATACAAATTCATTTTAATAAACCATAGGCGTGTATGGTTTTACTCTTCAAATGTTAAGATTTTATTCTCGAAATCTAGCGTACCGACTTTTTTATATTCGTTAGTATATTGAGCACTACTCGTGATTTTTTTCTTCGTCATCCTGTGTATTAATAATTTTGTTCATAGTTTATTTTATGATGTTTAAATAAATGTATATTAACTATTTAAATATTGTCTCAGATATTTCAACTCGTGGTAAGTTTGAAAAATAATATTTTGCTCTTTCATTTTCATGGAGAAATATAAATAAGATAAGTGAAAAAAATGTCTTCACTTTTTTATGGTGCAGTGGGATTGATGTCATCTTCCCAAATACGATGACAAATTGCCACTTTGTGTCCTTAATCCTATCTTGAACCCTCACAATCTGCTGAACTTTGTGGGAAAATATCAGGAATGACTTTAATGCCAGGCATAAAAAGAAGTAAGATAACAGCCAATATAAATAACTCAATCCTTACAATTCGTTTAATATCCTCTATGAGGTAATTCAAAAACTTTAGATCTGATATAGTTAATACTTAAGATAATAATAATATAAATTTAGTGCACGTATTTTTATAACATACAGAAGTTAAATAATGGAATTATCAGATTTCCGTTTCAACTGATTTTTTTAGAAAAAACTTGATTTATATAATTATACCACCACGGTGTACGGCGTTATATGTATTCTTTAAAATACACTACTCAAAATAAATAAGGCGATACTCACAAAAATGAACTGAACATGTTTACAAATGTAATATGTACTGAAAAATAGTATCGTTTTCCAACAAAGATCACACTAGAAGTTGTCAAAGTTTAATTTTCAATGCAAACAATTTAAAATATAAAAATTAATGCTTTATTTAACAAAATTCTTCAATTTTTAAAAGGGAAAATCACAAATTTAGGAAGTTAATAATAAGGATGCCACAGATTATTTCGGTGCAACGACGGTGCATACAATTTGTGATGATCGCTTGAGACAATAACAAATATTCCTGAATAATATCCTCAGTTTTGTTCAGTTTATTTATAAGCTCTGGCATTCTAGTAGTCTTCGTAACCAACAATTGTCTGTCAGGACTGATGTCTGGACTATTGGTCGGTCATTCCATAACTTTAACATCATGAACATTACATATTTTAAATTTTCCTAGTAACGATTAGGCCTAACATGATTAAGCTCTAAGATGCAATTAGGTCCTATGCCAGCTGCAAATGGAATCAAGTATAGTTTTAAGATATCTCTAATGTAACAATTACAGAGCCATATCCATTAGGTTGGTGGTCGTTGTGATCATATAGAGATATTCCACCTCATACCATAACAAAGCTGCCACCAAGATATACTGTTTCTTGTATAGTGGAGTCTAAAAAACGCCTTCTTTGTCGCCTTCACACGGATTCGTCCATTGTTATGGCGTAAAGAAAATCTAGACTCATCCATGAACGTACCATAGGAATAAATGGGTCCCTAATTCAGTAACCTGTTATAAATTGTTTGGTTACGAATTGTTTGGTTATGAATTGTTTGGTTAGAAATTCTTGAGCCAGTAGTTTCAATCAGTCGATTTTGTTGAATTCGAGCTGTACATGTGAATCCTATAGATTGCCGAATTCTTCAATAAGTGGTCTTTTTAGAGAGTGGTGGTCCTTTCGCGTGTCTACGCACCATCAGGTAGGAACGTTTTCTTCTTAGATCACAATTTTATATATAGCAGAATGACTTACATTCATCATTAGGCACGGTAAAGCTATAGCATGCTATGTGACAAGTTCGACTTGTTATGCTGCTCCTGAGTTCGAATATAATCTCCGACAGACCGCAATGTCAGAGGGAACGATTGTGTGTTCAAATTTTTTCAATGAGTAACCCTCTCCTGACTGCTTCTGCGTTAGGATTTGGAGGTTGTCTAATTTATGTGGCGTGTTTATTTCCACAACAGGTCGTCTTGAATGGCCTTCTTCAATTTAAGGGTACCGTCCTAACTATATGAATTTTGCATACGTGATGGCAACTATTTATTTATTTATTTATTAATTTTAGAACACAAAGTATCAAGTAGACACATTTATGTAAAAATTGTTGTCAACTGTTACAAGTAATAAATACATAAAAGATCAAAATGAAGACAGGTCACATTCCAATATAACAACATACTATTTTATACATTACAATGTACCAGGTCAACAAAAACAGAAAATAGAAAAATATAAAAATGTATATAAAAAATACATAAAAGTATAAAACAAACAATAGCAAAAAATTACAAACTATACAAATATTTAGAAAGTACGTCGAGAGCTTTTTTAAATTTATGAATATTTTAATATGTTCAGGCAGTAATATTAAAAAACTTACAGCCGTTACGGCGTAAACTCTTTTGGAACAACATAGTATCGTGCTTGTTCTGAAGTATGTAAACTTTTTCCTTGTTTAATATTTATTATTTACTCTATTTTTCCCAAATGTTTTGTTTATTATTATATACAAAACACAATATTTCATAAATATAAACAGACACAAAGGTAAAAATTGCAACTATACGTAGAAATGTTATGCGCATCGGATAAACCCCAATGTACGATAAAATATGTAATGGTATTATGAAAACATCCAAAATACAATTATTGTCTTAATAATTGACTGACTGCATTGTTGATATGTTACGAACAATGTATAACATGTCTTAGCCAATCTGGAACACACATTTTGAATGTGACAAGACTACTTAAGATGGCAGTCGATTGATAAACCCAGCATTTTAGATTCGGAAGAGTAGTTTACAGTATTTGAGTAATTTAGTGTTATACTACTGTTTGATATAATGTTGGACTGAGATGTCTTAGAAACTACACAAGTTGCTCTTTCCGCATTAATGCATAACCTATTTTTTCAGAGTCCATGAAGTTACTTTCTTAAATATTTTTGTGGCTAGGGTTTCAGCTTCACAAAAATTATTGCATGTTATTAACATGTTAACATCGTCGGTATAGGATGCTATAATACTGAAGCGATGTTTAATGTAGATGAGCATATCATTAATATACACAAGGAATAAGGTTGGTCCCAAGACGAAACCTTGTGGTACTCCTGTATCGACAATGTATTTAAATGTTTACACTGGAATATCGGACATTGCAAAAGATACGAAGTTGGTTAAATTAAGAGAAAAAAAAAAAGAAAAAGAAAATTAAAACAGTTGGAGTACAATTTTATATTTGTTGATATCCACGAAGAAGTTTAGGATATTCGGTACCGTTTCCGTATTATGGCGGAGAAACTGAATGTTTTGTATTTAAAACGAAGTTCAGTTAAATATTGTGAACATCCAAGCATACTGTTTAAACCAATATTAACTGAAGTTTGGCGAAACTACGTGCTTTTGGTGACCCTAAATGAGTATAGTCAATTATCCTTTTTATTTATTAAAAACTGGCTTGTTGAAAAATTATTTAATTCACATGGAACGATGTAGAAAATAATCATTGTCACACATTACTTATATACTAAACTAGCTTAAGAAATTTAAATTAAAACAACCATTTCCTTTCACAACATAGATAATCTAGCAGCAAGATTGCGTTGCATTAAATAACACTATTCTTAGTAATAGAAGCAAAAAGATATATTGAGATTAAAAAAAAAAATACATTTAGGAAATTATTCCCTCCAGTTACAATATAAAAACGAAAATCCTTAGACGAATATATATCGTCTTTCATTCTTTCGGAACTCCTCAGGGGGCTGGTAAGCATGCACATATTATTTACAAAAGTATTTCAGTCACATAATATGAACATTTGTCATATTTATTTTGATATTTCAAATTAACAGATTGATTGTAACTTTGGTAATCACAATGACAGTAATGACATCTAACCTAACCTAAATAAATCCATTCATTTTATATATTTAAAAAAATGACATTCTATTTGCTTCGTAGTTATACACTTCTATAGAAAAAAATAATAAAATAATTATTGGGTATTACATAAGCATACTTTCAAGCCCTATATAATAACAATAACAAATACTTATAAGTTACTTATACTTTGTACTGTCATTCTTATTAAAGAATGAAAAACTATATATATCGGCCTAAGAGTTTTCGTTTTTTGTGTTGTGGGAATCATTTGTTAAATGTAAAAATTTTTATTTTTGGTCAATATTTCTTTACTCTTAATATTTTTTTTTGTTTCTAGTACTAAGAATACTATTTTTTAATCTAATGCAATCTTGCTCCTAGATTGAGAAGTTGTTTTAATAATTTCTGCGATAAAATGTATTTGAAATGTCGTGTTTGATTCATTATCTATCTAAAACTTTTATTTTAGCGCATTCAGATAAGAATAACTGTATAAAATGAAAGAAACTATAGGTATTTGTTATTGTTATTATATTAGGTTTGAAATGATGCTTAGGTAATACTAATTAATTATTTTATTATATATGTGACATTTAAACGATTTTGGCAGGATTATGTTCTTAAAATCAGTGTACCACTGAATAAATTCTCATTGTATTTCAAGTATAATTTTGAGTATATGAAAATAAACGTATTAACTTTTAAAAGAGAAATATTTAAGATGCAATCTATATCCAAGTCTCTCTTTTCATGTTTTATCTACAGTGAAAACTGTACTGTATAACAAAACAATTCATTTCGCATAAAAACGAAGATTGTATTTCAAATATCCTTTATGTAGTACTTTACATAACGGAAGTGATATCAACACTGCTTTTGATGTAGTTTAAGGGGCTTTAGCAGAGCTCATATACAGCAAATTCCTTGCTAGCTCAACAGGTTTCTGAAAACGAGTTTGAATAACGTATTTATTCCAAATATTTTTATATTACGCCACATTTTCAATTCTGTTTTTTTTTTGTATATATGTGTGTGTGTATTAAATTAACATTAATTGAAAAGATTTTTTTCTCATACTTTTATTAACTATATCGATAATTGTGATAAAACACAATGAAATCTTGGTGGTACTGAATATGATTGTTATATTTAACTTTTTTTAACGGTAGCGGCTATATTGGTATGAAGCCATTTACTTTTTTGGGCATATTTTTAAAAAATCAGCTGGCTTATAATCTAAAAACGAAATCATGGCCTTAAAGATTTGTTTGTTAATGTTATAAATGAGGATTTGGAAAATTTAAACCCCACATTGAGCCTTTTCCTTGACTTGTGCCATACATTTGCTTATAAGATTTTAATTAATAAATTACAATTCGATTATTTTGGAGGGGCAGTATTTGATCTAATATCATTTTACTTATCAAATAGTGTTTTAAGCAGACTGTATTTTTTTCTATAAACTTAATAACACAGTCACACAAAAAAAAAGTTTTGCACTACCCAACAGACTACTATACCTATACTTATTTTGGGGCGGTGAAACCAACTCCAAGGTCAGAATTGATCCATCACGTCAGGATTTTGACATAACCTCCGAAAACAGGTAAAAACTAGCTAAAACTGAGGTTGAAAATAAATTAAAAGCCTAAACGAGCTAACCACTTTACCTATATGTATTTTGGGGCGGTGAAACCGAATCCGATGTCAGCATTGCCCCATCACGTTAAAATTATTACATTTCCTCAAAAAAAATCTTTATAAATTCTACACATTCTTAAAGTTATAAGTTGTAAATGATTTTTCAGCGCCCCAAGGTACATATAAGTAAAGTAGTTAGCTTATTTAAGCTTTTAATTTATTTTTGACCTCAGTTTTGACTGGTTATTACTTGCTTTTTAAGGTTATGTAAAAATTCTAACGTGATGGGTCAATGCTGACCTTGGATTCGGTTTTAATGCCCCAAAATACATATAGATAAAGAGGTTAGCTCGTTTAGGCTTTTAATTTATTTTTAACCTCAGTTTTGGCTGTTTTTAACTGTTTTTAGAGGTTATGTCAAAATTCTGACGAGATGGATCAATGCTGACCTCAGAATCGGTTTCAGCGCCCCAAAATACATACAGGTAAAGTGGTTAGCTTGTTTAGACTTTTAATTTATTTTTAGTTTTGACTGGTTTTACCTGTTTTTGGAGGTTATGTCAAAATCCTGACGTGATGGGTCAATTCTGACCTCGAATTCAGTTTCAGTGCCACAAAATGAGTATAGATATAGTAGTCTGTTGGGTAGTGCAAAACTTTTTTTTGTGTCCCTGTGTAATTAATAATTATTGAATTTGGCTTATATTTTGCTGTCTTTGTCACTCCCGGCTGGAAAAGTATATAATACAAGGGGTAGAAAATTATTACTCAAGTTATTGTTAATTGTTCTAAATAATGATTATTCCACCCCTTATTTTAATTACTAAACGTTGGTTAACTGAGGTAATTTCGAGTTAAAGCCGGTAAAGCGACTGATATTCAAAACCGATTAAACAGTGCACATGTCATCGTGTTCTTGTCAGATCTTATTCGGTCATGCGTTATTATTCTCAGTGCGTATACTCCTCGATATGTGAAATGCGTACGTCGATAATTCACAAGGAACATATATTTGAATTATAAATAATCGGAAACGAACTAAACACAGGAGTCAGTGTGAGTTTTGGAAAGATAACTTCTGCTGGGTCCCGTGTTAAGGACGCTACTAATTTTAACATATTATATAAACGACTTACCTGATGTTATGTCAAATTGTACGGTTGTCTTTGAAGATCATACGTATTTTGCGATACAGTAAAAGTTTGCTATCACCAATATCGCTGATTCGAAAATTAACATGATTAGCAAGGCTTCTAACGGATTTTGTTTGTTCGTTTCTTTGACACTGGTTTGACACCAACTAGTCAGTCATTTCTAACTGGTTTAATTCAGATAAATTATGCCTAAAAACAAATAAAATTTACATATTACTTTTACTACCAAGAAATACATTTCTGAGACCATAAAATTCTTAGGCCTAGATTTAGGTAATAGATTATCTTGGCCCCATATATCAATCACATTATCTAAAAAGATTTAGTACAGTTAGATTGAAAACAAAATTAATATAGATACTGCACTTATTGCAAATTATGCATTGTTTCATAGGGACATGTTTTGGTGAACTGAGTAGCCATCCAAATTAATAATACTCTCATTTTTCAAGAAAAATGCTTGTTACGTTAGTTTTGTATGCCTAAGGAAAAGAGTGGTGTTTAATATTAGGGTCAGGGCTGTTCACCCCTTAAAGCATAGTAACAAAAGGAGATTTATTGTAGTGTGTCACTCGTAGGTAGTGAATAGCGAATGACACACAAAGCTATAATATATATAGTTATATATATATATATATATATTATAGCCGGGAAAAATTGGGTGTGAATTCAGGTGGTTATTATGGAGAAAAAAATAACATGCGTTCCTACTTCTTCACTTAGTATGCAGCCACCGGCAATATAAGATTATAAATTGGGGCAGCTAATTATGCACAAAAGGTTAACGTACCAGGTAATAGAATATTATTAGCAAAAATGACGTTTAGCCGCTTCAACTAAGCGAGTTACACAAGAAATTGTATATGAACGTATATCATATAAATATGTAATATTGGCACATGGTAATAATAAGTAAAATGATCCTGTATATTAAAAGGTGACTTATCTGTAATCCACGGCTCGTCAGAAGTCCAGGAACAACCCCGTCTTGACCACGACGTACTCTGTACGTGACAACCTATATTCCTATAAGCTTTGCAAGAGCTGGTTGTTAAAGTCTAACCCAAGGGAAGACTAGGTATTCTGGAAGTACCGAAAAGCTGTCTGCATCCAGGTAGAATCCGGATAAAATCCGGGTAGGTTCCAAGTAGAATCCGGTAGAACCCTCCAAGAGAGGATACTGTGTCGACGTAGATGACTCGTCGAAAACGGCATTGTCGTCCAGTGGTTAGAATAATAGGTATTTTAGTTTGATGCCAAGTTTTCTTCTAAGAAGACGTTAATGCATCAAGCTACTTGAAAATCTTCCAAAATGAAAATATATTAATGCTTCACAAACCCAAAAACGGTACACCAACAACAAGCACAAACAAAGATTATTCTGATAAAGTTCACTACAACCCGGCAAGGCAAATTTGTAATATTGTATATTTAACTCTATCAGAAGGTAGTCGAACGTTACGCAATCACCATTTTTCCTGAACCATCACTCTCTGCAGAAATACGTGCGACACCTCTCGTATCGTATTTTGTAGGCCTGAACGGTATGGGACCCACACTACAACACACTACGAATTTAGCCAGTTTTACAACGTAACATGCTTTAGCAGGTGTGATTTAACTTGAAAGTCGTAAATCGTGTTTCTTTAAATTTAACATTATTAACGTTAACATCGCAATAAATGCTGCAATTTGATCCACATAAATAAGCATTTGAGGGAATACACAAGGAATGTTGAAATTCTTGAGTATAACACTTGAAATTTTAATGATATACAGACACCACATAAGAAATTAATATTTACAAAAAGAAATAATTCCACAATTGCTTTGTTCAAATCTCTACCTGATCGTCTAAAATCAATGATAATAATTTAAAACAAAATTAAAACAACAATTTTTACCCAAAGCCTGTTACAACATATCAGATGTTAACCATGTTTAAATTTAGGTTAATGTGTTTGTCATGCAGCTATTCGACTATATATTTTTTAACGTGTCAAGACACTACGGTGTTGTTTTTATCAACAATGAAGTTATTCCTGAAATTGGTTGGAAACTTTGATATGAAGCGAGCACTACATGTTTTTCCACAATACACAAAATCATCTTATACTACACTCGACACACGTTTTGCCAACCAAGTAGACACCATCTAGAGATGATTAAAACTGTTTTGGTCATCTGCAGATGATGCCAACTTGGTTGGCGAAAAGCAAGTATATGGTGTTTTGGTGTATTGTGTAAAATCACGTCAGTGTTAATAAAATTATTATTTTCTTGAGTATATTTTTAAAAATTCACTGAATTATAATCAACAAAAGTAAATTTTGGTCTTAGAGATATAAGTTTTTATAAACCTAAAAAATGGAAATAATAATGTCTTCTTATAATTATGGCTGAAATAATGATAATAAGTTAATAAACATTTCCCGACCTTTATTGCAATTTGTAAATTTATATAGGACACTTCTTTAATAATAGTCACTCATTTATTTCATTTTTATGTCTTTTTTTCATTAAACTTAACATAAAGAAGACATAAATTTTTACTCTAATTTCGTTTTGATAGCACAGCTCATTAGGAAATTATCTTTCGGTATTTTTCGTACCTGTTATACTCTCATTTAAATTCTATGTGCGAGAAAACACTTTGAGATAACTGAAGTACAATCTAAATTGTTTTTCTTTATTGTCATGTCTTACGACATTTATTTCTGACGATAGCAAAAACAAATATTTTACTAAAAGTTGGCTTTATCAATTTTGCATTTCCCATTTAGAATGACAAAACACAAAATTACACTGATAGGGCTTCTGCTTCAATCTAAAATATGCAAATAAGAGTGTGAATTTGCTCTCGTTTATATTAAGAATGAAGGGGAACACCAAATGTCACTTAAATTAGGAAATTAGCCGTCCCAGTGGAACAAAGAAGACACGTTTTACACTACTGTTATCAGAGTTGCACTTGAGTATTTGCAAGTACTGCCTTTATATTAATCATTGACTATGTAATTATTATAAAGCAATGCTTTCGTACCATCCAGTCAATGGAACACTATGCTATTAATTAGGCACGTCTATAAAACTATCCTGCGAAGTGTGAAAACGCGTATATGCTCGTATTTTTTTACAAAATGTCACATTTTCTTATCAATTTTAAAGTATCTCGTTTATGCATGCGATTTGCATATTTATGTACTACTATTTTATACCGTGTGTAAACCGGCTAAAGTGGCCAACTGTTAACTGCCTGAGCCTGTTCCTATGTTTGCTGGGTGTGTCTTATTCCATCTCATTTCATCCTAGGTCGTAGGAATCGCTCGTATTCTTTTTCTAACTGGCTACACTTAGCACTATCCATATGGTATACAGTTTCATAATGAAATCAACAGTTCAAGATGAGAAAAATATCGCATCT
Organism: Rhamnusium bicolor; assembly: GCA_029963845.1. NCBI lineage: Eukaryota > Metazoa > Arthropoda > Insecta > Coleoptera > Cerambycidae > Rhamnusium > Rhamnusium bicolor. The sequence goes on along the minus strand of JANEYF010000538.1, from coordinate 255,830 downwards.
TTTTATATTTCTATAGGATATTTCTAAATTATTGCAAAGGATTTTTAAGATAAAAGGTTAATTTCGATTATCTTTAATTTTTCTTTTTGTCTTAAAATAAGCCAAGGAAATCTTTTGCAGTCATTAGGAACACGCTGTGCAAATTTTAAAATGAATTAAAGACCATTATTTAGGTATAACGTATTATTATTGAGCCTTCATATTCCTTTTGGTGTGAATTAAGAAAGTGTCGATTTCTATATGTATATTGAAACCACTATTTTAGATTTACAAATATTTGTTAGATAATACAATTAAACATATCTGATGTGGCCAGCACATAACTTTCTTATACCAGTATATATTGTCCTGATCTAAAAAAGCATTCTATTTAATTCTTCACTTACCTCAATTAAATTTTAATAGCGTACCTTGAAATGTTTCATTAACATTTTTAAATAATTAATTATCAGCGTCATTCGATACTGTCAATAATAATTCATGTCATATATTTTCATAATTTTTTGATATTGACATGGACATTTTTGTAACTAAATTAGACCTTTCAAATGCCAAATTGTTAAATTTATCCTAACCCCATTTTATGAGGCCAAATGTGTAAAATATTTCAGTTTACTTCAGCTTTATGTAATTAAGTACTTGGAAAATATATTTTATTCGCTTGATATAGTGGACATGATTTATAATCTTTCATCAAGGATACATTTTTTTGTAAAGTCCAATACAAAAAAGTTTGGGTCCTGTGGACCCCTTTTCAGCTAGCCAATTTTGCTCATCACCGAATTTTTCATTGTCTTTGGCCTTTAGAACAAGTGTACCAAATTTGAAAGCTTTATCTCAAAAACTGTGGCTGCTATCGCGGTACTACAGACATGCGGACAGATTTTTTTCATAAATTTATGTCTTTTCATTATAATTCGTCGAGATTCGTCCAGAAATGCAATAATTTTTTTTTATTATTATCCCGAAATTGTACTTTTTTCTTATTTCATTCATTATGTCTCTTCTGGTGGTACCACATTCACAAAATTTAATGTGTCACCTAAAATGTTGTTGACAATTATTGCTAGCTATGTGTCAAAATGAGACGTTAATTCACGTTGGGATGCCAAATATGTATAACGTTGTTCACGTCCAATACGTGACGTTGTGCCATAATAAAACTGAACACCTTACCAATCCTCGACTAGCTCGTTATATCTCAGGTTGGGTCACCAGTATCATACAGGCAAAACTGGTGTCTACAGCTTCTCAGTACTCTAAATTCAAGAAACAAACAATTAATAGTTAATCAGCGAATTTGATATACCTTACCACACTTTATATTTTTAATGAAACCTCTTCTGGGAAATGAAACAACATAAATTTAATAAAATGTTTAATTATATCAAGTCAAGTTAATCAGCCAGGTTTAAAAAAGAAAATTATATATAATTAGGTATGTGAAATTTTTAAATTTATAAACCATTCCCAAACAAACGTATATAATACCAGTAGGTAGATTTACACCAAATGCAACTGCATGTAGTTTACATAAAACCACATAAGAAAAATATTTATATCTAGATAACACTACTATTACAGTTATCGTAATCAAAATTCATCAATCCATCACAGATCTAATTTGACTGGACCATATTGACATCATGGGTACTAGTACTAAATTTAAATTTGAATAAGTTAAATTAAAAGAAAAAAGAAATAAAGTGCACAGAAGAAAGTGATTAATTATTTACATTAAGGTCAAAATTGTTAATAAGTACATGAAATAAAAAAAATATAGACTTAACCTCCGAGAGTGGGAAAATGTGTTCAATCATTCTGGTTTCTTCAATACCAGACTAATATTGTTCCATTAACCAAACTGCAGTATTACAAAAACTCGACGATGAAATTAATTGGCTCTTGACTTCCAACAATTGCCGAAAACACAAATCAATCCTCTATTCCAGCTTCACTTTGTACCTTAGCAAGACTTGATAAAATCCCATTTCACTACCATACAGCCAAAATTATATATAAAACCATATTTACAAAATAAAAGAATTTCCTAGGCATCATAACTTAACTTAACCCCATGAAAAGAAAAAAAAGGAAATACTTTTCATTGCTAAGTATAAACCCATTAAGTTTACCCAGTGAAAAACCATAATAGCCCAGTAATAGTTGCCTAAAATTTTAATAAGAAACACAAGTAAGTACTTGTTAATTATTACTGTCTTACTTTCTATAGGGCACAATTCTAAGTTCATACACATGTTTAATTGTAGAATCCATCCAGCATTTAGCTGACAAGGTAGTAAGTAGCACCCTTTAAATTGATGGAAGAAATAATCCCGAAACAACGATGATTAACATCCACTAAGATATATTCGGATTTTAAATTTTAATCTCTCACCACTACAATCTTACAAAATGTACGTCCTTCCACTAAGACAACCAAGAATAGAGGGAATTCAACCAGTGGAGCTATAACGTGACAGATTGAGAGAATATACAGAAGTGACCAGCCAGAAAATACCAAGGTCTGTCACATGTCAAATGAATGTGAAATTATTTAAACACGTATCAATACTTATCAAGACGAATATAAAATGTAAAACGTTAATTAGAAAAGTTAGAAAGATAAGAAAGTTATATAAAGTAATATTTATGCAAGGTTAATCATAAATACCAAGGCCTGTAAGATTCGGTTATTTGCAGAATCCATAAAGTTTGTCGATCCTAGTGATAATAGCTGAAAGAAACGGTCTAAGTAGTAACAGTCTGGGATGACTCTGAGGACAACCCAACTATTGTCCAAATTATTCCATAATTACTCGTTTTACGCACAAGGTAATGATCTTTATAACGGAACAAGTCTATACTAAACAGACGAGCTCACGTAACAACAGATCAACTCAGTGTGCAACCCCAACAACAATTGAACACCGCCAATAACATTCGAATAAATAACATTTAGAACTGGTGGCACAATTTAAGTAAATTTACCCCCAATTAAGAAATTAAATATTTCTAGAAAGAACATATAACAAGCAAAATATAATCCACATAACCTATGGAAAGTAATACAATTTCAACTAGACATTACAAAGTTACACTGTTTGAGTTTATTTTAGGCAGTCTGTTATCACACCCAGTTCAATAAAACAGGTAAACAACGATGACCATGCAACATTAGGAAAGTCATAGGTAGGACATAACTTATTAATTTATCAATAAGAAACTAATTCTCGCTTGTCCTTTAGCTTAAATGTCATCCCATACCTCTATCAGAGATCAGAGATATAATGTTAAATAGAAACCATGACATCTACGATATAACCTTGAGACGTGACCTTTTAATGTAAATGGATAAAATATTAATAATAATAATTTTTGCGAAGTAAATTTTGAAAATGTGATGTTAAAAATGGAATTTATAAATAAAGTTAATGAATTAGTTGATTTTTATACTTAATATACATAAATATTTCTCACAATGATGAATTCAACCGTAACACAATCTTAAGTGCCAAATTTGGGAAGTCGCCCATTAGTATTTTTTGATTTATCGCAGATACACACATACACACGCACACACACACACGCACCGACAGACATCATTCGGAAAATAGAATGGATTCAGGAGGGTTCAAAACGTATATATCAATCAAAATCTCGAGGTCGAAAAAAAATCATGATTACTGTACATCCTTATATTAGGTATGGTAATGGTAATGGTAATGGTGGGGAGGCTGACGCCTGGCAAGTAGGCCACAGACGGGCCCTTTTTACCAACCCCCAGCTGTTCCCACAGCCATGTGCTACTCTTGCTCCCTCATCGAATCTTTCCGACCTTCTGATGAAGGTCAGGATGTCACTCATTGCGAGGGAGCTCATCTCCTCCCTTAGAAGCGCCTCAGAACCGAAAATACTGTGTCTCAGGCGCCCAAACGCTTCACATTGTCCCAGGAAGTGGTAAGATGTCTCTTCATCACTCCTGCATCTTGGACATGTAGGGTCTTCCTCAATACCTATCAATGATAGATGCCTCTTAAGTCTGCAGTGGCCTGTCAGAACACCGATTAAGAGATTCAGAGTTTTACGACTCCGTCCCAGCAACCAGGCCGATCTCGATTTGTTCGGCCCCGTCACAAAATCTCGGGTTTGCCTGCATGCCCTGTTGGTCCTCCAGTGCGTCCTCAGTGTCTCGTGGGCCCACTCATCGAGGGCCGTTGTGACCTGCCTTCTTGAAATACCTAACATAGGCTCAGGCCCGTGACAGGGTTCCTCGGCTCCGAGTCTAGCCAATTCATCGGCCTTCTCGTTGCCTGGAACTCCCATATGTCCCGGGACCCATACCAGTCTCACTTGTTTATGCCTGGCCAGTTCTTCTAGGGCATCCCCACACTCCTGGACGAGAGCTGATCTCGTCCTGGGGGAGCACACCGCTTTTAGAGCAGCCTGGCTGTCGGAGCAGATATATATTATCTGTTCCGCCCCATTCCTAACCTCAGCCCTACCTGCCACCGCTAGGATGGCGTAAACCTCTGCCTGGAAGACCGTGGTGTACGAGCCTAGAGCAAAGCTCTCCTGTACTTCTTTGCCTTCCAGATATATTCCCGCCCCGGAAGACGATCTAGTGGCCAGCCGAGATCCGTCTGTATAACACGCCAGAGAGTCCGGGCGGAAGTCAATTCTTCCTTCACTCCACTCCTCCCTACTAGGAAGAGTGAGAGTGTAATTCCTTTCCAACCTTAGCTGATCTTTCGCTTCTATATTAGGTATAAGAAAGTAAAAATGTAAATGTGTCATGAATAGTATACCCATAATCTTTTTTATAATATAGTGTTCCTCATATCCAATAACCGGGAAAGTAGTTGATTAAAAAGTGTTTTATGCTTATCTGTGAAAAGATATTAATATGTAGTATTTTACTAGTAACATTTATATTTATACAAATTTTAACCCTATTTTTTTAATTGCATCATGTAAGATATTGTGTGTTCCGGGAGTAACACGAAATCTTCTGGAGCATGATTCTTGAGTATATACTGCATCACCCAGTATAAATATTGTGTAATAGTAGTCAAGCGAAAATCTAAACTCGGTATAGTAGTCGTTTAGTATCAATTTTCTCTAAAGACCTTGATAACATATCAAGAAAAATACGAATTTATCGTATAGCATTACAACGTATATAGATTACAACCATTCAGTGATATTAGATACTCCACAATTTGTGAAAGACATGTTCAACGTAGAAATAGTAATCATTTTAGGGGATAAAACATTCAATGCCAGATGTTTATAAGTTTTTGATATCCTCCAATCATTAAGTGAATAATAATGTGGATGGCATTCTATTGTGGTGGAAATCTATGCAATATAACTAATAAATTAATAAATGAATACTTAAATATGTTGGATTTAACTCCCTCTCTCTCTTTTACAAATAAAACAAAACCATTATTAAACTGTACAGCTGGAGGATTTAGGGTAGCCCAGTCCCCTCCCCCGAAATGTTTGCTTTCAATCAAAATTAACACAGCAAAATATTCAGTAGAAAATTCCGATATTTTTCTGTTAGTTTGACAACGTTGTATTATATACAGAGTGTTCCTAAATATCATGTACATACGAAAGGGGATAATTCTTTGACTTATTTCATGACTGAAAGTTTATATAAACATAGGTCCGCAAACGCTTCTTTACTGATCTACAGGGTGTTGAAATTTGAAGATTTTTTTTTCTCGGTAACGGTCGCATATACGGAAAAACTACAAGAGACCAAAAAAATTTCTGAGTAAAACAGAAAATTTATATCGTATTTTAGACTCTACCAGCGGCGTATTGAAAAAAGTTTAGGGGGGAGCAAAAGGGGCATGACCCCTAAAAAAAATCTCCCTGTAGATTCTCACAACCTTTTGGCATGCCCAATGATGTAAGTCCTACAGTATAACCTATATTCCAAATTTGAGCTAAATATCTCAAAAACTGCAGGAGCTATAAAGAAAAAAAATCTTCAAATTTCAACACCCTGTAGATCAGTAAAGAAGCGTTTGCGGACCTATGTTTATATAAACTTTCAGTCATGGAATAAGCCAAAGAATTACCTTCTTGAGTATGTACATGATATTTAGGAACACCCTATATTATTCTATAAAGATGAAAATATACATGAGCGCGTAAAGATATGACTATGTCGGAGTGTATGTAGGTAACATACTTTGTTTCATTTTGTAATGATTAGAAAAAAATCTAAATGCATTTCAACAACGATTTTTTTTTTGTTTGCATACCTCTGGCACACCCTAGTTTTTTTATAGATCCGCTAGTGAACGGTACCTACCAATTAAATTGAAGGCAGTATGTATTACAAGTCTTATACAAATTGCTCTTACAAACTGGACTTAGTTTAAGTTTATGACAAATCATAAATGGGAAAAGTTTTATGCTAGAGATAACTTTTATGTTTCCGAACGATTGTCGAAATTATTTTACAACTCTTCTGGATGGATTCTTAAAGTAAGTATATAGAATAATAAATTGCTATATTACCTTCCGTAAGTACAGTATTATTGCTAAAGTTTTCAAATCAAATACAGTATGACTTTTAAAAAGAAATACTAACGAATATGAAATATAGTTTCATTTCTATATAGTTTCAAATAGAGTTAACAGAGGGAGAAAATGAACTGATTTATGAGGAATAAATTTAGAAAATCTAATGCATTTTTCTTACAATACTAAACGCATTAGAGCGTTGGCCAATACATATCGGGTGTAACAGGATCATGGTACAACCCCCTTTTCTCTTTTAGTTTTGAAGATAATTGATTCAAATTTGGGATAACTTATATACATAATAAGATGTACTTTTTGACATACAAGTAATTTTTTTCTTCAATTCTGGTTTCACCGCAAGTGACACTAATTTTCGATTTTTAAATGAAACATCCTGTATATTATTGCATTTTTGAATTCTGCATAATTTTCTGAATCCAACGATACCAAATGAGTGACATTTCAAACGTCCATATTTTTTATAATATAATTTTTAGTTTTCCATTTAAGTGTGCCATGACGGTTCCCATTTATTCTAAATGACGCGTGTAATGCTAGAAAAATCGAAATCCCGTCATAAATACTAAATTACGTGATTTATGAGCAAATACAGTTCTTCAAAATGGTTTTTGGGGAAAAACTCAATTTTTTCAAATGGAACCATATTGGTACCGTGGTACCATTTATTAGTACTATTAGTAAGGAATTTATTCATTATTCGTATTAAAATTTGCGATAAATACAAACAAAATTACAGCTAAAAGAAAATAAGAAAATACGATTTTGTTCTAATTAAATGTTAAGTAACTAACTAACGTGGCTTTGAAAACAATAAAATATTTAGCTTGTCAAACATTTGAAGGTTTACCGGTGTTTTTATTGTGCGTTTAAAAATTATTTAAAATTCTTATTAATTGTATTCAAAATGCCGCAAATTTATACAAGAGATGAAAAAGTGGATATGTTAATTATTTATGGGGAATGTAGAAAAAATACCGTTGCGGCTAGATATCTTTATGCCGAACAATATCCTGAAAGCCAATGTCCAGCGAGCAATTATATTAATCGTCTTGTAAATCAATTTTGAAGTGAGCCCAACAACGATCCCCAAGAAAATTTCATTCTTGACGAAGGAACGGAAATTAATGTTTTGACTCGAGTAGAAGTTGATAAGACTATTTCTTTAAGGCAAATTGGGTTTGAATTGGAAATCAGTCACCAAACAGTAAGCCGAATTTTGTACAAATACCAATATAAATCTTTTAAATACCAATTGCACCAGCACTTGTACGAAAATAAATTACGAACTGCAACACCCCCCGTCCAATTGCTGGCATAACACAATAAGCTGTGGGTTGTACTTATTGGCGCCCAACGTGGGGCGTTGCACCAATTTTAACGTAAATAAATATTTTCTAAATATAAAACAATATGACAGTTTTCAACTTGAAGGTAACGTTAAATTAAATTATTTATTAGTTCCTCGGAGAGAGGGAATAATGAATTGCAAATAAAGTTAAAGATATATAACTTGACTATATGTTTACTGTAGATAATCAAAAGTTAATCAATTGCCAGATAACTAGGCAGGTATCTTTGCCAGAGAACTAGGCAAGGCTCCACTAGAGCAGCGTTCCTGACTAAATACTAAGTAAACGTTCAAGTAAGCATTCGATATTTTAAATTTAGAAAAACCTTACCTTACTGAGGTCTGGTTGATAAATATATGCACTGGTATAAAATAATCCACCACAAAACAAATGCACCACATTAGATAATTTTCACAAAGGTTATAAACAAATAGGTTTGGTCCAACAAGGTGTACCAATCTCCAAATGTCACCAGTCACCAGTGTTCAGAGCGTGGCCTAAAACATCAACAGACAAAGACAGAAAACAACTAACTACGATACAAAATGGCGACATCCGTTACCTAGTAAATCTAAAATTTACAATACCCGAAAGTTAGTTTAAATTAGCACACGAACTTATTACAATATCAGAGGGATATTAGATAAATTGCCAACAAGGCACGATAATCGATACTAATCAATATTAATGATGGCTGTTCCAAAGAACAACCAAGGTGAACTGATCACCGAAAAGCAAATTCACCCAAGGCGTAAATTAAGATAATTGCGGTACAATATTATTATGAAAATTACCTCAAAAGTACTTTGAATCAATATAGCAATTTTTTAAATAATGATGATCATAAAATCAAACGATAATACCAGAAAACATATAAATTTTACCAGACCGCTGAACTAGAGATGGTTTCCATCTGAACGCTACACAAGTAAGAAGAAAGAAGTCCTGTTCTGTCCTCCCACCCAAACTCGGTTATAGTTTGGAAAGAGACAAACATTGGAGAGTAGAGTATGAGCAATAAAGATAGATAGATATTTAGGCAAAAATCTGCAAAACCAACTGTTCCAGTAGAAATCAGTGGCGCCATCTGGACTAGACTGGCTGAAACTTAATTCATCGTGGACAACAACAAACTGGAATGAAATGGCTTGCAATTTCGTTACAGAACGTAGGATGGAATATTGCAATTGGATTTTGCAGAATAACTTGCAGCCAAACAATAATTTTTTGGGAATGATTTTATTTTCGGACGAGTCTAGGTTTACAAATTTGGGATTATTTAACCGACAAAATACAAAATACTGGTCACAAGAAAATCAAAATTTATTATGGGAGGGTACCTTTCAAGTCCGGTTCAGTTTCAATATTTGGCTTGGAATAATCGGTACTAGAATCATTGATCCAATAATATTTGAAGGATCCCTGACATGTGCTAGATACTTGGGATTTCTGCAAAATTAAATTGAGGACAGTTTATCTGAGTTACCTTTCCATTTACGACAGGGAATGTATTTCCAACAAGATGGCGCTCGACCCCATAATTCAAGGATAGTAATTGATTACCTTCAACGGAGATTCGGAGAAAACGTAATTCCGACGAATGGTCCTGTAAGGTGGAATCCAAGGTCACCTGATTTGACACCCCTTGATTTTTTTATTTGAGGTCATTTAAAAAATATTGTCTACGCAACCGCCGTTACAATCCGTGAAGACCTGGAGCTACGAGTAAGACGCGCAATTAATAGCATAACGGCCCAGCAATTGGCGAACGTTCTATTGGCGAACGTTCTTCGAGAAAGAGCTACATTGACGGTAATGGACAGCATTTTGAACAACTGTTGTAGTATTTTATGTTCATTTTTTGTATTCCAAAGCCACCTTATGCATAACAAAGTAATTAGAACAGAATTGTATTTTCTTATTTTCTTTTAGCTGTAATTTTGTTTGTATTTATCGCACATTGTAATACAACATATGAATAAATTCCTTATTAATAGTACTAATAAATGGTACCACGGTACCAATATGGTTCCATTTGAAAAAATTGAGTTTTTCCCCAAAAACCATTTTGAAGAACTTTATTTGATCATAAATCACGTAATTTAGTAGTTTTGACCGGATTTCGATTTTTCTAGTATTACACGGGTCATTTAGAATAAATCAGAACCGTCATGGCACACTTAAATGGAAAATTAAAAACTATATTATAAAAAATATTGACGTGTGCAATGTCACTTATTTAGTATCGTTGGATTCAGAAATTTCTGCAGAATTCAAAAATTCAATAATATACTGGGTGTTCCATTTAAATATCTAAAGTTAGCGTCACTTCCGGCGAAACCGGAAGTGAAAAAAAATCACTTGTATATCAAAACGTGCTGCTTATTATGTATATAAGATATCCTAAATTTCAAATAATTATCTTCAAAACTAAAGGAGGAAAGGGGGCGCGCCATGATCCTGTTACACCCGGTATATCCAATAATTATAGACTCCATCTGAGGTATGATGAACAGTCTATAACTAGTAATAATTGCAGTGGCACACTATTTTACATATTGATTAATTTATATCAATAGTGTCAAGCCACCCAAGTGAACACAGAGTTAATTGTTAGGGTGTTAACTGGAGCGAAATATATAAACTCAATTTAGGCCGTCTCCTACTTTTCTATTGTTGAAAACTCTTAATGAATGTTTTATAGACGTATTACACGATCCAATAAACTTACCGACTTATGACCTTCGATTTATTGGTATGTGTAATGCAAGAAAATCTGCGGATATATCAGTCAAATGAAATTGTTCAATAAATTGAGCAATTACATGTTCCATTTTTCGGCTACTTTATAGAGACTTTCTAGTAACATTTCTTATTTCAGTGTATTACTAACTATCAAATTGTTAGGTCAGATTAGTTTGTTTTAATATTCCTCAATAAAATACGAACATAAAAGATTGACAACAGAACATGCGATTGCGAATGTCAAAATATTACTAATCAGGGCGCCAAGCGACAACAGAACGGCAACAATCTGGGAAATAACTAACTAAATGGACGGTTGGCGCACCTGAAATAATAAAAATAAACTGAATAAAAATCGATACTGCCTCTTTCTGTAATTAATTGATCGATTTCTAACCAAACAGTTTGACCAATTGTGTAATACAGCTATCAGATATATTTAAATTACAAAGTAATTGAAAGGACTTCCATCTCTTTGACATTTCAACATTTTATATCGTCAATAAGGTGCTTAGATCAGGTAAATACATTTAAGCAGCGATAATAGTCATAATAGAATGTTAAAACCGCAAGGCAGTATTGTCGGTTAGCTTTGATAATGGTAGCATAACCACACCCCACAAGAGTTCGGAACCGCGCCATTTTGAATTTCATTGTTTTCATAAATTTTAGTATTTTTGTGCTTATGAAATCAACAAACAACGAAGTTCTTTGGCTTACTCTGTATGTAGTAAATTTCGAACGTACAATATATTAATTTCCAAAAAAAAAAGAAAAATATGTCTCAAATTAAATATGAAATTGGACTATTAATTAGCGTAACATAATTATTTTATAATTTACTTATAATTATGTATTTTATTCACAATAACTACATAATTTGTAATTTGCTCACAACAAATTAAAAGTGACTATTTAAAGAATTGACATAGAATACGGTTAAGTGAATTTCATGTGAAACTTTTTATTTTAACACGCTTTTATTAGCTTCACTTGTATGTTTGTTTGTTTGTTTGTTTGTTTGTTTGTAACCGACTCTTTGGACTCGATTTTGACCCACTTTAAACGGACAGATTTAATTGAAACTTTGTACACTTACGAAGAACCGGTAACAATACAATAATTTGATAAGTTTATATCATTATCCTGATCAGGATCGCCAGTCCTTTCCTCACGTACCTCTGCGTGAGAGCAAGATGCTTAATATTGTAAGTATATTCCGTGATTCTCAGTTCGGTTGTTGGCCGAGCGGGCAAGTCTTAGTCGACGCGTAACGACGGACTCCTCGGGCGTGAGTTCAAATCCCATGGATGAAATAAATAAATATAGTTTAAAAAAACTAAAAAACACGCTTTTAAAGCACATCAAACTAAAAAGTGAAAAATAATTATTAATATAAACTGAAAACAATAATGAACGAAATATACTAGTATTATTGTGAAAAAACCGTGGGTTGCTCGATATACGAAAAATATGGCACAAAGCGCCCCACGCTTTTTTCACAGTAATACTAGTATTTTTTGTTCATTATTGTTTTCAGTTTATATTATTAATTATTTTTCACTTTTTTAGTTTGATGTGCTTTAAAAGCGTGTTTTTTAGTTTTTTTAAACTATATTTATTTTTCACTTTTTTAGTTTGATGTGCTATGAAAGCGTGTTTTGTAGTTTTTTTAAACTATATTTATATTGCTTATTGATGCTGATATTATAACATATTACGATCCAATAGATAAACTAAAAAGTGAAAAATAAATATAGTTTAAAAAAAACTAAAAGACACGCTTTTAAAGCACATCAAACTAAAAAGTGCAAAATAATTATTAATATAAACTGAAAACAATAATGCACGAAAAATACTAGTATTATTGTGAAAAAAGCGTGGGGCGCTTTGTGCCATATTTTTCGTATATCGAGCAACCCACGATTTTTTTCACAATACTAGTATTTTTCGTTCATTATTGTTTTCAGTTTATATTAATAATTATTTTTCACTTTTTAGTTTGATGTGCTTTAAAAGCGTGTTTTTTTAAACTATATTTATTTTTCACTTTTTAGTTTGATGTGCTATGAAAGCGTGTTTTTTAGTTTTTTAAACTATATTTATTTTCTATTATTTCATGGTATCAATAAAGGACTGTTTTGTTTCAGAAGAGAGCTTTCCGCCTGGAGAAGAAGACTATTCCGAAAATGCAATCGACCGTTTACTTCAGTCTGCCCAGAAGTTAGTTTTCAGTGTATACAGAGGATTTGTTTTAATAGGCCTAAAAGCAAAAGTTTTAGTTTAAGTTGCATTACTAAAATGTTAATTAAAAGTCGCTCATTATTGTTTTAAAGGAAACAGTAATTAATCAGGTTTTACAAATGTAAATGATATTTTCGGTATTAGTCACAAGAGGTACAGTTTATTTCAAACTAATTTGCAACATAAAAAACATTGGTTTCTTTGAACCCTTTACAGCGGTCAAAGAAGCCGACGTATTTTATGTTGCAAATAAGTTTCAAATAAACTATACATAATCCTATGCAACATGCCATTTCTCAGAAAATAAAATAAATGTGTGCCACATTTTATTTAACATAAACCAAATAAAAACATTTGCTCAATTATTATCAATCTTCGTGGAAATTAACTCTTTCAGCTGGCACATGAGTGAATATTTAAACGAATTTATATTAAAATAAATTTTCATTGATTGAAATTATGTACAGTGTGAATCGGTAAAGCAGCACCCCAATTTAATCACTATGTATATTAAAGCCGAAAATTTCAAAATATGAGAATTTATATGAAACTAGGTTAGTTTCAAAACTCAGGCACTATTTTCGATTTTGACTGTGTCATATGATGTCAGAACCTGTCATGTTTACTTTTTTTGCTATATTATAATGTTTTCTACGTATGAGGTAGACATTAAATCATTTAAACAAAAGGAGCATATGTCAGACGTTTTTGAGCAACAAAGAGAACTTTTTTTACCCATTATAAAAAAATGATGTGGTCGCAGTCTGGAACGAAAAAAAATAAATGCTATAATTTAGATGCTAGAAATGCATTTTGACAGTTTTGAAATTAATTTGATCTCATATAAATCTCCAAGGGTAAATCCTTATTTAGTTCTAATAACATCATTTATCAAATTTAATTTCTTATAATAATTACAAAATAATGTTTTATTCCAAATTATTAAAATCAATGTAAAAAAAGTTTATATTTTAGCTACACAGAATAATTTTTTTTTGTTGGGAAAAAAATAGAAACATTAAAGTAAACACAGTTCGTAAATGAGATAAACCTATTAAAACAGCTGCCTAATGTAGCCCATAATGCATAAATTTGCCTAATTATTCATATTTATGCTTATTTCTATTAATTTCAAAGCAATTATTATTTTTAGTTTGACAAATATTACAAAGCCTTAATAATTTGTGTGTAATATGTAATTTACCATATACCAGTTTTTATCCACACCGAGAAATATAATGAATGAAAAATTTAATAAACTAATGGATAATAATTGAAATATTACACTACGAGATTTATGTCATTTTTAGTAGCTCATAAAATAGAAAATAATCTACGAATTTCAAAATTTTTTTCATCCAAAAGTTGGATCTATTGGCTGTAAGACAAATTAATTACATTCGTTGTATTTTTATCATCAGAAAAGCTACAGATTGAGAACCGTAACTGTTATGAATATGTATGAATAGATTTTTTTTCCATTTTTTATTTATTCTTACAAAGGCATGAAGCAACAAGATCAACAAAAACAACAGAATAAGTATGATATTTTCTTGTGTTACATACTAAGCATATCCATTAAAGAATAATTTTTAAAATAGATATCGATATCTCTAACTTTCTTTGCTCAGAAATAAAAAAAAAATAAGGGATGTGAATTTTTTGATATCCCGTAGTACAATATGCATAATACTTCATTTATTATGAACTCACAGTTCAAATAACACCAGAATTTTATTTAGTTATTCCAATTAAAACCCTGCAGAAGAAGCAAACACTTGTAAGCTAACCTTTGCTTCATGTATTATAAAACACACTACTTAACACAGATATATCTACAAAGATAGAAAATAATTTTTGAAGAACATATGTTCAGTTAATTTTTTTTTTATGGGGGGTCAAATCGTCTCGCTTTAAGAACCAACAATAATCACCAGTTATGACTGGATCCAATCAACCTTGAAATCAAATTTCCGTTGTCCTGATATCTTGGTGAAACTATTCTTCTTGCTTGTCGCTTGCTGCACCCGAATTTTCAGGAAAAAAAATTAAATGAGAATGCAGAAAGTGAATTTTTAAGGACATACGGCAACCAAGCATTTGGTACGAATCTAAAAGTTCGCCAGTTGCCTGTAGTTCTCATCTTTCTTTATTCCTAAAAATCCCCTGTCTACGTTTACAAAATGATTTCCAAGCTCTGAGTTCCTGTCTGTTGAGTGTTGAGTGAAGAAGTGGCAAAACAACATTTTTAGGGTCTAAAAGATGTACATATTTAACATTACTAGTTCCTGTTTCAAATTCTTTCCTTGCAGCAAAATTATTTTCACATAATATCCTTTTACATCACTACTATCCCACAGACAGCGCTTGGTGAATTTTCCGTATTATAAAATGCAGAAAATGTTGCATAAGTCGTAATCTTTGTTTCTTTAGCCAGTAAGTACCACTCCTCAAGTCGGGAACCAAGAAGTTCTGCTTGTTGTTTTGACAGCCCCATGTCACGTACCAAATCATTCAATTCAATTAAGCAATTAAGTAAGGATCACTAAATCTTTCTGAAATATACAAAGGATCGTCACTCTGGTCTGGGCTGTCTAAAGAGTCGTTACTATTTCCTACCTCCCAAATCAATATTTTGCCAATCTAAAGGCGCAGTTGGCATTGGTAAGTCTGATGCATTGTGAGGAACAGGTCTTAGGGCTAATGGTAAATTCGTATAAGTATTTGATTTTTTGTTTTTTTTTGGAATATTCCTCAGTTCTTATTACACAAAAATAACAATGATCGAAATAATTGGTGGGTTTTCACCATACCATTGGAACCACAAAAGGCATGCTTTTTTTCCCTTTCATCCACTGCAGTAATGACACACAACAACTTACACAACAAACGTGTGGAGCCCATTGCTTTTCTTGATCACCGTCTAAAACTCCAAAATATAGAAAATACGCTTTTCTAACAGAAACAATTGGGCACTTGGAAGGTCAAAACAAGACTAATACTGAAAATGGCCCACCTTACTTTAACTTGCTCTTCTAAAATTGCCGGCCCATAATAAAATTTATTACCTGGCAATATAATAGTCTATTGTGTTCACACAAAATTGGTACCTATTAGGACTATTAGTTTTTTAGTTAATAGGAGATATTAACAATATAAAAATAGTAGTATCTATGTTACAAAAAAATTGTTTTGGCCAGTGTTATTAGAGACGACTTTACTTGATGGGTTTGCTACAGAATCCTCACATTATCATGATTTTCGCTGCAGTCCTTGAGAATGAAGGTTTATTTAATAACAAAACCAGGTTCCTTAGCGCTGACTTTTCAATAGTAGCTTGACTCGTCTTATCCGTCTTATCGTTTGTTCCAACCGTTCAAAAGGTGCTTCTTAAAGTAAATTCACATTTGTGGTGCTTACTCCATTTTTTTGTAGCTGCATGATAAATGTATGCATGTCCTATTCACTTATAGGCAAAAAGGTGAAGTGACACAGCGTTTTAAAGAATTAAATTCTCTTTACATCAATTAGTTTTTTAAAATTGAGCTACTACTTTCCAAGAAATTGGTTCGAAATATTTATTACCTCTTAAAGTAGATTACTTACGTGTAAGTTGATTAAATGTTCAAAATGTCTCCCACCAACTTCCATAAAGTCTTTGTTTAAGATGTTGTTGCACATTCTGCCACATTTCGGGAGTATTTGCGACATTCGTGCGTTATAAAGGGTCTTATTTTACGGAGTGATTTGTTTTTACGAGACTTCATTTATATCACCATGTTATTGATTTGAGCAATGGTGAAAGTGAATTTTGAGTGTCTAGATTTGCGTTTATTACCTATGTGCGACACTTCGATTATAATTGTTTTCCACCAATACCTCTTTTTGTCCACGACATTGGAAAGCTATTTTTTTCTAGTCGATAGCCTCAACATTATTTTTTGTTTAATTTTGATGCTTTTAAAAGCTGAAATTATTAAGAGATTTACATAGTGAGTTATTTTTACAAGAATGTAGATTATAAACCAATTATTATCTCTGTAAGAATTTATGTGAGAAATACTTGAAAGATACAAAATCTTAAGGATTCTAAACATAAAGCTATTAAAATTTAACTTTCAGGAATTCATTTTATATACACCAAAATGCAAAAATATCAGTTTTAAACATTTTTTTACCTCTGTAATTTATTTTCTTCAAATCAGACACTTATAATTAAAAATAATATATCAATAGAAACTTTTCTATTTATTGAAAGTACGCTTATCATAATTTTTTTAACTCGCTTTTTGATTATTTTGTAAGCTTTTGCTATATGTGGTAGGTTAGAAACATGTAGAAAGATAGAAATTGCTATATAACCACATTGTGAAAGTGTTATTGTTTGCTGTTACCACGCAAACAAAACTTAATGAAAATCTGTACTTTTTCGAAAAATTTTACTTTTATTAAAACACTTGCTACAACCATATCTATTTATATTTTTAAGTTAATTGATTTGTAGATGTTATAGTTATTATAGGCTAGTGAATACTAAAGTTTACAAATCTACCTTGTGTTAAATAAAGTTATGGATTAGCAAAAAGTACTCGGTTAGCTGATTTTGTGTCGAGGAGTGCCAGGTAGGGTTCGGAAAAGTGGGCATCATATCACGTAGTATGATCAGAAAGAAGAAAAGATATAAAAATATAAACAGTAAAGTTATGCCTTAAACCTATAATTATTTATTACGCGGTTAGAAATGGGTTAGTATGATAAATTATGATAAATTTACTATAATACAATTTAGAGCTAACTTGCTTTATTAGCGTCATTTTTGCTACAACGTAATATGGTCAGAAAGAAGACATTTAAATACAATTAAGGGCTGGCTTGCACTACGAATAAATTTTCCCTTTTTGCACAAAATGGGTTTATTGCCAAACCGCTTTACCTTAATTTGAAGCTTTACCACTGCTTCTAGGTACCAAATGTCCTGTATAAAATTTTTTAAGAACACGGAAGTTTTGTCTGAAACATTTTTTTGCAAGTCGAATAGACACCTATGGAGTTTCAAAGTGGGACTGGATCAATGAAAGTTCCAAGGACGCTCAGTTTTCAGCTAAATTTGGACTTTTAGGAAATCATTCCCTTAAAAGGTTTTATACCAACGGCCATGTCTCAAATACCTGTATACAAAGTTTGAGCTCATATCTTTACTATAATATGCCTCAAATTAAAAAAAAAAAAAATCGGTCAACGTGTTCAATAATAAGGTGTTGCGGTCTTAAATCGCACGCATTATATATGTATACAGGGAAATTTCTTATAAACATAGGTTACCTAAGGCTTTGTTTTTGAGATACAGGGTGTTGACATTTATTTTTTAAAATGGTCTTTTCTTAATATCGTAGAAACGACAATAGATAATTTGTTATGAATTACAATGGTATAAATTACAATAAAAATGATGTGTGTGTGTGTGACTCATTATATCCACTAGTAGTGTGACGGTGGATAATTCACCTCCCATTTTAAAACTTTTTATGCAGGTATTTGAAACATGGCCGCTGGTATAAAACTTTTTAAATGCATAATTTTCTAAAAATCCTGATAAATTGTGAAAAATGTTCCTAATAATTTTCCATAAATTACGTTCCATACAATTTGAGCCGTTACGTTACCAAGAAAGTTGCTAATGTTTATAAAAGGGATCCTTAGTTCCAAATACTCCCTCGCCTCCCCGATGTCGGTGGATTTCATTGCTTCCAGCTACTAACTATCTCTCATATCAAAATTTACACGTGTATATAATAACGATAAAAATCACCATCCCAGAATGTGGAAAATTGCAATATGCGAAAACATCCAGTATATACGAATTTTTAAGACATGTGAAGTTTATCCCCATTAAAGAAATCCATAAAAAGTTTACTTCGATTTCTAATCCAGATCAAAATTGAAAGGAATGTCCATAAAAAATTTACTCGGTAACATACAACAAAATTTGCTCAAAAAAATATCAAACTTTGAAGTGGACAAATTTAAAAACTCTAATCTTAAACTGCATCTTAAAGTTCAAATGTGCAAAAAAGACTGTACCACAAAAGTGTCTAAAAAAAATCTATCTAAAAAATCTGTCTGTAAAAACCTTATATGTAGAAGTAAGGTTTTTAAATATCTAAACAATTAAAAACCGTCCTAGATGTACACTTTACGCAAACGTTAAATATTATTTATGACTTAATTAAACACGTTAACGTGCATACGGCATTCTTAGAGGCAGATCGAAACGAAAAAGGAAAATGACGGTTTTCGCTCATTTCTCGAGCCATTTGTTTCTAATACCACGGCAAGTGTCGACAATCAATATATAATCAGATTATAATTATATAGTTGCTAAGCTTAAGCCCTTTAGTGGAAATCATACGAACTTTGATTTTTAACAAATAGAAATAGGAAAGGACACACGACCGTTGAAATTCCGGAATATGACGAAATCGCTAATTATGTACTTACTACATGCGTAAAAATGCTTTTGGATATTGTCCAAAATATTTAAGCTCGTTGTAAAAATAGCACCGTTCCTTAATCAGGTTGAGGAAGCATTTTATATTTTGATATTTGTTAAACTTTGTAACGTGAAATAAATATGGAACCGTTACACACTACTTTAATTAAAATACCGTCCTATAAAACAAAATTTTCATGCTATTTAACAAATTTGTTAATGATCGAGAGGCAGTAGAAGTTCTTGCACGGGAGTGATATTTTCTATTATAATAACAATATCATTTATCAACCTTTATAAATGTTTTATAATACGCTATATCCATACCATGAATATAAGGAATTATAAAAAAATTTACTCTAAATATACGATAAGGCTAAACTTGATATATTGTCTGAACAGAAGAGTAAAATCGTTTTAAAATTCTCTTTACCATATTTATAATAGAAATTTTTCCAACTTCCCCTAATATGACCAAATTCATCAATCATTCCAATACTTTCTCATCATTTTCTTTCACATAGATCACACCATGTTGGTATATATAATAGCAATTCAGTTTAATAATTAAAACAACGCTTCATCGACCTAAACATAATTGGATTTTTATTTGTATATGACTGCCGGGCATAAAAAATTGAAAACTGCCAAATCAAGTAATTATTTGAGATTTAGTTTCAAGTACCTATTGAAATCTACCTTAGGAAATGTTTTATTTCAAAAACAATACGAAAATTAAGAGCATCTCTATGAAGTTATCATAATATATTATCATCTCGTTTCTATTAAAAATAAGTAGTACAGGTTTTTATTTAACTTGAAAGGTAACAAGTTCATGACTTCCCACAGGTTATTAAATTGTTTAACAAAGTTTTCAGAAGTACAGATTTTCACATTAAACACAAAACTAATTACCCCTGCCAAGTAGAAACTTGAACGTTGTGTTCCATGTTTAGAGTTTAGGAACGTACATTGATTGTGGTTGTAAAGTGATTTCTAATTTCCATTCCAGACGTTCTTCCTTAATTTACCTTTTCAGACGTGCGTGTGTAAGAAGAGGAGGAAATTGTGATCACAGACCCAACGACTGCTGTTATAACAGTTCCTGCAGATGCAATTTATGGGGTTCAAACTGCAGATGTCAACGAATGGGACTTTTCCAGAAATGGGGATAAATATATGTTGATTTAAAGCAACTAAAAGTGGTGTGATAACTAAAATATTCAAAGAAAATTTACCTAAATAGTTTATATTTTTTATTTTCTCAAAGTTTTATTATTATTCTAATAATGTGTTTTTGAGATATATCAGTATTAGCATTACAAAGTATTTTGATGTTTGTTATCATACCACAGGATAAATTAAAATTTGCATCAAAAGTTTCAAATGCTTTGTCCAGAATTTATTTATTTTCAACCCAAAAGAACTGATTTTGTAACAGAGGTCTGGATGGAATATTTGAAACTTTTGATACCGACCACTGCGCGACTTTGGTTAATGATTAAAGCCAGTTTAAATAATAGTTATATTTATTAATATTTACATTAGCATTACTTTAATCTAGGATGTTTGATTTTACAGTGATATCGGATAATAATTAAAGCAGCAAAAATATTAATTTATTTTTGATATTTTTATTAATTGCATTAATTTGCGTTCTGTATTTTTGTGTTTAACGATGTTGTCAAATCATCTCGACAACGATTTTGTAAATTATCAAATCAAGTGGTAATATTTCTATAAGGACACATAATAAGTCATCTAGTCATAAGTAAAAACGAATAGTTATCGGTATAAGCAAAGCATGACATTCATTCTTTTTAGTACATTCTAAAAAGAACTGTGTGTATGATTTACAACAGTACAACTTATCTGCTATCAAGTTTTATTCTAAATTAAAAGAAGTACTTTATGATCTGGTGATTTATTTTGAGTCCACAGTTAGCTGCTCTCCCACTGTGGGTTTATCCAGCCACATCCTCAGTGGGAATGCATGTCTGACTTAATTTTAGGTAATTTCTAATATATATCATATTGTAATTATGTATGTATGTATAGATGTAATGTCATGTAAAAGTACTTATTTACGGTAATAGTGATATTTATCCGTAAAATTGCAACTGTACTTAACAAGTTGTTAGTACTTAAAATCTCTGTTAAACATGTTTCAGTATGTGAAAAGGGTACAACATTCACGATTCTGTCAATACTAAATATATCAATTGGCCTAATTTTGTGTTTTAATTACATTTCCCTTTCCCCAATAGAAGTGTTGGTAAATATAGTGCAGACATTATTAAAAAAATAATAATTACAATAAAGATTGAGACATTTTTTTAATACAAAACAAAAATTTGTCCTTGTTTATATGTTACACCCAAATTGTACAATTTTATATATATATTTATTTAAATACATCATTCGATAGTCATAATAACCAACTACGGGATTAGAACATCAACCATTACAAATACATTACATTATAACTTATTATAATGTTTTTATATTGTAATCCTTAGATTACAATACGAAAAACATGAAGCATCTAGATCAGTAAAAAAATATATACATATATAATTCAAGTAAGAAATTTAAGACATATAATGGTAGAAAATAATTACGTTAATTTCAAATTACAGATCTATTTTTCTCATACCCGCACCTTCAAAAATACGGGAAACAGTTTTTAAAGAAGAACTAGGCTATTTAAAAAATAGAAACATCCTTACAAATTTTCAGCACGGTGTTCGCAAAAATTGCAGCACATCAGATGCTACGTTTGAGCTTCTAAATAATATAAGTAATATAATAGAAGATAAACAACAAATATTAGTAGAGGTTTGCTTGCATAATAATACTTCACGCAAAAAAATGTTACTCCCATCCCGAGAAAATCAAATATGGAGTACCCCAGGGGTTCCATTCTGGGACCAATATTATTTCTAGTATATATTAATGATTTAGTTTATAATTATTCATCAATTAAATTTTACTTAGCAACTCAAATATCGATAATTTAATCATAACAGCACAAATGAAAATCACCGACATATCTGATTGGTTTACATCTAACAAATTATTACTTAACCTAGAAAAGACTGTCAACATGTTATTTCAACCCAACAAAAATATACCGCAAAATACATTGATTTCAGATATAGAAAACATCGAACCTGTTTGCAGTACGGAATTTCTAGGTCTGCATATTGATGAAAAACTGGATTGGAAATTTTACATAAATGTAATCAATAATAAATTCTCTAGTGCACTTTTTGATATAGGGATTATAAAACTTGTATCGGTTTTGATGCAGCTAAAACAGTATACTATGCGTACTTCTATTCCATCTTGCAATATGGGATTGAGTTTTGGGGAAATTCAACATATGTAAACAGTACATATTTAATTTAAAAGCGTACCATACGTACTTTATATGACCTAGATAGATAAGACTCATGTCGCAATTTATTTAAATTATTACAAACTTTCACTATAACTAACCAGTACATATATAACCTATCCTTGGGAATATTTAAAAGAAAATGTAATTTAATACCGCTATCACAAACCTACACACACAATACAAGAAATAAAGATACCTACCTCCATTTTATAATTATAATGTTAGCCAAAAGGGTCCTCTATACATGGGAGTATAGATCTTTACTCATTTACCACTGCATATTTAAATAATTACAAATCTAAACATATTCAAGCGTGGATTAAAAACTGTTCTGTCATCTTATGCAATTTACACTGTCATGGAATTTTTTGAAACTACTTTGTAATTTTAAAATTTAAATTTTAGAATATAATTTACGTTTGACAAATCTGCGAACACATTGTAATAATAATATTTGCAGTATGGTAGTTTAGTTAAGTAAGTTAATTTTAACTTCCATACAGTCTCTCTACTGCTTCACGAGAAGCATTCTTTATGTATGTAAATATTTCCCTATTATTATTTTGAGCATTACCATGTAAAATATGATATGCAACAGTGATAATTATTGTATACTTATATACATGTGCTTAAGAATAAAACTCTATTCTATTCTATTCCATTCTATTCCATTCCATTCCGTTCCGTTCCATTCCGTTCGATTCCGTTCCGTTCCATTATATTCTATTCTATTCTATTCTATTCCATTCTATTCTATTCTATTCTATTCTATTCTATTCTATTCTATTCTATTCTATTCTATTCTATTCTATTCTATTCTATTCTATTCTATTCTATTCTATTCTATTCTATTCTATTCTATTCTATTCTATTCTATTCTATTCTATTCTATTCTATTCTATTCTATTCTATTCTATTCTATTCTATTCTATTCTATTCTATTCTATTCTATTCTATTCTATTCTATTCTATTCTATTCTATTCTATTCTATTCTATTCTATTCTATTCTATTCTATTCTATTCTATTCTATTCTATTCTATTCTATTCTATTCTATTCTATTCTATTCTATTCTATTCTATTCTATTCTATTCTATTCTATTCTATTCTATTCTATTCTATTCTATTCTATTCTATTCTATTCTATTCTATTCTATTCTATTCTATTCTATTCTATTCTATTAAAGTTTAAATTTTTTTATAGAGGTAACAGACCAATCAAAAATATCTAGTTTTTATTGTAGACAGTTACAAGTATTGCACACAACACATACAGGGCAGAATCATAAAATGTTGGTCCGAGTTACAGCAAGATAAAAAGTTGTGCGGTGTCGGGCATATGGAATAATTTTTCGTTTATATTGGGACAGTTTATTATTAATTAACGTATGTTAAGAATATTCATGCTTGTTTGTTCCTGCGGGTATTTAGACTATCCGCTGTAAATCTACTTAACTAAACTTCTTGGGGATATCCAATAGGAGGATATTCCCCATCAATCTTAAAAGCTAAAAACTTTAAGTAGCGTCTTTGACTATGATTAAATTTGATATATGTGATCCCACGGATGCCATATTAAGGAGCCATGTTTTTAATTGGGATTTAACAAAAGTATTAAAAAGAAAAGTGAAGACAGAATGGTGTTTTCGACATCTTTATTAAAAGTAAGTTTAACGTCAAGTGTAACACCAAGATATTTAAAGAATTCGATCGGTTTTAGCATTGTAATATAAAAAAAGAGTTTCTTTCTTCGTAGAGGAAGAGATTACATTTCATTTACCAGCATTAAGGTGTAGACCGTTTTGATTACATCAACGCAACCTTGTATTATTTTAAAATTTTTTTGAGCTTAAATTGTCATCCAGAGTGTTAAAAACAGAAAGAAATGTTGACATCATCAGCATATAACAAGACATCAGTATTCATGGCAACCACGATACCATTGATAAATAATGCAGACAATAGAGGACCCAAGATGGATCCTTGGGGAATCCCTGGAGTTGCAACAATTTCAAACCGGCATAGAAAGCTCTGAACATTCGTGTACATATTTTATATACAGTTATCAATTCAAAAATGTAAAGAAAAATTAGTCAACGAAAAATTCCATTAAGAAGTCTCTAGATTGCAAAAACATCAATATAATGAAGTCTTGCCAATTACACCAAGATATCGTAGCCATACGATCCAATTCTGACAATTGACAAATATGTGTAAAGCGGCCTACACATACATTGAAATATGTTACGATGCACGCATCGACTACGAGATTTCATGATACAAGTTGCACCCTGTGTAGGGTGGAATCGGTGTATCGGAGTCGGAAGCAGCTTGAATCGATACAGGAATTAGTATACCGTTCTGATTGGTGAGCATTGCCAGTTTCAACATGTAGACGCTTGCATGCCAATCGTAGACAGTATATACACTATGTAAAGCGCCAAGTGTGGGCCAATAGGAAAACAAACACGAGCGATGGCTAATTAATTAATTAATTAATTAATTAATTAATTGATGAATGAATGAATGAATGAATGAATGAACGAATGAATGAATGAATGAATGAACGAATGAACGAATGAACGAATGAACGAATGAATGAATGAAAGAAAGAACAAACGAACGAATGAATGAATGAATGAATGGCGTTTATCTATCCTAAGATAATGCAAACAAACAACAAGTATTATTGCATTTTAAGTTATAAAATTAATAGTAGAATATAAATATAACAATACAATAATGTTAGTAATAATAAATGATAAACCTATGTTAGTAAAAATAATAATCAATACTCATTTATAAATTGTATGAACTAAATAAATAAAAATAATAAAAACATTAATAGATACAAGGTACAAAATAGTAATGGATACAAATTCGATACACTTCACATCTGAAACAAAGGAGTAGTAAAAAATACTTCTTCATTAACTTGACTTGCGTGCGTTGTCTTTAATGAAACATAAAAGTTGAGACTTAAATTGATTGACTGATAATAGTTTTAATTACGTGAGGAAGGAAATTGGATTGTACAACTCCTTTGAAATAGATTTCGCATCGTACTACTCTCAGAAATTATTTTACATAAAAGTTATTTACAATAGCTGCTCTTCTATTACGCATATGTACAATTATAGCAGGCAGCAACTGCCGTGTAAGATATTTAGCTAAAATGTTATTAATCATTTCTAAAATAATTGTCATTGATTGAAAGTGTAGAATCTACCTGATGTTAAACTATTGTAATGTATCTAGCATCAATTGACTATTTGTGAACATATTACATCTTAGTAATATCCTCACTGCCTTGTTTTGGAGAACCTGTAATCTATTGAAAGGACGTGGCACCCGAACAAGAGGAATCCTGGGTTTCAGTAAATTTTTCTGAAATTGTTTGTACAATATATTATGAACTAGGATGATACTTGTATACACGGGAAATTTTTCTGAGCCTACAGGATGTACCAGAAAACAGGTCCGAAGATTCCTTCTTTTGCAAAGTTTAAAAATATTATTTTTCTCCTTGGATATGAATATCCTTAAAAAAAATCGATTAGTATAAGGATTTTGAAGTATATATTTATTTAACGAAGTGTCCTATAATCAAAATATACGAAGTGCTATGATTGTTAATGATAATGATAAATACTAACTTTTACGGTTCTAAAAAATGTATTTTAGATGCAAACTATTGATAAAAATATTGAAAGAATAAATACTTATTTTGTACGGTTTTTGAAGCTATTTCAGTTTCTATAATTAATGTGTACGTAATATTTTTATTGTTAATATATTGGAGAATAGTAGTGTTTTACTCGTTTCCTTGTGATATCGAACTACCA
Source organism: Rhamnusium bicolor (assembly GCA_029963845.1). Taxonomy (NCBI): domain Eukaryota; kingdom Metazoa; phylum Arthropoda; class Insecta; order Coleoptera; family Cerambycidae; genus Rhamnusium; species Rhamnusium bicolor. Next base: position 229,184 of record JANEYF010000538.1, on the reverse strand, counting down.
CATAGTAACGGCTTCCTCAATCAACTTTTTAAAACTTTGTAATTTTGCGAAGTATGCCTTGACGGTATATTGTTATTATGGTTGTTACTTAAATAATTCATTAACTTGTAACGGTCCATTTCTAGATTTAACTAACTTTCGTTTTATTTAATGCTAATTGCATAATTTGGTTGGAGGTCAACCTTACAAATTCTAGAACCGACTTTATTAATTTGTAAATTTGTAAATCTATGATAATGTGTGCGACACTGGACCTCTTTTATTAATTTGTAAATTTGTAAATCTTTGATAATGTGTGCGACACTGGACCTCTTTTATTAATTTGTAAATTTGTAAATCTTTGATAATGTGTGCGACACTGGACCTCTAGTGCACCCGCGCGAACACCGCTATGTGAGGGACAAGGGGGACGCTAGGAAGAGAACAGTGAGGTTTCGAGAGCAGACTTGGTTTGGCCTTTGAACGAGGTAGCACCCAGTTTACGTTGCTGAATTTGTGTTCACGAGTTGGTCTAGTTAAGCTATTGTAGTAATGAAGTTACGGAGTAAGTGACATAGGAAGGCTGCGTGAGAAGGTAGGATCCCTTCTTATTATTGTTAAAATAGGTACCTATTAGAAATTAACTAGTTTCCGCTCTGAGTTGGAGCTAAAAATCTGCAGATTAATATTTGCATCAAAAGGCTGATTGAGCCTATCTTTCTAGAGGTGGAGAAAGCCCCCTAGAGCTTTAGTTTTGCGTATGAACTTTGTGATAACTTTGAGTGAAGAATAGCCCGTTCTTTCCCCCTTTCTACGGCATTAGTGCTTTATAACTTTTTTTTGACTATAGATATATAAACGATAAAGGAAGGAGGGTGGCGCCCTTTTTATATTAAAAAAAAACTGTTCAAGGAACTATATATAATGGTAGTGGTTTTAGTTTTAAGGTGTTTACGGGTCTATTACTTGTTGACTGCACCCTGAAAGAGTCTTTGTTTTGTTATGTTAAATTATAAATATATGTATTTTTTTAAGTTGATTGTTTCATTTGAGAATTAAAGAAAAGTTAATAAATAAAATAGCGAGGGAAACCCCTACGTTATAAACTGGCAACAATTATTTCATACGAAAACTAAAATTATAATTTTTTAAAATGGTACAATGTTATACTTGTGGTCGGCAAAAGTCAAATTGCAAAATATATGACGGAAATGATATTAATGAAGAGCGGAAGAAATATCTCGCAAAATTACATAGAAATCGGTTTCGTTTTAATGAAATTATGTTAAACGAACAGTCCAGAATTTATTTAAACTGTAAAAGAAGAATAAACAGAATAATTGAAATGGAAGATGATCCGTTGGCAATCCCTATGGACGTTTTAGTACAGTATAGCACAATGAATTGTTTTGTTTGTTTGTCAGAGAATTTGTCGATTTCGAGTAAGCATTGATGCAAGAATAGACATTTTCTTAAAAACTGGAATTTATTTACCCTTGGAAACACTGTAATCAACATTTAACCTAAAATAGATTAAACAACTTGAGTTTAAGGACAATCTCATATCTGTATCGCTACGAATAAGCATGACGGGACCAGAAATTCGTGAATGGTTTAGAAAATTAGAAAAATTAGGCAATATGCTCAAAAAGTATCATCTTCAAAATATGAAGATGAGGCAAATTTTTATGACGATTACTTTAAATCCATTACATCTTTAAATAAAAACCAATTTCGTGAATTATATCAATTTTGTAATCCTGTACAATATGGTGGTCATTTAAGGAATGTCACAAAGAAACATTTAATAACTTTTTTTGTCAGATACCTGTGTAAAAACGCTATTGAATTACTCGTGTCGGTAAAATGTAAGTATAGCCATTACCATTGTAAGACAGAGCCTTATGGTCACATTTGTACCTGGAAACTTAGGATTTGATTGTCCTGAAGTTCAAAGTAAAGAACAATTCATATATAGCCATATCAAATATTCTCTACAATCCTTGACCAAAATATCCAAAAGCAATTTTATACCCTGACATATTTAAAAGTTCCAAAAATCTCCCATTTTCGAATTCAACGACAATCTTACTCTTACCATAAAACGTATAATTTGTTAAAAGCAGGCCTAGTAGTCGCTCCGGATGGATATATTTTAGATGTACATGGTTCATACTTCTCGGATGTTCGCAATAATGACGCAGCAATTCTTTTACATGACATGACCCAAGATCAACACAGATTAAGAGAATGGGTTCAAGAAGGTGATATATCTGTTGTAGATAGTGGTTATAGGGATGCTGTTCGGTTTCTTGAGGAACTGAATTTAAGCTACGAAATTCTACCTCACCTATTACGTAATCAAAGGCAGTTTACCACAGAGGAAGCGAATCGTTCGAGAGTTATTACAAAAACACGTTGGATAGTGGAATCAAGAAATAGACATTCAAAATCAGTTTTTATACTTTTTAGGAATATAATATCAATTCAACACTGTGTACACTTGTCAGATATTTTGAAAATTGCGTGCGCTATATTAAACAGATTTCACGATCCTATTCACATGCAAGATGCAAATGAGGAGCTTGCACAACTTATGTTAGAAATTAGAAATGGAGATAACATTAATTTGCTTCAAACAAGAGTTCAGCAACATCAAATGTTTCGTGCAAGAGGTCATGGCCCGTGGATTAACATTCACGAATATGACTTGCACGGATTTCCTAGACTAAATTATGATTACCTAAGGCTGAAAACTTTAGGAACCTACCAAGTTCGATTATCTCCAAGATATGTTCAAGACACCACAAATCGCAACCCAAACAACGAATTTATTCTTCAAACTCAGTTATTTGAACCATGACATATATTTTCTCGTTTTACTCAGTCGGTGAGACATTTCATTTTTATTTCCTACCTTGAAAGTCCTGATCAAAATGTGGATCCTACATTAGAAACATATTGCACATGCAAAATGGGAGCAAGGACATTAGGAGTATGTGCTCATGTAGCTAGTTTGTTGTGGTACTTGGAATATGCTAGACATGAAGAAAATGTGAAATATCCATCAAATATATTTTTGGGAGTTGTTTCAGATGCGGTCAATATAGAACAACATCATGTTGTAATTAACTGATTTGTATTTAGTTATTTTAGTATCCTTGGATAGTATGATGATTTTTTAAATACTCTGTCTTAACATTTTCAGAATGGAAAATCATTAACTTATAACAAAACAGGTATTTTTTTTTGTTTTTATGTTAAGTATCAAATGTGTACTTGATAAGTCCTAAAATGATATATATTTTTTTTAAATCGGGTTGTATTACAACTGATTTGTGTTTAATTATTTTATTTTTAGTATGTTTGGCACTATTTGTTAATATAGAAATAAATGTTTAATTATCGGATGATAATAATGAATTTTAATGATTACGTGTTAGAATAGTTCTACGATTAACTTTACTCTTGAATTTTTGTATTGCAATCTCCCTAAAATTATTACAATAAAAACATTTTATTATTTTTTTTTTTTTTTTTTTTTTTTTTCGGTTGCCCGACGCTGGACAGTCCTCCCGTGGCCTCCGACGCCTCACGGGAGTCGCGCCAGCACATTAACCTCAGCCACTCCCCACATCCCGCAGGGTTAGTGACTGTAGGCTCCGGAATCGTGTGCCCTAAGCAGACGGAGAGAACCCAGAATGACCGCCTTCTGCATTTGGCCTGCCAGCCACTCGGCTGATTTTTGGCAGGCCGGTATGATCTTTAGTTCCGAAAGTAGCGTAGGCTTTATCCCTCCGAGTGCACCGATTATAAGGACGACCATTTTTACCGAGTAGCCTGGGTACAGCACTTGGAGCTCGTACCGGAGATCGCGATATTTGGTCCGTTTCTCCTCCTCCTTCAAGGTGATGTTTTTCTCTGCAGGTGCCGAGAACTCGATGACATACATCACCTTGAGTTGATGGTCGAGGAGGACTATGTCAGGCTTGTTGGCTTGGATAAGCCTGACAGTCGGGAACGAGTAGTTCCAGTAAATCCGGCATTTCTCGTTCTCGACAACGGACTCAATATCTCCGGGGACGTAAGGCAGCACTGGTGTCTGGTCTACCCCGTACGAGTGCCTTAGATGGTAGTATAGCACTCGTAACGCCGCATTATGCCGGTGGATGTAGGCCGAAATCGCATATATAGGGCATGCAGATAGTAAGTGCATGAGCGATTCCGGCGCCTGATGGCAGGTCCTGCAGTTGATATCAGGAACCTCTACACGCCACACGCGGCTACGGTAGACCAAGGTGTTGATAACACCATCTTGACAGGCCATAATGAATCCCTCGGTCTCCGACTTAAGCCCTGCTGACCTTAGAAAGGCGAAGGTCAGCCTGGTCGATAAACCCAGTATTTCTATGTTCTTATAGAAGACACCATGCTGGGGTTTATCGACGTGCTGCCGAAACAGATTTTCCTGTTCGGCAGCTCTGATTCGGGCTTTCAGACGATTTGGCTGAAGTTCGGTGACTGACTCAACATCAGCACCTCGCCGGCCTCCTCGCCTGATGTCAAATGCGAGACCGAGTTCATCTGCGGCTCTTTTTGCTGCCTTGAACAATCCTGCTCCCACTGCTACAGTTTCGTGATGTTTTACGAACCGCAGGAGGGGATCTGAGCTCCTGAGTATGTTACATGCCATACTCAGTACTACTCTGCCATGCGTACACTCCAGGCTCAAGAGTCCTCGGCCCCCCCGATGACGTGGGAGGTACACACGAGGAACGGACGATCTAGGATGAATACTTCTGTGAATATTCATCATCTTGCGGGTATCTCTGTCTAATTGGCGCAGCTCATCTACCCTCCACTTTACTAATCCAAAGGAATAGAGCAGAATCGGAACGGCAAGCATATTAGTTGCAGACACCTTGTTCTTCCCCGAAAGTTCGGAAGACCAAATCTTTCGGAGGCGGTGTCTGTACTTGCCGCGGAGAGAATCCTTTATTTGTGATACATCCTGGATGTGCCTTTGTTGCACACCCAGGTATGTATAGGTCTCTCCGGCATCCAGATGTCTTAGGATGCTTCCGTCCGCGAGCTGCGCATCTTCAGGGAATTCCCCGAATCGTCCTCTCTTGAGGTGGACGACTGCACATTTGTCCAACCCGAACTCCATACCAATTGCCCGCGTATATTCTTCGACCACCCTAAGAGCGTTTTGTAGTTCACGCTCTCCGGAGGCATAAAGTTTAAGGTCATCTATATAAAATAGATGGGTGACCTTATGCCTCCGGTCGCTGGGTGGCCCACATTGATATCCGCGGGTTTGGCGGAGCCCAACAGACAACGGCAGCAGTGAGATGCAGAAGAGGAGAGGACTCAGGGAGTCACCCTGGAAAACTCCTCTCCTAAATGCCACCTGCTCTGTCGTGACCCGCTGCGCACCTGATGTTATGGTGAAGCGGGTCTTCCAGAGCGGCAGCAGCTGTTCTATGCATCTCACTAGTGGTGCTGGTACCGCAAGACATTCGAGCAAGTACAACAATAGCTGGTGCGATGTTGTATCAAATGCCTTGCGGTAATCAATCCAGGCCATCGATAGATTCCGCTTGTATTGCACAGAATCCTGTGTAATACAGCGGTCTATCAGCAGGCTGTCCTTGCAACCTGCCATGCCCTTCTTGGCACCACGCTGTTCGTGTATCTGCTGAAAGACCGGATCAACAGACCTCAGTGTCCTAGCATACAAGATACGTGTAAATATCTTGTATCAGGAGTTGAGGCAAGTGATCGGCCTATAATTCCTCGGGTCGGAAAGATCCCCCTTTTTGGGGATAAGCACAGTGCGTCCCTCGACGAACCAGTCCGGAATCTGCTGCCCCTCGTTCAACCATGATTTGAAAACTCGCGCCAGACGGCGGTGAGTGGAAGGAAATTTCTTCCACCACCAGTTGTTAATGCCGTCTGGGCCTGGGGCAGCGAAGTTCTTGGTACCAATAAGTGCTTGTTGAACTTCCTCCGTACTGATTGCCGGGCACACTTCTTCTGGCTCTTGACGATGTCTGTGGCACAGAGCCTCGAAGTGTGCAATTGATGGAGGGTCGCTATTGAATGGATGCGTCGTTTCGTAGATTCCCTTTCAGAAGGTTTCGACACCTTCTACAGTCGGCGGATTGTCGACAACACGCTGTGGCTCTTGAAAGAGGCGGGAAGGATTCGTACGGAACAAATTGTTTTGTTCCATACTCCTCACTCGCCTCTTTAATGTTTTCTTTATCGCCATGAGCGCTCGGATCCTATCTAGACAGTGCTGCTTGATGGTAAGCATCACTGTCAGATTTAGAGTATGGTGTTGACGTCTTAATCCGGCTGCTATGCGCCGGATTCTGGGAGTAAAAACTCTACCAGACGTCTTATATTCCACCACACTCTGGATCCGAGAAGCGTGTTGTCTGGCCGACTGTATCTTGCCTTCGATTTTTTGTACACGCCGCTTGACTTTCTCGACCCCGTGATTGGTTGACCTTTCACGGAGGACGAGTTGCTTCGCGGCGTTGTACACGGCACAGTTGATTTGCCAGATGTCTACATCTTCCGGAATTTCCTCATCGATGACCGCGTCCATTCTGGCCAGGTCTTGTGGCTTTAGGTTAGCCCTGGTGTTAAGGCTAACCCTCGTCCTTAAGTCTACATCGGTGAACTCTAAAGGATGTTCCCCATCAGTTGGTAATTGCCGCGGTGGTACTGCGGCTGGCAGTTCTTCCAGCTGACGGGGTGCCCTTACGTAACCTGTCCTGAGCAGAAAGGATACTTGATCTCTCAGATGTTGTTGAGAGAAGGCGCGATGCTCTGGATGCATTTCGCACCAAAGTGCATGCAATCGCGCCATGTATCCCCTTCGCTCAGGTTCGCTACTCTCGCGGCAGGTCAGCAAGTCATCCCGAAGTTCCCTCGTCCACTTAAAGCGTCCTTGTTCATTTCGTTCGTTACCATTGAGACGTTCCGGTGAGGCTCCTCCCGCCTGTCTCTGACCCCCATCCGCTTGGGGTCGATCGTGAGGAGCCCTTCTTCGAAGGTTATATGGAACCCGAAGTAAAAGGGGTACCAGGTGGTTAGCCTTGGTACCCCCCGGCCGACATTAGTCAGGCAGAGTTACCTCTGCCTGTCCAGGGTGCACCAACGTGGAGGTTGCCGGTCCTTTGCACCCCTTTTTATTATTATTATTATTTTTTTTTTTTTCGGTTTCCCGATGCCGGTCAGTCCTCCCGTGGCCTCCGACGCCTCACGGGAGTCGCGCCGGCGCATCAACCACAGCCACTCCCCACATCCCGCAGGGTTAGTGACTGTAGATACCAGAATCATGTGCCCTAAGCAGACGGAGAGAACCCAGAATGACCGCCTTCTGCATTTGGCCTGCCAGCCACTCGGCTGATTTTTGGCAGGCCGGTATGATCTTCAGTTCAGAGAGCAGCGTAGGCTTTATCCCTCCGAGTACACCGATAATAAGGACGACCATTTTGACCGAGTAGCCTGGGTACAGCACTTGGAGCTCGTACCGGAGATCGCGATATTTGGTCCGTTTCTCCTCCTCCTTCAAGGTGATGTTTTTCTCCGCAGGTGCCGAGAACTCGATGACATACATCACCTTGAGTTGATGGTCGAGGAGGACTATGTCAGGCTTGTTGGCTTGGATTAGCCTGACAGTCGGGAACGAGTAGTTCCAGTAAATCCGGCATTTCTCGTTCTCGACAACGGATTCAATATCTCCGGGGACGTAAGGCAGCACTGGTGTGTGGTCTACCCCGTACGAGTGCCTTAGATGGTAGTATAGCACTCGTAAAGCCGCGTTATGTCGGTGGATGTAGGCCGAAATCGCATATATAGGGCATGCAGATAGTAAGTGCATGAGCGATTCCGGCGCCTGATGGCAGGTCCTGCAGTTGATATCAGGAACCTCTACACGCCACACGCGGCTACGGTAGACCAAGGTGTTGATAACACCATCTTGACAGGCCATAATGAATCCCTCGGTCTCCGACTTAAGCCCTGCTGACCTTAGAAAGGCGAAGGTCAGCCTGGTCGATAAACCCAGTGTTTCTATGTTCTTATAGAAGACACCATGCTGGGGTTTATCGACGTGCTGCCGAAACAGTTTTTCCTGTTCGGCAGCTCTGATTCGGGCTTTCAGACGGTTTGGCTGAAGTTCGGTGACTGACTCAACATCAACACCTCGCCGGCCTCCTCGCCTGATATCAAATGCGAGACCGAGTTCATCTGCGGCTCTTTTTGCTGCCTTGAACAATCCTGCTCCCACTCCTACAGTTTCGTGATGTTTTACGAACCGCAAGAGGGGATCTGAGCTCCTAAGTATGTTACATGCCATACTCAGTACTACTCTGCCATGCGTACACTCCAAGCTAAAGAGTCCTCGGCCCCCCCGTTGACGTGGGAGGTACACACGAGGAACGGACGAATATCTTAATTAAACTAGTTACTATAAACATATGGAAAAGTTAACATTATTAAAGTGATATATGAAAATGACAACTATTGTGTTTGATAAGTGATATTTCTTTAATGAAATAATCAAAATGGTTTATAGTGAGGAAGAAAAAGTCCAAATATTTACTTGTTATATACAAAATAACAAAAATAAACGAGCATATAGGGTGCTGTATCCAAATCGTCCAACACCATTATAAAATACGTTCAAAAATATTTACCGAAAGATAATACATCCAGTTTTAGTAGAAAAAAAGCATGTAGTTTAAGCAAACTAGGAAGAACAGCTAGATATACTGCTTCATTTCGAAGGTAAGCCAATCCGTATTTACTCGCGAATAGACTTTTTTGAAACATTGTATTCTTTTTTAGAAAATTCTGATTATAGTATAAATAATGAAGTCGATCAAGTTATTCCAAAATCCAACGTATGTTAAAAAATAACAGCCACAGAACATATAAAATTTTACCCGTACAAGTTTTAACAGAGGCTCATAAAAGGAGAAGGCTGGACTTTTGCCAGATGAATCAAAAGTTGGATGAAGAGCCCGATTTTTTTACTAAAATATTATGGACTGATGAATCATACTCTTTTTACTAGGAAAAATCGAAGGTCGTGGGAAAACAAGTACAACAGAATAAGATTGGTAAAACAAATAAAAAAAATCAGGAAGGAAAACTGTTAGCGTTTGGTGTGGAATTTTTAGAAACAAAATTGTTGGGCCTATATTTTATCATTATACTTTAACTGGAGTTACCTATCTGGAAATAATTATCCCAGAACCAGAAAATATTCTTTTGCAGAATTTTTCGGAAACCGAACTTGATGATAAGATTTGGATGCAAGATGGGGCAACTCCGCATAGTGTCCTACCCGTTCGAGATCATTTGAGTAATATATTCCCAATATGGATAAGGAATAACGAACCTATTTAATGGCCACCTAACAGTCCGGATTTGATCCCTATGGATTCTTTGTTTTGGGGATTTTTAAAAGACATTGTCAATAATATTAATAATAATAGTATTTAAGTCATTAAAGACAGGATTCGACTTGAAATAAACAATCTGAATGTAAATAATGAAGCCATTCCCGGTGCAATTATAAATATAAGAAGACGTTATCAATTACGCATTGACAATAATGGTGAACACATCGAACATCTTTTATTAGTTATCATTTATTTATATTTGAATTTCCTAAATAAATCTTTGTTATCTATTTTGTATAAATATTTGGTTTTTTCTTCCTCACTGTTATTTCATTAAAGAAATGTCACTTATCAAACATAATAGTTGTCATTTTCATAGCTCACTTTAATAATGTTAACTTTTCCATATTTACTGTAATTAGTTTAACTAAGATATTCGACATTTAATAACTCAAAAATTGTATATGGTAGGGGTAACATATGATATATTTTTTGAAATCAGGAACAAAGGATCATTCCAAAAATTTAATAATATACAGGGTATCCCATTTAAAAAAAAATACTATTTTTTGTATCCCCTGAAATCTGCAGGCTACTGTACTTTTGATAGGATTTTAATAAAATTCAGTCAAAACCACACAATTTTTATTTAAAACTTAATAACGATGATAAGGGGTGGGTAATTTATAATGAATAACCATAACCCTGTACAATAACAATTTTTCTTTTGTGAGCAAAATAAATATTTAGTGCCGTTTTTGTGCAGCTGGATACAAAAAAATTATTTCCGTGCAAGAACTGCACACACGTTTTGAGGAATTTTTTGTTATAAAGCAAAAACTAGACAATGCGTAACAACTAATATTAAACTTTAGAGACAGTTTTTGCCGCTATAGGAATATCTATTCACTGGCGTTTATGGAAATTCAATACCGTTTTTAGTAATCGACCTGGGATGTTCTAGTTGATACACCCTGTATAGAATACAGACACCCAAAAGGAAATCTTTTGACTTTTTCTAATATTACCCAATGTTTTTTAGTAATGTGTTATTGTTTATTTTATTTAAGTACTAACTATTTTAAAAGAAGGTTTTACTTACCGATTAATTTATCAAATTAAATAAAAAATGACCCTATTTAGTGGAAGGTTCAACATGTTTGACAGAAGCTTACGACTTACATTTTTATTTCAAGCCGCGAAAAGATTTACGTACGACGAAATGAAACGAAAGTAGGCAATGGAACTTGCCATTGTCCTGACATGACATTTATTCCCTAAAGGAGATTTATTCTCAAGGACACAGTTTTTATTTACTAAATATTCCACACTTTTGTGGAGATCCATATCACTAATTTTACATACATTTTGTTTATAAGAAAGTAGAAGACGTGTATTAAGCGTTTTAAAACACAGAAAATTAATAATCAAGTATCACTGCTAATTTAATAAGAAACAAAACTCATAATAGTCACTAAGACAGCAGAAATAAAGTTTAGAAATGATCATTACTACTTTCTTGAAAATTGTAATCATTCAATGAAAACAGGATGTTACAAAAAATGTTAACCTAGTTGAAAGTTAAAGTAAACGAATCGAGTACTTTAAAACAAACGATGTTTTATTTCAATTATTAGAAAAAGGTGTATAATCAATTACGATATACCAGCAACAAGACAGTCAATGTACAATCGATCATACCGTTTAATGAGTTATTCTTTAATTTTTTCAAAGGAAATCCCTAAATCAGTTTTATTTATAAGCTGTTCATTACTTGTTATCGTATTGTCTTTATGGCATACAGATTAAATATTAAATAGTTTTTTAATGGGAGACTTTTAATAGTAAAGTAGCATTTTCATATTTTACAATTGCAATTTTGTAATCAGAGAAAACTTAATATAATAGCTATTTGTGTATTAAGAGCTCAAAGTGATATATTGTCAATCTGAGCGAGAAGTAACGCAGCGCGGCTATTTCGCGAGAGCGGCAATGTCACTTTGCGCTCAAGATTTTTTCTACAACCGGTGTTTTTATAAAAATGTTTGGTAAAAATTAATAATTATTGATAACCTCAAATTTGACAGTTCAGATTTCAAAACGTGAGCATCAATTTGCGCTACACATGTTTTTGTAGAAATGTTTGTTAAAATGGTATTTACTTACTGCAAAATAAAATAAAAAATTGCTTTAGTACCTATTAATTATTTATTTAAATACTGTCATCTTATGATTTATATCTATGTATAACAAAATCTAAATGTTTTTGGAATTCTTCTCACACTTTCTCCTTCTTTAGTGGTGAAAAGCAAGACGAAGAATTAAAAGGTGTTAAATGTCTGTGTTTGATGACATATATGTAATACTTTATGCTTACTTTTGTGTCAGAAGTCGCAGATACGCTAGTTTCTTTATAATGGTTTCCATGGTAACTAAGCGTTTACTTTGTCGCTCGGAAAAGTGCAACTTTGAGCTTTCTTGTGGAAGCGCAAAGTTGCACTTTTCGCTCGGTTGTAGAAAAATGAATTTTTTAATCCACTTTTCTTAACTATTAACTATGTTGCTACTACTGTATTGGTATTGTATAACCAGGGATATTGGGTATATTGGTTTTGTTTAAATTAAATTACTTCCTCACCCCACAAAGTGAGGAAGAATGTATTCGTGTAAAAAATTTGAAAATATGTATTGCATTTCTGGACGATTCTGGACGAATTATGACGATACACAAAATTTCAGACAGAAAAATGTTCTGTCTGTGTGTCTGTCTATCTGGTTCGCGATAGTAGCAACAGTTTTTGAGATAAAGCTTTCAAATTTGGTACACACATTCTAGAGGTCAAAGAAGAGATTAAGTTCGTTGATGAGCAAAATCGGTCCCAATTTTTGAAACGTCAAAAAATGTGACTTTTTTGAAACGACGAAATGTGACTTTTTTTGATACGTCAAAAAATGTGACTTTTTTGAAATGTCAAAAATTACTTTTATTATAAACTCCACCACACGTCGAGTTTTACTACGGTGCGGAGGTTCTGATCCCCAAGTAATTGGCAGCGGTTTTTTATAATTTTATTGTACGTTTTTCTACTATCAGTAACTAATATCTGATAGTATTTTTATGGGGATTTCGGTCAGATATAACTAATTTAATTTTTTTTCCTAACGTTTCGGTTTATTACACCATCAGAACTATAATTAATACAATATTTTAAAAACACAGTTATGGTTATTTTACATTAAATTTACTTACACTAATAAATATTAGGTACTTGTTTTAAAAAATTTTTTACATGTTATTAGATTTAAAAAAAATAATTAATATTTAATAGTGTAAGTAAATTTAATGTAAAATAACCATAACTATGTTTTTAAAATATTGTATTAATTGTAGTTCTCTGATGATGGTGTAATAACCCGAAACGTTAGAAAAAAAATAATAAAATTAATTACATCTGACCGAAATCCCCACAAAAAAAACTATCAGATATTAATTGATATTATCGGTCACTTTGTTTTATTTTAACACTGAGCAACTGTACCTGAAAATTCAGTTGCTCAGAATTAAAAGAAAACAAAATGGTATAAACAGATATTCAAGACGAGTAGTAATGGTGTGAATAATATAATTAAAATTTGGTGAAACATTATTAATTCAAATATTTATTTCTGAAGGTACCAAATTTAACTTAAATAATTTTCTGACCCACATTGATAACATTTTTTCTCATTTTTTGATGTGTAGAATCTGCAATTGCATTTTGGTCTAACATTTTAGGCAAACCCTGTATACGTTGTATATCAATGACTGTTAAAGTAATGGGGCTAGGTTCTTCTAGAAACTTAATTTGTTAACTATTTTAAAATATTCTCTCTAGTAGTATTCTCTTACTTTTCCATTTAATCTACTGAAGTAATGGATTCTTATATCCTTGTGTAATAATGTGCTCCGACATAATTTTCCGTACGCTCTCCATAAATCAACCGTGACAACTTTTTCATTTTTCTTGTAAAATACCGTATAAAATGTGCAAATTAGCGTAAAATTGTGTATAGAGGTGAAACTGAAAATAGATTGAAAACCAAATTAAAATTAACATTTTTATACAAATCTGCTATTTTCATTCAAATTCCGAAATATGAAAACTAGCATAAGGATGCTAGTTAAAATAGTAAAGCTGAAAATATCTGCTTGCTAATGAATATTTATGTATGTATTCAAAACTGATAATTTTTTTTATACTAAAAATTATAAAAAAAATATATACTCATATACAGGATACGGAAATTATGAGCCAGGGTTGATTCTACTCATAAAAATAATAGTACAAGTTCATATAAGCCTTTTTCAAAATCTCAATATTAGCCTTAAAGGTTCTTTTTTTTGAATTAATATTTTGAAAAAACTTTTTTACTAGTGAAGCGATTTTTTTTTCAAATTTGGCGCACTTATGCGTTATACGTAATAAGTTTTACCAACACAAGATATTTCATAAAAAGTCCTAAACTGCTTAAAATCCCATTGTTTACCACAAATTTGACTACAACTGTTTTTATTTGCAATTTTTTCAAAAATGTAATAATTTATTATTGAAGGTCGTTGGACAGTTTTAAAGAATGGTACTCTTGTTTTAAAATGATAAAATCATCGATTTTTCAGAATAACACATTTAAAGTTTTGCGAGATTCTCTAAATCTTAACTAACACGCATAAAAACAGAGACCCTGCCAGTAGTGAGATTTCAAAGAAATTTTTTATGAACTTGAACCATTATATTTCGTTAGGTATGTAATACCATTATGTATTGTAATAATAGCTTTTAGGTAATCCAAAAGGCAAAACTGAAACAAACAAAAGGTTAGGGATTTACGAAATTTGCTGTATGGACTGTAATCAAAATTATGTTGGACAAACTAGAGGATTAATTCAAACTAGATCAAAGAAGCATATGGCTAATCTCAAATATGGTAGAACATATAAATCTAGTATTGCTCAACATGTATTTGAAAACAGTCATAGAATAGATGTTAGCAATTTAAGATTAGTTAGGAATGTAATTAAATACTAAACAGTTGTATGCATTTGATAGTTTGGAAATATGAAGTGAAAATTAGTATGAATAGTGACAGACGGACAATACCAAATAGCCTACTCTGTGGATACATTGTTTTAGCATAAAGTTAGTTTTAGTCATCTTCAGATGATGCCAACTGGGTTGACGAAACATACGTCGAGTGCAGTGTTGTGGTGTTTTGTGGAAAATTACGTCAGTGTTAGTTATTTCTACACAACACAGTAATGTATATGTAAAATGTCCAATGAGACTGATGCACAAAGGTACTAGACTGAAAGGTATGTCAAATATCTACATAGGTTAGTATAACATATTTCCATTTTACTCCCCCTTTACGTAAGATCACCTAATTATGCCAAAGCCAAATTTCTGAAATGGAAATTAGCAAAAATAAAATTCAATGGGTTTTTACAGGAAGTCAAGAATCGATGGTTTAAATATAACTACGCATTCAAGACTCACCGTTTATACAGTATCTTCAGAAAACATGGGAACTCTTTCTGATTTTTTTACATAAAAGTGTAACAAGACCGTCCTATAAACAGCAGTTTACTTTTCTGAATATTTAAAAACTGCTTCAAATATACTTTTAAAACTAACTTTATAAGCTCACAAATGTGCATTTTTGATCATAACTACATTTTGAAAACTTTTTCAGTGACGTATGTTTAAGTAATATAGTTTTGTTTCTTATATGCTGTAGTAGTGTTTTCCTTGTATTAGTTGACGTACGTTAGATAATATAAGCTTTGTTTTTAGTACTTATACAAAGACGACTTTCTGTTCTATTAATATTTTTTGTACTTTAGCTTTATTGTTGCGGATCCGTTTTCTCTTAAACACAATGTCTGGAATTTTCTATGAACTCAAATTTTCTCACCACATTTTTAATGTTTAATAGAAATTGTAGTAAATGTAATGTACTAATACTTGCATCTACGCCACTCGAAAGAATTACAGAATGTGATTATGACCAAGGTATGCTACTTGTAAGCTTAATATGCCCAAAAATTAAATATTTTGAGTCGTTTTTAAAATATTCTAAAGAAAAACCATTTTTAGTTATCACTGGTTTACTTTAGAAGACTAACCCATGCGAATCTACAGCCACGCCCCAAATCTTGCAGAATTATGTGGATCCCAGAATCATATACCGTGAGCTGACGGAGAGAACCTTCTGTATTTAGCCTGCAACCATTTGGCTGATTTTTGATAGAATGGTATGGTCTTCAGTTCCCAGAATCAGCAGTGTAGCCTGGGTAGAGGAGTTGAGGTTTGTAGGAGATCGCGATACTTGGTCCAATTTTGAATCCTTCTAGGTGATCTTCTCTGCGAGTGCCGCGAACTCAATAACATACATCACCTTGGTTTAATGGTCGAGGAGGACTTATTAGACATTATTATTATTAGCCACTAGAGTTCGAAAAAGTTTAAGAATGACTTACAGACTTCTTTTAGCCCCCCGCATTAATATTCGTATGCATTTTTCATATGGAGGACACAGCATATGGAATATATGATACAGCATCTGCAATTACATGTTTTCCACTCTTTACGCTAATTCTCTTGTAGTATTCTAATATCCTAGATCTATTTTAGTAATAAAATGTCATAATATAGCACATTTTTCACATGTTTTGTTACATCCGGCCTAGTTACTGTGCCGGAGTCGGAAAACTCTGAATCTTTTAATCGAAGTTCTGACAGGCCACTGCAGACTTAGGAGGCATATATCATTGATAGGTATTGAGGAAGATCCTTCATGTTCAAGATGCGTGGTGAAAAAACATATTACCACTTTCTGGGACAGTGTGAAGTGTTTCGGCGCCTGAGACATAGTATCTTCGATTCTGAGGCGTTTCTAAAGGAGGAGAGGAGCTCCCTCGCAATGAGTGACATACTTACCTTCAGTAGAAGGTCGGACAGATTCGACGAGAGAGCAAGAGAAGCACATGGCTGAGGGGACAGCTGGTGGTTGGTAAAAAGGGCCCGTCTGCGGCCTACTTGCCAGGCGTCAATCTCCCCTACCATTACAGTTACCATTACATCATATGACAAAAATATCCAATTTTTTTGAAAATACCTACAAGGTATGAGGGATTAGAGTCTAGTTGGCTACCGACTTAAATAGTATTATTAATAAAGTTATAATAAAAATTAAAATACCAACATATTCCAATATAGAGGTGAGATTCATTCGCAGATACTAATGATTCTTATAAATTATACCTAAAAAGAACCACAGTCGTAGTATTCATTACTATGTGCAAATTGAACAATTTTGTTTGAGATCTACAAATAAGTAATAAAACGACGTAGCTTCTATACAAAATTGCACAATTAATATAATTTTCCAATCATAGCTTTCTGCCTACTACTATAAAAGCATTCACTATGGTGTAATTTCCTTGATTCAAGTTATCTACCAGACAGTATAATTGTACAAAAACTCACAAGTTTAATCGACCTCAAAAGCACACTGTGATAACAAGTAGGTAATTAATTTTCCTGAGGAAATTGATGAGTGTAATGTAGGTCACTTCTAAAGTCCATTGTTAAACTAACGTAACAATATTACTTATTTTATTTGTGCCTACGCTTCTACAAGGGAATGATTAATTAGTTGTTGTGTTATTCACACTTTTGTTGTAGTCCCTAATTAGGTACGTATTTAGTTGTTTTAGTATCTAAATTGCTCTATTCATTCGAAAGACCTCTGTTTATTTAATTTTGATATGTTAGATTTAATAATTGGCTGTTGAAATATAGGAGCTAATTTGTATTTTATTTTAGTAAGAGAATGTAAAAGACAGTCGCATTTACCATATCATAGAATAAAACAAAACACAATATAAGAAAAACGGTTGTAAAAGAATATTTGATGCAATCCATTTCAAATGTTTTGAACATTTTTCTCCTTGGGGGTCTATATTTTAGCAAAATTACTGAAGTAACAGGTTCATAGGATTCTCACCGTTCTTTTGGCTAAACTGACGTAATTTTTTTATTGAAAACGTATTGAATACTATTTAAAGTATACAAGGCTGGTTTTACTGTCTGCCAACTCCCGGGTTAAAATCTCGTCTTTGCACCTGACAAAGCCGAAGGGAGTGATTTTGTGTCAGATATTTGTGATATATTTTTCCAATTTTGAGATAATTTGATGACATTTGGTGTGCTTCGAATTGCCCAATTCTTTAACATTTTGGAAAATGTCACGTCATTAGTTTTAGTTAGGGGACCTCTGACTTTTTATCGCTTCGCCTATGATCCTGATATTTGTTAAATGTTAACATTTTTAAAGATTCTATTACTTCTATTCATGGGCGAGCGTAAATCTGCCACTTCTTTCGATACGAAAAGTTAAGCAACGGTAATCGTAATCAGTAAATTGATGATAACTCAAGTGAAATGTTGTAGAACCTAAATTCTACAAAAAATTTAATAAAATTGAAAAAATGATATTGTCAAAAAAATCACCCAGATCACATAGAGGGCTCTCAGCCATTAGAAGCCTTTAAAAAAATGCTCGAGAACGAAACTACATAGCTTCAAAGAATCAAATGCCACATCACTTTTTTTCAGCAAATTTGATAAAGAATAAAAAACTATATTCAAAACTTCAAACCGCAATTTTTTATCCCAATTCTCCGATTTTTAAAAGCCAAAAGAGTAAAATTAATAATTTTCATTAAAAAAAACCGCTCCGCAGTATAAGTGCGACGGCCGGCGTCGCCATGCATTGGAAAACACCAAAATGACTAAAACTCATAGAGAAGCTCATAAATAATAATTACAAATAGGTCTAAACGATTTTATCGCAGCTCCAGAGGCCCTACAAAATTTTAATTTCAGTCGCTAATAATTATCACAGGCCAAAGCCATCATAAAATAGTAAAAGCTGAATTTCTTCATTGGTATCATATAAATTTTAAAAGATGCCAATCGCCAGATTTATTTATACTAGACTTAAACTTGTAAAATTGGAGTTTGGTACACCGTGTAGCAAATTGACAGACAAGCTTATCAGGGAGCTTTTACAAAAGCCAGAAGCTTTCAAAGTGGGGTAGCTTTTGTCCTTTTTAAGCAGTTTTAAAAATATGACATCATGCTAACATTGCAATAGATGACGACACCACCCCTATAAATATAAAATTTAAGACAAGTTGTGACAACTCAACCACTCGATACCCACCAGAGAGCATCGTGGTAGTAAATTCATTTTAAAAGTATAAATTTTTTACTTTTGCATTAACATAGACTTGATGTCCCTTCGAGAACGATAATTAATTAATCTAAAACCGGTTGTGAACCCAATTAATAACCACCAACTGATCTACAGCCCTCAAAACAGTCTTTCGTTGGCCATTCAAAGGTAAATAGATCTCCACGGTCCCTAGAAGTCTTAAGAGAGGCACTAAGAAATTTCTCCACGCGCCAGGCTGGGTTATTTTTTGGTACTCAAGACACGAAAACGGCGTCCACCACGTATAAAATATGTTTACAACATCCACCCCAGAAAACCAGAATCACTTCGGCTGCTTTTATCAATCGTGAATTTTGGCTTGAGGAGTCCTCCGTCAAAATCACAAGCAGGCTCTTACGGACGTAGGCGGTCTACTAACAAAAAATTAAACGTTATTGCAAAAGAAAATCATCGACTGAGATCTCCGAGGAGACTTGGAATTTTTCAAAATTATTTTTTTCGCGAGGCTAGGCTCTTGAGAAAATTCTCGAACCTCATTTTATATAAAAATTTAACTTGTTTTATAATCAAAGCTTCAGTCGACTTAAAATTCATTTCTTTGACAAAATTTGGTTAGTTTTAAGAATCGACAGCCAAAATTTTTACAAAAAATAAATTTCATCAAAACAGTTTGTTAGTCCACCAGGACATAGAAAAATTCATTTTTAAATTTTTAATAACTTTTGACTTAGACGTTTGAAAATAAATTTTCAAATTTATTTTCATTTTAATAAAATCACATTAAGCATAAAAAGATATAATGCTCAAATACATTTTTTTTCGATTCCGACAAAAAAATTTTTAATGAAATTTTTTTTTTTTGGTTTTACAAATCGATCATTATTAAGAAAAGTTGTGAGGTCGTGCGCGACCTTTTAGGCAGGCTAGTAGTATCCGAGTTGCAGGTCAACTTGCTGTCCAGTCTGCTGAATTTCAACAATTTTTTTCAAGAATTTTTTTTAAAGTGTTTTGTGATTGCCAATTTTACGTTCATTTAAAGGATCTGTCCAATTTTATTTTTGGTCTTAACGACTTAACCAAACAAATTTTACACTTTCAAAAATCACCTGATCTCACGAGTAAATTTCAATGTTCAAATTATTTTTGGCCTTCAGCGACTGAAAAAAATCAATTTCATAATTCAAAATAAAGCACTTACAGGGAACCAAAAAGACATTTTTGCAGACATGTCAATTTTATTTTTTGCATCAAGCTGATTGAAAAAATATTTTCAGTATTTCATATAGTTATTTTCAGGCTAGAAAAAACCAAATTGCCAGGGATTCCCTGTGCAAAATTTTTTTTACCCTAATAAATAAATAAAAAGCCTACGCCACTTGATTAAATCCTTCAGCTACAAATTCCGAGATAGAAAAAGGTATCTGAAGCCAGGATCACCAAAGAGGAGTTGCTGAAGTCCTGCTTAGCTCTGCTAGCATAGCCAAAGGCACACAAAAATATTCAACAAGGATAAGGACAGCCTACCTTACCTCCGTATAATAAAAATCGACCTTGAGAAAATTCCATTCTAACAATCAAATACCAAGGCAATAAAACTAAGATTACTTTTTGTGGCAACAAGTCACGTGACGCTCAACTTAATAAAATAATACTAACCCAGTTAGAGAGAAATAAAAACACAAGCATTCAAAAACACTAATTAAGCCTTGATCTATTTGTGACAGAAACTCGGTGACTTCGTCCCGTCTTCTATATCGGCGTATACGCAGAAGCTATGAAATCTTAGGCAAGGGTTGTGTAGGTGATATATCATCCTTCGGGAGGGATGTAAGGCAGTTGATACCTTGTCTGTTAGATGTTAGGCACGTAAAAGATCCCTACTCTTCGATAGGAAAGAGGTTCGGCTAAATGCCCAAGTAGCTTGTTTCTTGGCGTCAGTGATTGGCCCTGGTAGCGGAAATAGGCCGACTTTAAATGAATAATAAAAAAACTAATTTTATTACTGCCGATTTTTTTATAAACACCTTCGTTCCCGATAAAAAAATATTTTACACGTTCAAATTCAAAAATAATAACACATTAAATAATCTGTATTTCTAATAAATGAATGAATTTTAGTATCAATATTTAACTTTGAAAATGTATATAACTAACATTAACAACAAAAATCTTAATAAATAGCTCAATCACAGTAATTAATTTTGAATTTTAAATTCTATTTGCGTCAAGATTTGAATAAAAAATATTGCAACATATTGTAACATCAACGTATTGCCGTAATCGTTTCGACTTACAGATGCACGAATGCGATCATGAGAAGCGCTCGCAGAAGACACATACACGCAAAATGGTCACTGTTATCTTCAATGCACTGCAAATATTTTGAAAAATGGGTCGGGAGAACATGCTGCCCATTAAATCGGCGCATCAGCCAGGAGAAAGTCTGCCTAAAAATTTCTTTACAGTTCAACCGCAATGTGTGGGTGAATGGTTTTGAAGTAACCACATGCTTCGCTTAATATTCAATGGCACTTCATGAAGAAGATACTGGAGATCATTTTGTAAAAAAAACAAAAAACTCCGGTTAAACGATATGGTAAGTAATCAATTTTCAACAATAACCACCCACGCGTTAAAGAAAAATGCGCAGCCTTCCTCTTGTTTTGAATTTTCCAATTCTGAAAATTAGTAATGCCATTTCTAGTAAAAGTGGTCCATCAGTGGTAAAAACGTTTTTAAGAAAATCTAAATCCTTTTCATTTGACTGTCTAATCCATGTACAGAATGCTTGTCTAATCCATGTATAGAATTTAAATCTGGGAAGAAAGTCATCATAATTTAAGGATTGAACCTTTGTTATGTGGTAAACGTAAAGTGATTATTTTCTTAAAACACTTCTAACTATTAATTGAATCACTATTAGTTTATGTGGAAGTTTTCTTGTGTTGCACCTTGGTCTAGCCTCGAGAGTGTCAATTATTACATCCACGATTTCAAGAGGGCGTAAGAAATGACGTCTGCATTTGCTGAGTCCTAACTTTTTGAGAGAGAACATTACCTATTTCTCTTATTCGGCGATCTATCGCCAAAAATGTCGACGATTTGTATTTCTTCGTGCATAGCACTTGGTAGCTTCCGTCATATTTTAATAAACTTAAAGACTTATTTTTTAATTTCTAAAATTGAATTAACACTGACGTTTGTTCCATAAAATTATATGTTAAGAAATTTTCAGCTATCTTAGATGTAACAAAAACCTAAGTAATTCATTTTTGTACTTATGTGAAAATAATTTGTACTCGAAAACAAGGGTATATACGAAAATATTCGTAAATGCTTGATTTCAGAAATTAGCCAGTCTTGCTGTAGCAAACGAATAGCAAACTCAGTTAAAAATAAATGCAAATACTGTTTTTTCGCCTTTTCTTAATATATACCAATAGCAGCTAATTTTAGCTTTGCTTCCAACATCAGGGACTGATTCAAATTTTTTATAATCGATTGATTTCCTGTCTAGTTCTCTTCTTCAATTTCCCCCTTTCTTGGTAAATATTGATAATATGGATGATATGTTGCTGATGTAATCAACTAGTTTTGACCAATTTTTTATATTCGTTTCATGCAAAGGAATAGAACTGCTATATTTTCTTTTAAAATAATTAAGGAGCAATATTGATTTAGTTTTTCCCCTTTTCTAATATTAAGATTTTCGTATTCTTCATTTAAAAGGTGTCTAATTTGCATAATATTGAATTTTCGATATAAAATTTAAAAATTTTTCTGTAAATTCTATTTCATGATTTGATTCTACAACTGTAAATAACATAAAATATATTTCAGCAAACAAATAGCAAGCTCAGATAAAAATAAATGCAGATACTGTTTTTTTTGCATTTTCTTGATATATATCAATAGCAGCTAATTTTAATTTTGCTTCCAACATCAGAGAACTGATCCAAATTTTTTTGTAATCGATAGATTTCCTGTCTAGTTCTCTTCTTCAATTTCGCCCTTTCTTGGTAAATATTGATAATATGAATATGTTGCTGATGTGTAATCAACTAGTTTTGACCAATTTTTTGTCCTCATTTCATGCAAAGGAATAGAACTGCTATATTTTCTTTTAAAATAATTAAGGAGCAATATTGATTTTGATTTTTCAATTTTCATAATATTAGCATCTTCGTATTCTTCATTTAAAAGTTGCCTAATTTGCATAATATTGAATTTTCGATATAAAATTTAAAAATTTTTCTGTAAATTCTATTTCACGATTTGATTCAACAACTTTAAATAACATAAAATATTATATTTCAGTGTCATAATAGTAACTTGAAAGCAATTGAACTTTTTCAGTTTTTTTAACAGTATCAAACTAATCCCGTAGAACATAGACAACCTTCATATCATTTTCATGCTCTACTGCTAAAAGTGTCGCTTGAATTTACACTCTCAACATATTCCTTATCTCGAACACTATCATCAGAGTCAAAGGTTTGATTATTTTCTTTATCACTTTGACCATAATAATGTAAATTTCGCTTAAAATCACGTGAACAATATTTTAACATTCAGATAAATACATGTGGCTTGTGCCGTATCTACATCAAAATATTACAAAATATAGAACATAATATAAGGATATATCATTGTAGGGACTTCATCTATCAGATAACGCCCAAGCCAACAATTTGTGAGCTTGTGTAGGTAAAAATGAAACTATTAGTTAAAATAATATGTTTTCTTTGAATTGTTGCATGCAGCCCTGTTGACAAGCCTGTATTGTGGTTTGCTCAGATCCATAGATCGTCGGCATTCGACGAAAACACAAAACGTGGTATCCATCTATACTCCTAAAACTGTAGACACGCCTGTACGTGTATTGAATCTGGCGGTGTATAATTTTGCCGTTATCTAGGGTTTTTCAATAAGAAAATGTGTTTGGTGGAAGTAGACTAATTAAATATTCAAAATCAGTAGTAGACATTAAGATTGTACAATACATCTAGATCAGTTTTAAATTATACGCTTACACGGGACACAATAAATAGCTCCGGCTGTATCTAGTTCGTTCATTCCTACTTTTTTTTACCTGCATTAGATATTGTAGAACGTATTTCGGTTGTAACTGATCTATATTATGTGTATTTGTGTATATTCTGATTTTATTTATTACATAATTTTTTTCAACATCACTTTTAACATATACCTACTGTGTTTATGCAGGGTGAGTCTTAAGTGTGTAGTTATATTTAAACCACTGATTCTTGACATCTGTAGAAAACCTCTGACACATTTTTTTTTAATTCCAACGTGTAATTGAGTTATCGATTTTCAAAAAAAATACGATGAAATTGTTTTGGAACTGCTGCTTACTGGAAACATTCTATATCTTAGCTAAAATGATGCAATGGACTGAAGCAACGTTGCCTCATTTCTTATACGACTCTCTCATCTAGGCGCGATTTTACAATCGTGAGTTAACATAAGTTGGAGGTTACCTAGCATTATATTTTCACAAAAATCGTTGAGATTCTAATACAAACCACTTCAACTAAAAGTTACTTTAGCATAAAATATTTGTCACTATAACCACTTCCAAAACAAATGTAAAATTGAAAAAATTCGAATTCTAAAAGTGTGAGTTTAGCTAACCCACGATTGAAATACCGAGCCCTAGCAGTAAGTTCAATCCCGAATTTATAATAACTTTGGATGAAATAATTACCTACTTAAACGATTAATTGCTCCATTTGAAATAATTTATAAACAGTTTGAAATACCCTTCAATGTGAGAAATGTACAATTTTGACTTTTTCTTGCACCAATCAACATTTCATGTTAAGTGTTTCATATGAAATGTACAACTAAAACTAAATTTTCCGATGAACAGTAAACTTTTAAGGGAATCTCGAGAGGAATTTAATGTCACACATCTAACCACGCACCTAATCAGTGTTGTCAGACATACCATTTTCATGGTATTTATACCATTATTTCCCTTGTGTACTTGCACTTTTTTTAAGTAATAAAACTATTATTTAAGAATTTCAACCATTTTGCACCAATACTTGCAAAAGTTAATAAAAAAAATTAAAATTAGGTCGTCAGCCCCGACCACTTCCATTAAAAAGGAGTAAACTGAATTAAATTTTATACCGTGTACGTAGATCTTTATAAATCGGAACCTCTCGTAAACAGCGCTAGTTGTGCAAGCCCAAATAAATAATAGCCTTTTGCTGTTTTCTGTTGTTTCTGCTGCGATGGTAAGACCCGTTTTTTCGTTGCTCAGTTAGCTAAATTAACCGTCAGTTAGGTCAATAGAAATTTTTTAAAAAGCATCATGATTTATTTATAATGAAATTTATTACTATTGTGAAAATCTAACACATCTGGCAACACTACACCCCATGTAAAAATCAGTGTTATTAATAGTTCGCGAGTGTTCGCGTACCTGTCTGCATTAGCATTTACAAAAATATGTTTAATACCGTTATTTATAGTTTTTTGTGATTAAATTTGTGATTCGAAGTTTTGAGTTACTACGTTACCGAAATTTATGATTTATGAATTGTTTCTTTAGTGGTTCATTTTGTGAAAAGTAGTGATTAACCATAGCGACTAATTTTATTATTCTAATGCTGGATATGTTAAAGGCACATTTTCAAATAGATGAAAATGCTAGACAAGCAAAACGGCTATGGAGTTATCCAAACGTCAAACCCATATGATATATTCATGTAGTAACTGTTGTATTAGTTTTTTCGTTCTTTTAAAGTAAATGCGTCTTTTTAAAATGATTATTTTCAACTTTGATTCATTTTTAGAAATGAACCATATTAAACTATAAATTAGAGACAATAATAATAATTTCAAATACACAGAAAGAGTATTGCATATTTTTAATATTTGGCGCTTACGTGACGAGTTCTGTTTATTTATAAAAAAATGTCAGGATTACCTAATTTTACAAGGAAAAATAGATAAACAGATACTTTTAACACCTTTTATTTTAAGAGCAAGCTACAAGTGACAAGTGTCGCTATCCACAAAGAACTAATCAATCGCGCCTTGGCCGCCTTGGGGTTTATTTCTTATTTTCGGCCAGTGCGTACAGATATCATGCTTTCTTAAATAGAGCTCAATGTTTTATAAACTATTACATTTGTTTTGGTGCGGCATCTGCACTGATATTAAATAAGTTTAATATCGTCTCACAAAATGGCCATGACTAAAGGGTAATAATTTTTTTTAAAAATTCAAAATTTGCAATTCATGAGTTAAAATAATTGTGATGACGAACTCTGTCAGTGGCAACACTGCCTTCAGTTACGTCATTTCTGTAAACGGCGTTTACAAAATTATCCAGTGACTATCAAAATGTCAGTTATTGGAGGACGAAATATTTATCAGAAATAAAATTTTTTTATGTTCAAAAAAATTTTTTGACGGTGCCAATCAATTGTACACGACGAAATATATTGAGGGTTAAAATACAACTACGCATTTAAAACTCACCCTGTATTTTTATCTCCATTTTTATTGGAGTTGTCTAAATGATTATGACAAAGATAGAGCGAATGAAGTCAAATTTATAGGGTAGATACATCGTTCTACTATAAAACAGTATGTTGGATTTTGACATAAAGATACATATTTTTTCCATGTCATTCAAAAAGTGGAAGATATTCTAATGCAATTTGGTGAAACAGTTTGCTGATAGACCTTTATTATTTCAAATTATCTTGTAAAAATATTCTCACCAGTGGTGTAGCTATGTAGAAGGACGCAGGATTATTACAAACAAGAAATATAGTCTGCACTTAACAAAATTAAAACATATACTATTTTTGAATTCTACATTTTATTTTAGTCAAATAAGAGTTTCTGTGTTTTTTTGCATAGATTCCATCGTTTAAAAGAAACAAAGCATTTTCTTAACCTTGAAGGTTTAATATTTTATTTGTAGTTATCGTTCGTGTTCAATATATCATCAAAATTGTTATGTGAATTATACTGGTGACGTTCAATACAATTTTGAGAGAATTTAGTTTCAATGGAAGAAATACATAGGGGGTGGCAACATTTCACTATCTTGTATTTTTTTAACAGTGCATTTAAAAAAAGAAATTTTCCTGCGTTACATATCCTGGATAGTCCACCACACCAATTGGATGCTATATCTTTGAATAAATTGATTTAAAACTTGCAGATAATAAAAAGTGTACTAAGTGACATTTTGTTTCAATATTACTATAATATATGGTTTTCCTAAAACACAATTTTTTGCATTTCTAAAACACACATTATCGTAAATGGTAGAATTCTTTTACAATGCCATTTTGTTCAATTATTATAACGTACGCATGCGATTTCGTCAGATAGAGGTAATAATGGAAGACATTTTTTTAAAAGCATTAGATGCCTTTAATATAAAACCGTTGTCTTTTTAACAACGCGTTCAATGTGATTTTCAAGAAATACAATAGACCCAAATCTCTTTCTGCAATAACTGTCCTAATGGGATCATTATTTAAGCATGAATGTCTCAGATTTTGATGAGATCGATGGAAGTAAAGAAGAATAATATTCTCCTTTAGGTATACAAATTGAGCCAACAATTAATTCTAAATTCCTCACATAAATTGAATTCACTTATTATTACGCCTAACTAATGTATAGTGCAACAAGATAAAAGCAGAAAAAAATTCTTTTCGATAGCGACGGAAGAACAATCAATTTGTAACATATCAGCAAATGAATGGAATCCGAAGTATCTTTGTTATAATGCCGCAATTCAATAGTCATTCGTCGCCCACAGGCAATTTAAATTTATGGTTTGATTGTTTTATTTCCTATGTGTTGTGTTGAAATATATCCAGATATAGTAACTTACATACATTGTAAACACGAATCTTTGGAGTTTGAAGATTGTTTTGCATTTGTCATGGAGTTTCTATAAGTATATGCTTTTAATATTAGATTCGTACAAACAAATAAAGTTGAGTTAAAATGAAATTTAAAATCGTCAGTAATTCATACGTAGCAAAATCGTAATTATACATAAAAGAACAATAATTATTATAGTAGCATTTTATTAAAAATATGTACTAAACATGTTTACAACTGAATAAAAATATTTAGTTATTGAAAAGAATGCCTTTCATACTTTTAACACTTGGTATGATCACAAGGCATCACCTAGTTTCTGATATGTACCTACTAGTCGACGGTTCTATAGTGTTTTCGCAAGTTCTGTAGAGTAAGTTAAATTTGATTAAGAATACTCCCCTGTATTTAAATAGCCCCCCGTATATAAATAAATGCTCTTCCACTTTGATAAATACCCGACAATTTTTTTGTTCCACTCTACAGATTTTACGAAAACACTATAGCTTGGCAGCTGAGTTCGGATGCGCAGTGATCTAAATCGCGCCCTTTCATTAGGGGCATTCAACAAATAGATCAAGGATTTCAATTGTCATACATATCGCGTAATGTTCTGTTGAACGGACAATGTCATTTTCATTTTGAATTGGATTTCCAAAATTGTCTACAACAATCATAAGTTCACTTTCAAAGATTTAGCTCATGACATGTCTCCGTGTCTGTTGTGTGATAACATTAACCACACTTCTAAGCTCTCGCTTTATGTCAAATAGTGAGATAATCTTCATTAAAATTTTATGATTCATTTTATTGCTATCGATTCATATTGGATCACTTTCAATGAATGCAAATTCAATGTATCGCGATAGATCGATTCATGCATTGAGTGCCCCTATTGTAAAGTGGTTTATTCATCTCGTCCCACACTGGCGATAATCCTTCTCTCTCTGCGGTGCCAACTACCATGCTAGCCCGTATCGTGGAGTAATACGTTGATATTCTTTTCTGAACATACTAATATACAAATGTTAGATAAAAGTAATCCACACTTTATAGTACAAACTATGGTAAAATACATCAAACAACTTCTTAGTCGAGCGGTAGACTTGCCTCTCACCCTGGATTTTCGTTTATTCCTAACATAGCACATTTGTTACTTGAAGGTGTATTTTAACTAGCAAATAAATGACAGTAAGAAATTTGTTATATATAAAAAAATTTTAAATTTATTTGTGAGAATAAATGTTGTTTCTTCTTCAGCAAGAGTAACTATTAAATTAAACTAACTAAACAATAGTATTATGAAAATCTAAATATAAATATGTTATAGACAGTTATTGAACTGTTGAAAGTTTGAAATGTTGTACCAAAAACTAGACAATTTCATATACCTTTAGATCTGAGGATATTAATGTAAACTTTGTGTAATAAACTTACACACTGATCTAGTTACGGTGACAAATTTCACCTATGACTTATAAATACTTTAATTTCTCATAAATTTATACAGTGCATATAGTAGCGTAGTTTTAATTGACCTCAAGGTTAAGTTCAATAATCATTCTTGAAACT
Organism: Rhamnusium bicolor; assembly: GCA_029963845.1. Lineage (NCBI taxonomy): Eukaryota > Metazoa > Arthropoda > Insecta > Coleoptera > Cerambycidae > Rhamnusium > Rhamnusium bicolor. The sequence continues at coordinate 200,037 of JANEYF010000538.1, read as the reverse complement.
AGAACAATTTGGGTTCATAGTAATTCTTTATTACTATTTGCATAACACCTATCTATTTATTTGATGATTCATTAAAAATTTTCGACGGGAGTGTTGAAGGAGAGTTATTTTATGAGAATTATTTCAATCATCATAAAATAAGTATAAACAAACAGTAAACTAAGGTTTGCTTTTCAAATATTAAAAACTAGGAATTTTACGAAATATATAACATTATTCTGTTTGTAATGCATATTCTACGAATTGAGCACGATAAAAACTAGTTAAGATTTTCATTTATGATAAACCTCATTGTTTACATACATTGTTTAAGTTTTAGTTTTGTAACTTGATAGGTCAGTCAATTAAATTTTGATGATTTACATTATATGATTCGTTTTCGAGATTCAGGGTACTGAAATTTCTAAAATAAATCGTTTTTTCCGATTATCTTGAGAATGGAAAGAAAGAATATTTTTTTACGTAGAGGAAATATTTGTTGAATTACTTTTTTACAAAAGTGACAATTTTCACGGTGATAGATTCGCCAGTGGCGTACTTACTGGGTGCATTTTACTATTTTCTTTAAAAAATAATGACACACCAATGTCGTAATGGCAATATTCCACCATTTTTGAAATCCTCAAATATTTTAAGGAGATAAGCTATTCTTTAATTTTTTCCTAGGTTACATGGTTTTCGAGTTAAACTGAAGTTATATTGGGAACATCAATGCACACTGCAATTATTTACCCTCCAACAAAATTCCTTAATATCGGGTGGCTTTGGCTACAAAATATTTACAGTGTCAATAATTTGACAGAACTCAACAGTGTTCTTTCGTTGTTTATTTCAATATTTCTAAAAACACCTTGGCAATTTTTGTAACTTATTTAGGTATTGCGTTAATTTTCATCCTCACCCCTCAAAGTGAGAAACTTATGTATTCGTGAACTTTTTTTTTTAATTTTTATTCCATTTCTGGACGAATCTCGACGAATTATGACGATACACAAAATTTCAGGCAAAAAAAACATTTTCTGTCTGTGTGTGTGTGTATCTGTGTTCGAGATAGCAGCTATAGTTTTTGAGATAAAGCTTTCAAATTTGCTACACACATTCTAGAGGTCAAGGAAGAGATTGAGTTTGTTGATGAGCAAAATCAGTCTAAAAAAAATATCAGTGACATTCCACCAATGTGACTTTTTTGAAACGTAAAAATATGACTTTTTTTGGCACGTCAAAAAATGTGACTTTTTTTAAACGACAAGTGACTATTTTGAAACATCAAAATGTAACTTTTTTTGAAACGTCAAAAAATGTGACTTTTTTGAAACGGCAAAAATTACTTTTATTATAAACTCCACCACACGTCGAGTTTTACTACGGTGAGGAAGGTCTGATCTCCAAATAATTGGCAGCGGTTTTTTAAATGCCATTTCGATTTACCAATGAAAATTACGCAAATATTCATTACATGTATAGATTATGCGACGGAAAATCTGCCAAAGTTACAGTGAAATACAGTAGGCGATTTCCAAATACAAAACATCGACATCCACAGATCTTTAGAGAAAATGAACTGGCAAAAAGACAGGAACAAAACAGAAATTTGGATAATGTTGTGAGGAACAGAAACAGGACGATCTTTGGAATGTTTGATAGGGAACTATCTATGTGCATTCAAAGAGCCTCAATAGTTCTTCCATTCCTATTACTCTTGTATGGAAAACTTTACGAAAAGACCAGCGACGTGCATACCATTTGCAGCCTCTTCAAGGTTTAAATTTCCACCGTCATTTCATGTTGAATTTTATGAAAAATAATCCAGTTGACGAAAATATTGCGGACTGATGAATCCTGCTTCACAGGTAACTAGTAGTTAATTTTCATAACCTGCATATTTGCGACCACCGAAATACACATAGGATCATAAACAAATTTCCAGAATGAGTTCAGCGTAAAGGTATGGCTTGGTTTATGGGGAAACAATATTATTGAACCCTATTTTCCACCTCCCAAATTAACATCAGCATTATTTCTGGAATTTTTTTAAACAACGCATGCAGATATATGGGACAATTTTAATCTTGATTCAAGGCGGAATGCTTGGTTTCAACTTGACGGTTATTCGGCTCATTACAGACGAATAGTTCGTAAGAAATAAAGTTTATTCTGTCCCTTTTATAAAGGTCGCCGGAATAACCCAAATTTTGCTGTTTGCTTTATGCAGTAAGAAATTCTAAAGCAAGGTATCAGAATCACAAAATATTGTGAATATTTTACAATTCAAATATGGGTGAGCAAGCTGTGTTTCATAGCTGTTGACATTCAAGCGAAAGTTTCTTATTAGTAAATTTTACCAAGAAACTTAAACGATTTGAATAGTTAAGATATGAATGCATCAACAGGCACACAGAACTCCGGAAACCTACAGGGTAAATACTCGTAGTCATTATTAAAATGATACGGAAACGGTACTAATAAAATGCATGCTGGAAGAAACTACAATAATTATTACCGTCTCTTTAAAAGTGCATATTATAACCAAGTTGCCTTTAAGTACGATTAATTTTTTGTCTGGAATTTTATACTGGAAATAATAATGAATGAAATGAAATCGAATATATTTCTGTTTTCCCTTTGAAACTACAATGAACGGTAATGCCAGTGATTATATAGTTACATACAATTTATAAATATAAATTCTGAAGTGGGTTGGAGCCTTTGATGTGAAGCTAACACTGACGAGATTTTTCACAAAACACCAAAACACCATATACTGCACTCGACGCACGTTTAACCAACCAAGTTGGCATCATCTGGAGATGATTAAACTAACCTTATGCTAACAATGTATCCTATTTATACCTAAACTATTACTGTTCGGTGAACCGTAACTAACTAACCAATAGAGCGAACTCTATGAGATTGGCCATCATTATTCATACTATTTTTTATATTTTGTAATATCCAAGCTTCCAGATATATCTGGCTGTCTAGTATTTGTTACATTTTTAATTAATCTTAAATTGGTATTATCTGTTTTACGGTTGTTCTCAAGCGCATCTTGGGCAACACTAGACATCTGTTCTACCATATCTGATATGAGTCGTATGCTCCTTGAATCTAGTTTGGATTAATCGTCTAGTTTATCCAACATACTTTTGATTACACTCCTTACAGCTAATTTCGTAAATCCCCGACTGTTCGTTTGTTTCAATTTTATATTTCCTTAAAGTTTTTGTAGTTTATTTCATGATGAATGAACCGCTGTTATTTCTATATCATTAAAGATCTTACCAATCTACCTTTGTTTGATACAAAAGACACTGATATTGAGAGCTTTGTTTCTAAATTTGATATTCGTTTCGCGTCAGTTAAATTCACATATGAAATTGAAAACTGTGGACAATTATCATGAGAATTTGACATATTATGCAGAAAAGATACCAGTCCTCTAAATTATATTCCTCTCACCATAAAATGGCGAGTATTAATTTTCTAGTTCATCACCTATTAAGCTTCTCTCTCAATAAGGGCAGCTTTAGAGAACGAAATGCATTGATTAAGGATATATCCGTGAATAATGGATATTATTTAAGTTTAGTTGATAAAATAATCAAGAAAGGTCAATTTAAAGTGACCTCTCGAAATTTCTCGACTTTTCAAAATGAAAGAGAAAATCCTAAATTTGTATCGATTTCATATGATCCTCAATTAACTCGAAAACACAGCTATCATTAAAATTGAAGATGGTACTATGGTATTGTAAGTGTTACTTATTAGCGTATCCCTAGTTACAGCGTATTTATTTCATTAATAAACTTTTATGAGATATATTAAAAATACATAAAGCATTTTTTAATTAGATCTGTCAAAAATCAATAATAAACGCCAAAAAAATAAAAGTTATTAGTACTGTTGTTACAAGAATTAAATTCAGTTCCTAAATACTAGAGTTTGAATATTGACGAGTCATGACATCAAAAACATGATTAACGCAAAAGAGTATTTGTTAATAATTTATATAACAATTAAAACTAAATATTTTAAACTATTATCTACTGCAAACCAGTATCTTTCAGTGGCTTGCTTTGTAGTGTAAAAATGACTAGTGGAAGTAGTAGAGTGAAACTATGTTGACAGTAGCAGTTTACACCTTTTCTTTTTTTTTGTTGCACTGCATACTTATTCACAGTTATTGCTGTCGTATTATTCCTTACAAGCGAAGTATATTATTAAAAGTTGCTTCATATGTTCTGCTGTTGAAATCCACCGCCGATCTGCAAAAATGCGTTTATATGTTGAAACAACGTTAGATGTTATTGGCGCATATTTAAAATAGGGGACAATTCATAAAGAGGCAATATTTATTTGAGGTCCTAAACATCCACTTCTTTGCTCTGCTATTCCATGAAATGTGACAAAACCAGGATTGTTATGTAAAACACTTTTTGGATTTTAATTTACGTGTTCAGCGATGTTTTCAAATAATTGATACATGTATTGTGGAAGATTAAACACTATATTCATCATCAATCATGGTAAATTCTAGACTAACCTATCGAAAAAATATCAGTTGAACTTAAGAAAAAACATAATATTAAAATAGCATTTCAACCTAATAACACTCCAGGAAAATTTATTAAGAACAATAAAGATAAAACTAAAAAAAGAACAAAAAAGTGGAGTCTATAAGCTTACATGTGATACGTGCCCTAAAGTATACATCGGACAAACGGGAAGAAATTTTGGAAAAAGACTGTCTGAACATAAACGCAGTTTGAATAACAATAAATTAGATTCGACGTATGCCAACCATTTGCTAAAGGAAAATCATTCTTTTTAATAATAATTTTGATATTTTACACACAAAAATAAAGGATTAAAATTGTCATTATTAGAGACATTAGAAATCAGTAAATTAAAAAATAGTAATATTATTTTAAATGACCAGCTAGATTTAAACTGTTCACTGTTAAATATTTTCTAAATTATGTTGTACCTTATTTTATTACTGTTCCATTTTATTACCCTAGATTAGTTAGTTGATACTTATATATACCCTCACTTTGTAATAAAGAATTTAGTCTTGTACTCACCGTCTGATGAAACCACTGTGCGGTGAAATAATTGTCATGAGTTAATTAAATTGTGAAAATCAAACATAAGTTTATTTTGTGTTTATTTGTAAAATGGATTTTCATCAAGTATAAAGGTCGAATCAATCAACTATATGGTAAATTCTCATATTTTTTGTCGACGTTCAAGTTGTTCTATAGCGAGAGGGATTCGTGAAAAGCTTGAGTGTATAAATTCTAAATCTTTTTGGATACAGGGATCCAACTTCTTGGGCATTTGCAATAGCAACTACTCATTTAGCAGCCAATTGTAGTACAACTTTTTTTTTATATCGTTAAAGTGACTGTAGTAATGCAATGCTGCGTTCTGCCAAATGCCCCATTTTATCAATATGGGCTGTGGAGTTATCGACGTGTTGGTTAGAAGTTCGTGAAAAAGCAGCAGATGTATTTCATAACGTTGTGGTTGCGAGAATAATGCAAATGTTAATTCACGGTTTGTATTAGGTAGGTATTATGATTTTTAACAGGATATTAGAATGCCTATTTCATAGATCATTCGCAAATATTATTAAACATAATTTACAACAAAAATAAATATACAAATTTGTAAAATAGTTTAAAATCACAAATATGTCTGCATCAATACTCAACCACCAAGACCCAGTGAAACAAAAGCACAAGCAATATGACAACTCTGGGCCGGAAATAAAACATTCCATTGTTTTATTAGATGTTTAATTGGCATGAATTTTTAATTATTCTAAAATTATATAATTTTAATTTAATTGCTTAAATCTTTAAAATGGCACTCACTTATAAGATATTAATTATACGTATAATGCAGAATCATATACAATAATACATATTGAAAAAATATAACTTTTAATGTAGTGGAACATCCTTATTCACACATGGAGGGCATTATGAAACTATTTCTCATTGAACTTGAATCACGTTTGTATTGCACGCTTCATTGGCTTAAGTTGGGCGATGATAATACATGATTTTATCATGTTTCCTGAACCCTACCGTTATAATTGATTTCAGTGAATCGCCAGTTCATATGAATCGTGAGGCTTTATTCAAATGTTCTTTAACATATTTTAATAATAATGAAATTATACAATGTAACACGATTCACTGAACTAGAAGGGACAAATAATGGTATTCAATGTGGACAAGAGGATCGTTGTTCGGAGTCCACGCCAAACCATAGACCCCTAGATAAAAAGGGCTACGAAGGCGTAGAAGGGCCACAACAATAAAAGAGTCCATAAACAAAAAAAATATATTTAAAATGTCGACATTTATCTCAGAATTCTGACTTCTTTCTCAGAATTTTGACTTTTAAGAATTCTGATATAACTCAGAATTCTGACTTTTATCTCAGAATTTTGTGTTAAATGACATAACCTGTTCAACGCAAATTAAATTGAAGTGTTTAAGTGCATTTGCGCACATTTGGTCCCATAACCGCAGATGGCTTGTCCACCAATTTTCGCAAGGATGGGGGGGGGAGAATTTTGAAATATTCGATTTTTTTTAAAAGATAGTTCCCCAATTGCTGCATACGGTGACGAGACGAATTCAACGCCACCGAAGACACTTCGATCTCTTCCTGTTGCCGAGATATAAGCCACAGAAAATTTTCCTTCCCCCTTCCGCTCAATGACGAACACGGATATCGTGCAGCGACATTTCGGGAACCGCACGTACCACATAGGTCGACTATATATCGGGAGTAGGTGAAAATAGTTCAACGAAATCTTCCCCCAGTGAAAGGGGGACGATTTTTTAATTTGCGTTGAATAGGTTGTCACTTAACACAGAATTCTGATATAGAAGTAACAATTCTGCGTTAAAAGTCAGAATGCTGAGTTATAATTCAAAATTCTGAGTTATAAGTCAGAATTCTGTGGTAGAAGTAAGAATTTTGAGATAGAAGTCAGAATTCTGAGTTATAAGTCAGAAATCAGAGAGAAAAGTCAGAATTCTGATATAAACGTCGAAATTAAAAATTTTTCTTTTTTTATTGTTGTGGCCTTTCTATGCCTTCGTAAATGGCCAATTGTAGCCTTTTAGCATAATAAAATAATTAGCTACTACTACTACTACTTTAGCCGTTTAGACAACACTGTCCAAACCATTAAAATAACGTTTATTACTGCAAATATTTTTAAACATATTTTTTAAAATACGTAGATATGAATAAATTTTTTAAAATAACAAAATTATTAAATGCTTAATAAATAGTAATAAAGAATTGTACTAACAAACCATGGAATTGTACAAAAAAATATAATTTAACATAAACAAGACTAACATGATATTAAAAAAATATTAGCTACAAAAGGAGATGTAACAAATTATTCAGTAAAAATCGCAAAAACTGTTATACATTTTTTAGTGAAAAGGACATACAATGGTAATCAAAATTACATTAAACCCAAATTACACAGAAATTACGAAAGTTGTTGGACAAATTAAAAATGGAAATACTTCCAGGCACTGATGAACTAGAATCCAAAATTCTTCAGGAAGTTATAGGGTCTATTACCACACAATTACTCTCTTTAATAAATTTGTCTATGAATTAGTGTTTTTCAAAACTGTTTTCGAGACATAACACTCAAGTTAATGATGCTATTAATAAGTAGGGTACAACGTGTAAAAGTTAATAATTTATAAGAAAAAGAAAGAGAAAAATCCTACATAAGTTGTATTTATTTGTACACAATATTTATTTTTTAAATAAATCAGTTAGGACAAATAAAATAACAGCATTTAATCTATTTATCTTTTGTTGTGATCATGTCTTAATTGTTTATTTTAAATTTTACCTTATTGCTCAAATTGCGTACAATTATATTTACCCTGAAGATGCCGTAAACAGAAACTAGCTATTTAAAGAACATTGAGAAATGATATGATTTCTCATCATTTTTTTATCATCATTATGGATTTTCGTCAAAACAAAACAAAATTATAATTATTTCCTCAACTATGAAAAACTAGTTCAGTATGAAATTTCACAAGGTACAGTGTTAGGCCCTCTACTTTTTAATATTTACATTAACGATTCAATTAAATGATCTTCTTTAGAAAAAATCTTCAATTTCGCAGACGACACAGCAGCTGTCTTGCATAGCTACGAGCTGGTCAATTTTAAAAGAATAATGGAGCTTGCATTTGTAAGTATAGTATTTTTCTTTAATAATAACCTATTAATTATAAATTTAAAGAATAACAATTTTTACCATTCAGTTATCATATTGGAATTGCAAAATATTATATTTAAAAATGTGTCAAAATATATTAAAAAAAGAAACACCGGATAAAGTAAAATATCTAGAAATGTTTATTGATTTTATTAGAGTTTAGAAGCATGTTACGTAGATTTAAACTTTATCGAGCAGAATATTTAAAAAAATTTGATTATGCTTTTGCACATTTTCAAAATCACTGTGTGAGGAAGTGAGTCAAATAATTATTTAAGAAAACTAGAATGCATGCAAAAATGTATTATGAAATTGATTTCACTCTTTAATGAAACACAAATATTACTATTTCTATTTACGGTAATCATTTTCCAAAAATTGGTTATTTGACAATTTAAATATAAAGCTTTTGAGAAGAATCTAGCTTCAGCTAGTTGTCTATTAATAACTTGTTAGTTGATTATTAATTACTCTTTGATAACTTCTTGTAAGATAAGATATCAAATTAAGATAAATTTTCAATGAAATGAAAATTATTTTCAAAACAACACTATTGAACTTGATTTTATATGTTCGTCAGCATCAGGATGCCATAATGAAGAATAATAATTTATACATACAAATATACTTCTCTAGATTAAATATAAACACATTACTCACTGTACCTGACAGATTTTAGTAACACATTAATCAAACTTTGTCTTAACTTTAAATACGCTATTTGGCGTTATTTCGTTAATTTTCAAAACTAATTATTTGATTTAAATTAGAATCTCAACCTTAAAATGCATAACTTCCACACAATTTCTAGTGTATAACCCGTGAGAATTAACATTTCGTTTGTAATATGTACATTTCAACGGAAGTGTTCTGAAATACTTGTTTTGCAATTACTAGAATGAATACCGAGTTATAATTATGATTTTCTTTATTTGAAATATAATGTTAGCCATGTCACTATAAGAAAAATTAGAGCCTACATATAAGTAACTAAAATAGTACATTATTCAACAAGCTGAGGATGAATGTTAGAATACTGTAGTTTTTCAACGATTACTCAATAGGAAGTTGCACTTCTAGGTCTAGATAAGTTTGACAAAAATAGTTATTATTAATTTGCATAATTTTGTTTTTACTTATCACTCTTGGTAACAAAATTAGCAATGTTGGAACAATTTCCGAAATGCATATGTTGAATAAATATTTAAGAGGCATGGTTGTAGGCACTTGTAGCTCTTTACTCGGTACCGAAGGTCGTTGGTTTGATTCCATCCTAAAAAAAGTAAAAAATTGTATTTGTAAATTGTTTCGGATTAAGGTGGAAAAGGGAAATGTCGTTGCAGTAGATGTGGTTCGAACTCCACAATAAATTGTAGGGCCTCGTCTCCCTTTACCCAACACGAAATTCTAGAAATTTTCGGGAATTACTTCGGTGACTTGAGAGGCGATTAAGAAATTATTAAATTTACATTTAAGAAAACATTTAAATACAATTAATATTTTCATTTACAGTTAATGATTTGTATGTACATGTACTATATTTTGTATACTAGCTTGGGAGTATTCATAGTAACCTTAGAGGCTTTAAATATTCACAAAAAAATATTCTAGAATTAATATATTTACTGTCACCGCTTTAAGTGCACTTAATTTTTTTTGTTTAACTTTGGGAAATAATGTTATATATAATCAATACACAAATAAAAAGACAGCATATTATGTAAAAGAACATTATTTATCATTTCCGATTTGACAGCAAATTCTATATTTTAATCATGACATCCTGTATATGTTTACTGTTTCGGATAGAGCATAAAATTCTGAGTTTTGCCAATATGACATACTTGGCTGTATAACTTTTGTTTCCTTTAATTATAATAAAACTTGATGGTGTGGGTCTCTCAGGCGTCTTACTTGATTTATTTAAGGCATACCTGAACAACAGAGTCCAGTTTGTACAACACAAAGACTATAAATCAAATAACGTTAAATCAGGTTTATCACAGGGATCGGTTCTGAGACCTCTATTGTTTAAAGTGTACATAAATGATATCACATTAGAAATACAGAAAACGTAGTAGGCTTATAAAGATTATCAGTATGTTTCAAATGAGGTTCTATTAATTCCTTATTGACTGTTTCTGGTCTTTCATCAAATGTCTACATAAGGTAAGTCCTTATTTTACCATACCTTATCTTCCCGTACCTTATCTTACCTTACGTCTTTCAAAACTTCTTCAATATGACCCTGAACTTGTTTCAATTTGATTGTAGTCTTTTTTCCTGTCATATCACCTTTAACTTGGGTTCACACTAATTATATCGGATCAACTTCACAGTGATACGGTTGTGATTAAAGTACCGCAGTGCCATGTTATTCTGATATGTCGTTGATGGCATGTTTTGTGAAATATTGATCATTTAAATTTACTTTCTTCCTAATATTTTACTAAAAATCTGTTTGGTTTTCTGAGAGAGCCACTTCAGTTTCAGTATTTTTTCCTGTCATATCACCTTTAACTTGGGTTCACACTAATTATATCGGATCAACTTCACAGTGATACGGTTGTGATTAAAGTACCGCAGTGCCATGTTATTCTGATATGTCGTTGATGGCATGTTTTGTGAAATATTGATCATTTAAATTTACTATAGCTAATAGTTCTTTCTTCCTAATATTTTACTAAAAATCTGTTTGGTTTTCTGAGAGAGCCACTTCAGTTTCAGATTTTCATCAAAAACTTGCTAGTATTTTATCTATTTTTCTCGAGTAGTACTTGCATTGTCCATTACAATTACTGAGCCCCCTGAATAAATTTCTACATTTGTTCCAAATAATGCTTCAAATATCTGCATTCATGTCTTCGTGATAGTCAGCAGTACGATTTTATTGAAACTAACACAACCTTCTACAAAACCACCAACACCCAGCTAAAATCCTTTTGTAGCAGAGTTCTCCATAATTTCTTTCTATCTTTCTTTCTGTTATTATAATAGTTTTTTGGTCACTATCTATGGTCCAGCCTATTTGTTTTATAAATTAACATTATACAGAAAAAACTAATGTCTCGCATCATAGTTAGGACCATACAATATCATAGATTCACCCTTTGATAATAATAATATAACATCACACTAAATTGTCTTGTACGCGAATGACAGGAAGCTAAAATATTATGCGTGTTCTTACGTGCTCTTTCAATTTAAATAAATGTTATGCTACATAATATGTCAAGTACCTAACTGAATAAGTTAAATATTGCAACAGCTTATAGCAGTTCAGGGTTTTCTTTTTTTTAAGGCGAAAGGGCAACATTTAATCTTTGCTCTTTCTTAGGATTATCTAAACCTGTTAGTGCGTGTGAAAATAGAGACGTTGAGCAATTCCCGTTGCTTAAATATGTGTAGAAAACTGTGCCTTTTTATCTTGATCCTGGCTCGAGGAACTGAATTGCAGACAAAAAAAGTAGGTCAATGGTCTGGTCAACTTTAATATGGGTGGCGCAGTATAGGCAGAACTGGAAAATTGTAAAGAATTTAGTTTTATAACACAATAAATATTTTGTTAGAAACATTTTTTCCATCTTTAAAATTTAAGGGACACATAGTAGCTCAATGACTAATGCATGTACTTGTGCCTGCATACCTAAGTCCAATTAAAATTCAAAACAATTTCATTAACAATTAAAGGGAACAATGTATATGGCCCTCGCCGGACAGCCGCCCGGCCCGTAACCTAGCATTCCCGCGTAAGGTGGCGACGCGACGGGGCAATTGTTAGGTCGGTCCAGACTTAAAACTAAAACATTAGCAACAAATACAACACCTGAAAAAAAAAACCATTTTTAAATTGTATAATAACGTCGAAAACGAGAAATCAAAGACGCATGCTAAAACATGCGCCGTTGATATAAAAAACTTTAAAACAATGCAAAAAGAATATATAAAATTGTATAAATTTGTATATGTAATAATTTTGAATTTTGATGATGCTTCGATGATCCAAACTGTCACAGTAAAAGCTTGCCTTTAAACAATACTGTATTGAAAAGCGGGAATATCCAACTCCGCTTTTTTTGGGTATTTAATAATATTTCGTGTATATAAATAATAATGTGTCACAATTCACTGATGGTTAGCTTATAATTTGGAATAAATTTTGTGGGAAATTTTGAAACAAAAACGATCGAAAAGAAAAAAAAAGAGAAAGAAATTGGTAATGTTTGGTATGGTAATTTGTGTTTTATTCGAAATGGTGTGAGTTATAAAATAGATCTTTAAATTTAATTTTTTAAAGAGAAATATTTTTTTTAACACGAGTTAAAGTAAAACGCAAGTGTACGATAGGTACAATGCTGTTTTAATAACTAACTTACAATCGTAATAATGTTTTATAGTTGAAAATAATGCAAATAGATAAAGAGGTATCAAATTCCATACATAAGCATAAATGTGTATTTATACAACGTGTAACTCCACCATCCTTTGAGTGGAACCTAGGGTAGATTCAAGTTGTTTGGGGGATGCTCTGCCAGGTCTGGGGTATTTGTGGCAGTTCTTCTGTCTTTGGCTGATCTCCTACGTTTTAAATAAAGCCTGTAATCAAAAAATAGACACATTGCAAAAATTACAGTATATAATACAATTGTCCAAATGTTAAGTCCATGGAAAATAAGCAAATCTTCATTTTCCGATAGGTCCTCTTCAAGTTGCATTAGGCTTCTCTTGACTGTTGTCTAATAAAATATTTTCTAAACTGACTGCCTAAAGGGCTTTACTACTTTTCAAGTTTGTTTTGAAATCAAAAGTTGGAATATCTAATAATTTGACTTTATTTAAGGAGTCTTGATTTTTTAGAGTGATATTATTAAACTGCAAATAACAATTATCTGATATAGTGATAATAAATGTTTCTTGAATAATCTGATTATTAAAATCATTTAAACAATGAGTCTGAATTTTTGTTTTGCTAATTAGAACAAGTATCCATGTGTTCTTGTTGATCTTCGTGAAGATGGTCCTCGTTAGTTGAAATCTTGTAGGCTTGCAGGACGTCATATTTCTGTATGCATTTAACAGTTGGATTATACAGGGCAATTCTTCATTACTAGGAAGTAAATTATTGTTTTCACATATGTAACTTTCGTCCTCCATAATTTTACAATTTTTTGGTATTGTGTAAAATTGCATATGGTTTATATATCCTTTGTCGGTATTTATATCGGTTGGTATTTTTATTAATTTTTCACATCTTGGTGGAATTCTGTACTGATATTCCATTTGTATACCAGGTGTCCCATCTTGCAAGCTTTTCAATTGTATTCTTGCATATGGCGTAATTAATTAATTTTTCGTAAGGTCGATGTTAGCTTGGAGTTTTTTGTAGAAAATCAATTCCTATTAGTCCATCATATTTAGGGTTAAAATCGAATAAATGAAATTTTTGCTGTCCTTCAACATTAAAAAGATCCCAAACAGGTATAGTTATACTATGTATATGCAGACTTTGTTGATGTGCTGTGTTTATAACAAAAGGTGTTTCCTCGATATAATTTTTTGTAGTAATTTTGTGCGAGAGTTGGTTTTATTAGTGTTTTTGTTGATCCGGTATTCACTAGAAACTTTGTTTGTAATTCGGGTATGAAAATAACTGGAAGGTTATTATTATTGTCGATGTTGTTTAGTTCTACGTTGGCATTTGTGAGGTTGTGGCTTCCTGAAAATTTTGATAATTTTCATTTCGATCTATCTGTACTTCTTGTACAGTCGTTTCTTGCGATTCATTTTCAAAATTTTCATATGTATCTTTGTGATATTCATTAGGGTTTTCATTTTCATAATAACACATATAATTTTCAGGTGTATCGTTCTCATAATTTTCTTCTGGATAATTTTGGTTTTTTCAATCGGTAAATTGTTGCTTGAGCTGTCGTTATAAAAATGCCTACAGTTCGTTGATCACCAATAAAAGTTTGAACAGAGTTGATGTGATCTCTAAATGTTGCCATGATTCGTTTTTCTTGTATATTTTCGGTGCTTCCCGCCGATAATATAGTGCTGTTTAATATGTCCGTTATTTGATCAATGTCTGTCATAAGTTTAAATATTATTTACAGGTCACGCATTGTAGAGTGGCCCCCGAATTGCGCACAAGTTAGAAAGAAGTGGCCCGTATGCGGTAGAGACAGTAGATGCCAAATCCATTGCGCATTTAAATCTAAGGGGCCAAGCTACAATGCGTAAGTTGTAAATATTATTATTCGGTGCAGTGGGAAATAATTTTATTTTAAAGCTATGCCACTGATTACAGAATATTTAAGGGCTTATGTAAGCGGAGAGGTTATTGAAAAAATAAATTTTTAGGAAATAAATTTGAGCAATTTTACTCACCAAATTTTTATCAGTCCACTTCTTATTCCTATGTAAATTTTCTTATAACTAAAGTAGAGGTGTAGCTGAAATCTTGAAATAATCCTTATGATTTTATTGTGAAATGTTGTTTTTTCTTAATCTACGGTGAAGCTACGGAGATTTTTATCCTAGTCTTCTTTTGAACCAGATGACGATTTGAGTCTTCTAGGCTCTGAGCGGTTTCTTGCAGCGAAAAGGTGTCTTCGGATCGTTAATTACTGAACTGAACGTGAAATCGATATTCACCCGATACACAAATCATAGTAATCACTGAACTGAATGTAAAGTCGATGCACTCGATACACTCCACCCGTCCGACTTGAAAGACTGCGCCATTATAAAATAGATCTTTAAATTTAATTTTTTAAAAAGAAATATTTTTTTTAACACGAGTTAAAATAAAACGCAAGTGTACGATACAATGTTGTTTTAATAACTAACTTACAATCGTAATAATTTTTTTACAGTTGAAAATAATGCAAATAGATAAAGAGGTATCAAATTCCATACATAAGCACAAATGTGTATTTATACAACGTGTAACTCGCGTTATACTCCCTTATTTGTATAATGTTGACGGTTAAACGACAATCGGAGAGTTTAAATTCGTAAAATTTTTGTGAAGTATCTCTGATATAATCCATTATGGGTACAGTCATTGTAAAGTTGTCGGGTAAGACTAAGAGAAAACTTATCCATCCACACAACACACAAAAATTGCAAGTCTGAACATCTGAACTTGTTTATTGCATGTGTTTGAAGTACAAAGAAAGTAACAGTGTTGCCAGATTTAACGTGTTACCTAAAATGTCATATAATATTGCCAGATTTGTCATTTTTAGCAAAATTGCCGTTTTTTTCCGGGAATTAGAGTTTGAGATAATTTTTGGGATATTTCCCATCCCCAGAAAAATTAAATTTTCCAGCTACTCATCACTAATCAACACTTAAATCAAAAATGTTAATTTTTATGTATGACATTGGATCCTCTTAAACGTTTTGATATAAAATACAATATGGTATGTAAATATTACAAATTATTGTTACTTTTTTTGATAAATGATAGTTATATAAAACTATAGACAAGTTGGTATCAAAATATAAAGACAATTTTTAATTATTATAATTTGAAACTTAATTATATTACCATGGGCGTCGCCAGAGAGGGGCAGGAGGCGGCAGTTGCCTCCTTGGAAAATAACGAAAGGTATCAAGTGTCTAGATAAATTACTGGAAATACATTGTGATTTGCATTCAGTTGAACTAACACATATTTTTATTTTCCTTTCCAAGTTTGATGGAAAAAAGGTAAGTCTAACAACATTTGGCAACCATGCTTTTCATGCTCTTGCCATACACTTAGACAGATAGACTGCGCGGTGAAATTGGCCGGTTGAGGCAGGCATTAAAGGAGAGAGGTATGTTTATTAATTTATATATTTTTTTTATGTGTTTTTTGTGACGAAGTATCTCATTGTGTATTTATACGTAGATTTATGCATTTTGGGAGACATGACGTAAATAATAGGCTTGAACGCGTGGCGCACGATATACCTACAGCTTTTCCTTCATAATATTTTTAATTTACAATGACCGTGTAAACTTCTTTGTAGTTTGTTTGGAGAGGCCGCAGAGAGGTGCAGATATAAAGTAATAGATTCGGTGGATGTAACACTAACACTAGCAGTTTAAATTATTTTTTTATAGGCAGATGAACATTCTAAGGAGCGTAGTAACACACCAACACTGCGAAATTATCGGCACTAACAGCATATGTATGTAATCGTGAATCAACGGTTGCACTGTTTTTGCAGGCGCAGCTTGCTTGGACATTATTAACGACCACTAACATAATGCATTCAATAGAAACTACGTAATAACAATAAAAGAAAAAAAATACGTCTTTATACTCGTCGCATATGTAACAGTTTTCAACCATAATAACTTGCAGACTGAACAGAATGGTGCAGGCACGTAAAGAATATAGGTAAAAGCAGTCGCTGTCGCCTTTGTCACCAAGGTTATGCGCTTTTCCCCACGTATCACATATTATGTAATTCTCGGCGTGAGTTTTACATGCAAAAAGTTTAATGTGTACATGAATAAAAATCCAAAAATTACAATTTTTTTTATTACTATATGCGTATTTTTTGAAATATAGTATTAGGTGTTAACCCGTTTCAGGAATTTCTCCCAAAAATTCGTATCTCTATCTGCGTTTTAGAATAAGATTCTTTGAGATTTTATATTACCAAAGTTGTTCTTTT
Organism: Rhamnusium bicolor; assembly: GCA_029963845.1. Classification (NCBI taxonomy): domain Eukaryota; kingdom Metazoa; phylum Arthropoda; class Insecta; order Coleoptera; family Cerambycidae; genus Rhamnusium; species Rhamnusium bicolor. The sequence continues at coordinate 183,075 of JANEYF010000538.1, read as the reverse complement.
GTTTTTAAAAGGTTTTTATTTTGATACCAAAGATTTTGTGAAAGTAATGAAGATAGTTCCTTTCAGTTTATTGGAGTTTGTTTTCATTTTTATGAATTATGCCACATTGCAGCGTGAATAAAAATTGCATTGACTGTTTTTTTTTTGTTTTTGAAGTTTATTTTAGATTTATAAATAATCACATTTAGTTTTTAGAATTTATTCTTGATTTTCAAAAAAAAAATAAAAAAATTTCATAGAAACATGCACATTATTTTGCCCTCTCTGAAAAACTTTCTAGTGGCGCCCATGTATATTACATATAGTAAAACATGTGATATTTCATAATTTGCTATTTATTAAATAACTGAATCAAAATTGATACTTCACTGATTTCATATTAAATATTAATATAGTGCACAGCATTTTGTTGCTTAATATCTAAATATTTTTGCTTTGTTTCTCTACAGTTGCGTAGAAACTTTTTAATTAACATTAACCTCTTAAATGAAAAAAATCTCTCTTAAATTAAGCACTGAAAGAAACATCACAAAAGTGTTTTAGAAGTTCCAGCAAATTCGCGAAGCTTATAGTGCATTCAAAAACCAAATTGACGGTAAAATGTGAAAGAAAATTTATTCATGCCTAAATTAACTGCTACTTGCCGTATCTCGGAAGTTAAACGGAAGCAAACATTTTCTTAAATAAAATTATTCCCATTTTGGTTTTGTGCCGTTTATCAAAATATTAAACTTATCTACTTATCTAAACTTAAACTTATGACCCGTATATTCTTTATTTTTTTTACCATTAATCATTTAGTAATGTTTTTTTCTTAATAATAAAAGTATTTTTGAAAGGTAAACACTAAACAAGAAATAATTTTAATTAGGTACCTATCTAGATTTAAATCCAAAATTACAGATAACCATGAAAATGGCAGATATTCGGACTTTAATGTTAATCGTGTAAATCTAATTCTTCTCTCATACCTACAAAATATTTTTAAATCTATTATGATCGATAAAAAACACGAATGTTCAAAAAATAATGTTAAAGATGCAACATTTTATTTATAAAATTTGTTTACAGTTACAGAATATCCGCATACCGCATATACAGTTACCATGAAAATTCAGTCTCAGACCCTTTCTTCACTTGAAAAAGTATTAGCCATACTTTCCTTTTAAATGTTGTCTTTTATCTCAGACTCCTAAAATAAAACTCAGAAATCTGAGTTATATCAGATTTCTTAGCTATATGCCCGAATTCTGAGTTATAAGTCAGAAATCTGAGATAGAAATCAGAATTCTGATAAAATAGTCACAATTCTGAGATAGAAGTTAGAATTCTGAGATAACAACCAGGATGTTCAGATGAAAGTTACAATAAATCTTACTTTTATCTCGGAATTCTTACGCCTGTCTCAGAATTCTTACATCTGTCTCAAAATTATGACATCTATCTCAGAATGATGATTTATAACTCGGAAATCTTACATATAGATAACTGAGAATTCTAACTCAGACTTCCGACTTTTACCTAAGGATTCTGCGATAAAAAAAGAACGTTTTGAAAGAAAGTCGGACGGGTTTTCTAGTAATAAGGAACCCTGTTTTGGAAACCATAAAAGTGTATTAATAAAATCATAAAAGTTGATGATCTACAATAAACGTAAATATGAGCCTTTGTGCAAAAGGGAGCAGAGAGACACTAGTTTTGTTAGCACAAGTACCAGTAGGCATTAAATTATTATATTAAAGTTAGCTTAATTAAAAGAAACAGTTAATCGTGCGACAATAGTTCCTATAATTATTTATTTACCTGTGTGTTTTACATGCCCCAGTTCTTATTTCTGGCTGACAGTTCCATTGTTTTGTTCTGTGTTAATGCTAGGAAAATTATGTTGCTTCATGAATATTAAAAAACATTTTCTACAGAAGGTGTGGCTGATAAATTCCTTTAAAGTGTTTGCATAAGTGTTATCAATATTCCATGGAATTACTAGCTAACCGGGAACACGAGGAGAAAAATTTGTTTGTTTAGTAGTTTATAGGATTGGCGTAGGGAATTTATAACTCTGTTTATAAATAATCAATAAATTGACAATAATCGAGTAATATACTTATTCACGGATATAAGTAAGGGTTTAATACATTTGTTAACATTTTTATAAGGATTAAGATTTGGAGATAAGTATATACTAAAAAGATTTATAGGAAACAACTACTCAGCGGACAAAAGCCTCGACCTGCATTAAATTAAATCTGCAAATCTTGTTTGGTAGCTAAGAACATGTTTCAATTCCTCACTAGACATAGACCGGTTTCGAACTTGTTATATACTCGTCAGTATGCCATAAATAATGGAAAATATAAATAATAATAGCAAGCCAGGCTAGCCTAAAGCAAGCTAAGCAAGACAGACATAGTGAGTGATAAGTGTATCCCTCTGGTGGTCAGTGCTACTATCCGCAGACATCTTGGTGACTGATAGCGGAAAAAATCTAATTCATACAGCTTCTAATGACAATTCACTACAACCATTTTATTTTTATATTTTTAAATGATCTTTATTCAAAGTGTGTCTGTGGTAGAGAACATAAAAATATTCTTATTATGCCATGTTAATTTTTTTCTGTTTTACTTAACGATTACATTAAAAAGAAAATCCAGTGCCGAAAAGGTCGATTTGGAAAACAAGAAAAGGTACTTAATACTTTTAATGAATAATAGGAGTAACATACTTCATTTTCTATAAGTAAAAGCCGATATGCGACAAATTACTCAATTGTAACATCTAAGAATATCTAAGATTTCACGTTAATTTTTTCGTTTCGGCAATTTCTTTTTAAGTTCCCTCCAAAAGAAAAAAAAACGTAAAAAGAAATTTGATAATCAACTCGTAAACCAGCGAAAATATCAGCGTCAAAGTAGGCATAGACAACTAACTAACATTTGGCAACAACGCACCACGGGTTTGTTCATGGCCTGCTTGGAATCGGCCATGGTTCCATATTGCTCTCTCACTCATTTATTAATTGCCTTTACCCCACTATCCATATATTTGTTGCCGTGCAATGCTGCCACTATTGTCGTTTGACAGAGTCATAACACGTTGTTTTAGTAATTTTGACATTCTGTAGTTTGATCAATGCGATACTTTGCTTCCATAACTACGCTCTCGGAAGCCTAGCATTTGTAATTTTAAGTAACATTTTAAAATAAATGTTCTATTTCCATAGATATTTAAATGTTTCCTAATCGAAGCCTTCTCTCGAATAAGGTTTATGTTACATTATTTGTATATTGAGATTTTTACGCTAAAGAGTCTATGTGAACACAATCAACATTTCATTTTTCATTTGCTCAAAATTGTCAAGTGTAACATAGACCCTTATTCGAGGGATAGCTTTAATTTTTACCCCATTTTACTGAAAAATTGCGATTTTATATTAATTACAAATAATTTCTTGTTACAGAAAATAAAGAACTGTAAACAGGTAAATAATTAATAAAATTTTAATAAACTCAAAACAATTAAAAAAAAAACAACGCGCTGACGTACATTAAGAGATGGTTGATTGATTCGACCTTTACTTGATGAAAATCCATTTTACAAATAAACACAAAATAAACTTATGTTTGATTTTCACAATTTTTATTTAACTTATGACAATTGTTTCGCCACACAGTGGCTTCATCAGATGGTGAGTACAAGACTAAATTCTTTATTACAAAGTGTGGGTATATATATCAACTAACTATTCTAGGGTAATAAAATGGAACGGTAATAAAATAAGGTACAAAATAATTTAAAAAATATTTAACAGTGGTGAACAGTTTAAATCTAGCTGGTCATTTAAAATAATAGTAATATTATTTTAAATGACCAGCTAGATTTAAACTGTTCACCACTGTTAAATATTTTTTAAATTATTTTGTACCTTATTTTATTACCGTTCCATTTTATTACCCTAGAATAGTCAGTTGATATATATACCTACACTTTGTAATAAAGAATTTAGTCTTGTACTCACCATCTGATGAAGCCACTGTGTGGCGAAACAATTGTCATAAGTTAAATAAAAAATTGTTAAAATCATACATAAGTTTATTTTGTGTTTATTACATTAAGAGAATCTACGAAAAATCTAATTTAACTAATCAAAGAAAAATGTTTTAAAAAACTGTGTTAATATCAGATTAAACAGGGAAAGAACATTCATGCTAAATTAATATTAATAATATCATATTATTATTACATTATAGTGGTTATCCAAAAAACTGTGTTTTCTACGACCGTGTAGAAAGTCCGAAAATGGCATTTTTATAGTGTCCCGTGTGTAAAAAGTTACTTTTTCCACTAGGGTGTGTGTAGTGCTATTTTCATTCAAAGTGAATATAAATGAAAACAAATGTTTAAAAAAACCTTGTTGTAAATATGTTTTTATTGCAAGTGTTTTAAACGTTTGTTTTAAACATTTTGTTTTAAACCCTGGTTCAGATAAGGAAACTAGGGTTGTCTCCATTGGCGGAGCTATGGCACAAGGGCGCGGGCGCACACATGAGGGGTCAAGTGAATGTCCCGCACTCAATCAAAAATAAAATGTAAATAAAAATAGATCATCTTCCATACCAATTCATGGTGTTCGTCAGGCAGGCAACGAACGCATTGTTTCTGCATTATTTCATGTAATAAGTCATTTGCACCATACTAAAATTTATTGCGCCATCGAAGTTCCCAACACACTATGAACCGTACTATAGCTATACAAAATACGAAATATGTAAAGTTTATTTCAAACTTAATAAAAAAACATCAGTTTCTTTGACTTCTGTAAAGGGATCAAATAAGCAAAAATTTTTATGTTGCAAGTAGGTTGAAATAAACTTTAAGCGAGAATCCAGAGCCAGATTCACACAGCGTTATGACATGTTGCGTGCCACGTGCTCCTTCTGATATACAACAAAACAGACTTGTCATTCGTTGCGCCCAACGAATGTCTTTAAACTCTTGGGCGCGTTCAGAGTTTCCCCTTAGAGAGTAAATTTTACCTAGGTAAAATTTCAATTGATCGTGCTGGGACAAAATATACTCAGCAATCTTTGTCCAATATGTATGAATGGGATTCACATACATAGAGAACGTCTTTAGATTTCCATAAAAAAATTTGGTCTACAAAATATTAAAATATCAAGAGGATATTTACGGAACAAGGTTCTAGTCAATTATGAATTAGTTTACGTACCAGCAACAAGTTAATCGAACATTTTCCATCTTCGTTGAATATTGTGTAACGGCTCAACCTCCCCTCGTCTATTTATGTTATTGTTTATTGTTGTCTCGAGTATTTTACTCTCGTAGATACTCTGGTTTTACTAATTTGATTATTTACTTGATTCCCCTTTTACTAAGTCTCACCTGTCGTGAAGCGACAGGTAATAATTAATTAATTGGCCTTTTTCGTGATCGTCTAGTTTTAGTGGTAGGACCCAAATTTGTTGTGTTATTGTACCCTCACAAGTACTTTTATAAAGTTTGGTATTACTTTGTTTCATTTATTAGATTTAATTTGCTTTAATTTGATTACATAATTTTTACCCAATTAATATGAACACTAATCTGCACTGCACTGATATATGTTTTAAACAATGAGTAGTATAAGTAAGAGTTGGCTTTAGATTTATGATTACTGATTTACTTAGAATTCACTTTTGTACCTGAAAGTAGAAATAAGTCAAGGAAACTCAAATAACGTTTTAACACATTTATTTCTGTCATAGGCAACTGTCTATAAGAAATACTTGGATATTTAGCTAGTTGAACCTGCAAAGCAACGAAACCTGGTTACCTGAGCGGAAACTTCTGCGTTGTAGTTTAAATAACATATGCAAAACCTTACATATGGTTGCAAGAGAAACTTCCTTGTATGAGGTACCGGAACGTCCTCTGCCAAAGAAGATGGACAGGTGCAGACACCATACTTTAATTTAATTCGCGGACTCCTTGTCACCGTACAACAGTACCATAAATATAACTAACGTTTCCAATTAATATTCGTTGAGATAACTGTCCATTTATTTGTGGTCTTTGTCGAGTGCACCCCGCCTTCATGGCTTAGACCAAGATGAAACGAACTACCCTGTAGAGTTTTTTGTAGTGGTTGGCAGGCGCTAACCATATTTACGGCACGCGTACGGTAGCTGTGGTCATAGAACATTTAACGATACTCTGGCTGGATGCCGGCCACTAGGCCCCCTATCGAGAGACAAGACCCACTGGTCAAAACACTCAGAGTTTAAAAGACTGCATGTGGTGGTATCGGCACCTGACCATACTAATCAGCCAGATGACCCCTCAAGATCCTCGCACAAGAGGTGAAATTTGATAAAGTTACAGGTATTGCAGATTCAACTAGACACTATTTATTTTGTACATTATTTTATTTTGACCTAACTTGATTTGGAAAAGTGAATGAAAGTTCCAACTACTATTACTGATCATATCTGAATTAATATAGGCTGTACTAATTATTAATAAAAAATATATTGAGCAGTGAATTATAACATAAGAACCCTATCCGTAAATCATTTGGTACCACCAGTCAAATATTGTTAAAGAACCGCGAAACTCACGCATATAGAGTCGTACTTTTATTTTCGTTGCCATTCCACTCATAACATAGAAATTCAATTAGTTTAATGAATTTTAGTGAGCTCGAGTACGTAGAACATGGCAACAACGCAGTATAAAAATTATTTAAATGCCGTCCTTACCAATTCTAGTATACACGGAGAATTCCGCGGGGTCCACTCCTCTGGATTCTGGAGTAACACCTGAGTTACTCGCCTCCATGTCGACGGCGGAGTCGACTAGTGCACGCTAATGAAGCGCGGCTCCCAATGCTGGTGGTTAGCTATAACTCCGAGACAGGGCCACTCTCTTATTTCCCGATTCCGAGGAACCAAAGCGTAAAGCTTGGGCAGTCAGAGAGTTGACCTGGAGCACAACTATGTCACAGAGAGTCGTACAATCTCTTCGTACCCGATTCCGTAGAACCAAAGCGTAAAGCTTGGGGTTGTCAGAGATGTGGCACGATTCTGCCACAGATAGCTGGACAATCTCTTCTTATCTGATTCCGTAGAACCAAAGCGTATAGATAGTTTATTTTTTTCCCAACATATACATAGTACATATATAGTATTTATAATATTAAATTATTTAAAACAATTAAGCTTATGGCTACGTATATGCTAAGAGCTCCTCGGAGCTGTAGAAAAAAAGAAAAAAATGTAACGCTATCCTCATTAATAAGAATACGAAATTCAAATACAATGAAAGTACAAATTCACCTAACAGGTATTAATTAATGAATAAACAAATAACAATATATATTTACAGGTGCCTATAGTACCTACGTAGTGATCTTTCTAATTATATATAATATAAATGATAATACATAACTGGAAACAGAAAAATAAGAGAAAAATACACACACATACACACATATACACACATATGCATATACATATATATGCTTATATACAAATATATAAGTAATATACTTATATAATGCTTCACAGTTCACAATGAAAGAAGTCATCAATGTTATAGAAATTGTGAAGAAGTAAAAGTTTCTTTAAGTTACACTTAAAGGTTTTAACATTATTTGCTCGTTGGAGTGCTAGTGGTAAGTGGTTAAAAATCTTAATTCCCATATACGCGGGCCCTTTTCGATTGACATTAAAATTATAATGTGGGACTATATATGTATGGTTAAACCTAGTGTAATGCGTATGAATATCTGATAATGTTGTAAGGGAATTTTTATTAGTATATACTACTAAGGATGTCCGGTATATATATAAACCCGTTAAAGTAAACAATTCTAGGTGTTTAAAGTACTGTTGACAGGACTCTAATTTGGTTAGACAACATAATGCTCGTATTGCTCTTTTTTTGTATTAGAAATGTGCTATGAGCAGCTGGTAAGTTTCCCCAAAAGACCCCATACTGAAGTATACTATAAAAGTAAGCAAAGTAAACAGTTTTTGCAGCATGAAATCCTACATTATTTTTAGTTTGGCAAAAACAGCGCTACTTAACTTTTTTATTAATTTCAACGATATGTGGTTTCCAGCTAAGATTTTCATCTATATACATTCCCAAAAATTTTGTAAAGGTAACTGATTTTATTTCTCCGTTTTCGGTGGGAATAACTGTAGGTGTGATAGTTTTATGTGGTTGAAAAATCATATTGAATGTTTTATCTGAGTTTAAAAGTAATTTATTAGCTGCAAACCAGTCCAGAATTTCTGACATTTTTTGTTTCGTAATATCTAAGAGATCAGCGAGAATGTAGCTTTTTATCAGGATACTTGTATCATCAGCAAATAGAAAAAAATCTTACAGTTTTGAAGTTGTCTACGATATCATTTATATAGATTAAAAATAAAATAGGGCCGAGGATGGAGCCTTGCGGCACTCCACATTTGATTTTCTGCGGTTGTGATCTGATTTTATGGATGTATTCACCATCATCAAAAGTTACTTCCGTAGACATGTAACGATTTTCTAAGTAAGATTTAAACCATGTGTTAGTCACTCCTCTTATACCATAATAATTTAATTTGTCAAGAAGTATAGAATGGTCCACACAATCAAACGCTTTAGAAAGATCACAAAATATAGCCAACGGTATTTCTTTATTTTCTAGAGAATCATTGACATTAGTTACTAAATCATAAATTGCTTTAGACGTGCAATAATTTTTCCGAAACCCATATTGTGCTTTAGTGAGGATTTCGTATTTATCAAAGTAGCTGACTATCTGATTTTTAACTACTACTTCTAGAATTTTTGAAGGAGAAGGCAGTATTGATATTGGCCTATGATTTTCTACTTTAAATTTGTCACCTTTCTTATATATTGGCTTTATAATCGCTGTTTTCAAGGGGTTAGGAAATTCCCCAGTATTTAAAGAAATATTTATCACAAACGTAAGGGGCTTTTTTAATACATCAATATTTTCTTTTATTAATGTTATTGGGATGTTATCAACTCCTATGCTTTTTTTAGCTTTAAGAGCCGATACTTCCCTCTTGATATCTGCTTCGATGACGGGCGAAAAGAAAAAAGAGTTTGTGTTTGAATATTTTCCTTTTTTTAAATAGTCAAGCGCCGAATTATGGCTTACTGAGTTTTTTGTTAAATCTTCTGCGACATTAATAAAAAAATTTTGAAATTCTTCTGCGACTAAATACGGATCTGTTATTATCGAGTTATTATTTTCTACGGTAAAGTTTTCCGGTATATTATTATTTTTATTTTTTATAATTTTATTTATTATATCCCAAGTAGTTTTGATTTTATTATCTGAGTTTAATATTAATTTATTTACATGAATTTCTTTTGCAAGTGCTATAATTTTGTTAAGAATTTTACAGTATGTTTTTATGTAGTCCAAAAAAAATAAGTTGTTAGTGTATTTTTTAAGTTTTAAAATGCAACGTTTATTACGACAGGAAACTCTAATGCCCTTTGTGATCCAGCCTTTTTCACTAGTATGACAGTTTATATTAATTATTTTAGGTACGAAGGCGACATTAAAACAACTATTAAAATATTCAATGAATTTTTCATAAGCCGTGTTTACTTGAGTTTCAAGATATAGTGGGGACCAATCTATACTCTCCAACAACTTGCTGAAGTTTTGCTTATTTTTATAATTAAAAACAATTTTTTCTTCAAATACAGGGCGAGTATTTTGTGGAATATTTATATCATTAAAGCTTGCTAATTGTATGTTGTGATCTGAAATTCCAATATCTTCGTTAAGTATATTAGATATTTTTCCAATATTAGTTATTATGTTGTCTAAAGTAGATGATGACAGTTTAGTAATTCTAGTGGAGGCTGTAAATATTTTGTTTAAGTTGAACATATTTAAGATTATCTCGAATTCTTGTTTTGCGGTGTTTTCGCTCTCAAAATGAATGTTAAAATCTCCGCCGATTATAAATTTATAGTTCTTGTACAGATTATTAAGTTCATATAGGAGATTGTAAAAAGAATTAAAAAATGTGTCTAACTTACCAATGGGAGATCTATACATACATAATATTACTGTTCTTAGCTTACCACTTACAACTGCGACGTATTCAAATTCTTTTTCTATTTTTTCTGTTTTTAATACCTTTACTTCCACAAAATCTAAATGATTTCTTACATAAATTAGAACACCCCCATGAGTTGAATTTGACCGGCAATAGCACGTAACTAATTTATAATCACATAGCGTTGTAGTCGCGACTTCACATTGATGCAGCCAGTGCTCAGAGTAGCAGAGAACATGCACAGTATTTTTATATTTTAAAGTATAATCATCTAAATAAGTTTTTATGTCATCTAGTTTGTTTCTTATGCATTGTATATTTTGATGCAGCACTGTAAGTGTTTCTTGTTGCTATTTTTGTTTAACTGCTCTAGTTGCACGCGTTTTCTGATCGAGTATTTGTTCTTGCTCTCTGGGTTGTTGTTGAGATGTGGATGCTGTGGTTTTGATCTGTTTTGTTGGTTGTTGCTTATGTCTAGTTTGAATAGCATCATTAGTGTTTTGTTCAAAATTTTTGAATCGAGATTTACACTGTTCTAATGTCAACATTTCTTTATTTATTACTAGCATGTCCCTTTTCAGATAAATTTTATCACTTACTTTTTTTCCTGTTCTGGCTTTTATTAAATATGGTAACAATTTCTTACGATCTTCTTGATCTTTTATTGAATAATAAAGAGATATTGCATAACCGGAATCCTTCAGATTTCTTGCATTCTTGTAAATTATATCTTTTATTTTATAATTTAAAAATTTTACGGCCACTGGCCTTTTCTTATTTGTATTGGTGCCCATCCTGTACACTTTTTCTATTTTTCCTGTGGAAACATCATCAACTCCGACTTTTTCCAGTATAATTTCTAGTATTTGTTCTTCGAGGTTATTTGTACTCTCATTGTCCATTTCCATGACTCCGTAAAAAATTAAATAGTTTTCCTTATTTTGGTACTCCAACGTGTTTATTTTATTTTCGAGGTCATTGATCTTTGTTTTTAGTTGTTTGTTTTCTACTTTTAATTCATTTACACTATCCGTGAGACTGTTTAAATCAGCACTTGTTTTTATCACAGTTTTTAGAATAATGTTTACTTTTTCTTCCATTGATAAGGACTCTACATCGGAGAACAAATCCATTTCGATTATTAATTAATATGGAATTAACTGTTAATTAACTGATGTTAACGCTGAGTTAACTTTATCTTAGGTAATAATATATTATTCACACACATATACACACAAAAAAATTTTGAAAGTTTTACGGTACAACAGCTGTGTACGTGAAAAGGCTAATCGACAGACGATACGTCTGTTCACTTATACTATAGCTTGGAGTTGTCAGAGATGTGACTCAGATCGTAGAAAATCTCGCGTATTTATATGATTTCCCGTGAACGAGTTCGTTGTCCAAGCCTGCAAGCTTGACGGAGATACCCAAACGCCAACTTGTGCTCTCCCAACGAAATTAAACTCAAGATGCTTTAGGTGAAAAGTGATATAATGACTATGTTTATTGGCCTTTGACCCTATTCTTAGTAAAGCTCTTACAACCCTACGTGTTTACGTTGGTTTGTTTAAGTTGTCGGTTCTCGGCTGGAGAATGCTTTCAGGTTTTGTACAGTTTTGTCAACGTTTTAAAATATTAAATGAATACTGTGTGTTCTTTTACTTAGCTGAACAATTTAGACTCTATAGTTTGAATGCATACGTTTTCTGTCAAAATTATAAGAAAATGATTTAACCTTTTTTATGCAATAGTTAATTGGGAATTGAATGATATAAAGACTTGGAAATATTTTAGTTTTATATAAAAATTATAGGAAATTTATTCGCGATGACGCAGAACAGGGCTGGGGTGCTTCAATTGTAATCCCATTTTCGTCGACAACGTATTATGTGAATGTGTTGAAATTAACATCTCAATTTTTAGATAAAGCAAATACAGCCAAAATATACAATAAACATAAACATTCATTTCTTAGGTTATGAAATACTCGGAATATCACTGCGCATGCTCAACACATTTTAACCCACTACCTGCCTGGGTTAAGTTGCTCTACCCGACAAAGATTATCATCAACCATGAACGGGGGTAATGTTGCTTTCCGGAACCGTGAACACTTTATCCTATTTTCCGAATGCACTCGGAGTGCGCCCGTCGTACACTCGGTGTCGATCGTGATTGCGTCCCTTTGATCAGATTCATTTACGCTGTAAAAATTCGAATGTGAGACACAAAATATTGTACGGAAGCCAATTGTGCACCCCGGTCTAAGTAAAGGATGGAATAATGATATAGATATACAACGGAACATATTGACAGTGGTAATAAAATTTAATCTACACTCCTCCCTCCACCCTTCGAGACTTACTGACTAAATCACACCACGATATGCAAAAGTGCGTGAGTGTTCCCCACTAAGTTGACCACATATTTATCTCATTTTTCTATCTTTTACTCGAACCGGGGCGCACAGTTGGCTTCCAAATTGTATAGTGGAAAGCATGTGTGTTAAAATATTGTACTTTTAGTGTAGTACCTTGCATGCTTGATGAATTAATATTTGTTGTTCTTCCAATATTGGATGCTGCATACCAGTAGCGGCTGGTAAAATCTAGGTTATATCATATCTTAGTATTGGAGCATGGAACCCAAGTGATACTTGAAAAAAAAATTTTCGCAAATATTTTACAAATTGTTTTAAAAATTCACACATTCTCTTCATCTTTTTTTCGTAAATTTCCATAGCACATTTTTTTTGCAAACTTTCTTCATTTAGTCTTGATAATTATGCGTAAAGTTTCGTTTGGTTCCCTTGCTCCAATACTAAGATATAACATAACTTAAATTTAACCAGCTGCCACTGCTGCACACTGCGAACCATGTTAGTTATCTTCTTCTGTTAAAAGCAATTGGGGTCTTTGTTTTCGTGTATTACATTTTTTCATTAAACAAATCATTTTAATGTGGCGTTGGAACTCAAATAAATTTTCTGTACAAAGGCCCTACGACTCCTGGCTCCGCCACTGATTGTCTTAGATTAGAGAAGGGTAGAGTAGATGGCCTGTCAACAGCCACAAAGGCAATAATTAGTGCCTTACGCACGAATTGAATTATAAAACGTCATATCTCTTTTTTGCATAAATACTGTGTTTGTTATATTTTGTATGTCTTAGTCACTCTCGTTGATAAATCCTATAATTCTGTGAGGTAAATCGAAAAAAATATTACAGCACTTACAGAAAAGTAATGTTGAACTCAATTTATTTCTTTTTTCAAGTAGTTGATGAAATTTTTAATATCGGTTTAAGTTATACACGGTCTTGTGTAATGTTAAAAAAGTCGTAATATAAAGTAGAAGCATCTTATTAAATTTTAATTTAGCTGGCTGGTCGTTTGTACTTCAGTTCACTATAATATTACATTTGTTCCTTTTATATGTTGTATTCATGATCGTAATTACAGTTAAAATTTAATTATGCTAAAGTAGGTGCTTTTCTATTAGTAGTGGGTAATTAATATCCCTTAGTACTAAATTTATGCACTTACTTCAAATTTCGTTTAGTTTTCTCTACAGTTGTCAAAGTATAAACCATAGAATTCTTAGATGGGCCACCTTGATTTACATAACGTTGTTGCTCCTCACACTAAAGTCTCATGCAGAATAACCAATTAACACCTAGACCTTTTCATTTTATTTACTTATTAACTCTCTAAATACCTTATTTACTTTGTAAGTGCCTAAATATCTTCAAATATAGCGAACTAATTTCTGGATCAAGTCAAAAACTATATACATACATATATTTCATGTTTAGATCTCACGCAGATTTGTATGGAGTTATGACAAGCTGTTGTAAAATTGGCATTTTGAAATATGTTTTCATAATTTGTACGACACGTGGCAACAACAAATTACCAGCGAGCGTAATTTATTGCACCCCCAATGAAATAACCACAGTCGACCGTACCACAGGGTGGTTTACGAAACTTTAGAAATTAAAATATAATTTTGTTGTATTAAATTACACTACAGTCGGAGGTCTCACGAGAATAAATATAAGAGAAAGAATTCCTAATATAAAAATTTTGATAAATCATTAAGGGCGCAAGTGTATTCTTTTTTTGAATTTTGGGTTTAAATGCATACTTAATTCTCACCGCATTTTAAGGATAATTTAACAAAAACCGCTATTGTGTCTAGAAATAAAGATGTAAGTTTTAAGTTGGCCCCGGATCCAATTATTACATGACGGACCTCAATATCAAGAGCGGATTCAGGATACCGGTGTAAACACATGCACAGAAATCATATACATGTCAGATGTACCGGATTAAAATTGGTGTATTTTAAACGCTGTTCCGCCGCATTCAAAAACGAAGCTGCATTTGTCACAAACAGCAAGACACGTCCTTTATAATTTTCATATTTCTCGCCATATAGAATTTTATGGCTGCTCACACATTCATTCACATATCCTAACACCTTTGTTGATATTAAGCGGGCAGGCATTGCCACTTTCTCATCCATCTCCCCAACTAACACATTTGCGATATTCTGACCACTAACGTCGGGGAATTCATCTACACTAGCCCATATCTGTTTGTTTTGCAACTCAAAATAATTTCTGCTTTAATTTCTTTGCACACGAGCGATATATAATTATTCCTTAATATGGAATCCGCAGGCACAGGAACTTTATTGTACTTTCCACTAACACAATTTTACAGAAACTGTTTAAAATGAGGGTTATTTAGTTGGGTCCGCGGAATATTACACGTCGCCTTAATTTTAACTGAATCTAAATTAAATTGTTTTTGTCTTTCAGTAGCACTCATACTACCACTCCTCACACGTGTTTATGATTTTCAATTACTACATGCTGTAAAACTTGTGTTTTCACTATCCATGACAGTATTTTCTGACAAATATTGCAGCGAAGTTCTGTACCATCAACGCCGGGAAATCCTTTATCCATCGTTTTACAGTAATTCTTTGAGGGGAGAGTGGATGCGGCATTTTCAAAATGTTCCACAATAATCTTTTCCGATTTAAAAATATATATACCACACTCGCGGCGTTCATAGGTTGACTGGAATTAGATTAGACTTGTACCAAAGACAACCCGAGACGTGCAAGTGGATAGAAAAGTTTGTCCGATATTAACATTAATTCGCTATCTCAATTTATATAAGAATAGTCAAATATAGCTGTCCTAGTCCGATGAAATGGAAGGTGAAAATAGCACTGCTGTCATTTCTGTTTTATCCCGCGCTTTTTCTGTGGTATGTCAACTTGAACTGACGAAAGAAGTGTTTGTTATTTTGTCGTAATTTTGATTATTTCTCGTTGTATTTTGTGATATTTGTGTATTAAAGACTATTTCTCTTCTTAAAGACTACCAATTTCATATAACTGGTAAGTTATAAAATTATAAATAATTTTATCCGCTATATCTAACCTATATATTAATCAGAAAGGATAAACAGTATTAGAAAATGTGCTAACTGTATCCTTTACCTATTTCATTCTTCATAATAAACTTTGAAATTGGTTGTAGGTTATTTTTTGTTTGAGAAGGCCACAGAGTCACGAATTAGATTGTGTTGTGTGTGTGGTTCTTCGGAGTACGATGTGGCAAAACTTCATTATTTTCCTTCAAGGTTGGAAAGGTAAACTAAGGCCTGCACTAAATTAACAACACTTCTAACAGCACAGTTTTTTATGTTTTACAGTTCAAAAATTTGGCAAGAGAATATGGGTATACATTACACTGAAGAAACTCCTCAAAATTATAGGATATGCTCCCGTCATTTTACTGTTAAAAGTTATTTTGGCCTAAGTAGTCATAGGTTGACCCGCAATGCAGTCCCCACACTTTTTCCATATCGTCAGTTGGCAACATACCAAGTGCAAGCAGGTAATATGTGTTTTACAAAATGTTGGTGGTGAGGGGTCCTTAGATATCAATCCTTAGTTGCTCGTGAGACAAAGAGAAAACTGAAGATTCTTACACCACACCACACCATTCATGATTTTTTTATCTAGCACTTAATAACATTTTGAGTTACTCTCTGCAAGTCAAGCCTAATAAATATTTTAAATTTAATTATTTATAAAACAAGATAGACTTATTGGGGTTCAAAATAAAACAAAGAAGGTTTAGTGCCGTATTCCCCAAAAAGAAACAATTATGCAGCTACGGACACGTGTTTCTCATCGAGGCCCCAAATGTGGCACATGGGAACATGAAGACACTAATTGAGTACTGTGTACTGTACTTTCCAGCCTTATTTTAGTTCTTGTTCCTATCTATCTCATCGTAGATCCAATTCCTTAGCTACGTTACGCTGATGAGGGGCAATAACTCCGAAACACGTGTCCGTAGCTGCTTAATTATTTATATTGATTTTATATATATATATATATATATATATATATATATATATGTGTGTATATATATATATATATATATATATATATATATATATATATATATATATATATATATATATATATATATATATATATATATATATATATATATATATATATATATATATATATATATATATATATATATATATATATATATATATATATATATATATATATATATATATATATATATATATATAACTATAGGGCTCTTATTAATATTTTTATAATAATATTGTATTGACAGAAATAGTTTGTAAGAAAGATTATTTTACTTTATTTATATAGTCCTATAATTTTATATTATATAATAGTGAAATAATATTCTTTTTATGTCAACCTTCTAGAAATTGAAGACACTAATTGAGTACTGTGTATTGTACTTTCCAGCCTTATTTTAGTTCTTGTTCCTATCTATCTCATCGTAGATCCAATTCCTTAGCTACGTTACGCTGATGAGGGGCAATAACTCCGAACACGTGTCCGTAGCTGCTTAATTATTTATATTGATTTTATATATATATATATATATATATATATATATATATATGTGTGTATATATATATATATATGTATATATATATATATATATATATATATATATATATATATATATATATATATATATATATATATATATATATATATATATATATATATATATATATATATATATATATATATATATATATATATATATATATATATATATATATATATGTACTTAGGGCTCTTATTAATATTTTTAAATAATATTGTATTGACAGAAATAGTTTGTAAGAAAGATTATTTTACTTTATTTATATAGTCCTATAATTTTATATTATATAATCGTGAAATAATATTCTTTTTCTGCAACCTTCTAGAAATTTAACTGTGACCAATTTTTTGAGTGGAAAATACATATTTACAGGTCTAGCCCGGCAAAGTGACATAAGGATTTGTAAAGTCTTTACCGATTCTTTATGTCATTTTCTGTTGACAAAAAAGTATCCGATAACAATTAAAAATGATTATTCCAGTCTTCTTTGAAAGTAAGCGTCAGATGTCTGTCAGTTGAATTTTATATTTTATTAAAGTTAAAAAGTTTTTTGAGACTAGCAGGAACCGTTGCAGAAAAAACATTGTATATAACACAACCAGAAAGTGACTTTACTGGGCTCGCTAGGGCTTTTGCAATGGAAATTGCCAGCTCGCCCAGTAAAGAATCACTTTCCGGTCTTGTTGCATAAATAACTAGTATTCTTGATATTTTCTGTAATATATTGACAAAAATGTCCTAAATTTGCTTTTTTGTAGTTTTCTGATTTTAATAAATTTTGTACAAAATATAAATACCTACCTACTTGTGTTTTGAGTGTTATGTTAATTATCCAATACAAAAACATATTTCTTTTAAATCTTATGTTAAGCAGTTCAACAAGGTTACAATTAACCTTTTGATTAGTTTAACATAAAAATTAATTGACATCTGGTTTTGTATTCTAACTTTAAAATCGTTTGTGGATCATCAGAGATAGTCACTCGGTTAGTTTTTAACTTCCAGCGAATAGAAGTATTTAAAAACAACTAATCGACTACTTCTGGTTCACAAACGATTACTAACTGCTACAGAAATAAAGCTTATAAATAACATCAATAAAATAATAAAAGGGGGTTTTGAATTATCGCGGGCGTTTTCTTCTTGCGCCATCTACTTTCACCTTCCATTACAATCGACCAATTTAATACTGCGGATTAAATTTTAGCACGTACTTGCGCGTCTCAGGGTTGTCTCTGCTTGTACCGTCCTTTATACCGGACGTTAAAATAAGTGGGGATGGAGTGGCATTAAAGGCTGCATTAACATGCCCTCGTCGCCATGGTTACCAACATAAAACTTTAAATCGCTGTTAAAATATTACTATTGGTGAGAACAGAAATGTAAACAAATAATTCATTTTAAATATCATATGGATTTAATATACAAAAGTACAGGCAACACTTTAATTTAATTTAATTTTAATTTAATACATCAATATAGTGTTGTCGGACGAAGCAAGATTTATTTATTTGGTTATTGTTAGCAATTATTTGGAAATATCATTCTTCTTGGGAAATAATTGCCGGTAACGAAATTAATAAAATTTATTATTTTATTTTCAATATAAGTTCGAAACAGTGGAATGAAATTGTGTTCGCATTGTGATACAAAGTTTAGTAGATTAACACTCCCACAATTTTGTTTACAATATCAGTGGGTATGCATATGTATATTTTAACCTACTTTTTACTCTGATAAATAATAAATATGAATGTTAAATTAAATTAGTGAAAAGCATCGTGAAAAATCAAGCAAATGCATTGATGCAAGATGTGGCAATTTATATAAATTTAAATACGAGTTGAAGGTAAATACAAACATATCTACCCTTAACAGGTCGGCAAAATGATTAATAACTAGAGACCGTATCTCAGGTAGTCATTGCTGTTACAAACTTGCGTGTAACTTTTCGTATAGGGTGGGCAAATTACGATGTTTGTATAGGATAACTCGGTAACTATAAGGTATACAAAAAAAATGGGAGACATATTCTCTATCTCTTTTTTTGAAACAAATTTACTGACGAAAACACAAATTTGCTGTCGTCTTTTGTTTTCGAGTTATAAACAAAAGTTCGATTTTTAGACTTTTAGACACATGTCGATATCTTGCTTGTTTGTAAAGTTATAAAAAAACAGCTTTTTACATTCTTTAGGCACTTTTTTCTGTATAATACAGTGGCGTCGAAAAAATTAAAAAAAGGTGCAATTTCGAGTTACGGCACAAAGTTGTGTCTTTTTTTAAAGGGAATCATAGTTAGCTATGATTTAGTTAGAATGAAAATTATTTTCTCTGTCAAACTATATATTATGTGTGAGGTCGCTTCTGATGTGTAAGTATTTAATAGCGAAAATAATCTTTTAGTAGATTACTTTTTTACGTTTTTTTATAAATATTTATTCCAAGTAGGCGTCTGTCATCTATGACAGTTTATTCGTTTGTCAGTAAATTGCATAATAATAATTTTTTTCCGTCATAAGTACACCCCATTTAATCGTAAAAGTGAAAATATTTTACGAAAATTACGAGAAATGGAATTTTATTCAAAGTAATAACAATTTTGATATTGCATCCGAAATATACTTTAATCGCTATCCAGAAAGAAGACAACCTAATAAAGCTATTTTTAAGAGGTTAAAAGAAAATTTCATTAATTGTGTGTCGTTCAACAAGTCAAGATCAAAAAATTACAACATTGATGATGCTGAAGAAACTTCTATAACTGTAATTGGAATGGCAGTTGCAAATCCTTCAATTTTAAATCGTCAAATAGAAGCTGATCCTGGTATTTCGCCAGTGAATTCGTCTCAAGAAAAGAGATCGAGAATGTGTCTTCCATTTTGTTGTATCTCTTACAGTTACCGAATTACCCTATACAAATATCGAAATTTGTCCACCCTGTACAACTAATAAAATGAGAATAAATATTCTGAAATGCAATGGTATACGATTTTTTTAAGAATTAATTAATAACCGTCTCTTATGTTATTTTATTGTATATCATTAATTCCTTGCAAAATACATCATATTTTTATGTACTCGCATAATTAATTGAAACAGGCAGAAACAAAAAAAAAACTATATTTTAAATATAGGTGCGGGCATGTTAAAATTATAAGCTGTATTGCCATCTTTTAAATGTAAAAAATTAGTACTTAATTACTGAAAAAAGTCTAGATTAAATTTTCTTTAATTAAATCCATATGAATCAACTAAAGCTAAATAATAAAGCTTTAAATTAAATGTAGATTTGTACGATCGTAACCATTTTGGCAAATAGCCGGGAAAGTAACTGTTTAAAAAGATATATGTTGTACTTATCTATGATAAGTTTTGTAAAAGTAGTAAATAATAATTAGCAAAAAAATTTTTTTCAGCATTATTATTTTTCATTTTACTATATATTTTAAACTTTTACCGTTGCTTTTACCAAGAAGAGGACACCTAATTTATTTTTAAATTATTCCACCCTACGGGGAGTTTTCACTATATAGGTAATTTCCAATTAACCTGTTCTCTGAAACTATCAATGTTTATTACATTGGGGGTTTACTAGTTTTTAGTTACTTTGGATCCTTTGAATGAGCTATCTTGGACAAAGCTAAAAGCAGAAACACGTGTCGGTAGATCTTTTAAAGTTTTTAAAGTAATTGTTCAACTGGTGAGTACTTTTTTTTATTTATTTTTTGGTTTTACTGAACAGAAAGTTCGAATTAAAAATAACATTATTGAGTCAGTCACACTGAACATAATGTGTATATTATTTTTTTTGTAATCCAAGTTTCAGCGTTTCGGCAAATAGCCGGGAAAAATAATTGTTTAAAAAGATATATGTTGTACTTATCTTTGATAAGTTTTGTAAAAGTAGTAAATAATAATTAGCAAAAAATATTTTTTCAGCGTTATTATTTCTTATTTCACTCTATATTTTAAACTTTTACCAAGAAGAGGATACCTAATTTATTTTTTAAATATACAATAGTATATTGTACATCATTATTGCACATTAAAATAATGATGTGTGCGCACATGAGCTGATAATTAATTGGTAACTTACCAATAATTTACGAGTTGAGGGCGTTTTATAATATTGAAGAAACTTGAACTTGAAATATAAATGGACTTTGTGATATATCAATCATTATAATGACAGATCAGTGAATTGCGGAATTTAGCTAGTAACAGGATATAATATATTTAAGAGTGCTGGTTCGATTCTGATTTAAGTAATTTTGAATCAAAAAAATTACCTCAATAACTGGTTAGGACTCCATTATAAACTGTAGGGCCCCGTTTTCTTTTTTTTTCAAACTAATTAATATTTCTTAAATTTCAGAGAGTTATTTAGTTATGTTGGAAAGTAATTAAATACATTTTAGAAAATTGGGCAAGCTAAATTATTTGTATTCAGTGCAAAATGTAATGTTCCGAGCATGTTTGCTTAAAATAGCAGTGAACGTATCGTGCCTGTAAATAAAGATCCTTCAAGGATAAAGGATATATTTCTCTAGGGGAATAGAAAAATAAAGTTGTTTCAATATAAACGTACCTTCTACTTATTTTTTTAAGTTATAAGCAGTAGGTTCGCTATAAAGGGACAAATATTAGCTGAAACATGCTCCATTTATTTTAAGTAAAATATTAAGTATAAGGGGACGTGAAAAAAACTTTATATTTGACAAATTTAAGTTTAAATCTTCAATATTTATATACAGGCTGTTTAGTAAGTATCATCGCAAGCAAAACAAAACAAAGAGATTCAGGTTAATTAATGCAAGCTTCTGATGTTCTGTTAGGCATACACTTTTAAAGGTAAGTTCAATTTATAACATAAAAAATTGTAAGCATCTGTTTAAAATTTCATAATATCAGAGTGACGACATGAACATCTTGTACCAGTTTTTTTGCTGGCCCATGACACATCCATAATTCAAAATAATTCAAGAGGTGGTGGTCAAGAACGCATCATTGCCGAGATAGAGGTATCTCCATGGAACAAAATTTTTTGGGATAGTGACTCTCCACAAAGAGACTGATATGAATTTAGGTCCACTTATTGACTTTGGGATCAAAATTATTGTTATTAAAAAATTTTTAATATCATTACTGTGCTTGAGCTACAAATTTGAAACGGTATTTTTATGATGGAGAGCTTTTTTCTAAATTCAAGCACACTGTGAAAAAAGTTTTATTCTATCCAAAAAAAAAGATCCCTTTATTAAGATATAAATCTTAATAAAACGCATCGTGTTCGAGGAATACGAGGTAAAAGAATAAAAGTATGGATCTAAAAATGGTTAATTTTTGAATTACTTTATTCTTTAGCAAAATTAAAAAAAAGAGCAGAAAAATTAAATCAACAAATAAAAATGGAATATTCATAAAAAACTTCTGGAAATGACGTTCATCTGCTATGGTATCCATCATTCTCTTCACGGGCAAACACGTTCAAATATTTTCGTTTTGTACTGTTGCAAGATCATTAATTTTAAATGCTGCTAAAAACATCTGTGTTCTAATCAGCTTCCATTCGCAAGTATGAAGTGCATATCAATCATATCTGCATTTGTGTAATTACTCATGATGAAGATGATTTTTATTTGTTAATGATACTTGCACCTGATTCACTTAAATCGATCATAGTTTTTCAGTCTACAGGGTTAGACAAACTTGAAACTGAGTTAAGTAAAAAAAATATGGTAACAACGTAGAGATTCCATCACACACTATATCGTTTTCTGAAGTTTTTGTAAATATTTCTAAACGTATTTTTATCGAGATACAAGAGGACCTTTTTTGGCTACAATAGAACTGTTTTTCATAAAATTAGCTCGAATTTAGAAAATATCTCCATCACAACATAACTTTCAAACACATTTGAAAATAGTTTTTTTCTCTGTAAGAATTAAAAAGATCGCTACACTCCTATACAGGGTATCCTATAATTAAATACCTTCCTTTAAGGGGGTGACAGAACTCGACGAAATAAGTTTATAAACATTTGCCTTAAATTAGTTGATAATGAAGCTATAAAAATTTTTTGTTTGTCCTTACAATACATGGATCATTGTATAAAGAGATATCTTAAATTGCTCTACAGAACAATATTGTGGAATTATTTTTGTAGAGGTATGTTGTTAATATTATTGTATACCTAATACCTATCCTGTATTGCAATTTTAAAATTCAAGTATCTCCAAAACGATGGCTCCTATCGAGATTTATTAAGAGCATCCTTTTGCAGTTTTTAACACTGGTGCTTTTTCCGTTTTAAATATTAAAAAATACATAAGAGTTATAGAGAAAATGCACCCTCACTCCTGTAACTACCCCAACAAATCATGATATTTAGATAAAAATTTGACAAAATCTGTGACATTATGAAATTAATAAATGGCCTAATTTACTTTTTGCAACTTAAAGCAAATAACTATGTTGTACTTACCCCGTTTAAGGGGTTATAGCTCCCTTATGAACTGATTTATGGCAAATGTTTATATACAAAATCCAACTTATTTTTTCGAGTTCTATCACCTCCTTAAAGGAAGGTACTTAATTATACCCTGTATATTAAATAATAATTGTGGAACAACAGAAGTAAATTTCAATGCCTCTATAAAATAATCTTCTAGATCGTAATAGAAACAGTCATTAAAATTTAGATTTATAACCTTAAACAAATCATTTTCGACAAATTGTTAGGTATCGACTTTATAAAATACACTATATAATTTGGAAACAGCGAGACAAAATTTCATTGTCTTCATAAAATAGCATTCCAGATTATAACAAAAACAGTAATTTAAATTGTTTTCACAGTACAAATTTTTAACTGCATCGCAGAAATCAATTCGCAAAATTTTGTTTTGATTTAATTTTCTCAATACATTCGTATATTTTAACTACGTATTATTTCTATATAATTTCATGTTCTTTTAATTCAGCTATGATAGTGTAAGTGTATATCGACATTCTTCAATATTATGTTCTATCAACAAACGCAGGGCGACTTATATTTACCACTTTTTGTTCTGGAATATACACAATCCATCCATTTGTCTCACAGCAACCAGACCAGTATTGTTTTTTTGCATTGAAAATGCACTCGTGTGACTAAAAAATACACTTGATATCCCATGATATATAATATACTATTTGTTCTATTCTGTAGAACGTAGCTGCCGATGTTAAAACAACAAAAAAGCTGAGTATGAGAAAAGGACATGTTGCCAATATTTAACTAATTGTCTAAAAATTATTTGATTTACAAACTAGTTTGGAACTTTTTTTCTTAAATTTTAGCTGTAGTGTATTTTTGTAAAATATTTTCATTTAGTACTGAGAGCCATACATTAAAGTGTCATTTGGGTCTCATGATTCAATATGAAGATAACCAAATTTGGTCGGCCGTCACTTATTATCCGATAAAATATTATGAGTGAGTAGAATTTCTTTTATATTACACAGGGCAAGTCAGTTTTAACCTGTCTAATTTAAAGATCGATAGAATACGTCAAAATAATACTTAGTTTGTTTTATAAATTTTATCTAAAAATTTACCATTTTAGAAATAATTAATTTTTTTTTCAAATTTTGTCGATTATCTCTGAGAATGATAAAGATATTGTTCTTAAATTTGGGATACACATCTACTCATTTACAAGCAATTATTTGATAGTAATTTGGTCACATCCAATATTACTGGGTGTTAGTTTTATTGGATTCGCACCCCTTTTAACCCTCAGAAGATTTTCATACTACACCAAATATGCAAAATTCAATATAGTGCCCTGTTTACTTCTATTGACAATAATAGTCATCATGATTTTGAATTCAGTACAAATATTTAATATTAGTTATTAAGTCAGTTAATTTTGGATTATCAAAAATTTTTATTTTTGTTTACAATTCTAAAGAATAAAATAACTTGTACACTCTATTCCACAAAAATTTCTCAACAAAGTTCTTTCTAATATTTCTTCACTGACGTTTGATTGTCGTCAATCAATATTCATTATAACTGCAGGTAAAATAAATATAATTTGCCACCAAACTATCAGTAATTAATAAATATTTACAAGAAATTCTATAGCTGTTAGTTTATTTATTAGAAAATACTTAATTCATTTTGTGCAGATGTCAAATAACAGCGATAGTTTTAATTACTTTTCCGCGTTGTGTCTGTAAATGTATCCACTATTTCCCCTGGATTCAGAATTATGTTGACCATTATTATTGTAAGTAGAGATAACCAGCAGGACACTAAATTGAATTTTGCACCAAAATTCTAGAACCAGGCAAACCATTGTAAATTGTTAGGAGATATAAAAGTTGCGGATTATCCTGGATATTTGAATTTACAAAACAGTGATGAACATTGGTGTAGAATGAACATTTTCTGGGGGTTAAAATGGGTGCAGACCCATAAGAACTAATACTCAAAACCCATAAAAACTAATACCCAGTAATATCGGATGAGACCAAGTTACTATCAAGTAATTGCTTGTAAATGAGTAAATGCGCATACCAAATATAAAAATGATATCTCTATTATTCTGACATGAAAATTAAAAAAAAAAGTTTAAAATGGTGCAGCGTTATTCATTATAAATTACCCACCTCTTATCATCGTTATTATTGCCTATCGAAAAAAAAGTTTTAAATAAAAGTTGTGTGGTTATGACTGAATTTTGTTAAAATACTATCAAAAGTACAGTAGCGTGCAGATTTCAGGGGATACAGAAAAACAATATTTTTTTTAAATGGGATACCCTGTATATTATTAAATTTTTGAAATGATCCTTTATTCCTGATTTCAAAAATATACCATATGTTACCTCTACCATATACCGTTTTTGAGTTATTAAACGTCGAATATCTTAGTTAAACTAGTTACTGTAAATATGGAAAAGTTAACATTATTAAAGTGAGCTATGAAAATGACAACTATTATGTTTGATAAGTGACATCTTTTTAATGAAATAATCAAAATGGTGTACAGTGAGGAAGAAAAAAAAAACAAATATTTATACAAAATAGATAACAGTGATTTATTTAGGAAATTTGAATATAAATAAATGATCTCATAAAAGATGTTCTATGTGTCTACTATTATTGTCAATGCATAATTGATAACGTCTTCTTATTTTTATAATTGCACCGGAAATGGCTTCATTATTTACATCCAGATTATTTATTTCAAGTAGAATCCTGCCTTTAATGACCTGAATATTATTATTATTATTATTATTATTGACAATGCCTTTTAGAAATCCCCAAAAAAAATGAATCCATAGGGATCAAATTCGGACTGTTAGGTGGCCATTTAATAGGTCCATTATTTCCTATCCATATGGGGAATACATTATTCAAATGATCTCGAACGGGTAGGACACTATGCGGAGTTGCCCCATCCTGCATCCAAATGAACAAGTTCGCCTTCCGGAAAATTCTGCAAGAGAATATTTGCTGTTTCTGAGATAATTATTTCTAGATGGGTACCTCCAGTTAAAGTATAATCATAAAATATAGGCCCAATAATTTTTTTTCTGAAAATTCCACAACAAACGCTAACAGTTTTTCTTCCTGATTTTTTTTATCTGTTTTACCAATCTTTTTCTGTTGTGCTTGTTTTCCTACGACCTTCAATTTTTAAAAACTCCTGCTGTAGAAAAGGATGATTTGATGAATCATCCATTAATATTTTAGTAAAAAAAATCGGAATCTTCATCTAACTTTTGAATCATCTGACGGCAAGTCCAGCCTTTTCCTTTTATGAGCCTCTGTTAAAACTTGTACGGGTAAAATTTTATATGGTCTGTAGTTGTTATTTTTTATCGTACGTTGGATTCTGGAATAACTTTTACCTAATTGATCGACTGCATTATTTATACTACATTCAGAATTTTCTAAAAAATAATACAATGTTTCAAAAAAAGTCTATTCGCAATTATGGATGGGCTTACCTTCGAAATGAAGCAGTATATCTAGCTGTTCCTCCTGGTTTGCTTAAACTACACGCTTTTTTACTAAAACTGGAGGTATTATTCACCTTTCGGTAAATATTTTTGAACTTATTTTCTGATGGTGTTGGACGATTTGGATACAACACCCTATATGCTCTTTTTGCTGCACGTTTATTTTTGTTATTTTGTATATAACAAGTAAATATTTGGACTTTTTCTTCCTCACTGTAAACCATTTAATTATTTCATTAAAGAAATGTCACTTATCAAACATAATAGTTGTCATTTTCATAGCTCACTTTAATAATTTTAACTTTTCCATATTTACAGTAACTAGTTTAAGATATTCGACGTTCAATAACTCAAAAACGGTATACGGTAGGGATAACATATGATATATTTTTGAAATCAGAGACAAAGGATCGTTCCAAAAATTTAATAATATATAGGGTATCCCATTTAAAAAAAAAATATTATTTTTTGTATACCCTGAAATCTGCACGCTACTGCACTTTTGACAGCATTTTAACAAAATTCAGTCATAACCACACAACTTTAATTTAAAACTTTTTTTCTAGAGGTAATAATAACGATGATAAGGGGTGGGTAATTTATAATGAATAACCCTGTAAAGTTTATAGAGCAAACTAGTATTATTTTGACGTGTTCTATCGATCTTTAAAGTATGACAGGTTAAAACTAACTCAACCTGTATAATCAACTATTGGAAGTAACATTTGTTGCATTTTGCGTTCATATTTTTAAGGGGAAAAGTAATGTGTCTGTAGTACGAAACATTTTTACTTTAAAATTTCTCTTTCGGAAATATAAAAATAACAATTGTAATCGATTGGCTTCATATTAGTATATGAACGTTTTCCCCCTATACAGCTATCGATTTTCCCAAAACATAAATAAGTTAGTTCATGATAAGTCCATAACAGCACGAAACTAGAGAAAATCCATAATACCATTGTATTTTAACTTTTAAGTCCTGTGTGAAGTTCAACTGCCGAAACGGTTACACAAGTCACAGTACCGGTCAAACAGCAAGTGATAGTTTGAACTGAAAGTATGTACGCTGAGACTGACTTCACAGTCCACACAACATCTATCGGGGCCCCCTTCCCATACGCCAACTCCGCGGCACACCTCAGCAAGGTAGTTTAAACTTTAGTTGACTTAGTTGGTTGGAATAAAACCTCGTAAATACGTAGCAACGTCCAGTTTAACGAGGTAGCTAAAAAAACTGAGACAATAAAACTAGCGCGGATGTGGCAACAAAACGAAAAACATTTTGCAGGAAAATGTAAGCGTGTTTCAGGAAATTGTGTACCTACGTAGCAGGAATAAAGTAAACTGTGCAAGTTGAATTTTCTTTTTTTAAGACGTGTCTTTTAAGTAAACAAGTTTTATTGATTTGTGACATGTGTTGTTAAATCATGCGCTGTGTTTGTGTTATTGTTTATGTTATTATTTATTTATTGTGATATTGTGATATTTATTTATAATGTTGTACCTGTGATATGGCGGAGACGAAACCCTTGTATTCAACATGTGTTGCAGTTTTAGGATTTATCTGCTTTGTGGTTGGCGCCACTGCTGTTGGGATACCTATGTGGGGGGTACTTTGATACACCGAACGGTGAGTTTATTTTTTGCACGTAACAATAACAGTGAAAATTGATATGCACTAAGTGCATAACAATTTTCGGGTGAGTATTTAGTTCGTATTTGCATATTTATCGATCTCGCTAAGGCGTTCGACACGATAAGCCACCAAAAAATGTTAGGGAAGCTTTGGGATATAGGTTTTAGGGGAAAAATTTATGAACTATTACAAAGTTATCTAGACAATCGCACTCAAATGGTTAAAATAGGAGAATCAATAAGCGATCCCAGAACAGTTCTATATGGTCTACCACAGGGAACTGTTCTGGGACCAACCCTATTCAATATATACTTAAACATCTTACTCACCTTGCCATTAGACTGCCAAATTGTTTCATTCGCTAATGACACTGCTATATTTTTAGCGAACCATCCTAGGAAATATTGCAGCAAGTAATCAGTAGAAACTTAAAAATAGTAAAAGATTGGTTCGACGAGCATCTTCTAACAATTAATATTAATAAAACAAAATACCTACCTTTTTGCCCTTATGAAAACCACCTCCCACCATTCATGAACATCAGCATTGAAGGAACAAATTTGGAAGTTGAAAGTACAACATGTATAAAATATCTTGGGATATCCTTTGATAGCCATCTGAAATGAAAGTTTTATATAGAAAACTTATGTAAAAAACTAAGGAGTCTTATTTATACATTTAAACAACTAAAAACTATCTTAAATAGGGAACAACTAATAACTGTTTATTATGGATTAATACAGTCACAATTAAATCATGGCATTCTGGCCTGGGGTGGGGTAGGCAAAGTCAATCTAAACCCTCTTAAGAGACTGCAAAAAAGGTTTCTAAAAATAATATATAACAAAGATTATTATTATTCAACTGAACTCTTATATAATCAATCTAAACTATTAACCATAAAAAAGCTATACTATAAAGTGTTAATAATTTATCAATATAAATATATAACAAATGCAACTGAGTAGATTGACTTGACCCTTTCGTATAGCTACCACACCAGGAATAATAAAAAAGGACAAATAACCGTTCCTCGAGCTCAAAAGACAATAGGGCAAAAAAGTTTCACTTATTTAACCCCTCGAGTATATAATACAATCCCATTAGAATTTAATAGGTATCTATTTAAAAAGTTTAAATATGAAAAATGGCTTCAGCCTTACCCTTTTCAAATACTTCACAGTTTTATAGAAAATGGTATATTTTGATTAATAATATATAATTGTGTTTATATAGGTACATGTATATATGTATATGCATAAAAAATTATGTATGAGATAAACAATTACAATTATACTAAAAAGTATTATACTTACTAAAATTATTGACTCCCCATATGTGTGTATGTGCATATATATGAATATACATAAAGAAACGATATAGACCATAAAACCGATAAAGAACATAACACCAACATAGACCTTAAATTATACCTGAATTAGACGTCTTCCTGATATATACTACCATCATTATTAGTAATGTAAATAGAAGAAGTTATTAGTTATAATAATATAAAAAAAAATTGATTTCCTAATTTAAAAATTGGTAATGTTAAATATAATACACTCACTGACAGTTCTTTAACTATGTGAGGTTCACCTTTAAGTTTATTACTATTAATATACTCATAAATAGTTATAACTATGCAATAATTATGCAATAATGTTTGTTATTATTTTTTTTCAATAAACTTATTTTTATTTTATTATTATTTCTATCTCCATTTTTTTTTTCAAAATGACATTCAAGTTCCATGAGATTTTCAAAATTATTTTGATCTATCTCCATTAAAATATTTTAATTATATTCTCCATTAGTGTATATTATCCATATCAGTTTTACTGCATGTTTTAATTAGTTAAAACAACATTCTACACTTTAAATGCTATTTTCTCCTATTTAACTCTTGGATATAGAACAAACCAATACTCAGCCGACGACTTGTTTCTTATTTGACAAAAATACAGATACAATAGTCAATAAAGTCAATACCGATAAACTAACATAATTTTAAATTTAAATTTGTTCACTTTGATATTTTCATCACATACATTTCTATAAACTAAAAAATGGGTTTTCGGTAGTAACAGGAATGAAAATAAATTAAGCACGACATAACCGTCTTCGATTTCATTGGCTCCTTTTGATTTAGTGCGAAATTAGTCGGTGTCAGAAGACTAAAATTCAAATCTTTGTCACACGGAGTTTTACGGAGCTCAAAAAATCCAAAAAAAAAAGATAGAGATGCCTATTACTTCTTAAAATATTGGAATGCAGGATAATTACATTCATTATTTATGTGAAATTAATCTATTTATTGATGTCCAGGCTGATGTCTATTAAATAACGGAAGGCATATTATCGTTACGAATATATTAAAATACCAAGAATCCCAAACGATCCGACCCTTGCTTTCATCTTGAAGAAATACAAAAAATGTGAAAAATTTAATAAATCTTTTAATCCGTTTAAAATTTGAACATCTTTGTACGCCTACAGAAAATAAATAATGGAAACATATTTTATTCACGTAAAATTTTATTTTGGCACTGATTACAAAGTTACATCAAATAATTTTTTTCCTCGAATAAATACAACATTAATTATACAAGGCTTCCAGTAAAAAATGCAACATCATTTTACATTTTCCCAACTTAAAGAAAACAGTATGTGAAAATAGTGCAAGAAGGTAACGACTGAAGTATTAACACAGGAGTTCCACAGGGTAGTGTACTAGGATCACTGCTATTTTTGTTATTTAATAACGATGTATTAATAAATATTGCACATACATTTTTAACAATCTTTGCTCTTGACACATCGTCCATTATCTCCGTCATTAACAGAAAATTCTACTAATTTTATAAAGCAAATAACAATGTGGTGTCAAGAAAATGGCCTAGCAAACAACGCTCAAATACGAATCTTTTATTATTAAAACATATATTATAATATAAATACACAGATTTCAGTAAATGTAAACTTGCTAGGAATAATTACGCGAACTTATAGCTAAGGCGTCTATTTCTTTAATTTGTACGAAATACAAATTTGGTGTTTTACCTGATGAAAACACAACCTCGCGCACCGACTATTTCATCTCTTGCATACGACTATTTCATATTTTGCTATGTCCTTGCATAGATTCTACTCTCTCTTTCTCTCTTTCTAATCAGTTATTATATTATTAAAATGACGTCGATTTAAAGGTTAGCCTATAAAAATGTAAAGATTATTATTCTTAAACTCAAAAAAAACTACTTTATTATGCTGATTTAAGAAAAAACTTGTTTGATTATTCATATACATCTTTTACCAGAACTACTCGCATAATAAATGTGTAGTGGTATTTGATACAACGTAAAATCTAAAAACTATAAAAATAACTTTTACTTTATTTGTTTTCATTTGTAAAACTTCCAATAATAAATTTTAATAAATGAAATGTAGATACTTTTTCTGAAATTTCTTTAAATACTATTTGAACTATTTCCAAATATTTTATTTAATTTTGTATTTAAAATTATTTTAAAGCGTCTTTTAACATTTATTATTTCAACAATGTGGACGGAACTTAACTATCATACACGAGTCATACATTCAAGAATTTTAAATATTTTCCAAATCTGTAAATAATATGAACTGTATGTACTCGTCAAACCACCTATTATTGCCCTCGTTATCGCCACTTATATCACTACACGTTTATTCCCTTGACTAATATTTTGCTATACACATAGTGTCAACTTTTGTAATAAATTCTGTTTAAAATTCTACTAATACAAGTATCTAAAACTTCAAATCTACGAAACGGAACTAAATGGGAAAAATCTAAAGTATATTCTTTAGAGGCGTGAACTGGCGCTTATTACACATCATTAACTCAAACATTGTTGCCACTATATTGTACCTAATATGGCAATTCCCAGATTACATTGTCAATTAAAGTGGTTTATTAACGCTGTTTAAATACAGTTGACAATCATTGGCGTCACTTTAAAGCGGATAAGTGTTAATATACAGAACATGTTCTAAATGGTAAAAAGTATTTCGTAAAGTGAATAAGTATACAAATAATCAATTTTGGAATTGAATGGTCATTAAATAATGTGTAAAATGTTACTTTAGAAGTGCCTATAAAAAAAAATGTCGACAAAAATAATAATAAATAATCTCGTAAATAACAATAAAATATTGTACACTTGCCTGACTAGTATTACATTTATTTATCCCTATTTGTTTTTTCTGGCTAGATGTAGGGAATTTGGATGTTATGCCAGAGACGAATTTTAATCCTAATACTACATTCAAAAAATGTACTATTAAATAATAATAAAATAAACAGTAATTTCTGACAGAGTACTTTTAAGTATGTAAATACATGCAAAAAATTAATTAATCTTTTTGCATGTAAAAAACCGGCTGATAACCGGTCATCGACTGCTAAGAATTTAGCATATAACACGATATATCTGTCAATCTGTGAAAATGTCAGAAAAACTACAGAGGTCTTGACTCCAGAGTTTGGATTGGTTGGCTTCAAATGTCATTAACACGTTAAGCGCCAAGCATATCTGTCTCGCAGGATCAAATGGTGATTAAAAATTACATGAAAAGAGAGACGGGTATCGGCCGTGGGCTTATGATGTTAAATCTGATCAAGAGGCAAGCGCATACATAAACTGCAGACGCAAAATTTCTTATCACAGGGCCAATGCAGACACTAATAACAGACACGAAATCAGTTGCAGACACGCATGAACTTATCACTTCTTGTCTAAATACAGCAGTGTTTTACATATTTCGTACTCATTTATTATTAATTGCTTATGTTATTTATTGTACTACTTCTTGGTAATAAAGAAGGTTTCTATCTGCATTCCTTGTTTTACATTTCATTCAAATTCTATGAAAATAAAGTTACTAGAATATAAATAATACAATTATGTCTGCTGTGGTCCTATTTGAAAAACCTCATTTTGTCTTAATCAGTGGACCATTGCAGACACAAATGTTGGCACATATAATTAAACCCCTCCGGCATATGCAACCAGGAATCCATACACTGGAGTATATGCAGCAAGACCATGATAGACACATATATCTTTATTAGAGTGCTAGTTTGTCTCTGCCAGTGACGAAAAAATACGTAGCCGGCACCCGTATCTGCGGCTCCGAGGAAAAGTCCTCGAACAGACACCGGTGCTAAGACGCAAACGTGTTAAGTAAACTTCACTTTTGGCAATGTTTGTCACAATACCTGATTGAATAATTTTTAAAATAATTATTCCCTTCAAAACTGATTTCAGACGTACGCCTATGAATGCCTCATTCTATTACATCGTGCTTAGAACGAATGTACTTTATAAATAACACAATACCATAATCATTATTATTAGGCTATTTAGCTTTCAAACACATGTGCATATTTAATGCTATAGTAATCATAAATATATGTTGAAACAAGGTTTCCCAATAGAACATTAATATATATTTAATTGCATTCTATTTATAAGTAGGTATTGTATTCATCGATTTTAGCACGAAAATAAATTACCTAATTGAGTCTTTACAGTGATTTTCTGTGTCAGAACTAATATATTGTCTTACCTGACATATTCTAGTCGGGAAACAGTTTTATCCAAAAAATATTAGAACTACCGGAAGTTATTTTTGTTATGGTTTTCACATGTCCATGCAAATGAAAACGTAGGGCCTAGATTGGTTTCTATTAAGCTTTTATACGATGTATCATATGGGGTTAATATTTTTCTTACGTTATTAAATGAATTAAAAAAATTTTATTGAAACAGACCATTTCTTTTAATAAAAATATAACAAAATTTTTCCAAAAGGAACTGAAACTGTCCACCATCTTGAATCAGACACTTCTGAGCCCAGCGCCGGCCCTGGGGTAGAGCGAGAGGAACGGTCGCTATAGGCGCCAGATGGCAAGGGGCGCCAAAAAACAGAAGTAGACTAATTGGAGCTACTTAATTTAATTTAAATTCAATAAGTGTTGATATTTGCAATAAAAGTTGATTTTTGAAAATTTTGGAATTATTATTTATTTAACATAAAACCGAAGTAGAATTAACGTGAAGTGAAAGCGTCGATCAAAGGGCGCCGAAAAACAATCTCGCTCTACCCTGATCAAAGGCCAGGACTGGCGCTGTCTGAGGCCTCTTTTTAACAGAACCGTAAACATTTTGCAGAAAAATGGGATTCTTGTTGACTCCTTCGATTTTCCCTGCAATTCTGACTTGATCAATTTTAGGAATAGGAATTTATGGCTGGTCGGAAAAAGAAATCCCGCGGAAAGAATGTGATTTCTGCATTCCATTCACCATTAAGCATAAATGAAATAAAGAACTAGTGCATGGCAATTTTTTGTGATTGTTTGCAATCGCACCTACTCATTGGGAGAGATATAATATTCCTAATATATAGTTTATCAGAAAGCTGGTGACGGCAATACTCTCCCTTGCTGTGCGGACCTTCTTTCGCCGGCTGGACAGTAGATTAGGGCAAGCCTGCAGAAATTTAACTATTCTATCTATTTTCATGTTCCGTCTTAATGGGGAAAAAGATGTAAACATCTGCCCACAGTTTATAGAAACCATGTGGACAACTAAAATATTTAGCATTGAGGTTACCTGTAAAACAGAATAATTTGTAAATTCATTCAAATTCCACGCTGTCTGTTCATAATATTATTTGGTAGATGTCCGCTGCATATACTTGTGTTTACTAAGTGAGTTTTCATTATAAGTTAGTATCACTTTCCATTCTGATGATAAGAATGTGTGTAAGCTAACAGTCTTGCTAATGTAATTGTAATTACTACACCATCATGAACAATATTACTTTGACTTCCTCATTTATTTCTTAAAACTCGTAATACCTAATTTATCTAAAGAAAATATCTGATGTGGCCATCACATAACTTTGTTATACCAGTATATATCATCCTGATGTAAAAAAATCATTCTATTTAGTTCTTCACTTACCTCAATTAAATTTGAATAGTGTACCTTGTAATGTTTCATTAAAATTTTTAAATGATTAATTATCAGCGTCATTTGATACTGTCAATAATAATTCATGTCATATATTTTAATTTCTTCATATTGATATTGACATTTTTGTAACTAAATTAGACATTTCAAATGTCGAACTAACCCCATTTTATGAAGTCAAATGTATAACAAATTTAGTTTACATCAGCTTTATTTAAGTAATTGGAAAATATATTTTATTCGTTTTTAGTAGATATGATTTATAATCTTTTATCAAGAATATATTTTTTTGTAAAGGCAAATACAAACAAGTTTGGGTCCTGTGGACCTCCTCTCAGCTGGCTAATTTTGCTCATCGAATGTATCTTTGGCCTTTAGAACATGTGTACCAAATTTGAAAGCTTTATCTCAAAAACTGTGGCTGCTATCGCGATACTACAGACATGTAGACAGATTTTTTCCATTAAGTTATATTTTTTCATTATAATTCGAGATTCGTCCAGATATGCAATAAATTTTTTTCTACAAACACCATTAAAAACTAAATTTTTAACACGGCATACTTGAATTAAAAATGTAATACTATATAAACTCGCGTTAAAATGATCACGATTTACTTTTAACACTAGTGCAAAAAGTAAAATGACAAGTCGTTTGTCATAATGACATTTATATATTTATTAACAAAAAATTACAAGTTAATTAGAAATACTTATATTAATTGTACAATTGGACATAGCCTTTATCATTGAAAAATGTGCCCAAAGCGTCGAAGACTTCCAAATTTTAGAATTTTGCTCGAAATAGGCCAACATTACATTTTCACTGTACTTGCCTGCAACATTGTTCCGATCGCACCATTCCACAAATCGTTTGTACGCAAATTCATATTGTTGTTTGGATTTTGTGGGAAACAAATCTAAAGTTGCCCTTGTAGCTGCTTCTTCAATTTCTTGAGGAATCGATTCGCTTCCTTCTGGACTATAATTAATATTGGAACTCATCATATTGCAATAGTTTTTCACATTTGACAAGCATGTGTCAAACAACGGACAAACTTGATTTATTTATTTCATATTTCCTACAAACTACTAGAATTATGAGGTAACCAATAAAGGGATTTGAAATCTTTTTAAAGAAACTTTATTGTTCTTTTAATGATGTTTGTGGAAAAAATATTGTATGATATACGTGTTAAAAATGACTTTATTTTGTTCGTGGAGTTGCTCCACTCGCTTACGCTCGTTTCGCAAACTTCTCCACTCACAAAATAAAAAGTCATTTTTAACACTTGTATCATAAATAACTATTTTTTTTCCCCAAAGTTGTACCTTTTTTCTTCACATTCACCAAATTTAATGTGTCACCTAAAATGTTGTTGAAAATCTTACCTGCCAAATTTTGAGAGTCTCCCAATTATTTTTTGAGTTATCGCGGATACACACATACACATACACATATATGCACCGACAGGCATCATTCGGAAAATAGTTAGAATGGATTCAGGAGGGTTCAAAACGTATAAATCAATCAAAATATCGAGGTCGAAAAAAATCATGATTACTATACTTCCTTATATTAGGCATAAGAAAGTAAAAAGAAGCTATAACATCGCTCTTTTAAACTTTTTTCGATACTATAATAACACTATCAACTAAAATAACTCTCCAGCTGTGCTAATTTGAAATTATATTAGCAAATGTATTTTGACAGTTTTGTCGAAAAAACTATAATTTCTATCTATTCTTTCCCTAATCAAAATAATATCAATTACCTCTGATATAAGAAAAACGAATTTAGTAGATTTTTCTGCGAGAAAGAAGTTTTTTTAATAACTTTCTTGCATTTAAAATGTTCGTTACAGCTACGTTAAATTAAGATTAGCCTGATTAGCCTTTTTGTGACACCATTTTTCTATTTATGCCGCTACTAGCTCCCAAGATACATAATATTTTGCCATATGACATATAAGAGAGTAGTACCTATAATTTGTAGACTTGACTTCATTTGAAATATTCCATGGTATTCTGAATTAAGTTTAGCCCACAGTTGTCCCATCTCATTCTACACTACAAAAATGTACCTGAAAATTTAGTGGATATAAAGAATGATATATGTTCTTCCCCATAATTTTGAGATAACTGTGTCTGAATATAAAATTATAAGTATACTGTCCTACTTTCGTTCAAAATTAGTTTATTACGTTGAGACCATAAATTCAGGTCATGACATACACAGTTTACTTTTAACACGAGTTTTTGTGGTGTTGACACTGAAATAGATATTGAAGTATCAGTGTAAATATGGTTACTTGATCTGTAGATAGATTTTGCAATTGGTCATTTACGTACATCATGAATAGAAGAGGTCCCAACACTGAAATTTGTGGCACGCTTAAATTTACATTTTTTTTTAAATCAGATTCTACATTTTTCTATTTTATCAGCATTTTCCTATTTTCTAAACACGACGTTGCTTATGATAACATCCCATTAATGCTGATAGAAAATGACTTCTCGCCAAAAAATTCTAAATCAGTAGAATGGTTTTCATTTTTGGTTGTCATGAATAGAGCAAATTTAAGATTTATGTTGCTCGCCTGATGAAAACGCCGCCATCAGGGCTTAATTATAATTTGAAGAACTGGGAGATCAAAGTAAGCTCAAAACGATTTTAGAATTGCCTATTCGTTATTAAGGGGCTCTACTAACATGAATACAAAAAATTTTTCGTATACTTTAAAAATCCACTTAAACTTTGTTTAAACAAATTAAATAAAAAAAAAACCGTGAAATATCAAATAGGTAATATTTTTCCACTCCTTCATTGGTGCCTACGAGTATATTACTTCTTATCTTGAACTTTTATTTTATTGTAATTTAAAGATCGTTGAAATATACACTCCATATAATACACGTGTTGAAAACGAGAAAAATTAGGAAAATAAAATTTAAATAAAAATCAGTAACGTGTGTTGCCTTCTCTAGAATTAATTAACGCTTGAGTTCATCTCGGCATACTGCCAATAAATCTTTTTATGCTTTTTTACGGAATGTTGTAACGGCTTCTGCAAGTTTTCTAAGGTTCCTAGGTGTAGGTATATGACCTCCATTGATCGTAAATGTATCCGAAAGGTACTCAATAGAGTTTACATCTGGGCGTTTGGGTGGCTAATTTATAGCTGGAATATTGACAACGTTCAGTTATTTTAGAACTGCACTACTCTGGCAACATGAGGCCTCCAGTTGTCTTTGATAAAGAGGAAATTTTCAGCAACAAATTGAGCAAATGGCATGACATGTTCCTCTATAATAATGTTCCGATAAAAAATGCCATTCATCTTCCACGGATAAGAGCGACCTCTGTGCGAGAGTCAAAACAAATTACTTCCCAAAACATTACTGAATGGCTACCAAATGACCCTCTCGAACGAAATTGCAGCTAGCATACCTTCCTCCTCGTCTTCTTCACATCCATCAAGACACTTTAAGCTAACTAATACTTCATTTGTAAACAAAGGTCATTTCCAATCGTCTACAGTCTAATTGGAATGATCCCTTGCAAATCTCATTTTAGATACTCCATGTTCTCTGGGTAGTGGTGCTGCTTTGAGTTCTTTTCTCAGATCCGAACTTGTAGTGGTCCTGTTTCTTAGAACAAATCTTTTGAGAAAACCTTCTCGTTCTTTAATTGACCTCGACTTCGGGAATAAAATCCCGTCACCTTGAAACTCCTAACTATGTAACTTATTGTTTCTAATCACTTATCTGCACAACTTGCAGATATTGACAATTATTTGACATTAATGATGTAACAAAATTCAAAGCTATCTAAAAAAAGTTACTTGCGGAATTAAGATATTGAAAATTTAAAAAATAAAGTGAAAACCCCAGTAGTATGTTAATCGATGATTATCAGCCAAGTACTTCAGAAGAAAGTACTGAAGAAGAAGAAATAGATCTAGGTTTCAAAAGCAAAAAATAAAAACAAGGAATAAGACTCTTTAGAACTTGAAGATATAATCTCCCAAAACGTAAATTTTCCGCAACAAACTCCAGAATATGTTATAAGGGAATCTGTAAGAACAGAAATGAACAATAAAAGTATTAAATTAAAAAATGTCAAAAAAAGCTATTCTCTTTACCTGCTGGTTTATTTTTCTCCGACACATAGTATCTATTAATTTTCTGTTATTTATTTGTTCTTTCATGTATTATTAAAATAAATATAATTAGGAAATATTAGATACCTACCGACATGTTTTTACTTATTTCCTGGTCTCTAAATTTTCTTTTATAATATATTTAATAAATCAAATTCTGAAATAAGAACCTCATATTGTTACGGAACTGGGGAACTGCAATAATATTATTAAATAAGAATGAACTTCTTTGTCAATGTTCTAAGTGAATTTCACAGTGAATGAATCTCAAGAGTTTTGCTACAGTTATACGTACTAAAAACCACCGTTAGAGAGGATATAAAATTCCGACAGTAATTGTGTAAATGTAATATGAGAAGAAAAAGAAAATAAACATAATTTTACTCAACTTTTTAACACAACGCGCTACGCGCATTTTATACAAAAGTTAGAAATATGATATTTCACAGAAAAATTATGATACGTAAACTTATTAAGTATATCCAAAGTAATTAGAAGCATATGTGTGAAAAATTTTTAATACCATAATAATTATGTGAAAACAAGGAATTTCGATAAATTATTCAGAATATGTATTAAATCAACCTCTGCGCCAAAAGAATTATTCAGATGTGAAAATTTAATTATATAATTTTGACATTTTTGACCTATGCGTTCAGTAAATATTTTTTATTTTTGGAATTCTCGCCGTCAGCCTTGCAACTTAATTAGTTTGTTAATGCATCCATAGTTTGATTGATTATTCAAATGAATTACCTCGTGAATTACCTACTTACTTTAATTACAATACAAACACCTTGCGTTTCGTCGAGTACATAAAGGATGTCTAAGTACATTTAAGGTAGACCTTGGCATTAACAATTAAGAATTGTCACTGCAATAATTGTAGTTTCCTGTTAATAAGCTAAACATTGGCGGGTATAGAATAATATTGGAGGAGCCACAATACCTGAATGGAAGTTATGCACAAGAGACCTCAAGTCGTTCTCTATTATTTAAATTAAGACTAAAGAATTGAAATGGTACTACTATCCAAATACAGTTATATTTGTTTTAGACATCAAAATATGTTACAATATGTAACAATATTTAGATAATCCAGATATCGGAGGGGAACTGCTTTACAAAAGATCGGTGAATTTTGATAATTTTGAAAACTTCCCAATCCAATATCATAACTTGTCAGTAACTACAGTTAAAGTAGTCCATTAATATTAGCATGAATAGGAAAAAAAATAAAGTTTTGCCGCTTGGGGATTATACGCGTCAAGTGAATAGTTTTCAAAATAAAAAAAGTTCCAAAGTAGGAAATGGTTGCTTCACCTCCAAAAACCACGCCAAAAGCACCAATTTTATACTTACATAAACTATTCCTTATAAAATTTGTTACAAAAGAAGTTCTGTTACTAGAGTCAATAAATGCAATGGATTTCGAGAAATGAGCGATTGAACACAACACAATGAGGACTATACAACAGCTAAATACGAAAATAAGCAAACTGGCTCAGAAAACATTTGTAAAAGACGAAGCTACTCAAACGGCCACAACTGAAACGTGTAACACTGACACGAAACAGAGTATGTCAAAACTAGTGATGTTCACATACAAACCGTGGAGTCTTCTTCTCCTAGAATACGATCTAAATCCACAAATCCTCAAGTATATGAGCAAAACACGAATAAGAAGAAGATACTCATTCTTGATGATAGTACTTTTATGGACTTTGTTAATATACTGTACAAGCTCTGTCAAGATAATTGTCTAATTTCATCATACATAAAGCACAACGAAAAACTGGAAGATATTGTAAATGACGTTGGAAACTTAGCAAAGGATTTTTCCAAGAACGATTGCATTATTATAGCTGGAGGCCTCGTAAATGCCTTAAAAAGAACAACATTTCACGTGTCTCTTATGGAAAAACTGTGTTTGGTTGGTTCTTTAACGAATTTAATAATACTGTCTATATCTTTTTGGCCTAACAGGCCGGTGTTAAATAGAATCATTGATGAATACAATAAATCTCTATACAGAAAATTAGTTTTAGATAATCCGGGTGTCAATATCGTATTCATATTTGAAAATTCCATTTTAAACTCTTCAAACTTCTTTTATAAGAAAGGTTTCTCAATGAAATATTCCGGATAGTTAAAACTGCTGGATATTAGCGTAAAAGTTTTAAATAAATGCATCCCTATTAAACAACCTTTTGCAGACGACCGCTCCAAGGTAAGACCTTTTGCACATACAATTTTTAGAGACACTACAACTGAAAATAACCCTAATATCGCTGCTGTAAGCGAAAACTTTAACAATAATACTATTAATGCTAGTATGTGCTCAGTTAAGACCCAAACCTCCGAAAGTAC
The DNA here is from genome assembly GCA_029963845.1 of Rhamnusium bicolor. NCBI lineage: Eukaryota > Metazoa > Arthropoda > Insecta > Coleoptera > Cerambycidae > Rhamnusium > Rhamnusium bicolor. Next base: position 140,792 of record JANEYF010000538.1, on the reverse strand, counting down.
TGCTATAAATAATGCTACTAACGAAAGCCAATCCGTTTCATCAGCCTGCACCTGCGGGAACGGGCTTTGAATGCACACAATTAGATGCGGTCCCTTCGACAAGTACATGTCTTTTGGCCTCAGTAAGACCTGTAGCGAATAAAAAAATCAATAATGCTCATCTTTTTCGCGTCTAAACAAATAATTAAAGTTATGCACCAGAATATAAGAAGTTTAACAAACAAGATGTTACCTCTTGAAGTTGTTCTAGCTGAAAACAACGTTGATGTTCTTTTATTAACTGAGCTCAGTCAAATGGGCATAGACTCTGTACATTTAACAAATTATAAAATTGGTTCCTCTTTTTGCCGTGACTCTAGTGAGCATGGTGGTAGCGCTATATCTGGTAAAGATTTGAAATGAAAAGTAATTGATGTTGAAGAGTATTCTATTGAAAATGTTATTGAGTGCTAATGTATTGAACTACCTGATTTCTTCACCACGGTCATATTTATCTACAGACCGCCGCGCGCCGTTTGCTGATTTCTGTCAATTTCTTGAATACTTCTGCGCATTACTCAGTAAATTTGAGAATACGTCATCGATTAAAATAGGCGGAGACTTTAATATAGACCGCTTAAAGAATACTGCAAATAAGCTGATGATGGACGATGTGTTAGCAATGTTTAACCTTAAGCCAACGGTTAACTTCCCGACGTGAGTCAACGATAATACAGCATCATGTATTGATAACATCTTTATAAATGAAGACTTTATTGACTATAATATTAAAAACATTAATTTTAGTCTCTCTGATCATTACACTCAAATTATAAATTTTAACGTGTGTCGTAATACGCAAGTGTTAAATAATTCAAAATTTGTAACTAAAAGAAATATGGGCAAAGAAAATACTGACAGGTTTAATCACCTGTTAATAAATAAACTCTGGACAAATGTTCTTTCCCAACCCTGTCCAAATCTAGCCTACATTGAGTTCGCCGATAGTCTCAGTTACTTTTTTCATATTTGTTTCCCTCTATAGCGCATTAAATTAAAAATAACCTAAACCCATGTGGCTATCAGATGAGCTACTACAACTAAAGAAAAGGATGTGCTTGCTCTCCGATCTTGCTCAAAAATACCCTCAACTAAAGCCAACCTGTCGAGATATAAATTATGAATATAAAAATAAACTAAATGGAAGTAAAACATATTAATGACAATAAAATTTTTGAGTCCACAAACAAGGTCAAAAATATGTGGGATATAATAAATGACATCATAGGCAAGCCACCTGCTTCAAACACAGAAATAGAAATTATAGAGAACTGTTTTTCTTTATCTAGCAAACAAATTGCAGATAATTTTAACATTAATTTTACCACAAGTCATAGATCATCAAGCCGAATCTATAGACGTTGATTTCTTGGATAAAAATATACCACTTATAGGTAACTCTTTTTTTCTTCATCCTGTAACCGAAACAGATACGTTACTATTTATTAATCGGTTAAAATCATCAAATTCTAGTGGTTTTGACAACATGTCAAATAATCTATTAAAAAAAATGTAAATACACTAGCTATGCCGTTAACTTACATCATCAATTTATGCTTCGAAACTGGTACTTTCCCCGACAATCTAAAATCTAGCAAAGTCATTCCATTGTTTAAGAAAGGAGACAAAAACTCTTACAATAACTATCGGGCTGTTAGCCTAATTTCGGGTATATCGAAAGTTATAAAGCTTGCATTTTTAGAACAATTAAGTGCTTTCTTTCAAAAAAATAATCTCTTGTCTCCAGTTCAACATGGTTTTTTAAAAAATAAAAGTGTGGACACTGCGTTAGTTAACTTCCATGGGTCGGTGGTGGACGCCTTAGACAAAGGCTTTCGTGCCTTTGGTCTCTTTATTCACTAATAACCTGCATTTAACTGCGTGAATTATGATATGCTAATTGCAAGTTATCTAGATATGGTATTAGAGGTCCAGCTTTAAATTTTCTATCAAGCTACATCATGTGCCGGTCGCAAGTAGTATATGCCAATGAGATAGATAGCATGAAATGTCCCATAATTTCAGGTGTACCACAGGGCTCCATATTAGAACCATTTCTTTACCTTATCTTCGTCAATGATCTTGCCTTATATATACAAGGTAAACATGACATACACATTACGTGTTACGCTAATGACACACATTTTTTAGTTGTACAGAAAAGCCCTGCTGCTGTAAAAAAACGTATCTAAACTTCTATATAAAGATATTATGATATGGTCTAAGAAAAGCAGGCTTAGACTTAATAAAGTTAAAACTGTCACTGTTTCTTTTAGGCACAACACCGAGCCGAGTGCCGACGATGAATTCTTACCTTCAGTTTCAGTTAAAATTTTAGGAATTATAGTTGACTACAATTTAACTTAGTCCACTCACATTGACGGTCTATGTGTGGGACTCGGGAGAGGCTGCTACGGCATGCGAAACCTAAAAAAATCACTGTAGCAAAGATGCGTTACTGGCGTTCTTCTATATACACACCCATCTAAGGTATGGAATTATGCTCTGGGGCTTAAGTACTACTTATGCTCGCCATGTGTTTGTCTTACAAAAGCGTGTTATTAGGGATATGGAGAGTTTACGCCCACGAGATTCGTGTAGAAACTCATTTAAAACTTTGAGAGTACTAACTCTGACAGGTGTATATATCTATGAAATATGTTGTTTTGTCTACAAAAATAAATCAATTTTCCTTAGAAACCAATAAAACCACCAGTACCCTACAAAATTTAAAAGTCACTTAATTCCTGACCAACACACGACAGCATTATACCAAAAACGTGTGTATTATAACGGTTGTAAAATTTACAGTAATTTACTTAATGGGGTAAAAAATTCCAGTAGCTTACTCATTTTCAAAAGCTACTAAAGCGTTTCCTAATTGAAAAACGCTTTTACGACATCAATGAATTCTATTTACCATGACCTTTCATTTTATTTGTTTATTTGTACTGTTTGTTGTTTATTTTATTTGTTTATTTGTCTGTTTGTTGTACACGCAGTGATTTGTTATTACTTACATTATTATTTTATCATACTATGTAGGTATATGTTGTTCTATAGCTTTATATAGTCACTATTTATTCATATTTTATATTATGCATAATATATTATACATTGCCTTAACGCACTCCTACTTACTTGTATAGTTTATTTGTACCTGTGATTTGGAAATAAAGAATTGAACTGAAGATGAGGTTTACATGAAACTCGATGCGCGTTTCGTATTATCTTGATGAAACGTGAATTTACGATCGTAGAAAATATGACATAAATAATAAAGCGAAATATTTGATGAAACCTATGCTTCTGATTGTGAGACTTTTTTTGCATTATTTTAACCTTTTTTGCACTATGGTGCCTTCTGAAGTTGGAGCTCATTTCCACACCACCCTTGAGGTAGACCTGCTGGTGCGTTTTTTTAAGTGGTTTCCCCGGGAAGCCTAATCCTTTGTAATTTCTCGTCAAACTATGTGTTTGTTGAAGTGATGAAACAGTACTGACCAGTGTTGCCAGATCATTTTTCAGAGCAACAGTAGAAAGTCTAACAGGAATGTAATAGATTGCTATATAGGAACACTAGATTTTTTTTCAAGTAACAATATTTAAAAACAATGCAACAGAAAATATACAAAATGCATTAAATAAATAAGATAATTTATAAACTCACCAAATGGGTAATCAAATAATCCGATTGGCGTATATGATGTAAAAATGTAAGATTCACTGAACACTGAATTGGATTCACCAGCTGCTTTCGTTCGTAGTGAACAAAGTAATCATGTTTCCCTTCGTATTTTTTGTCAAGGGAATACGATCTCTATGTGCAAGGTAACTAGGGAACTATCAGAAGTACTGGAGCAAATCATGATCACTTTTTTCACGAATCATTAGCACTAATAAAAGCAGCTACTGATTCTATACTCACGCACGCTGGAACGAGTGAGGCTAAGTACCGGAGCGACACTAAACACCCAACCGGTTGGTTACAGAATTACAACTGACAACGGCAGACTGTCGACTATCGCAATTTTATATTAGCACATTTTAAATGTTTATACTTACTTTTCCTATTATTTTAAAAATGAAGTAGATATCTACCCAAGAACAATATAACACTAGATTAAGTTGAAAAGGAATAAATATACTGCTAAAACAGTGATCTGACAATTCTGGTACTGACTGTAGCCAGTGTCGCCTCCGTCGCCTCGACAATGCACAAGGACTCCCCCTTTCCTATTAATAAATGAATGTGAAAGGGAGGTAAATTTACCGTCGTGACTATTTTGAACACATCCAGTGTTGTTAACCCTACCGATTTTTCGGTAGATCTACCGGTTTTCAATGAATTCTACCGATTTACCGATTCACACACATATCCTACTGAAAAGCAGACAGAAGCTAGAAATCTAACGACTGATCTGATGAAAGATCCATTTAAAATATACATCACATCAATCTGAATTTGCTTTACAGTTTACAGTGATCCTGTATCCACAACTATGCATACATTTTGTATCTGAGTTGCTTCCTCTCAGGAGGGCATACTAAAGAGATCGGAGAAAAACGAAACCATTTAGTACTTATGGCCTTCACCTACATATGGCACATGGGTTACAGGTTACAGGATTCCCTCGGGAATCCTTGTATAAACACGGATCCGTGATCCATTATCCAAATTTGTGAGTGTTGTGCATTGAATTAAATAGTGTTATGTGAATTCGTAAATAAACGAAGTTGATATATTCATATTTCTGGCTTTTTACAACAGTAAAATTTGAATTCTACTGTTCTGATTTTGTGCACCATCTACTGAATAATGTCACTATTAAATTAGTGCATCAAAGTAAAGGAACAACTTCAAACCATCATTCATAGCTTTTTTACAGTAATTTATCCAAAAAATTGAAATCTACCAATCCCTAAATAAATCTACCGAAAAGTTCGTCTACTATCTACCGATAAAAGGTTCGCTATGGTTACCAACGCTGAACATGTCTTTATTCAACCGAAAATTTATTTTCCAAGCACCAGATGTGAAAGATTTTGTTATACGTATTTAAAAACCGCTGCCAATTACTTGGGGATCAGAACTTACTCACCGTAGTAAAACTCGACGTATGGTGGAGTTTATAATAAAAGTAATTTTTGACGTTTCAAAAAAGTCACATTTTGACGTTTCAAAAAAGTCACATTGGTGGAAAGTCACTAATATTTTTTTTAGACCGATTTTGCTCATCCACGAACTCAATCTCTTCATTGACCTCTAGAATGTGTGTTCCAAATTTGAAAGCTTTATCTCAAAAACTGTAGCTGCTATTGCGAACACAGACAGAATTTTTTTTCTGTCTGAAATTTTGTGTATCGTCATAAATCGTCGAGATTCGTCCAGAAATGTAATAAAAATTTTCCAAATTTTTTTCGCGAATACATAACTTCCTCACTTTGAGGAGGTGGAGAAGCAAAATATGTAATAAGGTAAAATAAGTCACTTGGAGTATTTTTGGAAAAGCTCTATTAAGGGTGTTGGAATTTATTGAAATTTCTTGTATGATACTTATCTTTTAAAAAATTAATATTAAGATGAATTGTCAGATAATATTCAATACCGTTGTATTATGACCAAACAGTCACTTTATTAGTCTAAGCTCAAAGATACCCCTCATGTCGGTCGGTAATTGCTCGAAATCCATTGCATCTATCGGCTGTAGTAATATAACCTTTTTGTAGTAAATTTTACAGAGTATACAATTTTTTGTAGGACGAACAGTTTCTGAGAAAACCGTCGAAAACTACGACAGCGTGCATTTGGGGTGCCTTTTGGGGGTGAAGCGACCACTTTCTACTTTGGAACTTTTTTGATTTCGCACACTATTCACTTATAACCCTCAGGCGGTAAAAACTATGTTTTTTTCCTATTCGACTATTTTAGTTCCATTATTAATAGCCCAAATATATTAAAGCAAAAGAAGACATATTGTCATCAAGAATAGATTATATTGACATTTAAATCTTATGGATTTAAAATTATAGTAACATTCCGTATATGCTATTTAGTAGTACCTGTATAGCATATAATTCTGGGGATGTTGTAAATCAACTTTGTTAACACACTTTCTGTTTGAAAAATTACTGTACTTGTACTACATATTTTTCAATAAACGGTTTGCGTTGTATTGTATTGCATTACTACTAGAAGAAACGTATATATCAGTGTGTCAAGAAAACAATGGGATACCGTGTTTATCACTGTAAGTACAATCTCTTCCAATCAAACGGTCTTTTTAAATCAAGCCCTGAGTAAAAAAGTCCTTTCTTAAAAAGTTATACAATCTTAGGCGAATATTTTGCCTTAATTTATTGCCACTACTTTAAAGCAGCCCATTCACTAGGCGATAATGAAGCAAGTGGGTCGAGCAATCTCGTCATTTCGACAAACTTTCTTCAAATATCTTTTAGTCAATGGGCAAACGCAATCATTTGAGCAATGATTTGATTGATGGTCTGTCCGGTGAATCCGATCACAATCCCCGGTAATCTAAAGCAGATTGCACAGTGGTTGCTCAATAAATGGACTAGTGATAAGATCATTTGGATGAAAAATAGTCCTTCGATTATTGAAACATTCCGATTATTGAGTAAAATCCGGATGATATTGATTCACCACTCAAATCAGGTACAACACAACCTCGACTCTAGAGTTCAGCTCACGCTGACTGTTTTCGAATAATAATCGTATTAAAAACATACACTAAAATAACACCCAAGCCAACACGCCCAACTGTCGACTACGAATGAGAGTCAAGTAAGTGTAAAGTAAAGGTAAAGAAAAGCATTATAAAAAGTAACTCTTCCTGAATCCTAAAAAATCGAGACTCCACCCCAGACATGAGCGGTTGTCGATTGCGCATCATACTCTGTTCTCGCCCTAGAAACATTATTAGTGCTTGAGCGACCATTTGTAAGATCATCTGATTATTGAATTATTCGAATACCGACTTCCTGATTATTGAAATCATCCGATTAGTAGATTAGTAAAATGGATTATTTCGGCTGGATTACCTAATTTGCTAGATACGCGTTTGCGCGTATCACTTTGCTTTGATACCATGCAATGATCACATGTGATCGGAGGTCAACCAAATCTCTTTATATCACCTAGTAAATGGGTAGCTGGGAGAATTCCCCGAATCTCCCAGCAAATTCAAAGCAATCACATTGTACAACCAGGTTGCTCCTGTATCGCCTACTGAATGGGCCACTTAAAGGTTAGTTATAGGATCACAATGAATTTGGTATAGCATAGATTTAGAGGACGGTGAATATTATTATGGCATACATTTTAATGTAAATTTCGAGAGTGCTGACATCGTTTTAAAAGCTTCTGTATTTTTGCTCATACCTCTTTTTGTAAATGTATTACTGATTTTGAAATTTTAACGTAAAAATTAATTTTACTAAAAAAGATTGTACGTTTTATTTCGATGAAATGCATCAACTCCAAAAATAACGTATTTTTATTTTTCGAGTGTCGCACGTAAAATATCAATACAAAGTATCATAATAATTAAAACCGAATCAAATTTGATTATTTAAAAAAATTTAAAAAACTCTTGTGTATAGTTTCCTCGAGGATTTCCTTAGATTTTATCCATTCCTGCAGTTTTCGCTCAAATTTAGGCTCAAATTCCTTTTTTTTTTTTTAATTTACGTTTTGAGCGTCTTTTAGTATTTATTGTCATTCAAATAAATATAAACACACTAAGGATAGCTTTTTTAAACAAACAAAAAAATGAAACACAAAAGACTATTGTTTACTTTGCATTGTAATTACTGAAAGGAAATAGAATGAAACGATTGGATGTCGAGAGTATTGTTTTAGATTAATAGTTCAATTCCTATATCAAATATACCGTATTACGTTTTCACCTACCAAACATTTTAGTCTTTGTTTTGTACTACAAAAACTATACTTCGTGGAAAAAATTACATTACCGTAATTGTTAACTTTATATTGGTCCAAAAGTATTATATTTCTTAGTTTGTTAAAAGAATCTGTCTTAGATCTAAAATTAAAGCTTTATAATTTAACATCTTTTTTATGCAATACTGAAAACAAAAAAAATAATTTTCTTGTGTTAAGGTATATTTATATATTATCGTACCGTACCCGTATCGTAACGTACGGTGGCTCTGAAGGGCCACAAGTAAAAGAAAAACCTAGAAATTTCTACATTAAAACTAGAAATTTCTACTTTTACAGTAGAACTTTCTACTTTAAAACTAGACATTTCTAATGTCAAAAGTAGAAATTTCTACTTTAAAACTAGACATTTTTACTTTTAAAGCACCGCTTTACCATAATCTGAAGCTTTACAAGTAACTTCTAGGCAAAAAAATGTCCTGTATAAAACCTTTTAAGAACATGGAAATTTTGTGTGAAACATTTTTTTGCAAGTCGAATAGACACCTATTGAGTTTCAAAGTGGGACTGATCTATGAAAGTTCCAAGAACGCTTAGTTTTAAGCTAAATTAGTATTTTTAGGAAATCATGCCTTTAAAAAAGTTTTATATAGAAATTTCTACTTTCAGAAGTAGAAATTTCTACTTTTAAAGTAGAAATTTCTAGTTTTTTTTATTTGCTGTGGCCCTTCAGAGCCATCGTAGTAACGTAACGGACCGTCTACTGTCAGTATCTGAGATATTGCCCAGATAATTTCTAGCGTAAGTGCTTCACCGTGCAGTGTTTCCAGTCAGTCCAGTGTCCATGAAGTGCGACATTCACAGTTAAGGTACATTTACAACCAATTCGTTGCGGTCACATTCTGCTGGTCGATTGCAAATTGGATTTTAAGCGTGTTTGGTTGAATGTATTTGTTTATAATAAAATTTTAAGTCGGCACGACCTTCAATTGCACTTCATGTTTGAATTGGATGCTTGCAAATCGCAAATATTCACTTCAATTACGGCAAGTATTTCTAATTGCGCATGTGTACTACGACACAAATTTATTTTTTGTTTAAAGTCGGTTTGTGATTTGAAATTTGAGGGTTAAATCTTTTGGTATCAGAAAATATGATGTTTTTAGAAGTTATGTTAAATAATTGTAATTATTTAATCAAACTGAATTTGCACACACGTAATATTAAAAACGTTAACAGATGACAGCTTTTAACTCATTATAAATGACCTAAATTTTATCTCGGCACAATTCACTATCCGTTAGTAAATTGTGCCTGTGGTTAATTGGTTATAAATGTAACATTAGTACGGATTTTCCACTGTGATCGGTCGCAACCAACGTCTCTCAACTTTTTTTAATTTTTGTTAATTTGCATTCGACATGCCGACAGCGCGTAAGGCCGTAAATTTAATTATTTGTCCCTTCATCAACGTCTACATGAAATGGGCAATTAGAAAAAAGTAACCAGGTAGAAGATCTGGGGAAGTTCGAACGCCACAGATAGAGGAAACAATTCTTCGTCAAATTGAAGAGGATCCGGAAACAAGTAGGAGGAAAATTGCAACTACCTTTAATGTAAACCAACAAATTGTTTGGAGAGTGTTAAAGAAACAACAGTTGTACTCAAGCCACATTCAACGGGTTCAAGTGGCCTTACCTCGTGATTTGCCACAAAGACTTGTTTTCTGTCAATGGCCTAATCAAAATTTAGAGAAAATCCTCAAGTTTTATTACAAATCCTATTCACTGATGAAGCTGAAGGCATAATGAACTTTCGTAACAACCACTTATGGGCCGAAGAAAAACCCATGCGCAATAGCTAAGACCCGCCTACAAAATAAGTTTTCCGATAATGGGTCGAAATTATTGACAATTTTTTTTTATTGGATTGAAGATGATCTACCTTTGCTGCTGCAAATGTGCCAGAGCTGGCAGGTCAAACCAAATTATGGTATATGAACGCCTGTATTGTGATTGCAACCACAGATTTTGAGATAAAAATTTGGTATGTACATTTTAGACGCTAAGGAAAAGGATTAATTCGTTGACGAGCAAAATATTTTTTCTGCTAACTTTAGAAAAGGAATCTTTATAAATGATTATAAATCAGATCTGTTATATAAAGCCAATAAAACATTGTAGCCAAATATGAACAAATATAAATATTTTACATATTTTAACGACATAAAATGTTGAGATCAGTTCAATAATTCTTACAAGTTGAGTCCTCAATCATTACTGTTATGCCGATGAATAAGCTTTGATCTCCAAATTGGTAGCAGTTTTTTAATTTGACGTAAAAAATGAGTTTAGTAATATAGCAATTTTGTAACACTAGCAACTTTGTTATTTGTAATATGACCAATAAATTTATAAACTTAAATTATTAAACTGAAAAATAAGCTACTTGTGGGACTTAAATGACAGATTTGAGGGAATTAAATCAATTTTTGTGTCTGATAAAGATGCTGTTTTTTAGTGCCTGTTTATATTCCAGCAGTAATAATATAACAAATTATTAACTTTTACTTTGACTTGGTAAAAATATATAATTTATACCGTGATGCTTCATTATAAACTTTTAATATATTCCAAGTTCAATCAATATAAATGTTATGTCTTACGTGTATGTGCGCCTCTACTTGTAGATTATTGAACGCTGGACCTATGATATGGCTTGTGCATCAACGAGATTCTGTAATACAATAAAATTTATGAGTTGAAAATACTGGTGACAATAGAAAATTGCTTTTATCCAGATTGACCAATGCGTACAAATAGGTTTAGAAGAAAGTGGAATGCCGGCCGGTAGCTTTAATACGTTTAGCTTTTAATGTCTTTTCAGTAACCAGATTTAATCATATTCTATTCTGAATCTGTAACTAATATTAACTAATACTTGGAAACTAATTACACCCATCGGCTCAAACGGTCCTGTTACTAGTTACATAATTTCCGCATTTACAGGTTTCAGTCTTTTACTGGAAAGTAAATTTGATGACTACAGTTCATCCGGTTGTAAGATGGGCACTACAACATTTGCTACATTATTTCCTTTTACATCCGCCATTTCATCTACTATTAACCATTTTAGTTTTAATCATCTCCAGATGATTCCAACTTGATTAGCGAAACGCTCATCAAGTGCAGTGTATAGTGTTTTGGTGTTTCGTGGAAAACTACGTCAGTGTTATTAACCATTTTCTTTTTTTAATAACGAATAATGTCTGTAAACGAATGTACGTGAAACTAATAACAGTAAATAATTTTAATTATTTTATACGCATATACGTATTATAAGGACCAACTGTAATTAGTTATTTCCCACTCTACGCGGTTTTATAGCAATACAACGTGAGTATGAGGAACTTTTGCTAGCAGCCATCTAAATAACGAAAACTAAGGCCACCATTAATAAATAAATTTAGAGTTAATTGCATCTTATATAAATAAAATAACCAAATGCCAAACGAACTTTAAATTTCTAACTGTTAATTTATTCAAACTCCAGCGCTTCGCGCTTTTGGTTACATGGCAGTTTGACACTGTCTTTGCTGCTATGCAACACGTTTTCGTTGGGTTTTTCCTAAAGCAAAAAATATTCCTGGCATACAGGGATATTGGGTGTTTTGTCTGTTGTCTATAAAAGCCCTTCCCCCTCCCGCACAGTACAAGTACCTTTAGGGATACAGAGGGTTGTATTTAATCGTTTAATTAAATATTGAATATTGAGCTCTTTGTCATATGTGACCTCTGGTTATGTGCAAATGATCTACTTATAATTTCGCCCAGAGATCCGTGTTTTTGCATGTTAATATTATGCATTGTTATGAGTAATTAAAATTGCAACATGCAGTTTATGTATTACACACAGGTTGATTACTACCGTATAATAACATATAAAATAAAGCAAAATACACCATGAATCTTTAACGATATACCTACCTATACATAATGATAGCCTATTACCATCATTGAAACTGTGACGCTGCTTCCGGTTGTAGATAAAAAACGAAATTCCGTTGAGCTAACTGCAAATCTGAATATGCAATATTTAAGTGAGAATAAAGTAAGGATAAATAATTCTACAAGGTCTTAAATTTGCTGGATACGATCAAATGATGTTTAATATGCGTTACTATAACACTAGACAATGTAGGTGTAGCCCTGCCCCCATATGCATATTTAACTTGAATAATTAAGTTTATTTTAATCATACTTCTTCAAATGGAATAATTTCATAACAGGTTCTAATACTAATTAATAGGGCTGTCAAAAATGTTCCGTGGGACAGTGGCGTACGTGAAATTAACTAATACGAGAAACAATAAACTATTACAATTTATAACAATGTATGTAAAACTTACCCTCTTAAGGAGCCTAGTCGAGAAAAAGCTTCGGATAGCTGTGTCATTCTCTAGAAAGTTTTTATACATGCGCCGCTGAATAATTTTGCTCTTGACTATACCTTCACTGGACGTTTTATTCACCGACTTCGTTGAGGTGCGATTCCCGATAGAGGTAACACTTCCTTGCTCCACTTGTAGTGACAAAGATACTTATTTAGAAAATTCTTTTTATCCAAATGTTACGGAATAAAAGTTTGAAACTGCTGAGCATAATTATGAAGATTCATTCTAGACGACATGTATGAATTTTACCTCGAATTTTACCGATTGATATCATAGTTCAGGAGCTAATCACGTCCAAATTTAACTTATATTTACAGTATAAATTTTCCCTACATAAAGTGAAAATTAATTAAAATAGATATACATGTACCCTCTAGTACACATTCAACAACTGATCCTCCAAATTTGGTGTAATTTGACTAAACCGTATGGAAGAAATAAATTTTGTAAAATTGCCTTACAAACACTGGTTCGATTAGCCCTCTTAACTAGCTTGATGAACTAGCTTGCTTATCACAAACTGGAGATGTGTAGCCATTTCAGGTATGTTTCTATGGTTGTCTCCATGAGTGATGTTCGCTTTGGTGAAAATATATTCTTATATTTTGAAAACAACCGTTCGACGTCTACTGATGTAATACACGCATACGTAAAATAGTCTTTGAACGCACTTAACACACTTGCGAATTTTTCTTTAACGCGCTCATTTTTTGCGTCACCTTATAGCGCGTAGCAGTAGATTTACTTCGTCAACTATTTGCAGTGACTCCACTAACGACAACGCACTGTTTTCTAATTTTTTTATGGTTTCATGTAATGGTTTATAGTTCCTCGCAATATTTTTTAAAGCTATTTCAACGGAAATATCTTCGAATTTTGTCTGGCTTTCTTTAATAGCTGCAGCCTCATCTGGATTGAATTGTAGTAGCACAACTTTTATTTGTTGGAAATATTCAGCATAATAAAAAGCTGCCTGCAACCATGTTCCCCAACGTGTAAGAATCGGCTGTGGTGGTTCAGGAATACCGGGATACTTGCTATGAAATGCACGGAGACGTTCAGGAGATTAAAGATACACTTTTTTTGTACTTGCTATTAATGCATCCATCTCTGGAAAATCTTTTCGAATAGTTTCTGCCACAAGATGTAAAGCATGCACTTTATACGTAACATGTATAAACGTACAACCTTGTTCTTGGAAAGAACGGCCTACCGATCTCATTGTCACGGCGCCATCAGTCACAAACATCAACACCTGACTATTTGACAGTTCAAATTTTTCTAACGTCTCCAGCACCACCCTGGTAGTTGTTTCGCTAGTACGCTGAGTTAGTCTTTTGCTAGCTAGTAACAGTGGAACTGTTGGTTTAAGAGGGTCCAGTACTCGTACTATAACATTTAAAGTAGAATATTTTTTACAATCTGTTGTCTCATCAACAGATAACCAGAGCCGTGTATTTTTTAATCCACATATCATCTCATTTACCATATCAACGTATGCAGTTGATAGATAGTTACATAACGTTGTGCGACTTGGTAACTTCACCTGGGCATTTTATTTATTCCAGAACTCTCGAAATGGTTGTTTATCGAGTATGTGCAGCGGAACATCACAGGCAATCAGCATTAATAGTAAATCAAACATAAACTGTGTTGTCGAAGGCACGCCATTTTTTCTTATTTTTATGGTGTACACTATTTACGTGAAGTCCACAATCACGCTTATCCCAGCAGATCAAATCTTTCTCGCACACTTTACAAATTATTTTAGCACCATCATAGAATAAATCCGGGAATTCACCTATGAGTTTATTCACTTTGTCAGCAAATGGCCGTTTTCTAACCCTGCGTACATTTGCCATGCTTTATTATTAAATTAATATCAACAATACAGTACAACAAATAAAATAAAAACACAAAAACAATATGCCATACGCCCAAGTGACTTAACGTGTACACAACTCGAAAGCTAATAATAGACTGGACTGGAGAAAAAGTTTCGCGGTCAAGGTGAATGCCGGCGACAGTAAGTACATCTGTACTCTAAGACTATGATACACAGAAACGATTTGCGGCTTTACTATATAATAACTAAATGCAATATAAATTATGTACATGTATCATTGCTAAACAGTGAGTCCTTCTGTTTGTAAAAGGTGTAGAGTTAAGCCATTAAATAGTTTAAAATGTGTAAACTGTGATTCTATTTATCATTCAAGTTGTGTAAAGAAATTAAATGTAAAGTTCGTAGATGACAATACAGTTATGGGCTCAAACTGTTTCGAAAACATTTCAACAGGTTATGAAAATGACGCGGCATTTTTTGATGCCATGATATATCTGGTAAGGAAAGAAAGTGGACGTTGATATTTTTAAATATATTATTAAGCAAAAAGACAATATCATCCGTGAACTAAATGATAAAATTCAACTATTAAATAAACAAATTGAGTTAATGAATAACTTACATGGTAAAAGTAACTTAAATGTGCAAAAAACACCACAATTACGGCTACAAGAAAATCAAGAAAAAGTTATCAGCCCAGCGGAGAACAAAAAGAGTACAGGAGTCATATCGATTAATCATGAAACTACTATGGAAAATAAAAACAATGGTTCTTCAAACAGAATCGGCGCAATAAAAGAACATGATGTTTCAGTGGCTCTTTCCAAGCCGTGAGTCAGAACAAACCTAACAAACATATTAATTTGAACAGCGATGAAGCTAATGCACAATCCCATTCTCCCGAAGTACAAAATAGTGATGAATAGGTGCAAGTAGTAAAGAGAAAAGGTTCAACAAACAAGAAACGCCAGTTGACAGTAGTAGGTAATAATAAAGAGACACTGATGGTGAAAGGGGTACCACGATTAATTGACTTACATGTATACCGGGTGGATCCAAATACAACGTGTGCCAAATTGACAGGGATGCTAAAATCTCACTTTGACGAAGTAAAATGTGACACCTAAATATCCCAAGCTGTAAACCTCTTTGAAAGTGTCCATATTAGAAGAAAGTTTTAAAGCAGCAATGAATCCAGAATTATGGCCTTATGGAGCTTGCATTAATCGTTTTTTTACACCTGCGCAGAAAGGAATTGACACCAATAAACTAGTTTTTATACCTAACTTACTTTTATTAAATATAAATACATTGAACTTAGATAAGGTTAACTTACTATTGAAGGACATTTGTACCTACCCTAATTTGGATATTTTGTGTTTAGTTGAAATCGTACTCAAAACAGAATTAGTTGGCAATATTTACATGAATAACTACAAATTAATCAGCTCCTATTGCAGAGCTTCAAAAAAATGTGGAGGGGTGGGAATATGGTGTAAGGGAAATTTAGAAATAAAAAAATAAACTTAACTGTTCCTTGTATTGAAGAATATTTGCAATACTGTGCTACATCTGTGAAAAGCAACAGAGTAAATACAATTATTATTAATTGTTATAGAGCTCCTTCTGGAGATTTAAATTTGTTTTTTAATAATATTACTGACATTTTAAATATGTTGTATAAACCAAATATAAATATTATCGTGTGTGGTAACTTTAATCTAGATGTTTATAATAATATGCATTATAGCCACCTATGTACAATTTTGTCATGTTTTAATCTAAGATCTGTGGTAGGGTGGCCAACCAGAGTAAGGGACACTACATGTACTTTAATTGACAACATTTTCGTTAATTTTGGTAATGAAGGAGCATGTTGCGTTTTTGATAACGTCATATCAGACCACAGAACGGTTTTTTTAGAATTGGACTCTTTCGCTTCTATTTCCCATAATAAAAATTATATCGGGAGAACTTTTAACGAAAATAATATATTACAGTTTGAATATTTATTAGGAGAAGAAAAATGAAACAATCTGTACCTCTCAAAGGATGTTATTGAAGCGTTTGATTGCTTTAATAAAATATTTCTTCATTTTTTTAATTCAATTTTCCCAGAGCGGAAACATTATATTAATGGCACTCAGGACAAAAAGTGGATAAACAATACAATAAAAAAATCTGCCGTTGATCTCAAAGGACTTTTTCATTTAAAACAAATATACTCCGAACTGATCTCTGTTTACAGAATAGCAAAAGATAAGCACACTACTTTAATTAGAAAAACAAAAAGAATACTATCGAAATAAAATATCTAGTTCTATTGTCCAGCTCGTGCAGCTTGGAATGTTATCCGCGAAATATCGAATAAGAAAAAAAAATAGGAGTAATATAATACTTAAAAAAATGAGGAAATGATAGAAAAACCTGAATAAGTTGCTTCAACTTTAAATTACTTTTTCATTAATGAACCAAAAAATATTGTTAACGAATTAGCCACCCAGCATAATTTAACGCAAAATAATAATACAGTAAACCACTTATTCTATTATTTTTTTTCTTGACAAATATACGGAAGATGAACTATTGAAGTTATTAAGCAATAAATTGAAAAATTAAAAGTCGGCAGGCCCAGACGACGTTCCAATGTTTCTAGTTAATCGTGTCATACACTTAATAATACAACCTGTAACATACCTGGTGAATTTATCTTTTCTGAGTGTTGTTTTCCCAACATTATTAAAAGAAGGTAAAGTAATACCAATTTAAAAAAAATATATCCGCTGGGTATGGAAAACTATAGACCAGTTCCCTATTGGTTTCTCAAAAATATTTGAATATGCTTATTTAGATCGTCTAATGTATTTTTTAAATAAATTCAAAATTTTATCAAACAATCAACATAGTTTCCGTACTAGTATGTCCACCATTACTGCCACTCACTCATTTTATGGTGAAATTATTAGATGTATCGACGCGGGTGAGTGTCCTGCTGGGGTATTTTGTGACCTCGCAGGGCATTCGACTGCGTAAACCATGACAAGTTACTTAATAAACTTTATGACTGCGGCATACGAGGTCTTCCGCTAAATTGGCTACGTTGTTTTCTAAAATCTCGTAAACAATATGTCCATACAACATACCTGTCAAAATCTAGCAAAAAAAGTCAGCTCTAGTTCTAGTCTAGTTGAAATGAAATTACCGTAGGTTTCAGTTTTGGGCCCTGTGTTTTTTGTTTTATATACATATTCATTGGAATCTGTAACAGGTAAAACCTTTACTATATATGCTGACGATTTATCTTTAATCATTTCAAATAAGTCGCCCAATAATTTGAATACATTTTAACGCAAGCAAAACACAGATTATCAGATTTCATAATAGGCAAAAAAAATTGCGATTCTGCATCAGTGAAATTAAATAATTATGGCACCACTAGTGCTGCTACAAACAGTGTATGTTTTTTAGGAATTCATTTAGATGAATGTCTTAATTGGAAAGTCCACTGCAAAAATCTTATTTGCAGGATGAGCTCGTTCAACTCCTTATTTAAAAATATGAAAGAAATTTTAAATAGGCAGCAACTAATTAATTTGTATTATGCAGAGGTAGAATCGCGACTACGGTATGGCATCTGTTTCTGGGGTGATTCCACTCTATCACAGGCAGTTTTCATATCACAGAAATTCTGCGTAACATGGCAAACTTGTCCAGTACACATATATGTAGAAACAGCTTTGTACAATGTAAAATTTTAACTTTAACTTCTTTATTTATATTTGAAATGTGTGTGTACGTATTAAAGAATAGATCTAAGTTTAATGAGAATGAAGATATACATAATATAAATACTAGACATAAAAACGACATTCATGTATCTTTTTCCGAATCTTCAATTACAAATAAATCACCAAACTATTTAGAAATAAAAATTTTTAATAAATTGCCTGCTGATTTGAAGCAAGATTATCCTAAGTTATTTATATCAATTAAAAAAAATTGAAATTATTTTTAGTGGATAAATGTTTTCTTTGTTCGAGTTTTTTACCTTTCAGACTCCATTTACATTTTAGATTTTGCTTTCATATTAATATGTATATTATATTTACATGTTATTCTTTTACTGTATTCTTGTATTACATATTATGATCTGTTATGTTTACGTATGTAATTTTATATTATGTGTAAGTGCCACCTACAGCCGTGCTAAGGCTAATGGGCGTATCTGACATTGTATCGAAATTCGGTTTATGGGATTTTTACATAGGCAAGCATGTATTTGACTTTATTACTAAAGTAAAAGTGCGTATCTGTATTCTAAATTACCTAAAAATCTTTTTAAAATATCGGATATCTCCACCGCATAGTAATATTGCAAAGCCAAATGGTTGTGTCTAACATTTTCTTAGCCAAAAAAATCGAATATGCGGTGTATTACAGACAGATATAGGTCATATCAGTAATTTTTGGGGGTAATATTCACTAAGCCAATTAGTCTTATATGCATTAATATTAGCAGATACGACTATGTGTATCACAAACAGTTGGCATATAGAAAAATACAAAACCTTAATTATCTCAAAACTATGTTTTTGCAGATACGCCCTTTAGCATAAGGACGGCAGTACAATATACCATATATTGTACCACCAAAGTGACTATTGTTATACAAGTTGGTATTGTCTTTAACAAAATAAAATATTGATTGATTGATTGATTGAAACATATTACTGGATACCTACTCTACATAAGATTATTTTTTGTATGAGGAAAATATGGGTTGTTAGAATATTGTCAACTCAATGTAGAAATCACATAGTAATATCAAAAACGATTGTCAATATCAATACTACGTTCCCATTCCTCTATGTTTTATTGTTCGGCAATTGTTTGTAGCCATATCTTGGTGAGGATCAAAGTCACAAATCATTTTTGGAACCATATGAGCATAGAGAAATTCATTATAATTAAAACATTTGATGTTTGAGACACCTATGTGGGGTAGTAGCAATTACTATTTGCAGCAGTAAGTCGGTGAGGATCAAAATTGGAAATTTTAGTATGGCATGCCCCGTCAACGATTTATTACACTACAGAAATTAGACACCTCCTGAATCCAAAGTCGAAGCTGCATGGGCGTGGGTTACATTGATGAAAAATTGCTGATACACAACCTTTCTCGCCGATCCTGCAGTGCCGGTAGTGGGATTCGAACTCGCAGCTACGATTATCTAGTCATAGCGTGCTCTAGCCAACTACCTCAGGCAATTATTTTTTTGCAGTGTAGGCCGGCACAAATCAAAGTCAGAACAAAATCACTAACTCGAAACGAGAGCCCCTAGATGAAATTTTTAATAATAAAATGAATGAGAAGTGCTTACGTCACCTTCAACTATTATTGATATCCCAATACATTCGTCACTGTAGAATTTTCATTGGATACCTTTCTGACATCAATATAGTTTCGCATATGAAAGAAATACATGATTAAAATAATAACTTACACCATTATCTGAGGTGATAAAATAATAATTAGTACATGTAGATTTAAGGCAATAATTCGAAATAATAACACCACGTATAGTACAACCATAGGGGATTGTACTATATGTGGTGTTATTATTTTGAATTATTGCCTTAAATTTACATGTACTAATTATCCCTAAACTAACGTTGTGCGGGAGGAGGTACATATTTATAAACAACAGACACACAAGTACCCAGCAAACATATTCCATGAAATTAGATAAAACTCGACTTAGTAAAAGACGAATTTATTTATATAATACCAATAAATCTACCTCATGCACTATTTTGCTTAAAAGTAATTTTAACTAAAGCAGCAAGGGAAAAATAGCTTAAAAAATCTACCACAAATTACCTTAAAGGTATATTTACCTTTTTGGTGAATGGAAATCGTCAAAATAAAAAAATACAAAATTATATTTGCTAATTCATATTCAACAAGTATAACATACTTTTGGCTCAAACTATAATTATAATTGATAAATCAAATAGAAAAATTCTCATAAAATTCCTTTATTAATGTGACCGGTTTCGTGAACAAGTAATTACTTCACATCATCAGACACCCTGGTTTTTTATTTATAAAAATTCCTGTGTCTGATGATGTGAAGTAATTACTTGTTCACGAAACCGGTCACATTAATAAAGGAATTTTATGAGAATTTTTCTATTTGATTTATCATGAATAATTACTCATATGGGATCAACCTACCTACGTTATAATTATAATTGTTTACTTGATAATAGGAATTTTCATATTAATGAATATTTTGAAGTGGAACCTTTGATGCGAAGATAACACTGACGTAGTTTCTCACAAAACACCAAAACACTATATACTACACTCGACACGCGTTTCGCCAACCAAGTTGGTATCATCTGGAGATGATTAAAACTGATTAATCAGGTTCAATCATCTCCAGATGATGCCAACTTGGTTCGCGAGGCGCGCGTCGAGTGTGGTATATAGTGTTTTGGTGTTTCGTGGAAAACTACGTCAGTGTTGTTTTGAATATTTTGGAGGCGCATGGTTATTTTTCGAAGTGCAGGTGCTAATATGCACGGGAAAATTTTCAGCGCATTATCTTCAACAACCGGAAACTTCTGATACTACGCAATTAAATTGGATTCATTGTCATCACCGACATTCATTTATTTTCTATCTTACTATGAATTAGGTGTCTTTTCAATTTTGTAGATGACTCTCAACAATGTTGCTACTACTTACAGTGAAAAATACCAAATAAATATAAAATTCTTCTTTTTTTACTAGCATTTGTCATTTGCTCATAAATTCGTAGATTTTACCTAAAACTAGTCAACTTGATGTCGAATTGACGTCGAAATGAAATCAAATGTATCTTAATACGTATTAGTAACCAAACTTACTGTGCAACTACAAGGATGATTTATATGTAATTTTACCTATCTTAGTCAATTTAACTAAATTTCGACGTCGTCTTAATCTCCACATGTCGATTCCAAGTCGCATCAACGTAAATTTTACTTAAATATGGTTAATTCCAATTTCGCGACTAAATGTATTGTACATAATTTAGGTAGTCTCGACGTCAAATTAAACCAAAATGTTTACTGAGTAATATTCATGTATATTGAAAGTAATGTCTCTCACAGATAATTCCACTGCCATCACCGGGGATCGAACCCGGAACGTTTTGGTGAAAGTCAAGTGCGCTTGACTCTCGACCATCTGTCTATCTCTGATTTTCCAAATGAATAGCAGATGATTCAAAATTTGGAAAGAGACCGAAAGGACAAAGCAACGGTCGAATAACTATTTATGAAAAATAATTGTCAAGACTGTAATCAAATTACGTTAGAGAAACAATATGATAAATTTTCAGTAGCTTTAAAATGTAAAAGAACTGAAAGTATTTAAATTCTCGATGAATGTGCCTATATGAGAAGTTATGTTATATGACAAGGGCTGATATAAAGTCTTGTTTTTCTCACACAATTTTTTACAATGACTAGTTTCAAGGTCGATCTGACCTTATCTTTCAATATAGTAACCTGAAAATAAGGTAAGGTTCCCCTTGAAACTAGTCGTTGTGAGAGAAAACAAGATTTTTTATATCACCCCCTGTCATATATGATAAAGTATTTCTCAGTGTGTTAAAATCAATTACCGAATGTACTGATAGCTTAATGCTAGTCAGACAGTCATACAGACAATGTAGTCCCCTGATAGTTTTGAAATCGAACAATGTATGAATAGTGATAGAGTACATATTCCAAAAAGCCCCTTTTTCTGAATAATTAGTTCTGATCCATCGAACTTTTCAGTGGGAGAGTCAACTTGCCCTAACTCCATTTTTCTTCCCAATTTTATTATAACCACAATTAATTTTACAACTAGCAAACCCTTCTGTGATAAATAAGTGAAAATTTTATTCTGGAGAGCGGGCAGATTGGACTATCCACCCTCCCCTCTTTCACCTATGTAGCTACGTCAAATAATAGCACTCATTGACAACAAACCGTGTACCAAATTTCACTTAAACTTCTCCATTTCAAATAGCCGTAACGAATGTAGGAAGCATTTGCAAACACGTTAATATGAACTTTTCTTCTTATTTTTGTATGTAGAGTCTACCAATAAATTTAAGCACAGCAATTTAGAAACAACCTGTATAATATCCTATTAAAAAACACTAGCATTTCGTTACATTTTCCTTTTGTTATTTTATGTTGTTACGTCATAATTAGTAATTAATTATTATTACTTCCTCACCCCTCAAAGTGAGGAAGTTATGTATTCGTGAAAAAAATTTAGAAAATTTTTATTGCATTTCTGGACGAATCTCGACGAATTATGACGATACACAAAATTTCAGACAGAAAAAACTGTCTGTCTATGTGTCTATCTCTGTGGTTCGCGATAGGAGTTACAGTTTTTGAGATAAAGCTTTCAAATTTGGTACACACATTCTAGAGGTCAAGGACGAGATTGAGTTCGTTCATGAGCAAAATCGGTCTAAAAAAAATATTAGTGATATTCCACCAATGTGACTTTTTTGAAACGTCAAAACGTAACTTTTTTTGAAACGTCAAAAAATTTGATTTTTTTGAAACGTCAAAAATTACTTTTATTATAAACTCCACCACACGTCGAGTTTTACTACGGTGAAGAAGTTCTGATCCCCAAGTAATAATTGGCAGCGGTTTTTTTAAAAAATGTGTGCATCAAATAAAACACAAAGACACCTAAAATTTAGGTACTTTAGTAATTAACAAGACAATATATTAATTTTGCAACACTAAATTGTAGCTTTTGATCTGCCTTCTTAAAGCGATAGCGTATAAAATTATAAATTCATTTTCTGATATAATAATTTCAGTTTAAGAAACTAATTATAATGAAATATATAATAATGCTATTTGGTTACACATGGCTAATTACAATATTAAAGTATAAAATATTTTTTTCTATTATTAGTCTTGATTTAAAACTGGAATACTATTACCCAAATTGGTACCATTTGTGGTAAAATGCAAAATACTTGGAAAATAATGTAATCAAGCAAGTCCATCTTATATAAGTTATTAGTACAAGGACGGACATTTTATATAACATTAAAATAGATTGAATAACAGCAGTGTAATTATGATGACATGCAAGATATCAGAAATGTACAGGGTGATTCCTATAACGTTCTCACCCCAATTTTTTGGTTTGTCTAAATAAATTTAAAATGTTTAACATAACTTATAGTATTTTTACCAGGATTTCGAAAATTTCTACAAAAAAAAAAACAATTGAAAGTCAAATAAAAGTGGGGAAAAAACCAATGTTTTTTTTAAATGGAATGTTCTCTATATTTTTACAATTTTGAAAAAAATATTTAAATTCTCCTTCCAAAAAATACAACATAATATATATATTTACCGTCATATTTAGTAAAATACTGATGATATTAATTGAAATAATTTAACACCGAGTTGGCTTTGAATGTTGTTTGAACCGTCACTTAAATAGTTTGTGTTGTAGCTCTTTACGTTGATTAAAAGTTAAAAATGCCTTACTCAGCAGAAGAAAAAAAGATATATTAGAATGTTATTTAATAAGTAATAAAATCTCTTGTGCTGCTGATAGAATATATACCTCTCAATATTCTAACAGACGAGTACCGTGTCGCACTTATTTTGAAAAATTAAATAGATGATTTAGGGAAACGGAATCAGTGCACAAAAAAGAACATAGAAATAATCATAAAACTGTGTTAACAGAAAAAAATGGGTTAAATATTACACTTTATTTTGAGGAAAATCTGTCCCATTCGATTCGTGATGCTGTTCGAAATTTAAATATATCTTACAAGTCCATTCAGAAAACTTTAAAAAAAGCATAAATATACGCCATACCAAATAAAGCCTGTACAAATGTTACATGAAGATGATAAAAACAAACGTGTAGAATATTGCAATAATATTTTAAATAGATTTGCTTTGAACAATCATATTTTTAAATATATATTATGCAGTGATGAGGCAAATTTTAACACAAAAGGTGCATTTAATAGAAAAAATTTACATTGCTGGTCAGTAGAAAATCCACATCAAGTATATGAAATCAAATTCCAAGGAAGAAATTGAATAGGAGTGTGGTATGGCATTATAAACAATTAAGTTGTAGGCCCCATTTTCTTTAATGGAGTTTTGACTGGAGTCAGATACTTTAATTTACTTCAAAATGAAATAGAGAAACATATTGACATAATAGTGCCTATAGATCTCTTAAATGATATTATTTGGCACCTGTGCTTAATATTATACCTGTTCGGAATTTTTTAAATAACAAATACTCAGAGTGGATAGGAAAGCATGGATTCTATCGTAGCCTCCAAGAAGCCCATACTTAAATCCGCTGCATACTTTTTATGAGGACACTTGAAAACGGAAGTCAATTTAAATGGAAATAACAGTGTGGAAGAAATGTAGGTTAAAATTTCAGCAGAAATAGAAAATATAAATAATTCCAACATGTTATAAAATGTAATGATTAATATACATATATAAAAGATATACTATTTGTATCGAAAATAGTGGAGGATGTTTTGAACAGTTCCTTTAAATATAATGTTATTGGTTGGTTAAGATATTTAGTGTTGCTTGATATGATGTTATTTCCTTTATTAAATTTAAATAAAATTTAATTTATTCTTATGAATTATTTCAATTATTAAGTTATATTTTTAGAAAGAGAATTTAAGTCTTATTCAAAATTGTAAAAATTTACAGTGCTTTCTATTAAAAAAAATTGCTTTGTTTTTCCCACCTTTATTTGATCTTCAATTGTTTTTTGTTGAAATTTTCGAAATCCTTGGAAAAAATACACTAAGTTACGTTAAACATATTTAATTTATTTCCAAAGACAAACCAAAAAATTTGGGTGAGAATGTTATAGGAATCACTCCACCCTGTACATACTTGTATACAAAACCATGACGGGACTGTCTTCCTAAAGTTTGTGCAATTTTGTATAATAAAATATACTGAATGATATATATATTTTCAATATATATGTAGTATACTAGTTTTTAAGGTAACATAAAAAATAGGAATTATTTTATATTAGAATTGGAAAATTGTATACAAAGCGTGACACAAAACTTTAAAACGAACCTTAGTTAAATAACTCTATATCTCAATATATGGCAATTTTTTTATAAAACTGTTCCTTTCGATGGTTAACTGTAACATTTTCAAACGTCCAAAGTCAAATCTACACAAATAAGCTAGCTTGCTTGACATTACATTAGCTGTAGATGCTTATTTTTAAAAACTATGCCTTTCATATATCCCCCACCAATCTCAGTACACCAATACATTATTTTAATAAAGTTTTCCGAAATTTAGCGTAATATCCGTTAAGTTAATTCACCCTTATTTCTTAGGTGAGTTTTATACACACGATCTTTAATAAACCCAAATAGAAATCGGATATAATTATATTGTTACTTGTTTGCTATCCACACAAACACCTCTACTCGTAGATTCGTTGATTGAAAGTCCAGGTAACACTTACTCACTACTTTATTTACTAATTGACAATTAACAACAATAGATTAATTACTGTCTTAACTATAATCACACTTGATCACTTATAAGTCTCTTTCTTATTTCTTCATTACTCGTTCACGTTCAATTTAAGATTGAATTTCGGCCCACCGTGTGTCTTATTTATACATCCATTCACACGATCTAGAGCAGTCCAAAATATTTCCGGCCGTTCGCGTACAATTCCAGTCTCATCTAACCAGTCTACACAGTCCAGTGGCGTAACAATATCAAAGAATCTCGCTGGATAGTAAGTAGACCTACATGTTGAGATCGGTCACTTCGGGAAGATTTGCAACAAAATCCTAACGAGCCATGTAGCATATCTTGTTGGGAATAAATCCTTCAGGACTAAACGCTGCATTTCGAGTCGTAAAGAAATACAGCAACATATCTTCAATATCTTCAATATTCTCCATAAACAGTAGTATATTTTCAAGATTTAGTATACCTACTAGTTCACGTAGTTTTTCGTCTCCCATACTCACATTTCTGATGACTAAATACTCTTGTCAATTCACCAGCCATTTCTTTCAACTGTTGATAGATATATTGCGAACTGAGACCACACGTTTCGAAACTAGTTTTCTTTAATCTTCTAATAAAGCTGTACATAATGGACGTTACAATTTCAAGAATATACAATAAAAATATGTGAGTGAAGTAATGCGTGCCGTACATATTAATAAGCTATTCCCGTACTTATTTAAACATTCTGGTATCTGTTTCTGCACCCATCTAAATATGAGTGAATATTTTAAAAATGTAAAGTGTCGCATTTAGTACCGGAATGTTGATTGCAGGTCTGACTGTTGGAATCTAATGCATATCTAATTAAAACCCACGGTGAAAAGTCTCGAGTTGAATATAAACTCTCAATATCTCTCTTATCACTCAATATCTCTCTATCTCTTAATGTTCCTGCAGCCAGATGATAAATTCCGTCTTTTTATAAAACTTGGCCATTTTATCAAACGTTCATTGAGATATTGAGGATTGTTTTCAGTCCGGCTATGATTTGTAATTATTTTATAAAACGACGACCACATTGTCAAATATATAAAAATCTATGAAAAATAAATAAACATATCCACAGCGGGTATATCTGTTTTTTATATCAAAGAAGGAACGTGTTAGCCAGAATGTAATCCAGATGGTAAAATAATAGATTTGACAATGTGGCTGTCTACTTAAGACGAATTTGTAGGTAATATTATGTGAATTTAAAATTAACATGCTATCCTACGTTTCGGCACCGTTTAACACTTAAATTGGCATTTTGCCCTCACTGGCTAAAATTTTTCAAATAACCAATCATATTTAGATGGGTGCCGAAAAATTTCAGAATGTTTAAATGCTTGCGGTACCAAGGGAAGCATACCTCTATACACAAAACAGCAATTCCACAAAATTATTCGTTTAAGTTTACTTATCTATATTTGTACTCAGAATTCCATAGGTTTTAAGGTTTCTTGGGAATTTCTTAATATAGTATATCATGAAAAATGATTTATATTTTTAAACAATTATGTTTTTGTTTATTTTCTGTTCATTGCGAAAGCTATATTTATTGTCAAAATGTTTAAAGCTATAAGATATTTTCAACTTATGTATAAAGAAATACATATCAAAACTCCTGTAATATTAATTGAACACTATTGTCGGCTCAAATAGATTTTCAAATATTGCAAGTTTCACAACAAAAATGTTGACTGATATCAAGCTTTAAATCCTCATAAATTCTTCACATTTTGCATAACTTTCCGATGAGTTATTAATTATTTTATGCCACAAATAACATGCATATTTTTATTATATATTTTTACCTTTACCTATGAATAATTTATTTATCGATAACTAAAATTGTCCATTAAGCAGTCTCATGAGTAATCCATAATTATATTTATTGTTCATTTCGTTATATAGTTACACAGGTTGGGAAAAAAACCAAACAATAATAATTGTAACATTGTAAATATTGCCTATATAAAGAAATTACCTAAACGAAAATTGTTTGACTAATTACAGCGCATATCCACATGACCTCGAATTATTTTCAAAGTTTGGATTTATTGTTATGAGTTGTGTAGGGTATTTGCTCTATTTCTGTTATTCTTCGAGCTTTCAGATCATTTAAATCCAGCCTGTTCCTGTATGTCTTACTTGTGTGATGTGTCCATAAAAAGAGATCGATGGGCATTAGATCGGGAGATCTAGCAGTCCATTATATGGATTCTCCGTCTACCGACCCTTCGTATCTATCAGCAAACACCTGATTTATATATTTCGTCACTTGAAACGCATAGTGGAGTGGGGTACTATCTTTTTAAAACCATAGCCTATTTTGAATCAAATTCATCCCATTAGGGAATAAAGCAGCGTCCACGTTCCCTTGTAAGAGTTACAGATATTTTTGGGCAGCTAAATTTCCATCTATTAAGAACGGCCTAATGATATGTCCCCCAATAATATCTCCCCAAACATTTACCTTCTGCGGATGCTGCGTGTGTAGCTGTTCCATCCAGTGTGGATTGGGTGTCAACCAGTATCGCCAATTATGCCAGTTCATTGTTCCATTAAGACGTGCTTCATGGAAGAATAGATTTGTTGACCAAAATTTCATCATCCTTGCAATCAATGTTCCAACATTAGATCGCAAAATTGTAATCTTCTGTAGAAAGCATTCACGTTCAGTATCTAGTCTAAATATGAATGTGACCCGTAGCAAGTTGTCTCGCTGATATTTACGGTGTCATACTTTTTTGACAGATTGATTTTTAAATAAATTTCTCTATTTTATCATATATAGAAAAATTTTATCAAAAATGTTTGTAAATTATGACTTCAACGACAATTTTTTGACCATTTAAAAAGTATGTATGTACGTCAAAGACAAAAAAAAAGTTTTAATTAAAAGTGAATTAAACTAAGGTATGTTCAAAATGTGCTCCATTTTCGTCCTGCAACGTGATCGACTAACAAACTTTCTTTGGTCATGAGTAATAACATCAATGTGTATCTCAAGAACTTCTTGCTGAATTTTCTCTTTTAAATCTTTTAAATTTGCATATACATTTGTGGTAACTTTGCTTTTTTAAGTATTCCCATAGCAAATAGTTCAAAGGGGTTTGATCCAGCGATCTAGCCGGCCATTTGATACTACCTGTTCTTCCTATCCGCCGGTTAGGGAGAATCTCGATTGAGTAGTTTCAAACATGCGCCAGGTAGTGTGAGGGAGCGCCTCGGTAAAAATTGAGATCTAATTGTGACGTCATTTCACACAATGTTCAGAGGCGTACACATATTTTATAAAATCAACTTATATCCGTTGACATTTTAAATTTTTCACCAAAATAATGATTTTAGTTTGTAAAATATTTATTATTTTGTTATACTGGGTGACAGCGAGATTAGTTCCATTCCAATTTCTCGGTTGACTTTAGGAATACAATTTTCAAATTTTGGCATATCATTTGTGACACAAGAAGCCACATTTTGCATTTATTAAGTGAAAAATATCATTTCTGGTTCAGCTGGAAGTACCAACAACTTTTAGTTTTTAAATAGCAACATATACATATATATATATATATATATATATATATATATATATATATATATATATATATATATATATATATATATATATATATATATATATATATATATATATATATATATATATGTATTGTTTTTAAGAAGTTTATATTCTTTTTTTATTTCTTGAACTTTGTTTCTATATATTTTCTTGTTGTTTTTTTCTTGAGGAATATGGTTCTTGTTTTAATAATTAATTTTTTAAATTATGATGGAATTCATTTATTATTATATTTTTCCGTATAAACGTTTCGGTATGGATGTATACCTTTTTCAATATATTCTTAAATTTAGATTCTTAAATGTGGCACTAACTGCTTTATTAACGTCTTTTTTTTATTGGTTCTTGTACACTTTTAGTAATATTTCTTTTTTTGTATCATTATTCTGTTCTCTCTATGAGCACAACCGACGAACTGTTCATCGGTTGTGCTCATAGAAAGAACAGAATAATGATATACAAAAAATATTACTAAAAGTGTACAAGAACCATTAAAGAAAAAGACGTTAATAAAGCAGTTAGTGCCACATGTAAGAATCTAAATTTAAGAATATATTGAAAAAGGTATACATCCATACCGAAACGTTTATACGGAAAAATAAATGAATTCCATCATAATTTAAAAAATTAATTATTAAAACAAGAACCATATTCCCAATAAAAACAACTAGAATATATATATATATATATATATATATATATATATATATATATATATATATATATATATATATATATATATATATATATATATATATATATATATATATATATATATATATATATATATATATATATATATGTATATGTATATATATATATATGTATATATATATATATATATATATATATATATGTATATATATATATATATATGTATATATATATATGTATATATATATATATATATATATATATATATATATATATATATATATTTAGATTCCACATAAAATTCTCGTTACAACGATGTATCACAAGTAGGTAATTATTTTCAATATGGCGTCATAAATTTGAAAATGTGAAAAAGCTAAGTTGGCAACTTCAAGACTGTGTTTTTCTAAAAACATAAAAAGCAAATGGATTTTGTTAAATTTTTTTAAATGGTAATCATATTTTTTTTACTTGCTCCAACAAAGCCCAAAACATTAACCTTTCTTTTGATGTATAATTCGTCTAGTTTCGATGCTAATTTACTTTGAAATTATTGGATTTCTGTTGATGTTATTCATCAGTTATTTAATGAAACCATATGTATGTATTAAATTTTACAAGCTTGCCATGACAAAATGACATTTCTTTTCAAACATTTGCCTAAGTTATTATTTGATAAGGTTTATGTAGTTCTTTTTTAATTGCTTGTGATTTATTTGCTAACATAACAATTTAAAAGTTTTAAAAAATACAAAATGGTGGTATTTACCCAAAATGAAAAGGTGGATATGTTACTTATTTATGGTGAATCAAAAAGAAATGCATATCAAGCCGAAAGGTTATGTGCAGAGAGGTATTCTGGAAGGCATCACC
Organism: Rhamnusium bicolor; assembly: GCA_029963845.1. Taxonomy (NCBI): domain Eukaryota; kingdom Metazoa; phylum Arthropoda; class Insecta; order Coleoptera; family Cerambycidae; genus Rhamnusium; species Rhamnusium bicolor. Next base: position 109,798 of record JANEYF010000538.1, on the reverse strand, counting down.
CTTGTAGAAAATATTTTAAGATTTTAGAAGAAACATTTAGAGCCCAGCCTAGGAAAACGAGGAAAATACATTTATTATTGATGAGGGCTACAGAGATTAATGATTTAGCATCCGTGGAAATTAATAAAAATGCAAGTACACGTGAAATTGGAAGTGCTCTTGATATTATCCGAGAATCTGTTAGAAAATTATTAAAAAAACATGGATATAAATCATATAAATATCAACTTCATCAGCACGTATATGAAGCTGATGTAGATAGGAGAGTTCATTATTGCAATTACTAGAAAATAGATACATTGTTCCCAGAATCCTTTTCACAAATGAAAGTCGGTTCACTAACAATGGCGTGTTTAACCGAAATAATTTACGTTACTGGAAAATTTACATGAATTTAGAGAAGGAAATCACCAGGAGATGTTTGGGGTAAATGTATGGGCGGGAATTGTGGGTACAAAGATCATAGATACTGTTTTATTTCAGAGGACTTTAAATGGAGTTAGGCACCTGTTTTTGGAAAATGAAATTGATGGCTTTTTAGGAGAATTACCCTTCAATTTAGGAAGAAGCATTTATTACCAACAAAATGGGGCTCCGCCACATAACCTTCGAGATGTCTCTAACTATTTAGAAAACGAATTTCAAAATATAGTCATTTAGACATATGGACACACAAGATGGCCTGCCAGATCACCTGACGTAAGCCCTATGGATTTTTTACTGTGGTGATACGTCAAAGAATGAGTATATTTATCATCTTCAAGAAACCTCCAGGAGTTGGAAATCAAAATTCGCCAAGCTTTTGCAACAATAACTGCGCTAATGTTAGAACGGGTGGTAAGGGAAACCATGCATTTTGAACAATTACTATAATTTTGTTTTCCCCTATCTTATAAATAGTTATTAATAAATTCTGTCAATTTTATTTAATCTCTATGTGTATTTTTTTAGCAATACCAATGGTGAATATATCATCTACAGAAATCCAATAATTTCAAATAAATTAGTTCCGAAACTAGACGTATTATACATCAAGGTTAATGTTTTAGGCTTTGTTGGTATAAGTAAAAAAATAAGGTTACCATTTAAAAAATTTCTATTTTTTTTCGAAAAATTGTTTTTCAATTTAAAATAGTGACTTTTGCACGAAATAAATTTTTATTGAAATACTACAATAAGAATGAAGGTGATAGATCAGATTCAAGGCCTACTGAGTAAATTTTTTGAAAACATAGTCTTGCAGTTGCCAACTTAGCTTTTTCACTATTTCGAATTTAAGACGCCATTTTGAAAACAATATCTACTTGTGATACATCGTTGTAACGAGAATTTCATGTGCAATCTAAATATGCAAAAATATATATACATATGTTGCTATTTAAAAATCAAAAGGTGTTGGTACTTCCGGTTGGACCGGACGTTATATTTTTCACTTAATAAGTGCAAAATGTGGCTTTTTTGTGTCACAAATAATATGCCAAAATTTCAAAATTATATTCCAAAAGTCAACCGAATAATTGGAACGGGACTAATATCGTTGTCACCCATAGACATATAATATGTCTATGTCACCGTATTAATAAAGAATTTAATTATATTTTATATATTTCTACAATATTATATAATAATAATAATAATAAGTAATTTATTTCCTACAGGTTAAAGCACCCAATTACAGGAAAAGCTTAAAACTAAGTATACTGTGATATAAAATGCACAAATTTGCAATACACATAGTCATTAACATTACATTAAGAGTTTACAAGAAAACTCATACATAAAAGTAAAATATATTATAGTGTTATGAAATAATCTAATTTAATAAGCACAGTTTTCTTCATATATATGAATTATTTTAGCTAAACTATCATAGTTGACATCACATAAAGATGAAATGGTGTTAAAAGTTTTACACATATTAAAGATTGGTGACTATCATAAGGTTTGTACGAGGAGCATCGCAGTAAAAGAGGTTGTTTTGACGGGATTCTAATCTGGGGACTGATAGGTTTAGTTTACTTAAAAGAAATGAACAATCAACATTGTGACTAATCGATTTATAAAGAGAGGATAAAACGACAACATCTCTTCTGAATCTGCGAGATTTAAGGTCAAACATATTAAGCAGTATATTGTTGTCTGTACCTGGGGGGGGATAAGATCCATTACATTTGAAAAACATAAATTTCAGACATTTGCGTTGAACTGATTCAATGCGTGACAATGAATTTTGATATATGGGAAACCAAATAATACAGCCATACTCCAATTTACTTCTTATAAATGATATGTATAACAGTTTCAGGGTGTCAATATTCACAAAACCGCCCCAATTTCTTACTAAAAAACCTAAGGCTCTAGATGCCGATTTGACCATTTCATCGATATGATTGTTGAAAGTAAGTTTTGGGTCAAAAATAATTCCCAGATCCTTATAATTCACACAACGATCTAAAATGTTATTATCTATTTTATATTGAAAGGTAACTGTAGTGTCCTTCCTTGTATATGACATAACCTTACATTTGCCAATATTTAATTTTAGAGAATTGGCCGAGCACCAGTTAGAAATTTTATTAACTTCATTTTGCAGTAAGATACAATCGTCTATAGACCTTATCTCTAGGAAAATTCTGAGATCATCAGCAAATAGTAGGTGGTGAGAATTAATATTAGCTGTTAGGTCGTTAATAAAAATAAGAAATAAAAGGGGTCCTAAATTTGATCCTTGCGGAACTCCCGATACTGCTGTATATGATTGAGAACGATAGCCTCCATATTCAACAAATTGATGTCTCCCAATTAAATGTATATTAAAGAAAATATGAAGCTAATATATAACGTTAACCCTAGAATAATTTTATGTAAATAAAATGCATTTGTTGATAAATCAATTTCAGTTTTTATAAAGAAATATACAATCACCATAAAAAGAGGTAGATATATTTAACAAGGTTTCATTTCATGAAATTTGATGAAAATTGATTTTAATTTGTATCCGATTCAATGATGATTGAAAAAAAAATTAATAATAATTTATTATTGTTATACTCCGTTCATTTATTTGAGCACATAAAAAACGTTGTCGACCGTCGCGTCAGTCTGCATGCTAGAATTTTTTATGTGCTTATTTAAGATGAGTAGACTGGTACTTATCGGTTTTATGTTATAGTATATTACAGTTGTCCCTACGTTTCTGAATGCAGGATACGTAATGTATTATTTCAGTATGTAAGGCAACGTCCCATTTTTAGATCTCATGAGATTTAGATCTCTGAACAGATGTACAGGGATGCGTCTCTGGTGAGAAAATGCATCGGAGTTTTGGATCTCATTGGACTTTTTGTATCGGTCTACATAAAATTCATTCTGTTTTTTTTTTTTTCAAAAATTTAAGTAACCGACCGTAGGAGTTGCTATTACGTTTTAACCAAGACCACAAAAATTCATTGGTCAAAAATGTTTTGTGCATTGCCCAAGGACTTAATGCCAAATTTACTTAAAAATATGAATTCTTAAAATTTCTTTAAGAAAAACTAACACTTTGGATACTTTCTAATAGATATGAAATTCACTTAATCATTAATTAGTAGATAATCCCAAAACAGTATAATTTATTAATTGCTGTGTTTCATATGTTCCTTTATTTATTCATCATTTGTATCTGTATGGTCGTTATATTAAGCATGAGTAAAATGTTGATCCATTATTTACAGTCGGCAGTCCTTAGCTGCATATGTTGTATTGGTGATATCAATCATAATGTAACTATGTTTTAAAACCTACGACAGATGAAACGGAAAATTATTTTAATGAATAAATTCACAAGAGCAAGGTCAATAGTTCGTCGACCACAACCTAAAATTTTGTTGTTTATTCGGAATATAAATTATTCAATTTTCACCGTATCCCAGTCTCGTGTTGTTTTGCTTGCTAATAAATTTATATTGTCTTGTACAGGGTTATTCATTATAAATTACCCACCCCTTATTGTCGTTATTATTGCCTATAGAAAAAAAAGTTTTAAATAAAAGTTGTGGTTATGACTGAATTTTATTAAAATGCTATCAAAAATACAGTAGCTTGCAGATTTCAGGGGATACAAAAAAATAACATATTTTTTTAAATTTGTATGTTATTAAATTTTTGGAATGATCCTTTGTTCCTGATTTCAAAAATATACCATATATTACCCCCACCATATATCGTTGTTGACTTAATAAATATTGAATATCTTAGTTAAATTAGTTACTGTAAATATGGAAAAGTTAACATTATTAAAGTGAGCTATGAACATGACAACTATTATGTTTGATAAGTGACATTTCTTTAATGAAATAATCAAAATGGTTTACAATGAGGAAGAAAAAGTCCAAATATTTATTTGTTATATACAAAATAACAAAAATAAACGTGCAGCAAAAAGAGCATATATGGTGTTGTATCCAAATCGTCCAACATCATCAGAAAATACGTCCAAAAATATTTATCGAAAGGTGAATAATACCTCCAGTTTTAGTAGAAAAAAGCGTGTAGTTCAAGCAAACCAGAAAGAACAGCTAGAAATACTGCTTCATTTCGAAGGTAAGCCCATCCATATTTATTCGCGAATAGACTTTTTTTGAAACATTGTATTATTTTTTTAGAAAATTCTAAATGTAGTGTAAATAATGCAGTCGATCAATTAGCTAAATGTTATTCCAAAATCCAGCGTACGTTAAAAATAACAGCTACAGACCATATAAAATTTTACCCGTACAAATTTTACACAGAGGCTCATAAAAGGAAAAGGCTGGACTTTTGCCGAAAGATGATTCAAAAGTTGGATGAAGATCCCGATTTTTTTACTAAAATATTATAGACTGGTGAATCATCCTTTTCTACGGCAGAAGTTTTTAATAGGAAAAATCGAGGTCGTGGGAAAACAAGCACAACAGAAAAAGATTGGTACAACAAATAAAAAAATCAGGAAGAAAAACTGTTAACGTTTGGTGTGTAATTTTCAGAAACAAAATTGTTGGGCCTGTATTTTATGATTATACTTAACTGGAGTTACCTATCTGGAAATAATTATCCCAGAAGCAGAAAATTCCTTTGCAGAATATTCTGGAAGCCGAACTTGATGATATGATTTGGATGCAGGATGGGGCATCTCCGCATAGTGTCCTACCCGTTCGAGATCACTTGAATAATGTATTCCCAATATGGACAGGGAATAATGGACCTATTAAATGGCCACCTGACAGTCCGGATTTGACCATTATGGATTAATTTTTTTGGGGATTTCTAAAAGACATTGTCAATAATAATAATAATAATAATAATAATAGTATTCAAGTCATTAAAGACAGGATTCGAGTTGAAATAAACAATCTGAATGTAAATAGTGAAGTCATTTCCTGTACAATTATAAATATAAGAAGACGTTATCAATTATGCATTGACAATAATGCTGGACATATCGAACATCTTTTATGAGATCATTTATTTATATTTAAATTTCCTAAATAAATATTTGTTATCTATTTTGTATAAATATTGATTTTTTTCTTCCTCACTGTAAACCATTTTGATTATTTCATTAAAGAAATATCACTTATCAAACATAATAGTTGTCATTTTCATAGCTCACTGCAATAATGTTAACTTTTCCATATTTAGAGTAACTAGTTTAACTAAGGTATTCGACGTTTAATAACTCAAAAACGGTATATGGTAGGGGTAACATATGATATATTTTTGAAATCAGAAACAAAGAATCATTCGAAAAATTTAATAATATACAGGGTATCCCATAAAAAAAAATATGATTTTCTTGTATCTCCTGAAATCTGCACGCTACTTTACTTTTGATAGCATTTTAACAAAATTCAGTCATAACCACACAAAAGTTGTGTGGTTATTTAAAACTTTTTTTCTATAGGCCATAATAACGTTGATAAGGGGTGGGTAATTTATAATGAATAACCCTCTACTTTGTACGCATTTTCATAACTTTTAATATCCATTGATTGGTTTCAACTAAAATTTAATCATTGTGGGCGTTATTATTCTTTCATGTTGACTAAATATATAAACGTTTTGAACATTACCGTCTTGATTAATTTTTTTAGAGATTCAGCGTAAACCCACTGATATTTGCAGGACTTCCTTCGAATTATTTCCATTGTATACCTATTTTATTAACGGTATAAAGGACATTGATTTTATGAACTTCCTTTTGGGATAGTTACATCAGGACTGAAACCATATTTTTAAAAGTACAAATACTCAACCAAATCATTCACATTTATTATATGCTTCTGAAATACTGAAGAAAATTTTAAAAAATGATTTTCTAGATTAATAGTTAAAGAATTAAAAATCTGAAAATGAAATAAATATACTGACATTTTTGCTTGTATTGAGGAAATCAATAAACGGTCAAGATGTCATAGCTATACGTGTCCAATAATATAGGCATACAATATTTTCAGTTTCAGATTTTGTAAAATTTTCTTTACGGACGCACTTTAATACAGTTGATATTTATTTAGGTATATTTTAAAACTATGCTGTTTTAAAATCCATCTGTTCATCGTTAGATTAGTAATTTAAACGTTTCCTAGGATCCACGACCCGTTTATAGTTAGTAAATACTAATTATAAACGGGTCACTGTTATAAAGTTTATTTAATTCCATATCAAGAGAAACACGGATATAGTGACAAGCATAAATCTTGTTGTCTGAATGATTTAGTGGGTCATAGGTTGAGAGAGAATTCACAAAATTCTAACGGAGGTCAGTTCTATTTTAATTCTTTAGATTAATATCTTTCATACGAGACCAAAAGTTTGCCACAACTCATTTATAATGAAATCTGTTAACTTACACCAATTTAAAGCTTCAATTATGACGATTCCTATAGGGAAGGAAAAGTAGAGGTTACTATTTGAAAGAAATAAGTAATTGTCCCCCAAAAATCATTATTTTCAATTTTTTTCAAATAATTTCAATATAATTAAAAATTTTCGCTTTATATTGCAACCAAATATCAAAAATGAACCATATTATGAAATCCAATACCTACTTGAAAATTTTTCATTATACAAAGTGTTTCAATTATTAATTTTGAATTTCATAAAAAAATTAAATAAGTCCGCCATATTTAAGGGTAATGGCAATTATTATATAGAAAATTTCATGCATAAATAGAATGTCAAAATATCCATTTAAAAGTTCAAAATTGATGACAACTGGTATCGATAATACATGTTGGTCAAAATATGCCCATTGATTTCTGATCCATGAGTTTTAACTTTAATTTCAATTTAAAAAAAAAATGGCGGGCTGATACATGATCTCGTTTACACCCGGTATATAAAATTTGTTCCTTATATTTATAGCTCCAACTCTACTCTGTATATACACAGCGTGTCTTTAAAATAATGCACAAAATTGATAAAATTCTTAAAAGAAATTTTTCAGAAAAACGATCTAACATTTCAAATGGCGTTTTTTGAATATCACTCTTTGAAAAGTGTTTATTTTTTAGGGCAACAGCAACTTTTTGATTTCGTCATTTGATAGAGCATACTTTTTTACAGATCGATAGTATATAACTTTTTAAGGTGGTTAAACAAAAAGTGTTTGAAATACTTGTGATCAAAATTAATGAAAGTTCTTTAATTAGATTAAAAACATTCAATCTTCTAAACGAAATATTCTAATTGTGCCCTATTGATTGCATGGTAGTGTCTGTTCTCGTATGTAATGAAATATAATGGGTTTCTTGCCGTTCTCTTAAGTTGTTCGGCCTATCTTTTCAGATCTCATTATGTCAGAAATCCCACGAGAAAAAGTCGAAGGTTAGATCTGGTGACCTTGTAGACCACTATCTATAACTTTCCTTGGGGAAGTTAGGTCCAAGTATTGGCGAACATTACTGCATAGTAAGGTGAGAAGCATCATCTTACCAGATATTGTTATGAGACATATCTAGATATTCTTGATTAGAGTATAAAACTACTAAAGCCAAAATAAGTTGAAATTGAAGAAATTTAAAATAGAGACATCCACTCAATATTTCGTCAAGGAAATGATGTTGTAGAACTACATTATCTACTATTTCTGGCCATACATTCATATTCTGGAAAAAGTTATATCTGCAGCAATTCAGTGTGTTAACAGTGGCACTATATAAAAACTTGCCTCGTCGAAGGAAATAATGTTTTTAACAAAATCTGGTTCTGGAAGTTGTTAGTAACCTTGATTTTAATAATCTCAGAATTTTTGTTATGTAACCACTTAAAACGTTTACATTACAATACTGTATGGCTTCGTGGTCGACTGATGAGGATACTTGCCTCTATCCCTGGAGTACCGTGTTTCGTCCCCGGTCGAGGAGCTAGGATTTTTTTCTAAAACAGAAATTAATCCTACCATACTCGGACACTGGGTGTGTGTCTATTGTCTGTAAATATGTATCCCTCTCTCGCACAAGGTACTTTGACGTACCTTCAGGGATACAGGGGGTTGTATTACCTGTCGTATTTAAAAAAATATTAAATAAAAAAATAGTACGTAAAAAATGTTCTCTGTCAAATGACGCAATCAAAAATATTAGTAAAGTGAGGTCATCACTTTGATAAATATGGCCCTAAAAAAATCAAGACATGTTAAAAAACTACATTTGAAAACACCATTTGGTCTGCTGGAAGATTTTTTGATAAATTGCTTGCAAAGAAATTATCGAATTTATGCGTTATTTTATGAACACATTATATCGAGGGCTTCATAACAAAGGGGCGTATAACCATAACATTTACATGGCATTTACGCCCCTCTGATATGATGCCCTCGATATAATTAATATGTAAATCGAGGAAGCGTTTGAGACCATAATTGATGTATTATTTATTGATGTAATTGCAGCGATAACAAAATAACAGTTATAAAAGTATTTTATTCGTATTTTAATTACTGTATTTTTTTTAACAGGTTTAGTTAAAATTAAAATAGCTTAAAGCAAATAAGAAAAAATACTGAACCTTTTTATAGCATCAGGACAGTTATAATAACTACAGAATGAATTATTCAGGCTACAGTAACTGTGAAATTGATTATTATGATGTTGTGAAGCGTTTTTTTTTAGGTCATTGTCATGCAGATCAATTATGAAGTTTAATACAATTAGCCCAGCCCAGTTCCTGTCCGTACGTTGAATAGATTACAATATTATTCAAAACAGTTCAACTTTCCCCCGAAAACAATACGAATTTTTAACTACGAAATTCAGATCTACTTCCCATGAAATTGTAACTTTTGCAAAATATTTTCCTGTGAGAGTTACATTGTAAGTAATCTAGTTCATTACACCTTCAAATCAACAGTTTTAATAACAGAACTTTAGCAGAGTAAAATATCTGATGTGGCCAGCACATAACTTTCTTATACCAGTATATGTCAACCTGCTCTAAAAAAATCATTCTATTTAATTCTTCACTTACCTCAATTAAATTTTAATAGCGTACCTTGAAAGGTTTCATTAAAATTTTTAAATAATTAATTATCAACGACATTCGATACTGTCAATAATAATTCATGTCATATATTTTAATAATTTCTTCTTATTGGCATTGACATATTTGTAACTAAATTAGACATTTCAAATGCAAACTGTTAAATTTCTCCTAACCCCATTTTATGAGGTCAAATGTGTAAAAAATTTCAGTTTACATTAGCTTTATTTAAGTACTTGGAAAATATATTTTATTGGCTTGATATAGTAGACATGATTTATAATCTTTCATCAAGAATACATGTTTTTTTAATGGCAAATACAAAAAAGTTTGGGTCCCGTGGACCTCCTTTCAGTTGGTCAATTTTGCTCATCACCGAATTTATCATTGTCTTTGGCCTTTAGAACATGTGTACCAAATTTGAAAAATTTATCTCAAAAACTGTGGCTGCGATCGTGATACCACAGACATGCCGACAGATTTTTTTCCATAAAGTTATGTTTTCCATTATAATTCGTCGAGGTTCATCTAGAAATGCAACAGAAGTTTTTTTCCCCCGAAATTGTACATTTTTTCTTCTTTCTGTTTCTTCTGGTGGTACCACTTTTCTTCTGGTGGTTTCTTCAGGTGGTACCACTTCTGTTTCTTCTGGTGGTACCACATTCACCAAATTTAATGTGTCACCTAAAATGTTGTTAAAAATTTTAACTGCTACTAAGTAAAAAGATAAATTTAGGCTGAAAATATCTTATCAACTTACACCCTCTTCCTAAGGGCTAGAGACCTTTAAAGTATTGAAAAAATAGTTTTTTTATAAAGTAAATATCTCATTCAAATAATTTCTTTAACTTCTGTATTTTTACCATTTTATATTGAAGCACAAAGTGAGGTACGTCCTTCTGAAAGAAGGACGAGTGATAACTTATAACATGTGGTACCATTTCCGATGCTACAAAACTCCAGGAGATAGTATGATATCTAATCAATTCCAATTCAAATATAGAAGGTCTGTTCTAACTTCACAACAAACTGTATATTTGAAGCTTTAATAATTAGTAAGGCTGGTTTCTTGAGTACGTTATCATGGGCATGGGTATCGTAAATAACAATTGCGTATAAGTTATATTATAATAATTACAGATCGGGAGGCAGCGATAAATTCCAGATCCGACTTTTACGTAGATATAATATATTGTAAACACCCAAAAAAATATTCACCAACATTCGGCCATTAGCGCATGTGTTCGTATGCTGCTCTGTGTTTTTAACATCAATTTCCTAACGATTCTTTTCAAAACTTTTTTTTCTTCAAAGAGATTAAGACAATTGCACATGGTAGTAGACTGCCAAAGTCGATAGGAGTTGTAGGGGTGTTTTTCATTTCTTTTTTTGATGTTTGCATCTCTTCACCAGTTATAAGGACTTTTTGGTTTTATCAGTTTATGTTTTTTCATATTTAACATCTATTAGATCTTTTAAAGAAATTTTTTTCAAAATTTTTTTGTTCTTGGTCCAAAGGGACTAATACGTTTGCACAGGATTTTAGTCTACCAAAGTCGACAGGGGCTTGGAGTTTTTTTATTTATTTTTTCGGTACATCTCTTCACAAGTTATGAGGACTTAGTTTATATTTTACATATTTATTTAGCATCTATTCGAGCTCTTAAAGATTTTTTTTTCAAATCTTTCTTGTTTTTCGTCCAAAATTACTGAGACTTTTGCAGAGGCCAAAGTCGACGGGAGCTATTTGGAGGTGTTTTTCATTTATTTTTTCGATATCTACATCCCTTTACGAGTTATAAGGACTTTTTGGTTTTGTTAGTTTATGCTTTACATATTATAATCTATTCGACCTCTTAACGATTTTTTCAAAACTTTTTTATTGTTTTTGAATTTTCCGTGGCATCGGTCTGCGGGGTGGCGGATGTCACACCTGAGATGACTTTTTAAACGGAAAAGAAATAGACTTTTCTACATAGGACATAAATGTGGAGTCTTTGAAAAAGTTTATATATTTTAAGTATGCACCAATTACATCTGTCGACGTTGAACAATTCACTAGCTATTCACATCGATCATATTTCTAAAATATAAATACTCTTAATAAATCTTCGGCCATATATCGATCGGGCCATCGATTATGTAAATAAAGTTTAAAGTAAAACTCTACTCAGAGCGTGTGTTACGCACCATTTCTGGCATTTCTTATTAGATATTTTTCAATATTTGTGTCAAGTATCCCCCCTTTAAGGAGCTCCTGGATTACATGCTTTACTTTGCTTGTATCTAACCATTTACAAAATATCAACGGTATCAACTTGAATATAGCTACATAATTTACGTAGATATTATTACGTTTCCTTGTGTATAGTATGGTTGAAATATATTCCTTTCGTTATGGTATCTCTTTAATTGCCTACCTGAACAGGTGAACAGGTGAATGCACTAACTAGAATGGTCAATATATTCAAATATATACAAATAACTGCCAACGGCTAGTTCACGTAAAATGAGTACCTAAATAAGTTTAATAATAAACCAGTATTTAATACCAGAATTATTTTAAAACCATTACATGTCATAGTTGTTTCAAAGCAATAAAGGATTAATAATAATTATATGTAATTTACGCATTAACGTGTGCGATGTATAACCTATACAATTTAATAAATGATGTCTATTAAATCATATTTTAGTTTTATAACAAATTTACATGTAAACTTATTCAATACCTAATCAAAACATTGTTTAGTGCAATAAACGCATTTGCAAAGTTAAATATGGCAGCCGCAACTATTTCATTTTGTTAAGCCAATCAGTATAACAATATTTTTTTGGTAGTTTGGGCGTAAGTACCTAACAAAATAAAGAAACGTGAGTTTTCATTAAACTGTTTTAAAAATATTTAGAAATAGAACAAAGTTTTGTGTAAAAGAACAGAGTTTTATCAGAAACAAACAATCATTCTGATGCCAAAAAATATCTAAAATACAATTAATTTTATTGGAGTGTTTGTTTATTATATATAAAAGTACAAGAAGTTCACAAAAGTATTCCCACACAGCTGTTAAAGTAGCAAACTGAATTATCGGGAGAGGATTAACTACTAAAAAATCTTAAGAACAGCTAAAAGTATTTATTGAACTGTGAAGAATTTAATATTATTTTAATTTTCGCTATGAAACCGAGTTACTACACGTAATTTGTCAGCAGGCCAACGTAAACATAAACAGTAATAGGAAATTTATTTAAAAACAATTTAAGTTCCTCTTCTTGGTGAAAGCCGGAAAAATAATTGTTTAAAAAGATACATGTTATACTTATCTGTGATAAGATTTGTAAAAGTTAGTAAATAATAATTAGCAAAAAATTTTCAGTTATTATTATTTTTCATTCCACTCTATATTTTAACATTTACCAAGAAGAGGAACTTAATTTGTTTTTAAATTATTAAAGGGGTATTTCCACTATATAATTTCAATTATTCTGTTCTCTGAAGCCATTATGTTTATTACATTAAGGTTTACAAGTTTTCTTACTTTGGATTCTTTAAATGTGCTGGCTATCCTGATGACGCAATGCAAGCAGAAACACGTGTCGGTAGATATTTTAAAATGAATGTCAACTGGTGAGTACCTTGTGTTTTATTTATTTTTGGTTTTACTATACAGAATAGTTGAAATTAAAAATAACATTATTGAGTCAGTTGTACTGAACATAATGTGCATATTATCTTTTTTGTAATCCAAGTTTCAGCGTTTTGGCAAATAGCCGGGAAAATAATTGTTTAAAAAGATTATGTTATACTTATCTGTGATAAGATTTATAAAAGTTAGTAAATAATAATTAGCAAAAAATTTTCAGTTAATATTATTTTTCATTCTACTCTAAATTTATTTACTCATAAAGTTATGATAAAAATTACAATACCAAATTATTCCAACAGAGATGGTAAAAGTTAATTTATAAAATAGTAATATATACTAGAGATGGTATCTAAATAGGTACCAAAGTCGAAATCCTCTCAATTTATTTAATTTTTATTTACTATCCCAAAAATATGTTACCTGCGAATAAACATAAGAAAATTAAGTAGCTTTTGGGAAAACGTTCACATATATTAGTAACAATAAAAGGCTTGCTTTGCTACCTTGCGAAATTTTTGTTGTCTTACGTTAATATAACACAAATCGTGAAACGCGCTATGTTAATTTGTACCCCTAGCAAATCTAGTACAGGATATGTGGTGCAATGAACATATTCCACAATTTTCTTATTACACCATTGCACTAGAATTTTATCTATAACCAAAGCAATTCATCAGTAAATAAATTGATCATACTTTATTTTGGATCATCAAAAGCGATGATCGACAGGAGTCAATCAATGGGAAATTGCTGTAGTATTAGTTTTTTTCAGTGCCGAATTGTTAGTTAAGTTCTCTTAATAATTGTATTTTTTTCAAATGAAAGTCAGGCCCTTTTTTCTTGAAAATATTATTTTTTTCACTTCACATTACAATGTGCCTCCTCTGAACATTAAGACACGAGTCGGCACTGATGGTTACCAACACTTAGTCAACAGTTTAGTCAACAAGTTGGTAAAACAGATGAAAATCAAATACGAGCTAATCCAATTCATTTAAGCTTTTACTCGGGGGACTACGACATACAGTTTCATGTTTACATGTGAAAATGTACGAATGATAAAACCAAACTGTCATAAAGACCAGAAGAGAGTATAAATTATTTGTTCACTTTACCTTTGGCATTATATTCAAAATAATTAGTGTGTTACATAAAACGTATACGAAAGATGTAACCGATTAGTAAAAAAAGCCAGTTGTGATTATACCATGAAATTTAGTTTGAACAGTTAAGTTGTGAGTTTTAAATGTTTTCGTAACTGCCTCTCAAATCACCGAAGTAACTCCTAAGGATTTTGTGAATGAATGAATTATTTCATTAAAGAAATGTCACTTATGAAACATAATATTTGTCATTTTCATAGCTCGCTTTAATAATGTTAACTTTTCCATATTTACGTAACTAGTTTAACTAAGATATTCGACGTTTAACAACTCAAAAACGGTATATGGTAGGGGTAACATATGGCATATTTTTGAAATCACGAACAAAGGATCATTCCAAAAATTTAATAATATACAGGGTATCCCATTTAAAAAAATATATTATTTTTTTGTATCTCATGAAATCTGCACGTTACTGTACTTTTGAAAGCATTTAACAAAATTCAGTCATAACCACACAACATTTATTTAAAACTTTTTTTCTATAGGCAATAATAACGATGATAAGGGGTGGGTAATTTATAATGGATAACTCTGTACAACGTGATTACCGATGTTAAGGAAGAATTAAACAAAATTAATATTGTATATTTTTTAAGTGTCAATAGTTCTATGTAAGTATCTAAGGATATTATACAAACAAATAATGCATATTGTGTCACGTTTCACATATCGCTTGACATATGTGTCCAATTTGTGTCGCAAGCTCTTGATGACAGATTTCAAGTAATGTAATTTTCACCGATTTCACTAAGGCATTTGATCAGGTACACCATGGTATTATCATAAATAAACTTCGACAGTTTAGATTATGTGAAAATTTAACACAACTGTTTTATTCCTTGTTAACTTATAGAAGAAACTATGTAGAATACAAGGGTTTCAAATCTTGATATATATTGTGCGACAAGCGGGGTAACGCAGGGATCTAACTTAGGTCCGCTTATGTTTTTAATGTTTGTCATCGACATTGAGAAGTCTATAAATTCTCATATGTTTCTTTATGTTGATGATTTGAAAATAGTAAGAGTAATAAATATGGAGAAAGATTGCCATACATTACAGGATGATATTGATTCCCTGTACGCTTGATGTTCACAGAATAAATTAGGTTTGAACATTATTAAGTGTGAAACACTGACGTTCTCAAGGAAAAAAATATGTTAGAATATAATTTCAAAATAGGTGACTCTATTCTGCAATGCTGTCATCAGAAAAAAGATCTAGGTATAATATTAGACCATTAATTATCGTCTATTCCCCAATATGAATATATTAATAGTCATTTGCAAATACTTGTATTTCATAAGGCATAAAATATACCCCGAGCAGAATTATAGCTATAGGGCTACGAACATTACATACTTGTACAAAATTATCCATGGTCAAATTGATAACCCTCAATTCTTAGATCAGGTGCATATTAATATACCTAGATTTGGTACAAGATAGCCTTCAATCTTTATTTATGATACACCCCACACCAATCAGCACATGAATTCGCCATTACTTTATATGTCTAGACAATACCATGAATTGCAGAATTTTGTTGATATATTTTGTGATAATTTTAGGCATTTTTCTCGTTCGCTTAAAGAAGCTGTTTTAACAAATTCTGCATTTTGACCTTGACTATTGTTGATTACGCCGTTCATGTATGTTATTTAATATTCGTCTCTCCATCATTTAATGTTTTTTTTTTTACTTAAACTTTTGTTAAATATTAGCTTTTATTTTTTTGTGTAATGCCATAGACTTTACTAAGTCCTTTGAGCATATCCTGTATTTGGACAGCTGTGTCTGTCGCACTTCTATTTTGTATCTTCTATGTTTAGCCATAGATTTTTGCTGCGCTAAATTATATTTGTTAATGAAATACTGTAATTTGCTATGTTTTTGTATCCTATTTATGGACAGTTTTGTCTGTCGTATTTCAATAAACCTTATTATTATTTATTATTATTATATTCTACAAAAAAAGAAAAAATCCATAAACTTTGAAAAAGGAAACAGGTTCATTTCCGAAACGTCAGGGAAACATATTATCTTTATTATTTCATATTAGTTGTCAAAGAAGACCCTCTAAGTGATCCTTTAACGTAAAAGTCACAAGCGCAGAGATTTATTTTTCCAGTAGCACACTAGGTAACTAACTGTGTTTTTTTGAGATAATCAAGAAATATTCATATGGTAGTAAGCCACCAAGAAGAAAAAAAATTAGAAAATGCCACAAATAACGTTCAGAAAATATGTCTGAGTATTACCAATAATATAATGTAAGACTGTATAATAATGAAAAAATATGTAACGGTAAAATATCAGTTGTAATATTTGGCTTATGATGGATATTTTGCTCAATTGGCCAACATAAACTTGTAATTTGTTCTTAAACTTTTCCTGTTCAAGATCAACAAAAACTAAAACAATTATTTTATCTTAAGTTTTATGCCGATTTATTCAGTGAAATTGCAGGCAAAGCTGGTGTCTATTTTTTCGAAATAGAAATTTAATGTTTTTTATTTAGCGTCATTTGAAAGTTACTTTTCAAACTTATGAAAATGGTAAACATCAGTTTTACTTTTAATTTCACTTACTAAATACACATTTTGTTTGATACAAGGTATATGTTTTAGGTCATGACCACTATATAAAAAGTTTAAGAGCGATTTACAGGTTCATGTCGGCCATCTGTTGAATACTCAGCCTTATAGCAGTTATCAAACTAAAGAGGGGTAGGTGTAATAATATCCGATTCACTAATTATAATTTATTGAACTTTATGGATTCATAATAAATTGATCATGGATGAAATTTAACACCAAGGTCTCTGAACATTTCTGAGGAGTAATAAATAGGTTGTAAAATGATATAAGCGGAAGGAAACGGGATCCAACGTAATATTAATATTATTACCACATGGCTGAGCATTTGTTTCCCTTAATAGGTATCTGTCCAAGAGTATTAAATTAAAAAACATAGTAAGTGTTAGACGAATTTTAAGGAACGGAAAACTGGTGTCGTTAGCATCATGGGAGAAATATCGATGAAGTATGGTAGTGATGGTCAAATAAATAAAACGTAAACTTAAAACATCTCATAAGTCAGACACCTTAAAATTCATAAACAGAATCTATGAAGATAGACACACACACACAATCATTCCATCTGATATTGCCATCTAATGGAGCTGGCGATTGAACCTACGAGAAAACTAAACAGTGACTAATAGCTGGGCTATTGCAAAAAAAGTAACTGTTGTCGATTTAGTTTCGAAGGTAATATATCCTTAAAATTTAAAAAGAATTTCCTTACTTACTTTAATGATTTTACTATTTAAATAATTCATAAATATATAAAGAAAAATTTGATTTTTAAAATTATATATAGCAGCCCTGATTTATTCCTAAGAGGTACATTCTGAAAGGATACAATTACTATCTTTTATGACCACACAGAACATTTTGTCTCAATGGTCTTTAGATTTTTCATTCCAATTAATCATATCAAGATTATAGTGTATATAGTCTTTGATCATATGAATAATCAATTGTAGTATATTTAGGTTTATTGATAATTATTATCTGGAGGTTCATGGTTACTAATTACATTGTCAATTGGCATACTTAGTCAAATAAAAATATATTAAATTATAATTATATAAGTACTAGATGATGTCAGATGTTAAACTTAAAAAAAATGGAAATGTTTTATCATCCACCTAGTCAGTAGGGTTTTGGAAAACATTTTCTTTTTTGGAAACAATGGAAATATTATGTGTAATGTAGGAGGGTGAGTCCATTGATTCCTACATTATTAAATTAAATAAACAGTCTGCGAATTTATTTGCAATAATGGCAAATACAATCAGTCTTATGAAGAAAGAAGGATTAAGGACTAGTTGCTTATTGGAATCTATAATAAAATGGTTCAACAAAAATTATTTAGAGAAGGTAACATTTCTATTACAAAAAAAATTCAAGATTTTTCTAATTCAGTCAATTCAGGAAGGAGTGTAGCAAATTATTAAGTAATTATGATAATATTGAAGTTGCTTAAAAAAAATTAATAAATATGAATTTTTGAATTTTGAAAAAATAAAACAAAAAGTACGATGAAATTGTTCATGTAAGTACGACATTTTCTGCATTTGTCAAAATTTGCCAAAAATGTAAAGGTAAAAATCATTTCACAAAACTTTGCAAGCGTAAATCTATGGAAGAAGTTGATATGGAAAATAATTTTTATTTATTTAGTAGTTCTGAAAGTGACATTAATGTTATTTATGTCAACGAAAATAATATATCAATGAAAATTCTTCTTTTGAAGCTATTTCTATACAAAATAGAAAAATAAACTGCAAATTGGATACTGGAGTAATTATTTTAACAATCAAATATTTGACATATTAAGAAAAATTAATAACAAATTTTGTGTATCGTCATAATTCGTCGAGTTTCGTCCAGAAATGCTATAAAAATTTTAAAAATTTTTTTCATGAATACGTAACTTCCTCACTTTGAGGGGTGAGGAAGTAATCAACAAAACACGTGTTACATTAGTATTTTTTTGGAAATTTTAAAGTTAGGCCAACAGGATTAATTAAATTGATTTGTAAAGCCAGAGGTATATCTAAGGTTATCACTTTTAGTGTTATAGATTTTGAATGTATGCCTTTATTGAGTCATACAGATTATGTTCGATTTGGTTTTATCATGAGAATTAAAAATGTTAACACATCCATATTACCTAAATCCAAAGACGATATTTACCAAATTTATAAAAAAAATTTTGAAGGTTTAGGTGGAATTTCAGGTTCTTGCAGAATAGACCTAATGAGCCACACAAATCCAGTTGTACAATCGTGTAGAAACATTCCACTTGCGTTAAGTGATAAGTTGAAGTAGAGTTTAGATAAGTTAGAACAAACTAATATAATATAATTATTGTAATGATCGAGTAAACAATTTAACGCTGATTGAGAAGCTTGATAAAAGTCTAAGTATTTGTATTGTTTGGATCCAAAACCTTTAAATAAATACATAAAATATTAGCATTATTCAATTCATACTTAAACTGATATTATGAGTAAATCAACTGGTAAATAAATATTTTCGATGCTTGATACGAAATATGGTTTTCGTCAATTAGTCCTTAATAAGCCCAGCTCTGATCTTTGTTCATTTATAACATCATTTGGCAGATATAAATATAATCGTGTTCTATTTGGAAAAAATTCTGCCTCAGAAATATTTCAACTTGAAACTATGACATTTTTGGAAACAATAATGGTGTATTTTGATGATATTCTCATTTCTGAAAATAATGAACACGATCACGACATTACAATAATAACAGTCCTTTTTGTTCAAAAAATTACAGTTTTAGATTTGTTTCTGATCTCAAAACAGTTCTTCTATTTGGTGGAACCTCAGTAGCCTCAAAGACCGCCTCTATTTGAGAAAAAAATCCACTTAAGAACCTTAATGGGATGAACCATCCCATTTGTCTAATCACTAAATTATAGTATATTCACCATCGTTAGTATTAATAATATACCTAGATAAAAACATAATGTTAAGTTATAGTTGTAGAGTTTTATTATTATTTAACAATACAATACATAACATTCGTTAAAAGTGACCAATCCTAAAGAATTAAGAATTGGGTAATATTATTTAAAATTTTTAATTGCAATTAATTAATTAATTAATGTTGTCAATTCATCTTAGTAGGTCAGTACAACATTGTCAGTATGAGTTATATAAATAAATATAATTTAAATTTTATACCAGTTCCTATTTGAATAAGGAATGCAAAATGTTGTCTTTATGTATGTACTCGTATACCTATACTGCAGTTTATATTATAAAATGTCTAACAATATTATAAAAAGCAGTACCATAAAAGAGTATCTCTCTCTGTTACCAAAGAATTCCACGAGAATCACTTTTATGATATTCATACACGCATTTATTAAATAAATTATGAGTGAGAGTATGTGAATACGTAAAAGCATTTTGTATGTATTATGGATCTTCAGTTCCATTTAGCACAGACATTTATAGTCTATACTTTTAGCAACAACTGTTCCTGCTTCCTCAGAAAACATTTTGCTGCTTGTACCACTGGAGCTATTATATACATACTGTATTTATTGAAGCTTGCGAATAAACTCATTTGAACTATGATAAAATTGTATGAACGAAATATCAGCGTACAACTTCCGTTGAAACAATGAAATAATCGCCTTCACGTTCGTTCTACAAAGTTTAAACGGATATAATACACCAAAGCCTTTAAATCTGTACCCAACACCTGATGAGAGACTAAAATTGCACCCACTTAGAGCCTAACAGATAGTAGACTACCTTGAATGTCCGACTCGTTTTGTGTTTGGATCTTTCTGTGGCAGTGCCGTAGGGATTTAGCATATTATCATGTAAATAAGCAAAAAAGCAAATTAAACAAAAATAAGTTGGTCTTCTGGCTATAGTTCACTGTCGAGTGCTGAATACAAAGAGTAAATTTGATGCATGGAATTTTCTAAATGATAATAATGCAATAAAATTTATATTATGGTAGCATAACAAAAGAAAAGTAATTTCTGATATAAGTTCTCAAGGGAGTTGGAACCTTGATGGAATTAACACTGAAATACCAAAGACAAAACACTGCTGTTCAATGAACCTTGACCCGTTAGATACAATGAACCGTGACCGTACCGAAAATTTTAATGTTTTCATGTTTCTATTCATCCATGCGGCTGGTTAAGTTTTTCTGCTATACTAATGGTATGGTATGGTGAAAATTCAAATTAAAACAATTAAAAGCGCATTAAAACATTAATATAACTATAACATGCCCTAAACCATGTTTTAAACATTTTTGCTCCCCTTACTATTCATATTAAAAAGTCCAACAAATTCGAAACCAATCTGGACTTTTTTTTGGAACAATATATTATATTGTAATGAATTTAGACAGCTGAGATGTAAAATCAAATCGGATATAAATACAGCTTGTAAAGATTATGTTATTGCAGCAAAATATGGTATTTGAGACGAATTTTCAAGATTTGGGCATTCTTAGATAATGTCAACAAACATTTTTAATGTTCGACTCGAGCCTAAAAAGGTTTTAAATCCAGTTGCTCATTACTTTAGCAAATCATATGCATCTCGTAGTAATTCGCTGCGAAATGCATTAGATAGCGAATGCTGCTCCAACAATAACTCGGTAATTCAGGTATTGCAATTCACGAAGATTGACGTCCTTATGGCCTTGAAGAAGATAAAAACCAAAATAACTACTGGCCCTGTTGGTACCCTGCTTTTTTGCCAAGAGTTTGCGCCAATATTTTTACGTCACTCTAAAACGATAATTAACCAGAGTTTAAAATGGGTTATTTTCTTATTTTGTGGAGACGCTGGAAAGTGTACTCTATTATTGAAAAAGACGATAAACCTGATATTTCACACTTTCGGTGCATTCTCTATAATTTGCAACTTTTCCAAACTTCTTGCAATTATTTTACATGGCTCTATTTACAGTAACAGTAAAACAAATTCAGTTCACCAACACTCTATTATGAAGGGGCGTTCCACAGCAACAAAACTAGCAATACTTGTCTCATTCTTTAGATAGCCAATCACAAACAGGTGTAATTTATACCAATTTTTCCAAAGTATTCGACAAGCTTGACCATAGAATGCAGCTTAATAAACTTTGTATTGCTGGTTCTATCCCATTTATAACAAAAATATCAATACGTTTCATTTAATGGTTTCAAGTGCGTAGATTACATTGCTACCCCTGGAGTTCCGCAAGAGTCTATCCTTGGTCCGCCATGATATTGCAAATGATTTAGATAAAATAAAATATTTAATGTTAATGTTAATGTTAAATTAATTGGTGCACTAAGTACAAACTTCCACTAAACTCCCAAAAATGCTGTGTTATGTATTTCCCTCAAAACCATCTTTAATTTCATATGATTGTGACATTAATAATAATGGTTAGCTAGGCCTGACACTAAAACATGCCTAAAACTAGCCCTTAAATATCACAATAGATATATTCTGTTTGTGGGGAAGGGAGGCTATTCAAACCTTAACGATCCACTCATAATTTAACCTTTAAATTTTAGCACTAAATTATATTTATTTGTAAAATAATTGCTATTATACTAGTTACATTTAACATCCTCTATCTATCTTTGTAACAAACAATTTTTGGAACAAATTCATTAGGCAAATGGTCCTAATTTTCACAATTAAATTATGACTAGTTTTTTTTTAATATTGAACAGAATATTTCACTATTCAAATATGGTTAAATTATAATCAATTATTATGGACATAATTTTTGACAATAAACCAAGTAAAATTGGATAAGAAAAGATATACTGAACCATAAAAAAATTTCCGTAATACGGAACGCCTTTATGATCACTAATAAATATCGTCAGAGAATCCAAAAATAAACAGAGATATTATTTTTTAATCTCTTCTATGCATTCCTTTTAATTAGTACGCCATTGGACATATCCCTCTTTCTCTTTCACTGAAAAATGATAGTGGCCGTAGTATTATGTTACGCTCTGCAAATTCCAACAGGCAGACGAGTGAGGAATAATTATGTTGTATCTACAGTTAAGCCAAGCTATAAAAATGTGTGTGTTATGCCTACATACATTGTGTACCATTATTTTATTTTATATTCCCTATAACGTATAAAATTAATGGAGTTCACACGAATGATTTCATGTGAGGGTTAGTTACTAATTTTAATTGCTTTTATGTTAACCAATTTAGCAGTAAATATATATGTGTATATATAAAAAAATGATGATTTTGCTGCGGAAATGTGTAAATCAAGACAGATGTTATATATCACGGGTAAAGCCCGCATAAAAAATGTAAACCGTGGATATGTGTTTCGGGCTTGTTAGCCCTCATCACCACGGTGCAGCTGAGTTAAAGGTACAATGAGCACAACTTAGAAAACGACAAAAACGAAAATCACTGACAGGAGGCCACTTGCTCATATGTGGCTGTAATTGAAAGGCCCCGTGTTAATTGGACGGCAATTAATATTGCCACGGAGGCGACCTGCGTGGCAATATTGCTTACCTTTTGGGCCACGAAGAAAAGAATAAAAATATTACAATTAATGCACCTTTTATTTTTACTGCAATTGTAGCAACAAATATGACCTGATTTTTCTTTGCTGCTTCCATCACATCACATTTAAAAACAAACAAAAAATTATTAAAATATATAAATACGCACTTAAAGCACTATAGAACTAATAAAAGTTTATGTGTCCTAAAATTTTCTTGACACCAATAAATATTTTTCACATAACGAATTATTTTTTATTTAAGTATAATTTCATTTATCCAAATATATTTTCATATTTCAAATACATTTAAATTATCGTATTTGTTTGTTTCAGGTAAGACGATCATGTTTCTTTTATCAAGTAATATTCAAATTAAATAGGTAAGTATGAATGTATTAAACCATGATAAAGGTTAGATTCTATATTTCGATTTCTCATTTCTATTAAAATATAGAATTTTTCTTAATGTATAATTTTCCAGTTGTCTTGCAAGTCGCTGTTTAAATACTGCTCTAGGTTAACAGAGTTCGGGGTACTCTCGTGATTAAAGGCAAATAACCAAAATCTACTGTTTATGGATGAATTTCGAGTCTTGGCTGCAAGTAGAGTTTCCTCTACTGAGTGGGATGTTCTTTGCAATCTTCTTGCATTCAATATAATTTTAAATTACATGTCCAGTTATTTTAATAAGACATACTAGAGGTTAGACTCATACATACGGTACTGATTTTTTAACCAACTATGTTTTTCCGATTTGACATAAGTCGACCCCCCTCTCATAAAGTCTGAGCTTTGTTCTTCACAGATTAAAATAATCGTAAGCTGAATTAAATATAATATCCAATTACATTGCGTCTGACACTGGTATATGGAGTTACCATCGACTCATTGGTACTCTGTTTTCACGTAGAGACATGATTCTGAAATCTTCTTCGTTGTCATGGCACATACCTAATTCGCACCAAAAAAGGGCAAAGCCAGAAACTGATCTGCGAATGGCATACGCTTCTGCCCTCAAGAAGGATTTCTATTTATTTGGTAAAAAATGTCTTACTAGTGGGCAATCGCAATTATAGCTTAACCACTTATCTTTCTATGCTAGAGATGTCACCGAGAAGTGTGTGTGGCAACTTCCTTTAATATTCAATTAAATAAAGTGAGAGGGTCACGACTTTGTACCTTATTTAGGTATAACTTTTTAATATTTATTACTATTTGTAAATAAATATAGTGTTTCATTTATAGTTAGTTCGTATGATGAAAGATTATTTGTTTCTCAGAACAAGCTACAAATGAAAAGTACATATATATTTTTCTTACACAGGATGTTCCTATAGATTTATTTTCATTTAAAATATTTGTTGCGAGTGTATAAAGTAAATTACGCAGATTGTTTCATTAGGCTTACCAATATTTCGTTCTAATCAAAGTTTGGTAAAGTGAAAATGTGATTATTTCTACAAAAGTGTGTCAAGAAATAAGGAGCGGTATTCTGAAATGTCTTTTCAAATCTAATAAATCGTAAATTCTTCATATATATATCGATAAAAAAATCAGGCATAAAATAAATGCCGTCATATCTCGTGATAAGAAATTAATTCCGAAGCAGTTTTATCAAAAATAACTTTCTGTTAGTAATTGAATTTTATGATGGACATGGATTTATATTTAATTAACAATACCTTCACCTCATAAAAGGTTTAATCGCCGTCTCAACTGGAGAATAATAATGCAGAATACCAATGCCATATAAAGTATACACATTATTTACAAACTTTTGACGAAGCCAAGATATATTAATCCAAATTTAATCGTTAGTAAGATTTTTTGATAAGCATTGTAATCAATTCGGTTCACACAGAGTTGCTGCTTCAAGACCCTGCTTCACGTTGTACTTTAATACAGTCGACCCCAAATCCTAGTCCCTTTTTTAGATTATAGGTTCGCCATCACGTTCTATTAGCAAATTGATGGAGGCTAGGTAGTTGTAACGAAGACTTGGTATTGTCCAGTTGGTCGAAATTAACCTACAAATAAAGCTTAATTTTACTTAAATTAAAATGAAGCTTGTGTTTAAAGCTCCACTTTCAAAATAATAAAATGCGTGCAAGCCATAATTAAAACTACTCAAACATAAAAAAAGCAGCTGAAACTAGTATTGTAAACTGTACTACTTTTATTTCAAATATTTTAAAATAATGCATGATAAACGCTAAAGACAGTAAGCTGCAAACGGAAAACAATTGAATGGAGTGGGCAGCTTCTCAATATAAAAATCAACGGACAATTAAGCAGAAAAATGGTAGGCAATAAAATGATCAATGGTAAAAGAAGGTATCAGTGGATAATGTTGGAATAGAGGTGTAAATTGGCGGTGCGTCAGCTTAATCCTCATGAGCACTACTAAATGTTTAATAAAAGAGAGAGGAACAAATAATGACTCTGAAATAACTAATTGTATCAAACTCTACCTCAACAGCAGGCCACCAAAATATGGAGAGCCAGAGAAATATACAAGAGCGGTGAA
This sequence comes from Rhamnusium bicolor, assembly GCA_029963845.1. Classification (NCBI taxonomy): domain Eukaryota; kingdom Metazoa; phylum Arthropoda; class Insecta; order Coleoptera; family Cerambycidae; genus Rhamnusium; species Rhamnusium bicolor. The sequence goes on along the minus strand of JANEYF010000538.1, from coordinate 83,837 downwards.
AAAGAAAAGTAACAGTCGATATTATACGGATTTAGAAACATTTGCTTACATCTCTGAAAAACGATGGAGGTATTGGATCGTTCAATGGAATATCTTGTAGTGTTAAAAAACTGACGGGTTAGTATTGAATCTTAAGTTGTAAATTCTAAACACTGTCAATAGTGAAAGAAATCGTAAAGTAAGTAGGAGGTACAGATATTCCGTTATACTGACGCACTGAAATCAGTACTGGGTAATGCGGTTATTTCGGACAAATATTGTTACAGGTATGTTGGTAAAATGAAATAATATTCTGTTCAGACTTACGATGTGGAAAAAAGTTGAGGTATCTCAACAGTACACCTATTTACTCATTGACGTGGGATTTAATTATCGATTGATTTACGTTTTATTTTACTGCAATTTATTTAATAGAAATAACTTATAGGAACATGTTAACAGGATTAAATGTAAAATTAACAATAAGTTTTAGCAAAAAACATTCTTAAAGGTCAATTTTAGAATTATGAAATAAATTAACACTACTAGCTTTTGTCAGGGAATAACATGTCACTGACCGTGACCAATATTCATAAAAGCTCTTGTGATTTGAAGCCACTAGTGACTCCATGTGTTATCTTAAAGACGGAGAAGACTAACTGAGATGTGTATGTGTATATTTTATAGGATATAGCAATTATCTGCTGCACCCAACTGATTAAGAAGATAATTGTATCTTTAGTGTCAACGTTGTTCATACAATTACATTAGTAGTACATGGTCATTGCCATGTTGTCTCTCACACCAGCCTGTAATACCATTGGGTTCATAAGAGAACGAAACATCTATTACGATAGTATTGATGATAGTTATAATATTGCAATATATGAATTAACAGATATTTTCTTTATCAAATATTTGATAATAGAACCTAAATGTACTTGCCCGATCAATTCCTTATAGTAGTGTTATAAACTCTGCTATATGTCAACACACTAAATAATTATATATAATTATAAATTATTATTAAAATTTTAATGTCTCGCTTTGATACACCACTGACTAAAAATTTTGTATGCATTTAAATTACCAACGAACTATTAGATTCCACGTTTCATAAATCATCAGTAAATACATCGCAACCTACATGTCTATTTATTTCAAGATGACATGACGCCTCAAACTGGATGGTTATAAATTGTATTTATGTATCTTTGACCTTTATCCTTATGACACACTTCTTATCTTTAAATTGTATGACAAATTTGTAAAGTTAATTTTAATTAAAAAATTATGCACTTTATGAGAAAATAGATAATATTACTGCACATTTACAACAATTTGCTATAAGATAATCAACTTCGATATTACTTATAAAAACCATATTTTAGATTTGTTTACTATAATTTACAATTAATAATAATCTAATGTTATGTTTGAAATTGTTTTGGGGCAGAAGTAACTAAAAGATACCATGTCAAAAATAACTACTGGAGATGTCAACATTCCTGTATCATACGTGTATGATTTGCGTGTCATACAAATATAATTTTGGCATTTTTGGAATTTTTACTTAATATAAAAAACAATGTGTAAGGGATTTTTTTATTTTTTTCATTTACAAAAGTTATTCAACATTAAATTTTGAATTAGTCCTTTACGCGCGCATACACTGTCGGCCTGGCAAGTCGATGAGGTGACGTCACAGGACTCGAGTGCTAAGCAGAAAACAGGCAGAGTACGTTGTTAAATGTAAAGAAGTGATGTTATTTGTGTTGTGAAAATTTAAGTGAAGTAATTATATTGATCAATTTTTCTAAATTATCATCATATTACTTACTGGTGCATTGTATCGATACGTGAAAATAATTCAATAGAAACACCAGAAAAAACTTTTGTCCAAGTTCCAGGAAACGGAAAATGTAGAACAGTGTAGTTAAAGATGGAATCTAAGGAAGTTTTCGAAAACAAGTTGCGTTTTTGCATGCGTGCACCTTCTTGATGTAAGTAATTAAAAAAATAATAACATTAAAAAATAAACTCGACTAGGAAAAATTTTAATGATTCCCTCACCCCTCAAAGTGAGGAAGTTATGTATTCGTAAAAAAAATTCTGAAAATTTGTATTACATTTCTGGACGAATCTCGGCGAATTATGACGATACACAAAATTTCAGACAAAAAAAATTTCTGGCTATGTGTCTGTCTGGTTCGCGGTAGCAGCTACAGTTTTTGAGATAAAGCTTTCAAATTTGGTACACATATTCTAGAGGTCAAGGAAGAGATTGAGTTCGTTGATGAACAAAATCGATCACAATGTCTAAAAAAAATATTAGTGACATTCCACCAATGTGGTTTTTTTGAAACGTCAAAATGTGACTTTTTTTTAAACGTAAAAAAATGTGACTTTTACAGGTTGAAATTGTCGGAACCAGGACAATAGGTTAAAATAAAACGATACCTTGCCTACGTTTCGTTTAATATGCTTAAACTTCTTCAGGGGTTAATAGCCAAATAATGATGTAAAATTTCACAACAAAAAATTTTTTTTTTAAAAACCACGTCTGTAGGCATAACAATTACAAGACCAATCAATTTGAGTCAAGAAAATATACATATATGGAGCCATTAGACACACAACAGATTAAAATTTAACAATGTTCTTAGTCAAAGACCGAAATCAAAAAAAAATTAAATAATTGCTAATTTAATGTCTTTTATGAAACGTCAAAGTGACTTTTTTGAAACGTCAAATGTAACGTTTTTGAAACATCAAAAAATGTGACTTTTTGGAAACGTCATAAATTACTTTTATTATAAATTCCACCACACATCAAGTTTTACTACGGTGAGGAAGTTCTGATCCCCAAGTAATTGGCAGCGGTTTTTTCTTGTCTCATATTAGTTGTCAACAAACAGCCTCTGGCTGATCTTTTGACAGTCACAAGCGCAGACGCTTATTTTTATCATACTGGATAGCTAACTGTATTTTTTAGATTTCCAAGAATTATTCATGTGGCAATAAGTCCCAAGAAAGAAAAAAGAAAATTTTGAGAATGCCACAAATTCAGACAATTCAAGATTTATTAATATTGTAAACCATTTTTAAAATATGAAATATGACATTGTTATTTTTCTTTGAAATATCTCTGTAAGCAGCAACTTTTTATTATATTTTTAACAAGTATTTTATTTGGATTCGTAATATCCTCCCAATTGATATATTTTAATTTTTTTATCTTTTCTTATGCCATGCCACAATGCAAAGAGACATGAGTTTCTGCTTTATTGAGGTTATTCTTTACACACTTTACAGATACACTTAGAAGCAATGTTGATTCAAAAAAATAAGGGCATCGGATTAACACATTTTTCAAGATTAGTTTCTAAATAATGGGTAGAGTGTGAGTAATAAAAAAGTTTTTATGGAGTTACTCTATATCGTCATATACTTTACCACATACGTTCCGTTGATTAAACCATCTAGAAAATGTAACTTTTGGTAATAATATAATATTTTATTTATTTTCTCATTTTGGTTGATATATCGCATCAATGACGTCAAAAGAAACCCTACCTCATCGTTCCAGTCAGGGAAATTTATCAATAATATTGAAGTGACTAACAAAGTTTCGAAATCTGGTTGTAATTAAGTTTTCCAAGTTAATAATAAGTAATAAATTAAATACCTTAAATTTTCATTAATAATACATATAATAACTAACTATATAAATTATATTATGAAGTGTACATATCTTAATAGAAACTGATTTTTGATTAGAATATTTGTCCTAAAGACATGCTATTGCATGCTTGTGGCTACTGAATTGTATTCTCTGGTTTTGCTAATTTTTTTAATCACAGCAACAATTAAAAATTTTTAATATCACATAAACATAAACATAAATATAAACAGTTAGGGAATTTTCTTTAGCAGATGAGAATTAAATAGTTTTGATATAGATTATATCCATGGATGGGTTATCAACAGGAAAACCTTTTTCATTTAGTAAAAAAATCTGGCCTGGTTCAAAACCGAGGCAGATCAAGTCCATGAGATTTAGTGGATGAGCAGACTCATTTAAGTCACCATCTTTCGAAAAAGGTGTAAATCTGTGGGTTCCGTGTGTATGCAATATGAACATGTTAAAGATCCCTACGACAAAATAAAGATAGGGAATTTGGATGTCATGTAATAAGGAGCAAACTGTAAAGCAGCGGCAGACAGTATAGTAGACAATATTTATCTTGTAGCCTTCTTTACATAACAGCTCTCTGTTTCACCTCCTTTGTTTCTCTTCCAATCAATGTTTGGTTTTTTTTCGACATCCCACACTATACACAGTGTGTTCCACTTTGAACAGATAGAACCCTTTATTTTGGTTGTATTTGGGCGAATTGAAAAATTCTTTTTTCAAATTGTAGTACTCGACGAGATCTACCTTCCTGAATAACGATTGATGAATAACGATTATTTTTATGTTGGATATCCACTGCCTACTATAATTAAAATAAAATGCTAAATATCAAAAAACGCTATTAGAGATTTTTTTAAAGAAATGGTTTTAAAGAAATATAAATCGGCATGCTTACGTACCGAATTTCACATTGATAATTCTTGATGTAATTTTATAACTACTGGATTTAAGACAATTATATTTAATGTACTTAAAACGGTCGGTTCAGTAAGAACGAAACAATTCAACTAAGAGCTCGGAGAATCCGTATAGTTCCAACTTAGCTATCAGTATGCTATGGTCTATATGATCAAAATCGTTTGAAAAGTCCATATATATCACATCCATGTATCCCTGCTCAACAGCAACTTTGGAAATAAATTGAGTAAAACATTGTACACATGTATCTCAAAAATCTTCGCGAAATTGCACAGTAAGGTGAAAGCCCGATAGTTTTTAACATCAGAGAGATCACTATTTATTAGTATGGGACAGACACTAGCAATTTTCCAACTATCTGGAAAGATACCTCATCTCAGGAAGAGATTAAATAGAATACTTAATTGCTGCGCCAAGAAGTATGTGCAACCTTTGACAAAAAAAGCTTAGATTGCGGTCAGTTTAAACAGATGATTAAAATAAATTTATTTTAAATTTTTTTGTATCAAACAGTTCTGCCAAAATATTTGAAATAAGTAATACAAAATGTGTTACGTATTATATAAATTTATTATTTAAGTTGGATCCGGGGATGAGGTATGGACATCCGTTTAATTTCCGATATTCGATCAGTGAAGTTAAGCAGCACTGATCGAGTCCGGCAATTAGATGGATGAACGATAGCTCGTCTAACAGTCGGTAGGCTGTCAACAGACAATCCCGGGAAGGCCGCTAGCCTGATGCAGGCGGAGAGGCAAGCCCGGGTGGAGGGTCGAAGAGACCTACCCAGGAGGTTTGCCACTCTGCTAGCGGTGCAGGCGGGCAGGCCCAGGCGGTGGGTTAGTTGACAGTCGAGGACCGTGGTTCGGAGTCCACGCTAAACTGTAGGTCCCTAGGTAAAAAGGGCCCATTGTGGCCTACTTGCCTAGTAAAATAAGTAGCTACTACTACTACTAAGTTGGATCCATTTAATTATAGGCCGATATCCCTGATAACGAACTTTGCAAAAATCTTTGAGGTGCTTCTCAAAAAAAGATTAGAGATTAGATTATTATTTTTATTATTATTATTTTTTTCGGAATATTGTTATTATTTTTTTTTTCTTCGGAATATCCGATGCCGGTCAGTCCTCCCGTGGCCTCCGAGGCCTCACGGGAGTCGCGCCGGCGCATCAACTACAGCCACTCCCCACATCCCGCAGGGTTAGTGACTGTAGATACCAGAATCGTGTGCCCTAAGCAGACGGAGAGAACCAAGAATGACCGCCTTCTGTATTTGGCCTGCCAGCCACTCGGCTGATTTTTGGCAGGCCGGTATGATCTTCAGTTCCGAGAGCAGCGTAGGCTTTATCCCTCCGAGTACACCGATTACAAGGACGACCATTTTGACCGAGTAGCCTGGGTACAGCACTTGGAGCTCGTACCGGAGATCGCGATATTTGGTCCGTTTCTCCTCCTATTATTATTATTACTATCATTATTATTATTATTATGGCATTAGGTCATACGATAATTAAAATAATTTAAAGATATTTTTATATCTCCTGAAATTTGAATATTAAGAAAACTTATAAGAAAACAACATAGTAATAGTAATATATTATTACTATATTTTTGCCCAAATCTAGACATACCCATGAAAAAACCGAGGGAAACAAAATAAACACATTTTCAGAGAATCAATCCTTTCGCTAATATGGAGTTATAATCTTGACATTTTTCTAAATATTCTATTTATACATATAACTGTAAGCCGTAACTGTAACAGAACGGTAGTCGTGATGTAGATTATAGTAACTGATAAAACTAATAATAAAATATAAAATATTGAAATATTACGACATTTAACTAATGTACCACATTACATTAACTAAATACGTTAGAAAAGACCTGAAATAAATGTGCTTATAAGTAACACATCGTAATGACGTTAATCTTTAAGGAATTTAGGGAATTATGAAATGGAGGGGAAACAGGGGCAGCTCGTGACCAAAAGAGGCGAAGAACAACATGTTAAATTAAATATATACTTTTTCGAAATGGGCATCATATGATTTTGGATAGTTATTAAAAATATACGTAATTATTTATGACCAGTAAATTATAGTTGAATAGAGGTTTTTTTTGTGTAAAAGGTCCAATTTTTAGACTAATTAATTTTTGAAACTTCTGACGTTTCAGCAAATTTATTGCCTTCTTCAGGGTACTACAAGATATAAAATTATGAAACAATAATTTATGAAAATACTCTACAACATACTTGTTTGTTAGACACTAAAAATGTAAAATGAAAGGGCTAAATAAGTTTAAAAAACAAAACAAAATCAAAAAAATGTAATGCTGTTTACACATAACAATCACTTATATTAATAATTAATTTTTAGGGTACTGTACAAAAGTATATAAAATAGCAATTGATTTGATTTGATTTGTATTTCGTGAAATTACTGAAGTCCTCTTTTTAAATTTATATGAAAAGTAACTTTCCTAAAACTCACTAAATAAAATAAAAAACACAAATTCCGAGTTCGAACAAATAAAAAAAATAGACAGTAATTTTGCCTCTAATGTTTCCTATTAAATTCGCATATCATTTAAAATAATGTAATAATAATCTTTTTGTGTTTTATGCACAAATAAGTGTAATATAATATAATAGTTCCTATTTTTAATACGCTTTATATTAGCTTCCCTGTATGTATCTATGTATGTATAATAATAATAATAATGTATCTTTATTAGCTGAAAAAGCTACAATTGAATTACAAAAAATATATATATATAAACAAGTACATTATACATTTTCTATCTTATGTCAAATCTAAATATATAATAACTATAAATAATTACAAATATCTTTGTATCCTAACCTAACTTACCTAACCTAACCGTAAATAATCAGAATTGTTGCTTAACATAACTAATACACAGTTTAGTAAAGACATTATATTTTTCGCAGAACAAAGATTTTGATTCCTTTAAATTGTCATATCTCTCTACTACTATATCATTTACACTACGAGTATTATAACTATGAATATCTCGAACGAAATTTAATTTATCACATAAATATCTTGGAGCCATGCCATTTTTTATTTTAAATATAAATTGCATTGCTTTCAAAAGTATACGTTGTCTAACATTTAAAAAATTTAAAACATTTAACATTGTGTCAATGGGAGCATATTTGTTACATTTTAAAATTATCCTAATAGCTTTATTTTGCATCTTTTGTAACTTTTGAATTTCATTGTTATTTAAATATAGCTGTAGAGTTGCACAATATTCGAAATGTGGAGCTATTATAGATTTATATACTAATATTCTTGAAAACATTGATAAATAATTTGAAATTCTCCGTAAAAAATAAACCTTTTTTGCAACTTTTTTAATGATATAATCACTGTTACATTTGAAGGTCAAGGATTCATCTATTATAAACCCAAGGTATTTAATTTCAGAAACTTTTTCTAATATTCTATTATTTAATACAATATTTTTTTCCACCTGTAGATGATTTAGTATATGTTTTTACCGAGAATCATATATTTACATTTATCAGTGTTTACCTTTAAGTTGTTGTCACATAACCAAATAAATATTTCTTTTAAATCTTGATTAATAACATTAATAACATCATTTATATTCTCACCATATACATAAATTAATGTGTCATCTGTAAATAGGTGTACCTTGCATTTTTTTATTGATTTAACTATATCATTTATGAGCAGCACAAAAAAAATAATGGTCGCAGCACTGATCCCTGTGGCACACCAAAGTCATTATCTATTACATTAGATACACTATTTCCGTATCTCGTTTGTTGTTTTCTTCCAGTTAAGTAAGATTCAATCCATTTGAATACAGATCCACCAACACCCATTTTTGCTAACTTTAATGTTAATAACTGTCGATTCACCGTTTCAAATGCCCGTTTAAAGTCTAAAAAAACTGCAACTATGATTTGGCTTTTACCTATTGTCTTAACCCAATCCGATATGATGAATTGAAGTGCCGATTCACAAGAATGACTTTCTCTAAAGCCAGATTGATTCGCTATTAATATATTATTATCCTTGCAGTGGGTATCTAACTGTTCTTTTACTACCAATTCTAAAACTTTTTCATATATTGGCAACGTGTTAACTGGTCTAAATTCTTCACATATTTTTGTATTCAGAATTTTGGGAATAGGCGTAACTACAGATATTTTCCAGTTGCTAGGACAAATTTCTTCTTGTAGGGAACTATTAATAACATCCAAGAATCTATTATCAATTACTTCAAAAGCAGTATTTATAAATTTTGTGGAGATACCATCAATACCTGACTTGTTAGGTAATGCAGATATAATTTTTCTAAGACTTCGCATTTCAATAGGTTTAAACTTTGTTAATTTATTTTTTACTTCTATTATATCTAGCTCATACCCATTTTGTTTGGGAATACTTTGAATAATAGCATCAATACTGTCTAGAAAATATTCATTAAACTTTTTTGCAATTTTGAATTCATCTTCTATTACTTCATTACTGAACTGAATTTCTTTGGGTGCTGAAAAATTTTTATTTTGACATATTTTCTTCAATGTTCTCCACATTTTTTTTGCGTCCTTTTTATGATCGTCAATTTTTTGTTCATAGTAATTCTGTTCTTGTCTTCTTATCAATGCTGTTACCTCGTTTCGTTTTTTCTTATATTTCTCCCAGTCTTCATTTGTCTTACTTATTGCTGCAGCTGTATGTCTCTGATCTCTTTCTCTCATATTTTCCAGTATTTCTTGGTTTATCCATTTCTTATCTGCATATTTTATTGGCATCTTCGTTACTTTTACAGGACAAATTTTATCCAAGGACATAGATATACTATTTACTAAATTATCAGCTAATATATCAGTATCTAATACATTATGTTCCCATTCGAGGTTCCTTAATAAATTTTGAAAGGTTTCTTCATTAAAATCCTTATAACACCTTTTTCTTATTTCTACCTCTTGCCATTGTTTTTGAATAACTGCCAAATTTACTAAAATATTTGCATGATCTGATATTCTTGGAGTATGATTGACTTGGTAAGTTATATGATCACAGTTTGTTATAATTAGGTCTATTATTGTGGCCGATTTATTTGTTATTCGTGTATGTGCTTTAATTAATTGACGAAGACTATTTTGTAATAAAATTTCTTGTAATTTAAATATGTAACGGAATATATGTAACGGAATCTTTCAACGTAATTTTCCCCAACTTCAAGACGTCTGATTAAATTGAAAATTTGCACACGTATTAAGGACCGATGACAATACAATAATTTGAATGCATATCGACACATTTCTCTTAAAGAAAATTTTCTAAGCGGATGTCAAAGTTGTGTGATCGGCGCATTCGCCATAATAACGGAATCTTTCATTGTAATATTCACCAACTTCAAGACGTCTGATTAAATTAAAAATTTGCACACATATTAAGGACCGATGACAACACAATAATTTGATCGCGTATCGACGCGTTTCTCTTAAAAAAATTTCTAAGCGGATGTCAAAGTTGTGTGATCGGCGCATACATCAAAATATCGCATCCATGATAAGTTGGCAGAAAGTTAACCACTAATTTAATACCATAACTCATACTATACTTGAAATACAAGATGAACTAGTTACTAGTTTACGATAAGAATGTTTTTTTTAAAGCATTCAATTCCTTAGTTTTGTCAAAATATACAGCAATTCTACAATAGCAATACAATAATTTGAAAAAGAAAATAAAAAAAAATTCCGAAATAAATTCAAATCAATAAATTTTGAAAAAAAGTTTTAATTAAAAAATAAAAATTCTTGAAGACTTACATTTGTTTCCATTTCATGACTAAAAAATAAAAAAATAAATTATAGTTTAAAAAACTAAAAACCACGCTTCAATATCAAACAGAACTAAAAAAGTAAAAAATAAGAATGAAGTCATTGACAAAAAATTCATTTTATTGTAAAAAGCGTGGGGTGCTTTTTACTGCATTTTTATGATAACTCTACTTTTATCAATAGCTACCAATAAAATATTTATAACAATTGATATCAAGCACCCCACGCTTTTTACAATAAAATGATTTTTTTTGTCAGTCACTTCATTCTTATTTTTTACTTTTTAGTTTGGTTTGCTATTAAAGCGTGTCTTTTTTAGCTTTTTAAACTATAATTTATTAATTATCATGAATGGAACAAGTTTAAAAGCGATTTCCAGATTTATGTTGGAAACTTAATAAAAACGCCGTGTTAATTGAACCGAGTCTTTAAAATATAACTAATACTTAATAGTTCGTTTATCTATTAACAAATTGCTTTATACATTGTTTGTTAAACGATTCAAATAGGTTTGGCATTTACATAACGGAACCTGTGTCTAGCCCTTTTGTATGATAATTTATCCATTTACATGACAATTTAGTCACAAATACTTATTGCAGGTAATAACTCACTTTTAATAATAATAGTGTTAAATTTAAATACCTGCTATACCTCTTTTATTAATTAATTACCATCTGTATTATTTGTTACGTTAGCTGAGCTGTCTGGCCGTTTGGCAATAGTGGCTTTAGAGGGAACATACTCTAAATAGTGATGACAAATGAGGCCAGAAAACGTTTGGCTTTATGTGCAGAAGGAGAATGGGGATATGTAGAACATTTAATAAGTTAGTATATTGTAACACTACAAACAGTTTGTTTCAAACTAACCTTTTAAAAAAAGATTCAGATAATTAAAAATATATGAAGGGTACAGGTCCATAAAGAGGTAAGTCACAAAATATCCATTCGACGCAAAACAATTTGAAAACTGATTGCTGTGAAAACTATTTAGTTATTATGAAATCTAAGTATTTACTTGGGTATTAGATGAAGAACATATACTATGAATAAACTTTCTTTCCAAAAACAGAATACAAAATAAACAAATATTTCCCCAAACTACAAAAAAATTAATGGCCAAAAGGGGCCAAGTCCGAAAAAGCAAATCAAAAATGAAGTAAACAAAATTGGTTATCAAAAAATGATTTTGCTTTAACACAGCAGAATTTCTTCAAGTCTTGGAAGAATTTAAATTTTTTATCGATGATTGGTATCGGACCTAAAAATAATTTTAATGAATATGTTTAGAATTTAAAGGCATAGTATTAATGTACCTGAGTAGGAATATGGTGGCAGCACAAATTTATTTTGTAACAGAAAAGGGCCCTTACGCGTTATTTTTTCCCCTTCATTGCTGCTGACTTCCATGTTGCATTATAGGTATTCCGGTAATATAGTAGTCTGGGATGACCTTAACGAATTTCCAGTTCTCTGATTGGTCGGGAACTAAAAGGACATTTTTTAGCATAACCTGAGTTGGTATTAAAAAAATTGGTCCATGCTCGAAAATAGGATTGATCAATTTCCACAACATCAAACGGCGATGGCTTTGTACGAGCAATTTTAAATATTTCGACCCAGTCTGAAGGAATCTCAGCTCTGTATTTAGAATTTACTAAGCCCATGTCTTTATATATAATGCAGAAATCGAAACATAGTACAGTTTTATTCTGTCCATCACAAGAATCACAAAAATCATGTAGCGTCGTCGCTTCCTTTTTGCTAATAGTTTCCAGGTAAATATAAAAAAACACTTTTGCTGTAGACAGAATGTGGATATTGAAAGCATAGACGTTCAGTTAACATCATTTGTTGTTATGTTTGGGACATTGAGATTTTTCCCAAAATCCAGACAAATCGCTTCTTCAGTCGCAGAGGTCCAACTCCTTTTCCTCGCAGCCCTTTTTCTGTTGTAGAATACCTGAGCCTTTTGTGTAAATCGTTTTGTACCGTAAGTTGACGTATTTCTTTTTTGTAACCTTTCTTTTTCATCAAAACTTACACTTTTTAAAACATCAGATTGGAGATATTTTATATTTATAAGAAACTCGTCGCATGAACTACAAGTGTCTATTCTTGGATATCCAAAAGCTATGTTAAATTTTGTATTGAAGATTGTTCTGTACGACTGGTAAGATACTTTCATAGAAGGGTTTAACTCACAAAACATTTTGAACATTTTTTTATATTTTAGTCTTCTGGTAAGTACATTTTCTTACTGTCTTTCGCACTATAATGGCTTTTTCTGCCCTTGAATGATTTGATATGTTCGTAAACTGCTGCGAGGATATGAGGTTGAAATTATCTGGGATGGTTTTTGTTTTCTCCCCTTTTATCTTTGGGAGCCACTCTTGTCATTTTTAGGGAATTTTGTAGTATCACTAGCTTTTTCTCTTTATTCCATGACATGAAAGCTTGTCTACGAATATCTACCTCCTTTAAGCTGTTATTAATTCTAAAACATACCCTGTAAGCAAATGCGGCACTTCTAAGATTTGCTTCGTCTTCATTTTTCCTAGGTCTTCTCCGGCGAATAGGTAGTACAGCAATCAAACCACAAAGAGACGAATTTTGCTCATTAATAGCCGTCATTGTGTTCAAATTTTTAAGTATTGTTTTTCTTGCTTCTTCACATACATTTTGAAAATATTGTGTACGACAATTAAAGTTTTGTCCTAACTCATGGCTTTGCAGTCTAATTTTTTTCATAACTTCATTCATTCTACCATGTTTTTTCCTCTTTTTTCATTCATTCTTAGCAATTACTTCTTCAGTTCCATATTCACTACTGTTATTTTCATTTATTTCTATTATTATTCAACTTTATTTACACTGATACACTTAGCAAACTTCAAAACCAATAAACACAATGCCCATGTTGACTAATATACTGCGCACAATTAGATAAGCTGACGCTTTGCTTTTATGGACTTTGCCCTTTCTGGACATGACTGATACTGACTTATCCCCTATCGGCGCTGTACGCATAAATAGAAACTTAAATTACACAGGCACTTGGTACTTTTCGAACGTGTAGAGATATGTTGACAGATTCTCCACTGAAAATGCTAGAAGATGGCGCTTTTAGATAAATTCACTTAAAATTTGAACTTATCTTCTTTTGGACCTGTGCCCTTATATGTAACTGGTTTAAGGGTCAATAAAGTTTATTTTTAAGTATTATTTAGGGCAATAAGTTGAAACATATATTTAATTTGTTTTTTGACGTTCCTGAAAAATTGGGTGGCTAAAAAAAATCAAAAGTATTGTCGTGATGCTTAGCGTTAATGAGATAAAAACTTACAGTTACTTTAACGTGTAATCTATTTAAGTTACTTTTGATCACCGATAACAATTTGTGCATAACCTCTACAATGGTCGAGAATTTAGGCATGAGAGTCGAATTTTGATCACCATGTACATGTGTATTTTATTAAAATGTCCACTTCTAATCATAATACAACCTTCAATTTGAATGAATTATGATACGCCAATAGTAAATGAAACTGTCAAAATATGTAGTTTTCCTATTTTCTTTTGATATATTATTTATCTGTTTGTTTTTCCCACATTAAACAATTTATAATAGTCTTTACATGCATGTTGCTAATATCTTGCCTGTTTATTACTTCGAGTTTAAAAACTTCTTCCTGTTTAGGAGATATTAAGAAAAAAACGATAAAGTTTAACACCCTATATATATATTACACACTAAGCCCCTCCCGCCATATGTTCATATGCATTTTTGTTCATAAAATGACCCGAGGAATCATCTGAGATCTTTGATATTACTGAGGAAACACCCTGTATATTATGTTTTCTGTTAACAAAAACGAAAAAGTTGGATCTTTTATAAAAATGTTAAAATATCGTGATGTCTAATTATTCCCTAATCATTATAAAATATTAGGTTAAAATTTTAATATATTACTGCCCTGCTTTTTATGCATAGTTTATAAAATATAATTATTTCTCCACAATAAGTTCCCAGTTGGAACAGGATAACGAAATTACAATTTTGTTTTAATCAGCTAAGCCACCTGTGACTTATTGCCCTATTTATTATATTAGGTCGAGTAAGAAATATCTTGCCTGTTTATTTTTATCTAATCTTTTTTAATTTCACCCGGGATGATTTACGATTATGAAAAATAATTCCGGATTACCCAAAAAATATCAGTATTACACAATTCTGTCCACGCACGAGTAAAACAAATGAAAATGCCTTCTGTAGAGTGGTTTATTTAAAAAAAAAAATAGTGAGGGTGTTGATGGTATAAAGGGTGGGTTAATTTTGGTCCTCACATTTTTTAAAATATTATCATGTCAAAGAATTTGTCAAAAAATTTCTCTCGTTATGCATATGCTTACGTCCTAAAAGAACGATTTACACAAAAGATTTAAAAAAGAAATGAAAATTAAAAATAATAGATAAAAGATAAAAATCGTGTGCAAAAAGTTCGTATTTCGTATCTCTTGATTTTCACTTTCAGTTTTTCAAAAAAATTGATGAATTAAATGGCCTAAAATGGCAAACCGGCGACTTTGTTATACTATTATCTACTCGAAATTTATTAACAACTCCTTTTAAAAATAAATTTCTTGCACGATCAACTTTCCACTACAAAGACCTTCGGTATAAACAGAGGTCGGATTTACCAATCAGATATGACGTAAAAGCAGGATTGGCTTTAGGTGGTTATGTGTCAGATTTGCATACATATATGAAACAATATCTTACCTTGAAATTTTTTTTAATTCCGTATGATCCAAAGTTGATAAAGTCAATTTATTATAAACACACACTCGAAGAGAACTGGAGGTATAGGGGGGATGTACTTAACACTAAACTAACACACACAAGTATTTTTCACTGCTGGTTATGAGAATAAAAGTATATTATTAATATCTGTTCTAAATGTTTTGGAGTTAAACTTCGGTGCCTTCGTTGAAAATTCAATTATATTGCGAGAAGGACCACTCAACGTCGACAGATGTAATTAGGGCATACTTAAAATATGTAAACTTTTGCAAAGTCACCACATTCAAGCCCGGTGTAGCAAAGTCAACTACTTTGTCGTTTAAAAGGTATATTACACCTGTCGTCGTAATAAATCTGAAATTTGGTTTTAAACGGTTTGGAATTTTGTTTGTACCTAGCAGCAATTTCTCCCTGTAATTGAAGAACATATTGTCGAAGATCAAACACAACGTTTATTGCATCAACTGTATTAAATTCTGATGTTGGCTGATATTGGCCTAGTTTCCCATCGAGTTATACGGGCTCTGGAGGTAATGGTGTATTTGGTAGAATTTCATGAAATAACCGTACACGACTTGGTTCCGTAAGAAAAACATTCTTTATCCTAGATATCAAATTATCAACATTAGAGTAGTACCCTCTGATAGTTTCATCAATCCTATGTAGCCCATGTGCTAAACGTGTCATCAGAAGCATATTCTGATATGTTTTCTTCAAAATTATTCCAGCAGCTTTCATACAATTCACTCCATCGGTAATAAATAATAAGAACTTTTCCTTATTTTCTGAATATTTGTCAACCCAAAACTCTTGTAAACTTGAATTCGCTACCTCTGCTATAGTGGGAGAATTTGTAGCTTCTAAAACTTTAGAGGCGATCAAGTATCCGCTCATTGAACAATTTTCCTCCAATGTAGCCACTAAAGCATTCGCTACCTTAAACCCGCAAGCATTGGTGGTTTGGTCCAGGCTAAGCCAGATGTACTTCTCAATAAGCTAAGGAGAAATTCTCTTTCTAATATCTTCACACTCCGTTAATAAATATTATTTTCTTCATGTAGACATGGCTATATTTGCCACTAATATATATTTCCAAAAATTGTCTAAAAAGTAGATTGTTTAGTTTCCATCACGGTATGTTCCTATCCTATCATAAATTTCACTAAATCTATGTTAAAATTTCGTTGCTTGTAAGTAAAGCCATCTACGCTCCGTTTATGGTTTTCTGAGTAAATATATCTATTAATATTTGTGTTGCATGACCACGAAATTGCTTTGTCACATCTAGTACAATACAATAATTGTCTACCATCAAATTGTAAATCAGCAGTTTCACTAATCCAAGAATTTACTGTAGGTTCCGTCGTCGGTTCATCCGCGTTTTTAATACCTACGTCCGAATTAGTCCACATTATGCAAGATACTGTCTGATCGTGTTATGTTTTCTCCCCTCTACTCAGTAATGTAAATACTATACTGCAATTTAAAAGAATTTATTATGCACTTTTATTTAATATAGTGCATTCCCTGACAAAACTAAGTTACGCATTAACATTGTAAAATTAAATAAAATGCACTTAATATGTTACATGATTTTCTCTTTGTAGTTTTGGAATGTTTCAGTAGGTAATTACAATATATTATATCATCTGTAAAAGTCATCCCTGGAATCCGATCGGTAAATCCGACCTCTGGTTATAAATCAAAAATTATTATTATTATTAAAATGAGAGACCACTTAAAGGTCGGTCAGTGGTTAAGTGTCTTGTTTAATTAATTTATTATTCTAAATTCTTCTCTTGCAGGAATTATGGCTAGAAAAAAAATTACCATTCTAGTGTATCACCATTACTGCATCAAAATCTTTTTTAAATGTAATTTCATGTAATCAGCAGCTGTGGACCAAGCTGTTGAAAATTGACAGCAGGTCTAAACAACTATTAAAAACTCTTATGTACTCCTTATCCTGTATGATATGGAAATCGATGCAAAATTCAATCTTCTTCTATTTAACTAACTGGTTTTCTAAAAATATTTAAATTACTTCACATCTTCAGATACAGGACTATAATAATTGAAGAAAATGAGTATGGTGGTTACATACATAAATATAAATGTTAATAAGTTAATAAAACTTAAAAACTAGAATACAGAAGACAATTATTTCCATTTTTATGGACTTGTAAAAACTTATTGGTAAAAAATTGTTTGATAAAATTTGTTTACAAGAAAGATTGAAATTATTTAAAATAATAAGGATTACGTTAGTTTAAATTATAATATAGAATTATGTAAAATTTACTTAATTGAATTGTGTAAAAAAGAGGGTCATTTTTATATAATACTTACATTTTTATAAATAAAAATCAGGGTAGTCAAAATTAAAATAGTTTTGCAACATAGTCAAAAGGGGGTAAGTAAATGTAAGATATATTTTTTTTGTATCTAATTAACTTTCTAATAAAAATTATAAAATTAACGTGCTTTTTCTTTTTAAACACATACATACACCACAACAGTTTAAAATCTAATAGGGAATAAATATTTTAATAATGAAAATTGATTAAAATAGTGCCCTCTATCAGACTATCTAAGAACTAACGTTAAATAAAAATTAAGGTTGAAAACTATATGTGAACCAGGCTTTTTACAATAGTGGAGTTTAAACTAACTAATTTAAACTAACGTAATCCTTATTATTTTAAATAATTTCAATCTTTCTTGTAAACAAATTTTATCAAACAATACCAATAAGTTTTTACAAGTACATAAAAATGGAAATAATTGTCTTCTGTTTTCTAGTTTTTAAGTTTTATTAACTTATTAACATTTATATTTATGTATATGTAACCACCATACTCATTTTCTTCAATTATTGTAGTCCTGTGTCTGAAGATGTGAAGTAATTTACTTGTTCACGAAACCGGTCACACTAATAAAGGAATTTTATGAGAATTTTTCTGTTTGCCTTACCATGAATAATTACTCATGTGGGATTAACCTACCTACGTTAAAAAATTATTAGTATTTTTTATTTTTCCTTTATTGTATGTATCCCAAAGCCCGAATGTAACCCCAATTATGAAATAAAACTATTACAAAAAAATATTATAAAACGACTAAAACCCCTAGTTAGTTTACCTTTTAAACTAACTTTACCCAGCACTGTAATCGTAATACTATTACCCCACTTTTCAATCATTTAAATAGTATGACACAGAACGAGTTGGTCATGGATAAATAAAACCATAATATTTGATACACAAACCCAATGGTTTACTGATTATAGGGTTATTGACCAAATGCCACTCAGATAATCAGGTGCCACCTGTGACTCCGGCTTCAGTAACTGTGCAGATTGTAAGTGCACCTGGTGCATGGCACTGGCACACGTTTATTAACGATGTCGTCCAGTGCCTCGACAATCCGTATACCGCTTTGTTACTTTTCAAAGTTAAATTAACCGCACAATGATTGTCAAGTTTAATTCAGTAAACTTTTTGTCTGCTAAATCTTTGATAGTTTTATGGTATACTCATAAATTTTTGTATTATTAATAATAATAATAAACACCACATAGAGTACATTCCCCTGTATCCCTTAACTAACGTTGTATATATTATAATAATACATTTTTTTCTCTTATTGTGTTAAAATAACTAAATAATTTTAAAATTATTATAAGATTTGATATTAGTTTTATAAACTTTATACAGGTTGTTTTTAAAATAAATGAATATGTTCAAATCTGTTGGTCCTTATGAAAATGTAAAACAAACCCCATACTTTAAATTCAAAAATTCAAAAAAATTTAAATTATTTTGGACCCACCTTTTCCCCCTAATCTCGGCACTAGGAATGTTGAGCGTATATTTACTGAATTTCCAGTATTGCCAAGTCTGTAAAAAATCATGAAAAATAAATCAAACCCTTCACTTCATTACACACAAAGTTGGCACTTTAATAATAAATCAATGTTAGAATTTGTAACAGTTAAACACAATAAAAATCCAAATACACAAACCGTTGAATACACTAACAAGCTACAACACAAAATTTCTTAACAATAACATGATTTTACTTAGATACGCACCACTTACGCGGTATATTGAATACTGACATACTGAGACATAAATCGTATGGCAACGCCTCGTACCAGCTATATATTAGTTAAAATCTTCAAACGGAAGCGATGACAAATACCATAGCCGTAGGTAATATTATACAATAGTATTCAACATAAGTCCTCTTGACTGTTTTTAGATATTTTGAGAAATAAATGTTTTTGAGAAAATCAGAATAATGTGACTATTTACCGATTTGAATGTATTTCAAAAACATACTGTATTATTGTATTGAGATTTTTAACGTCTACGCGTATATTTTTCCATCTCTTTTTTAATTATTTATTTCAAGTCAGCCTCTTTGCAGTGCCAAAGACAATCATCAACACTAGAAGATAATCCCATTCATTATATTACCTGGCTGATATTTTTCCAACTTTAAATGACCTCATATTTAAAGAGTTTTCATTTCAACATATTCATTATACACTGTGGGCCAAAATTTGATACATTTCTTATTGCCTATTTACATATTTTTCTTTGTTTTTGCATTTGTATGAAATTGGGTCAAATTAATTTTAAATGTATGGAACCTAATATTCTGTCTTCAGAAAAACCTCAATAGTTAACTGATGATTCAAAGATGATTGATATTGAAATGTTACTTATTTTAATTAAAAAATAAATACGCTGTACATCAAAAACGAGTAGAGAGTTTGCGGAGAACCAGTGTCCTGCAAGTTTTATAAATACTTGGAAAATAATATTGTATACAGATTTCTTAATATCGTTTTAATTCAAATCATAAAATTTAATGGAAAAACACGAATGCAACATAAACGTATCTTTTTATTTACCAAACAACAGTATCTCTGTCATTACTTTTAAATTAGTGTAATCGAATTAAGACATTCAGTTAATCGTTATACTACATTTGAACGTATAATGAAAGAGACGTTTTATAATGTATGAATTTTCAATTTAATAAGATTTGATGCGAACTTGTTTATGTATAATACAAACGTATTCGACTGAATCAGATCCCTTAATGGACTTTTTTTTAACAAAACAGATTTTATCGGTAATTGAAAAGGCCTCCTTTGGATATTAAATTAGCCGTTTGCGACCTACTACTGAAAACACATTCCAGCATTACACTTACAAGATTATTTCTAATTTCATTTAATTTATGTGATCATGGGCACTGAGCTAATAATAAAACCGCTTTTGCCATTAATCTAGAAAATTAAAAGTAAAACAATAGATCATTTATGAAAACAGTTAATAGGTAATAATCTCGGTAATAATATATTGATGAAAATCCAAGAATATTAATAATTTAATAATTAAACTATCACAGTCCAACTTAACGATACACGGAAGTCATATTTGTTACTAAAATAGCACCTTAAAATTTTTTCGAAACTTGGACTAGACTATATCATATGACACTACCAAGCCAATTAAATATCAATGACGCCACAACACATAGCACGATTTATAATGATCATTTCATTCATGTCAATTTATAAATTTTAACGAATCACAATATTTTAAATTCCTTAGCAATGGCTATTTAAATTCCACGTGGTAACGGAAAATATCACCGGCTATTTGACCACCATCTCAAATAGATACTGATATTTAATTTAGAACGTCATGTCAGGTATGTAGGTGTACTGCTACAAATATTTTCAAACGTCACATTAATTGAATAGTTTCAAAATGAATCGATTAATTAAACATATTGCTTATAAACTTTAAAACAATCGCTCTCGGGCTTTAGTCAGATTATTAACTCCAAATGTGGTATCGTCAAAATTGACACAATAGCATTCTCGAAAAGTTAAATTAAAACCATATAATAGCCGACTATTTATTAAGGACTTGTTATATTACTCTTCAAAATTTCATTCACCTGTCGAATTTCAATGTTTGACCAATCATGCATCTGTATTCTGAATTTACCAACTAATCAATGTCGAATTAGAACGATAATTTTGCACTAGTGTAAATAATAGAGAATTACCGCTGTCACTTTTGCCATTTCTTGTGAATTGTGTTCAGGTTAGGTATTAAGTATCTTTTAGGTGTATAAAATAACAGAATTTCAAATATTCTGCATTCATGCAGATTTCCCAAATTATCGATAATTTTCAATGAACTTGTTATATTACTACTAATTATTTGTTTCAGAAAAATTTGTAAATTCGAGATGGCTGTTATTTCAATAAATTTGACTCTGAATACTTGCCGATTAGCTATTGATACAACATTCAAGTAAAAAGCAATCAAAAATACAACGAGTTATTTCAGTCAATATTTTCGTGACCTATATCTATAAAGGTTATCTAAACAAATTGGAGTTATATTTTAAAGAATGTTTTTCTTTTTCAAAAAAAATTATGTTAAAATTATTTCGGTTTTATTTATTTATTTTATTTAAATTCATCTGACAAACAGAAAATATAAAATTAATACTGGTTTAGCATAAAACAGTTCATGGACAATAAAATACAAAAAACTAGTATTTCAATTTAAATAAGGGTACTAAACCAGAATTTTTCATTATCCATGAAGACATAATAATAATGATAATAATAAAATTATTTATTTACGGCTCACGACACAGCTGGTGGTATTTAGAAGAGGAATTTTCCAAAGTGACTCCCTGAGTCCTCTCCTCTTCTGCATCTCACTGCTACCGTAGTCTGTTGGGCTCCGCCAAACCCGCAGATATCAATGTGGACCACCCAGCGACCGGAGGCATAAGGTCACCCATCTATTTTATATGGATGATCTTAAATTTTATGACTCCAGAGAGTGCGAACTACAAAATGCTTTTAGGGTGGTTGAACAATACACGCGGGTCATTGGTATGGAGTTCGGGTTGGATATGTGCGGTCGTCCACCTCAAGAGAGGACGATGCGGGGAATTCTCTGAAGATGCGCAGCTCGCAGACGGAAGCATTCTAAGACATTTGGATGCCGGAGAGACCTATACATATCGGGGTGTGCGACAAAGCACATCCAGGATGTAAAACAAATAAAGGATTCTCTCTGCGGCAAGTACAGACACCGTCTCCGAAAGATTTTGTCTTCCGAACTTTCGGGGAAGAACAAGGTATCTGCAACTAATATGCTGGTTGTTTCGGTTCTGCTCTTTTCTTTCGGAATAGTAAAGTGGACGCCAATTAGACAGAGATACCCGCAGGACGATGAATAATCACAGAAGTATTCATCCTAGATCATCCGTTCCTCGTGTGTAACCCCACGTCAACGGTGGAGGGGGGGAGGACTCTTGTGCCTGGAGTATACGTATGGCAGAGTGGTACTGAGTATGGCATGTAACACCCTCAGGAGCTCAGATCCTGTCTTGCGGTCTGTAAAACATCACAAAACTGTAGGAATGGGAGCAGGATTGTTAAAAGCAGTAAAAACAGCATCAGATGAACTCGGTCTCGCACCAGGCGAGGTGGCCGTTGAGGTACTGATGTAGAGTCAGTCACAAAGTTTCAGCCAAATCACCTAAAAGCCCGAATTAGAGCTGCCGTACAGGAAAATCTGTTTCGGCAGCACGTCGATAAACACCAGCATGGTGTCTTCTATAAGAACACAGAAACACTGAGTTTATCGACCAGACTGACTTTCTCCATTCTAAGGTCAGCCGGGCTGAAGTCGGAGACCGAGGGATTCATTATGGTCTGCCAAGATGGTCTATCGTAGCCGCGTGTGGCGTGTAGAGGTTCCTGACATCAACTGCAGGACCTGCCGTCAGGCGCAGGAATCGCTCAAGCACTTACTATCTGCATGCCTCGTATACGCGATTTCGGCCTACATCCACCGGTAACGCGGCGTTACGAGTGATATACTACCATCTAAGGCACTCGTACGGGGTAGACCAGACACCAGTGCTGCCTTACGTCCAAGGGAAAAATTGAGTCCGTTGTCGAGAACGAGGAATGCTGGATTTACTGGAACTACTCGTTCCCGATGGTCAACAAGCCAACAAGCCTGACATAGTCCTCCTCAACCATCAACTCAAGGTGATGTATGTAATCGATTTCTCGACACCTGCGGAGAAAAACATCACCCTGAAGGAGGAGGAGAAACGGACCAAATTCCGCTATAACCGGTATGAGCCCCAAGTGCTGTACCCAGGCTACTCGGTCAAAATGGTCGTCATAATAATCGGTGTACTCGGAGGGATAAAGCCTACGCTGCTTTCGGAACTGAAGATCATTTCGACTTGCCAAAAATCAGCTGAATGGCTGGCAAGCCAGAAGGCGGTCATTCTGGTTTTTCTCCGTCTACTTAGGGCACACGATTCTTTAATCTACAGTCACTAACCCTGCGGGATGTGGGGAGTGGTCCTGGTTAATGTGCTGGTACGACTTCCGTGAAGCGTCGGAGGCCACGGGAGGATTGTCCAGCGTCGGATATATACATACAATACATAAAAGGGACCTACTTTGTCCCATACTTAACACTTGCGTATTTTATTATATTAAGATTGATTTATATAAAATCTTGTACTATATATTACAGTGCAAAAGTCATTATAAAAGATCCTTGAATCTTTAAAAAGAATAAGCAACGATTTGGGTCGAGTTCAAACAGAAATTCCCTTTTACTGTAGACTGAAGAATTTATGATATTTTAATAAAATTATAACAAACATTAAAACAACTAAAAACCGATATTTTTCAATAATTTTATACAAAACCGATTATATTTTCCTTCTACAATGATATATACTTTCATCCATGCAAAATCGATTTGTTCTTCAATAGCCTGAATATATTTTCTGCCCGAACTTATGAATAAATCTCAAGAGAAATAAGTGAAGAGAAATATCGAGAGTAAATACCAGATAATCCTGGATTAGGACGAAAGATACTGCATAGTGAATTAATTCAACGGCATGACATAAATTTATAAAATGTATCGAGGAATCATCCAGCAACAGCACGTGACAAATAAAGTGTCGTTTCAGTAATACATACATCTAGATACTCAACTCAGGATCAATATTTTTTTTGTAAAAGGCACTTTTTTTGATAGGCCTGATGTTGTTTGCTTAAATAATTTATTCAAACAATTACGCTGGTCGATAGTGATGATATTAAATACACAATTTTTGCTGTTTCTTATGTTTTTGGAGGTGCTGATTCTGAATATGGAATCATGATTTCCCTATCAGCTTCTATTTTTTTATAACACACTATCCTTTTTTCAATAAAGTACTACGCTGAACTCGATAAGGACTATGACTTTCAGACGGCGTTTATTGAACCTCACTTAATTTATCAGGCAGAAATTAAATGATTTGGTTCGCGGTCTCAGCTTCTCAAAACTACAAGCTGAGATATTAGTTACAAGATTAAGAGGGTGGAATATTTTATAGAAAGGTACAATAATTAGTATTTTCCGTAAAAGCCAGCATGGATTTGAAAAAATCTTCTCTCGGTACTTTAGCCTAGTTTACTGCAATGGATGATACTCTTTACTAAAGGCCTTGGGTTGGAAGCACAATCGTGAAAAATGACAATAGATTCTTCAAATCTGAGTTTATAAGCAGTCACAGTAAAAATAAATATCCATTCAACCCCTTGCTTATGTTGCTCATATGAAAGAATCATAAGAAACTATTAAATTCTTTAACACTATGAGAAGTATTCTTGCATATTTATAAAGATCTCAAAGTAACAGCTTTGGACTTTAACTTGAATACAAATAATTTTTTTGCTTCCTGTGTGAATGGAACAGCAAAGGCAGGAAAATCTAAAAGAGAGATGCACTACTTATTCCGGGAGGGAATAAGGTTAAAAGTGAGCCGCTTATACCAAGAGAGAAAGTTTATCTTCCATCTTTACATATCAAGCTAGGTTTCATGAAAGGTTTCGTTAAAGCGATGGATCATAATGACCAAGATTTTCTTTTCCTGATGGACAGCTTTCCTAGAATAAGTGGTGCAAAAATCAAGGAAGATGTATTTGTCGGTCCACAAATAATAGAACTGATAAGTGATCCTGCAATTGAACAGTATTTGAATGAAGCTGAGGTGTCTGCATCTCAGCAAACATTTTGGTTTAATTTGACGTCGAGATTACCTAATTATATACAATAAACTTAGTCGAAAAATTCGAAACAACCATATTTAAATAAAATTTACATTTGCGCGACGTGAGATCTACATAACTGGAGAACAAGATGAGTCAAAATTTAGTTAAATTGATCAAGCATCGAGTTTACTAGTTTTAGGTAGATTCTACGAACTTATGTGTAAATGGCAAATGACTCCAGTAAAAAAAATAGTAACAAAAAAAGGAATAAATCCA
Organism: Rhamnusium bicolor; assembly: GCA_029963845.1. Classification (NCBI taxonomy): domain Eukaryota; kingdom Metazoa; phylum Arthropoda; class Insecta; order Coleoptera; family Cerambycidae; genus Rhamnusium; species Rhamnusium bicolor. Next base: position 58,173 of record JANEYF010000538.1, on the reverse strand, counting down.
ATTTAATTGTGTAGTATCTACAATTCCCGGTTGTTGAATTTAATGAAGATTTGTATGTGTGTATTAGCACTTGTACTTCGAAAAGTAACCATGTACCTCCAAAATATTCATTAATAAGAAAATTCCTTTTATCAAAAAAAAAATGATAATAGTTTCAGCCAAAAGTATGTTACTCATGTTGAATATGTCCAGGGCCGAATTATCCATATAAGAAAAAGATCAATTGACCAAGGTGCCTCCGATTTCTGACAAAAAAAAATGTTGACAAAACTTTTACTAGAAATAAATATCCAATAATACATTTTCTGTTTCAGAGATAACTCAATATGAGTTGTAAGTTAAATGCTAGGTGATGCCATTTTTTCACCTAATTTAGGAATAACAGAATATTTATTTATCTACAGATAGTTTTGTGAGAGTACTGTTATTTTTTATAGTTATTTGAGTAAACAAAAAAAATATTCCAAAAAATTCGCATCAATTATAGAATTTTTATATTGGAGGGTCCCAGTAATAGTCCATAGATCTCTAAAGGTGTTAATCCGGCCCTGAATATGACGTAAAAAGTAAAATTATGTATTTTTTAAGTTTTTCATTAGTTCGTTTCCATGCATTTTGAAAATTTCAATTTCGAAACGAACTCTACTGTGGTAAAAAAACTATGGCATCTTGCACTAATTTGACCCTAAAATTACTTTGAAAATATAACCACAAAGGATAATTACTACATGGTTGAAATCAGGCAGATAAGTAGGTAGAATTTATCGAACATGTCGACCTAATATTACTTTAAAGAAGCGTAATAAAGCGACCAAATGGGTTGCTATGTAGGTATAAATTACGTAGGATTTCCATCAAAATCTACATATAGTCGGGCCGGTATAAGATTGCAACGTTCTTCTTAAAGACTCAGAGCCATAAATAATTTTATTTTTTTCATATATCAGCAGACCAGTTGTGCATAGGTATACGCATAAATGACTTATTTACAACTATTTTGTTGGATGATTGTATTGTAAGATTGGTTAACAGTGAATCTTAAACAATAAATGAATGTATGTGTGGTTTTATTTTCAAATTCATTTAACTACTTATTTTGTTTTTTCTATTATTTCTATAATTAACAATACACATGACTATAAAATTATTTTAATAATAAATACCTATTAACATTAAATAGTCTCAAATAGTACTATAAATTGTATCATACTGCTTGAGAAGCGCTGACAACTGAAATGAGTACCATTGTTTATGGCTTTGACTCTTTAAGACGAAAGTTGCAATCTTGCAACGGCTGGACTACAGTTAGGATATTCTACAATTATGATGATTTCTGGTCGCCAAAAAAAGATAAATATTACCTATTTATACTACCTATTTTAACTTTAATAGAAACTTACTTTTAAGGTAACCAGTAGAGATTTGCTTAGTTGTTTTTCCCTTGCTGCTTTGGTTAAAATTACTTTTGAGCAAAATTGTGTATGAGGTAAATTTATAGGTAATATTTATGTAAATTTAAGTACAAAATAAGACCAATTGGTAAACTTCTATGGAAAGTGTATTTTTCCAGTAAATTTTACGTCATAATTACCTCAAGAAGTAAATTCGTCTTTTACCAAGGCGAATTAGAGCTAATTTTATGGAAAATATTTGTTGGCATAGTTTCGAAAAATGGTAAAGAACTTCCTTGGAGACCATAAGTTTTCTATAGCTATCCAGCTATAGAAAACTTAGTATTGAGCTCCTACAGAATTATATGAAGCTTGAATGTTATGTGTCTTAAAATATATTCTTACATTGCACTTGGACGGAGCTGTTAGCGACGAACCTGGCGAGCGCTTCGACTGAAATACCGTGGAAAAGCTCTACTAAGGAAATTGGAGTCCGAAGATGTTAGCAGACTTGTGGAAGGGACCCTTCTTAGAAATTCACTGTAATTAGTGTTATTTTGGGGAGTCATTTAGGATATTTTAAGATGAATTAACAAAAAAATTTCTAAGTACATTGAGAGAAATGTTTTCGTAAATTATCATTTAGTTTTTATAACAGTTTAATGTTTTCCACTGAAGATTTCCGTGACTGGATATGTAATGCAACTTTTTTGATTTCAGACGACTTATAAAGATATACATTTTTATCTTCTTCGATTGTATTTAATACAGTTCTGGAGATGAAAGCAATCATGGTCAGATAACTTAGTATCAATAATTTGTGATTTGTAAGTTCTGTGTTGGTAAAAATAATGCTGATGCAGTCATTATTTCTTGTACTTATTTGTATGTAAATTTCAAATAATATCAAATGATACTGATTGTTTTTCTCATGATATGCAGCCTTTTTCGAGTCGGAGGCGGAGGAGCAAAACATTTTTTTATTTATTACCAAAATGATCTGATAGTGTTTTTAACGGATTTCTACTTTCTTATACCTAATATAAGGAAGTATAATAATCGTGATTTTTTTTCGACCTCGAGATTTGGATTATTTCATATGTTTTGAACCCTCCTGAATCTATTCTGACTATTTTCCGAATGATGTCTGTCTGTACGTGTGTGTGTGTGTCTGTGTGTATCCTCGATAACTCAAAAAATACTAATGGGAGACTTCCCAAATTTGGCAGTTAAGATTGTCAACAACATTTTAGGTGACACATTAAATTTGGTGAATGTGGTACCACCAGAAGAGACATAATGAATGAAAGAAGAAAAAAGGTACAACATTTTACTAATAATGATTTTCCAAGGCACTAAAAGAAAAATATGTGTATATATTGATAAAAAAACTAAATATATATCAATTTAATATTTAATGTTGAGGATTAAGTTGCCCATATCGAAGTTGGGTTAGAGTTAATAATTATAATTTTCTTTATGGTAGGAATATAGAATAGAAAACACACTATGAATAATTAAATTATGTTTTGATCAATTTATGAAAACATATCAGATTTTTATTCGTGTAGAAACTTTAATTTAAAAAGTTGTTAAGCAATCCCCTATTGGGAATTTTGTTTTCTTCTTTCCGGAAATCCTGCAATACAGTTTCGAGATTGCAGTATAAACGCACAAACAGAATACATAAATTTTTTATTAAACTTTCTTGTAGATAGAAGCAATTAATGTCCTTTTAGTTGAACTTGTCGGATTTTAAGAACACTGACGAAATTTACTTTCTACTACAGTGGAATGCCATGAAGCCGTATTAATTTTGCATATCCTCTTGTCTCTTAGTTATTTTGTTAAACATATTCCAATGAAATTCAGAATAAACTTTGATTATTATTCCTTTTTATTTGTTTATCTCTAGAACCTACAAAATGTTTATGATACAATTTTTTAATTATTAATCCAGATCAACCAAAAAATATTTTTTGTGGCTATAATTTTATATTAATATAAAATGCCACAGTACGTACAAGCAGTTGATAGTAAAACGGTTTTAAAATTGCCTATCAATTTACTATGCAACCTATAAATATTTCAAACGCGTTTCAATATCCTATTATTGAACTAACTGTAACGTACCCGTCTTTTTGTTATCATGCTGTGAGGCATCCGCGGAATTCAATACAAGCTTTGAACTTTAGATACCTACGTTGCCTGTTATTTTAAAAACGTTGATTTTCCGAGTATATACTAGTATAATATTCAAAATGATGGAAAACTGTATTTACTTGTACTTGGGCTTGTGAATTTTTATCAGATATCTATCCTGGGCCGTAACCAGGAGTTTGCCACATGGAACGGACCTCACCTATATTGTCCCCTACCGAGTTGTTCCCTATATTTCTTAATCACTTGTTTAAATTTGGGTAAACTTGTTAGCTAATTAATTACTATTTAAATTATATTACATATGCTCATATAGCGAGTGATTCAGTTCGGGAGAATGAAGTTGGACTTTTTTAATCAACTAATTAGATTAGATTGCGAGTGGGTCTTTAAGGCCTCCCTTCATTGCAACCTAGAAATATCTTTTATGATATCTCTTTAACTATTTATCAGTTTGTACACCATTCATTTTTGGGGCTATTAGGGAAAACTTCCTTCTTTTTGTAAATGGTACTAGGGGTAAACCTGTTTGCAAGTTTGGTGTACAAGCATATAGAATTCCGTGAAATTCTTTGAAATTCCATGAAATTCCCATGGAATTCCTTAGAAGTTCTTGGCATTCCTCAGAAGTTTTTTTTTCCGGTTTCCCAACAATGGAGAGTCCTCCTATGATGGCTCTGATTCACATGTGTGTCGCCCCACATATTAACCACAATCACTCCTCACATTCCGTAGGGTTAGTGACTGTAGAATCCAAAATCATGTGCCCTAAGCAGACGGAAAGAACCTAGTATGACCGCCATCTCCATTTGGTCTGCTGATTTCTGGCAGACCGGTATGATTTTTAATTGCGAGAGCAACGTAGGCTTTATCCCTCCGAGTACACCGATTATCAGGACTACCATGTTGACCGAATAGCCCAAGTACAGCACTTGGATCTCGTACCGGAGATCGTGATATTTGGTTCATTTCTCCTCCTCCTTCAAGGTGACGTTTTTGTCCGCAGGTGCCGAGAACTCGACGACATACATCACCTTTAGTTGATGGTCAAGGAGGACTATGTCAGGCGTGTTGGCTTGGATTTGCCTGACCGTCGGGAATGAGTAGTTCCAGTAAATCCGGCATTTCTCGTTCTCGACAACGGACTCAATATCCACCCCGTACGAGTGCCTTAAATGATAGTATAGCACTCGTAACGCCACGTTATGTCGGTGGATGTAGGCCGACTTTGCGTATATTGGGCATGCAAAAATTATATGCACGAGCGATTCCGCAGGCTGACGGCACGTCCTGCAGTTGACATCAGGAAGGTCTACACGTCACACACGGCTATGGTAGACGAAGATGTTGATAACACCATCCTGGCACGCCATAATGAATCTCTCGGTCTCCGACTTAATCCCCGCGGACCTTAGAAAAGCATGACAGCCTGGTCGATAAACCCAGTGTTTCTATCCGTTCTTATAGAAAACGCTATGCTGGGGCTTATCAACGTGCTGGAAACAGTTTTTTCTGTTTAGCAGCTCTGATTCAGGCTTTCAGACGATTTGGCTGAAACTTTGTGACTGACTCTACATCAGCACCTCACAGACTTCTTCGCCTGATTGCGAATGATGTTTCAAAAACCGCAAGAGGATTTGAGAATGTAATAAGCCATACTCAGTACTACTCTGAGATGCGTACACTCCAGGCTCAAGAGTCCTCGGTCCCCCCGTTGACGTGGGAGGTACATACTTCACTACCTCAAAGGAGTAGAGCAGGACCGGAATGGCAAGCATGTTAGTCGCAAACACCTTGTTCTCCTCGAAAGTTCAGAAGATCAAATCTTTTGGAGGATGTGCCTTTACTTGCCGGGGAGATAATCCTTCATTTGTTTTACACCCTGGATGTGCCTTTGTTGCACACCCAGATATGTATAGGTCTCTCCGGTATCCAGATGTCTTAGGATGCTTCGCATCTTCAGAGAATTTCCCACATCGTCCTCTCTTGAGGTGAACGACTGCACATTTGTCCAATCCGAATTCCATACCAATTGCCCGCTTATATTCTTCGACCACCCTAAGAGCATTTTGTAGTTCACGCTCTCCGGAGACATAAAGTTTAAGGTCGTCTATATAAAATAGATGGACCTGGTGCAGCGAAGTTCTTATTACCAACAAGAGCTTGTTGCACTTGCTCCTTACCTATTGCCGGACACACATCCTCTGGCTCTTTAAGATGTCTACGGTAGAAGGTCTTGAAGTGTGTAATTGCTGGAGTGTCGCTATTGAATGGACCCATCGTTTCGTAAACGCCCTTCCAGAAGGTATCGACATCTGCTCCAGTCGGAGGATTATCGAGAACACGCTGTGGCTCTTGAAACAGGTGGGAAGGATTCGTACGGAACAACGTGTTTTGTTCCATATTCCTCACCTGCCTTGTAATTCCGTGGAATTCCTTGGAATCTATAGATTTTTGGAATTCCCTGGAATTCCTAGCCAAAATAAAGGAATTCCGTGGAAGTACTTCGAAAATAGAAGTTTCGTATACAGATTTTTACTGACAGTTTTACCCCTCGGAATCGTATAATGATTTTGCTTGAATTAACGTGTTAATCTTCATCCTAGCACCAAGTTTCGATGATGTGCAATTTGCATTATGATCGAGGTCATCCTATCATACATGCCTCTTACTATAATGACTATGTTACCAGCGTATCCTTGGGTGTCGAATCCAGAGTCGCTTAGTTTCATTAATTCATTAATAACTAGAGACAAGAGCAAAGGTAATAGGACCCCTCTTTATAGACATCCATTGAGAGTGGTGACTATTACTGAATCCCTTCCCATGATCGACATTATCCTCGAATGTTAAATATGGATAGTATCCATCTTACTGTTGAAGGCTCAAAGCCTTTCCTTTGTTTAACAATTTTTATTGATTTATAGGATGTTATCAAAAGCCCCGTATATATCTATGAATGAGCGAAAAGCTATTTCTTTTGTTACAAACGTTTTTTCAATTTCATTTAGAAGATTGTGTAAGGCGGTTTCTGTACATTGACAGGCAAACTGACTTTTGTGTGGCAAGATTTCGCTTCTTAGATATTGATCTAAGATTTTCTCTATTATTTTTAAGAGAAACGAGCTTAAGCTTGTAGGGCGATACAATTTAGGATGGGCGCTTAGTTGCCTTGCTGCCTTTGTTATAAACGGTACTTTACGTATCTCTATGGGGATTGTAACCCAAGTTATAACTGGTTCTAAAAATTTGAATCAGAATTGAACTCATCTCCTCGACTCCTTGCTTTAAAGAAGGCCGGGAAGATGCCATCCTCTTAATGACTTAATACTCATAACCATTGTATAGTGGAGTTATAGCCACTTAAATGTGACATAACATTATAAGCTGCGTTTCCACAACGACTTTTTGCTTCCTACATCTCGCGTCTCCTGCTCCTGATAGGACATTGGACGCCAAGAAGTTGGAAATATTCAACTTCTTGGAGCGAGTCACCCATCAAAAACAGGCGTCGCAAGACGCAGGAAGCAAAAAATCGTTTCGATATAACATTGAAATATTGAGAGGTACAATAAAATATTGGTGATTTTTAATTAGGCAGTTATTTCCTATCTCTTTTACAATGGGTTATTGTATGGTTTTTATATAAAATTTTCTCATTACCCTTTTAGGAAATATAACTTCATCCTATATTTTCATACATAAAAAAAGGTTCTTATGTCGATAGGTTCGAAAGCATGAGCATCTGGCACTCTCTTAACAGCTCTGAACTTATAAATTATTTTCTTTAATGTTTATATTAAATATTAATAAGCCTTGTTTTGGAGGTAATACTGGGTTTCATAATACATTTTTTAAACACTATAAAGGTGTTCTATTTTGGAGCCTATCTTAAAAAATATAATCCACATTGGTTTTTGTTTTCATGGCTTACAGCTATGTATCTAATAAATTTTGCTTGTTATGAGTTCTCGTTACTTTAACTAAATTCGTTCAAGTATCAATATTATCTTGAACAAACCAATAAGTGGTTTTTCATATAACATTAAATTAATTTTAAGCAACATACATTGCTCGTAGATTAAGTGAATAATCGATCAATATTTATTCTGATTTTTACACATACAACCTATTAGAATACGTCATTTCTAAATCTATGATTTTACGAGATAAAACTTCGACAAGCGATTGCTAGCAACCGCTTGTGCTACATCCATAGTAATGGAGACAAAGGCATTAATTAACAAATTTAGTTTGTTGCATCTTGTATAAATAAAATAATCTGACACAATATCATACGAGGTTTCAATTTTTAACACTTAATTCCTCAAACTTCGTGCATAGTGAGTCAAATGGTGCATGCATTGTCGAGTTTTATTCTTTTCTTTGCTATACGACAAGTTTTCATGACTGTTAAATGTAAAGCTCTGCCCATGTAACAATTTAAATACTTTTTATATTTAATTAGGTTTTATCAGTGCTTTATAGTGGCCAGCTCATAAACTAGTGATTTATGTCAGATTTATTATATGCTGAGTGCACTTAAAAAATAGTTTTGTCTTAAAGTTAGTTTTAAAAAAATCTGCAAGAAGTTATATCAAAACTAAATTATCTTTTAATCTTTATTGGCTTATAAATGACTTATTAAGGCGTCTGTCAAGCCTTCAATAAAACTTTATAGCTGTTAAGTCCAAGTTAGGAATATTAAGTGTTATAGTGGATTTAGGACTTGTTATGGTTTTATAATTGCTTTATGAAATTATCTTTGGGTAGTTGTTATAAATCTAAAATGCTTTGAGAACACCAAGTTTCAAATCGAACCTTCATAAAGCCTTATCCAATTTACGATAATATATTTTCTATATCAGCGACGCCAAATTTTATCTGCTCAAAATCTTTTCTGTTAAAAATAGCTAATTTTAATAATGTTGTTACGTATAATTCTAATTTGTAATGTTAATTTTATGAATAATAGAAAACGCGAAATAAATGGTTGGACGAATATCAAAATAAATATAAATATATTTATTTATCTACAATCATCCAACAACGTAGTTGTAAATAAGTCGGTTATTGTTTATACCTATGCACAACTAGTCTGCTGACAATTGCATCGAATAAAATTATTTATGATTTTTACCTCTCTGAAGAAAGTTGCAATCTTACACCGGCCCGACTATATAAAAACTAACGCACTGGATAAAAAAACGAGGTAGGTGCGCAGAGCAGGCGTGTGTAGCGTCACGAAAGACTATATTTTTAGGTTATGTTATCCTGACACCATAAATCCTATAGATTTTTGAACAAAAAAATGCAATTTGTATCTAATATAGATGTTTTCTAAAAACAATTTACCAACACTGAACCATATTACGTGCGGATGCTACCGAATTATTTATTTTTAATTCATCGAGAAAAATATACCCATACATTTTTTAAAATTTGTGTTTTAGGGAACGCATGAATTTTAAGAATTATCTGACCTACATTTTACAGTAAATTTATCGTCGTTAAAAATTTTAGCCCACTAGGAAAAGTCCCATACTTCATTATAAGTAGTCCATCTATAAGCTCAATCGTTTTCAGTTGTCGCCATATTTTCATTTTGTAACTCTGCATGAGGCTCATATACAATATCGTGCGTGGATCAAGTGAGCATAACACTATATTTATTTGTATTTATGTTTACTTCATTAAAATAAGAAACGTCAGTTCAAAGCATTTATTTGTGCCTCTTAAGTTTTAATATGGTACTTATCCTAAAGTAGGTATGGTTTTATAATACTATTCAGATACTCTTATAAAGGTTTTATATCAATTTTATTGAGTTGACTATTTATTGACTATTTACATTTATAACTAAAATTATTACTTGGATTATAGGTTATAGGAATAAAATTACATGAAATCTGACTCAAACTGAGGGGCTATATCTCTAAAATTATTCTCATGTTCTGAAATTTTATCCGCTGCAAATTATTTTTGTATTCGTTACTAAACTCAATGCAACACTAGGCACAGACTGGACATAACGGTCCGTTAATCAGGACAACTATTACAGTAACTTATAAATTAGTATTCTATGCAGTCAAATTTATTATAACACGATAAGAAAGTATTTAAAAAATGCATTTATATAATATGTATTCAGGGTGTAGTTCTTAAGTAGTTAACCTACAATATACGCTCAAATATTAGAGTTATAAAATTTGATTTTTAGAATATAGTCTCACATAACAAAAATAGAATGATGATGCCAAGGCTTACTTTACAGTCTCCAAGAAGAAACCTAAAAATCTACTTTAATCTACTTTTTTTTTTAAGTTGATTGTATATATTATCAAAACCTACATATTGCGTTATTTATTTGTTTTTTTGATTTTTTGCGTAGGTACCTACGTTTAGTTTTTTAACGAAATAGAGTTTTATTTTCTAAAACGCGGTCGTTTTTTAAGTTCAAACCTCCTGAAATTTTATAGGACAAATTTTTAATGTAATTCAGTAACTCAACACAGTGTACGAATTCTCATTAACAGTGGGTATCCCTCGACATTTTCAGTTAAGTAAATTATGTATAAACCCCATAAAAGCGCATTTGCCAGAGTTTCTCTCTATGATATTCAATAAATTATTATATTTTCGGAAAAATAATAGTAACACTGTAAATATATCTGAAATTCAAAATTTAACGTAGAAACTTGTTAATTTTTGCTGCAATTGGTATATGTCTGGTAATTCACTTACTCCCACTCTAGTAGTGAGTCATAAAAACAGTAACTACTGATTTCTTCGAACGCCTAAATAATGCAAGTGAAGATAACGTGCGGTTCATTAAAATTCAAGTGGCATATACAATGCGTGACTACGTCTATAAATAAGTCAGGTGTTTTTAACTTCTCAGGTTGTCGCAGTTATACAATTCTGCAAAATATTATTAAATACATAAACATCAGTTTCTTGGTTTTTATATACACAGTTAAATGAAATATAAAAAAATTACAAAATTGTTTTACTGCAACTATCGCGGCCGAAAAATGTCCCACGTTTGTTTTTCTTTCTATATCTGCGTCTTTATCCAGTGACTCGATTAAAGGCTATTCAGTTTTTGCACATTACCGCTCCTCAGTTCAGTATTATTTAGAAGCGAGTGTTCACTACAGCAGCTTGGCTCGTCGTGCATAATCAATATCCAAAATTTGTATACAATCTTTTACACTATATATTTTATTTTTCTGCATTATTTTAAGGTATTTCTCGTTTTTGTTAAAATTATACAATTAAATAAAATGTTTTCTTTTAGGATTTGTATTGTTATAAAGGTTTTTTTAGTTCTAAGCCCGGACCGGTCCCGCTCCGCCTGACCCAAAAATTGCCCCTTCGCCTTCACACACGGGGATGCTGGGTCGGCAACAGACCGGGTATCCGGTGAGAGCAATATACAACGTTTTTCATTTTAGTTTAATAAAATTGTTTGTTGTTGTTATTGTTATTTGTCAGTCAACAGTGACAATTTATAAATAATGACTCATATGCCAATGACTTTCTGTTGAAATACCAAACAAGACAATAAGATATGCATTAAGCACATTTGGAGAAAACCAGGTAATTCCCGATCACCAAGCTTGCGATGTACGCCGACGATATCGTCATGTACTGCCACAGTTACCATGCTCAGGCTGCTGGTCAGCTGATAAAGGCGCACATGGTATGGGCGTCAGAGTACTACGCCATGTGGAAGGTGAAGGTAAACGTCGTCAAGTCGGAGGCTATTGTTTTCACTAGAAAAAGAATACATAATAACATAATTACACCTATTCCGATAGGGGGCAGCCAAATTGAGACGAAACAAGACATAAAATATTTAGGCGTAACTTTGGATAAAGGACTTTATTTTGAAAAACACGTTAACGAGACGATACGTAAAGTCTATTCCCTGTCCAGGAGTCTATACCCCTGATGGCGAAGAATAGCAGACTAAACAGGGATAATAAGAAACTAATTTACACTATGATAGTGAGACCGGCCTTAGTATATGCTGCGCCAGCCTGGTGTTCTGCGAGCGCGACGACGTTACACAAATTGCAGATATTGGAGAACAAATTCCTTCGCCTGATAAGTAACTCAACAAGATATACCCCCATAAGGGAATTACCACAACTTTGCAGCGACATTGTACCCATAGTGGATTATATCAGAGATACTTCACAAACATTTTACGAATTTAAACTCTCTAATTGTCCACTAACCGCCAACATCACACAAATAAGGGAGTATAACGCGCCATTTCGAATAAAACACAAATTACCGTACCAAACGTTACCAATTTTTAGACATCTTTAGATCACGCTCCTCTCACAAAATGGGAGGGCACTCCCATATTATAAAAGGGGCACCAAATTTCAAAATTGTTTCTTATCTTTCTCTTCTTTTCTTTTTGTTCGTTTTTGTTATCAAAATTCCCCACAAAATGTATTCCAAATTATAAGCAAACCATCAGTAAATTGCGGCACATTATTATATATACGAAATATCATTAAATACCCAAAAAAAGCGGAATTGGATATTCCCACTTCCCAGTTCAGTATTGTTTAAAGACGAGCTTTTTACTGTGACAGTTTGGCTCGTCGAAGCATCGCATCGTCAAAATTCAAAATTATTATACACAAATTTATACAATTTTGTACATTCTTTTTGCATTGTTTTAAAGTTCTATATCAACGGCGCATGCTTTCGTATGAGTCTTTGATTTCTCTTTTTCGGCGTTATTATACAATTTAAAAATGTTTTTTTTTTTAGGTATTGTATTTGTTGTTAATGTTTTAGTTTTAAGCCCGGACCAGCCGCACCCCGCCCGACCTAACAATTGCCCCGTTGCCACCTGACGCGGGGATGCTAGATCGGTAACGGACCGGGAGTCCGGCGAGAGCCATATACATTGTTCCAATTAATTGTTAATAAAATTATTTTGAATTTGAATTTGGGTAATTTGAGCAAAGATAGTGCCAAATTTTCAAGCCGCAATGATACATGTATCCATAACATATTAAAATATGACGAAATGTATTTTTCATAGAAAAAAATTGGTAGGAACTATGTTAAATTATTCAAGAAACCTGTTAATTAATAATATTCTTCTATAATTTATCGAGTGGGTAACACTTACCAGGGTCGAATATTTATATTATTTGCTTATCTGATAGCGACTACTGTTTATTTGTTAAAATTGGATTTCGTAGAGTAAGATGAAGTAGTCATTTTATTTTGGTATAGATTTAACGGTGGTAATGGGCATTTATCGTTGATTCGTAATTTTTTGCTTAGAATTTTAAATAAAGAAATAAATCTACATAATACTTATTGCAAGTATAAACAACGTACCGATTCTTCTCTCTTCGCCTTTTAATGATATTTTTTTTATAAAATATCGATTTCATACTGCATGGTAAAATTTCACAAAATACTTACCGTAAATTTAGATAAAAATAATGTTTATGCCCTTTACTTGATATATAAATAAATAAAAAGTATCATTCTCTAAATAACAACAATTAGTATAATAAAAATTAAATCTAAAAACCATATAAAATATTCAGTAATCACGATAAACAGTTAATTAAGACGGGATATTCATATTAGCAATGTCATGAAATCCTTAAGAAGTGTCTTATATAAATTTAAATACTTAGATAAAATTTAGATATCAATCGTATGAAAATAATTTACTGCGCTTTAGTTGAATCGAGACTCCAATATGACATTCTTGCTTGGGGTGAAATTGCTGCTAGGAGGAACCTGAAACTCTTCAAAAAATGTTCTTAAAAATAATATGTTTTAAAGAAAACACACTCTGCTAATCAACTCTTACTGAAACTAAAATTTTTGATATCAGACAACTTTGTTCTTCAAGATTCTTACTCATTTACATAAAAATAAATATACTGTGCAAAATATTAAAATCAAATAAAAAATAGGATGTAGTATCTTTGTTCCGGACTATGTAATTGTTTGCCATTTTGTAAAAATAATATTTATTAAATTCTTTAGGTTTATTTAGGAAAAAATAAATAAATTATTATATGCCAAATACTGATAGAAAAACTCTAAATAGAATAAATGATGTAAAAACTTAATAAGACTATTATTCTGCTTTAACTTCAATTCAAAAATATAGTTTTAACATACCCCCGTATAAATATTTTATGTAATAATATGTGTTTATTTCTATAGTAGAATGCCTTATAATTGACGAATTGAATCATAAATATGCACGTGAAACCTATAGTTTTTGTGGGTTTTCTTTGGTTTATTAATTTTTATAGCATTTACAGGGTCCTTAAGTACATCGAGAAAATTTAGGACATGATTCCTGCATCTGTTTTGCCTTTAACTCATTCGTTTCAGAGATAGAGTGTTGATTTTTTTTTAAAAAAGAAGGATTTTTCTTAATCTTTTTATTAATCAATACTGCATCTCGAAGCCAAGTAAAGGACAAAACTTCATTTGAACTTTTCGTTTCAAAATTGATTCAGGAATCATTTCCTCAATTTTTGATGAACTTAATGATCACCCCATTTAGATAAACACTGTTTCAACAACTTATTGCCTTTTTTGAATACAGCAATATATTTTCAAATTGTCAATTTACTTTTCACTTCAGTAAATTCATCACGATGCCAATTAACAAAATTAACAAAACAAACGATTATGATTATAAAATAATTTCTGGAAGTATCTTCTACAATCTGTCAAAAGGCCTCAGTTATGTACAACATGCTATTTTGGTTCAAAAACTCCATGACGGCCTTCAAACTACAGCCTTATACTCCTCAAAATCTTATCTTACTGATGAAGATCAAATAATTGTATATGATAATGGAATAGCGTCATTATCATAAGAAGTAAAATCTGAAATTACACAAGAACCTGTATTCGGACCTCTATTATTTTTGATATTTAGAAACGATCTATCTAATTATGTAAATGACGCTTATATTGTTTGTTGATGACACAACTAATAAATATTTGGTTTGTTCTTAGAGCAGTTTTCAACCGTTTGAAACTATCGGAAGCATGCGCACATTGTTGTAGAGATGTGCTTGTTCAATTAAAACGGTTTTTATATGCGTAATAACCGCATCTCTATAGTCATCAAACTGTCACAAATCGTCTCTATGAGCAAAGCTATTAACAACTGCGTTAATAATTTACTGCAGGATATGCAGATATTATAAGTGAAGGCTTCTGACTGGTTCAAAGCAAATAAATTGGATCTTAACTAGTCAAAAGTGCACACTGTTCTTCTCTCGAAGATTCGATCAGTTTGACAATTCCAGCAATATGAAGTTGTTATGAGTAATTATAGATCCCAGTCTATATTGAGATAAACACATGGTATCTTACTGGTAAACTATCTAAAGTTATATAATTTTAATTTCTAAAAAGAAATCTAATGACAGAGTTACCATACTAAGGGCAATTCTTTTCACCTCCTGGGTAAGTTACTGGTAACTAACTAGAAGATTAGAATGTGAATAGAGGCATAACTAAAATGTTGAAGTAAAACCACATCTGTACATCTCGTTAGTTATCAGTAACTTACCTAGAGGTGAAAAGACCGGCCCTAAATGCAATCAAAACGGTGTAATTTATCTTTATTTCAGAGTATTTTTATATGCTTTCTTAGTTGGGAATTCTCCTCTCATTTAAATAGGGTATTTTCACTGCAGAGACGTTTTATAAGGATAATGACAGGATGTTATACAAAAATTTAGAGAACTGAATATCATGAGAGTTCGTAGTTACTATGTTCTCACAGCTCTTACGCATGGGGCGCCAACTATCCTTTATTTGACAGTTCTTTATTTTCTTAGTATATCCTTTGACATTCAAATGACCTCAAGGATATTGTATGTTCTTTGAATTTCAAAATCCTCAGGTCATGATAATTTGGTCACAATAATAAGTTCCTAAACTTGC
Organism: Rhamnusium bicolor; assembly: GCA_029963845.1. Lineage (NCBI taxonomy): Eukaryota > Metazoa > Arthropoda > Insecta > Coleoptera > Cerambycidae > Rhamnusium > Rhamnusium bicolor. The sequence goes on along the minus strand of JANEYF010000538.1, from coordinate 42,646 downwards.
AAACAGTAATGATGGTTATCAATATTATAACTAGATATCTGGAAGTAGCGATAAATGTAGATGATAAATTCTATGGTTGACGTTAGCTGATGTGTCCCCGCGTAAATATGTTCATGCATATATGAAGATATATCTTACCTTTTGGCTATTTTGGCGCGTTCGGTAACATTCACTATGCAATATAATTCCATGGTGTTAAATTAAAACTTCGGGAACTCACTAATCCACAAGTTCACCGTATTCTCAGAAGGGACTGAACAAGACATTTCAAAAAAGTTAACGTGTGCTGTCTTTAATTTCGCACTGTTTACATATCTACGTGTTATTCACTTGAGCGTTCTATAAATACTACGCATTTAGAGTGTATTCATCATAAGGTAGTCCGTGAAACGTGATAGCTAAGGTGAATTCGCCTATAGCTATCTATGCGTTCGCATTGCTATTGGACACTCGATAATAACGAGCATCCAAATCAAGATGACGGTCAATTAGTAACCGTTTTTATAGTTGCTAGCCGGCCAATTACCTGATAAAAAATTTTAATTTTTTGTTCCTATTTTTATAAAGAAAACAGATTTATTGCATAGTACATAAGAATATTTTATCATTTCATATTGTTTGGGAATGTTTCATCAGGTGCTTACAATATAGTATTAAATTTACGTAAGTCTTGGTACCCGAATTATAGCTTAGGTATGTGACTTAATGACACAGTTTACAATTGTAAGTTTCCTCTTACCAATTTCGAGAAAAATTCATTTATCACATAAAAGTATCACCCTGACATCATTGGGATTTTTTTGTTTTTTAATTTATTTTAAGAGTATTAATGGGTTTAATTTCTGTACCTGATCATTTCATTATTTTACGGAATGCAGTATAACTTTTTAATTTTTCCTAAATATAAAACTACTATTAATACTCATTCATTTCACATAGAAAAATACGTGAATCTCTACTTGTCACAACTTAAGTCACATGTCACATGTAGTTTGGATAATTTTTAATATTATTTCCCTTTTGATAAAATTTTCAACGGGTCTTTGTTTGCAATTATATACGAGTCATTCAAGGGTGTTTGGGGTAGATGTAAGAATTTAAATCAAATCGACGCCTATGGCACTTATTTTTAATTATATATTCTTTTTAAGTTTACGTTTTGTCATGTAAAATTTCTGTCCTGCATACTTTTATTAAAAAACTTAATTAAACTGAATTGTATGAGTTGCTTGTGCCCAACCGCTTTGCTATAAATTTTTCCTTATTAATGGAATTTTTCCTCTTATATTAATATTTTTTTATCTTCTTTGGAAGTTATAAAAACAAAGTAGAAATAGACATGCCAGCTACCGAGATACTTTAAAAATAGCAATTTTTAATCACGTAGCTTTGAGTTTCTGAGTGCTTTACTAAATAAGTTTTCTTTATCCAATCTCATAAATTTAAATAAGTTTGAGGGCAAAATATGAATTATTTGAAATTCTGTTACCTAGTTTATATATACATATATATATATATATATATATATATATATATATATATATATATATATATATATATATATATATATATATATATATATATATATATATATATATATATATATATATATAATGAGTGGGCCGAAAAAACACTTTATTTTTTTTTTTCTATCGCTATACCTCAAAAAAGTTGCATATTGCCTAGCTAAGCAAAATGAAAAAAAAATTCAAATAAAAAAAGTATCTTCCGTTCGCGCATGGCGCTCAAAGTTTGCTATAGTTGCTCGCGTGTGCGATGCTTGGACGATGCTCTCATACCAGAGTCATCCAAGTGGAAGCCACAAAGGTGCGACTGGCTCCCTGTCAGTGGTTTTCCTTTAGTGTCTTTTTTTGAGTTTTGTCCATCATTTTAACTCAGCTACACCGTGCTGATGAAGACCAATTAATCAGAAACACGTGTCCACGGTTTGCATCTTTCTGCCAGTTGCAATTTTTGCATTTTCCACCGTGCAATTTTTTCTCTTTGCGGGCATTACCCGATAATTCATTGTTTCTTTTTTTACTGTAATGTAAATAAACCCGCGTTTAACTCATTCTCTGTTCTTATGTATATATACATACATATATATATACATACATAGATATATATATATATATATATATATATATATATATATATACATATATATATACGTATATATATATATATATATATATATATATATATATATATATATATATATATATATATATATATATATATATATATATATATATATATGAATAGTGGTGAGAGGTATGAAACTTCTCATATGGTCTGAATGCTACTATCCGACCGACATCCTAGATGTCTCTGTGGCGGATAGCGACTTGCATCACAGCAAGTACCGAGTGCGGCGACCCCTAGCCCAGGTGGACTAAACTAATGTTATTAAATATGATTTGAAGGAAACAACTACTCAGCGGGCAAATACCCCGACCTGCATTGAATTACACCTTCAAATCATGATAGATCGATAGCCAATATCATTTGTCAATTCCTAACCAGACATAGATCGATTTCGAACTTATTTGTTCTCTTCAGTATGCCATAGGTTATGGAACAGACAAATGATAGTGGCCAACCTGCTAGTTATATATTAACTAAGGTGAAGTGAATAGTGGTGAGAGGTATGAAACTTCTCATATGGTCTGAATGCTACTATCCGACCGACATCCTAGATGTCTCTGTGGCGGATAGCGACTTGCATCACAGCAAGTACCAAGAGCGGCGACCCCTAGCCCAGGTGGACTAAACTAATGTTATTAAATATTACTTGAAGGAAACAACTACTCAGCGGGCAAATACCCCGACCTGCATTGAATTACACCTTCAAATCATGATAGATCGATAGCCAATATCATGTCGCACACAAAGTAATGTTTAAATATGTATATAAAAATATATACATAAATAGTGGGGATGCAGTTATATATATATATATATATATATATATATATATATATATATATATATATATATATATATATATATATATATATATATATATATATATATATATATATATATATATATATATATATATATATATATATATATATATATATATATATATATATATATATATATATATATATATATATATATGTATATATATACATATACATATATACATCGAGTTATATGTGCAACAAGTGAAAAGTGGTTTTTTTCGTATACGCCGTATACAAAAAAAAAAACACTTTTAATACGTGTCTCACAAAAGATTTTTTCGCGCACTAGACGGAAATATGAATGAAAAATTGAAATTTTGAATAGAAAAATATAATAAATTACTTGATATATTGTAAATTAAATAATTAATGAAAGAAGGCGTTGCTTAACATGTTAACGTGGTAACGAAAGACATAGTAACGCTGTTTAAATAAACAACTAAAGTAATTTCGCAAAAATGTATACACCAGCAGAGACAGTGAATGAAGAATTATCTAATATTTTAATAAGAGTTTTGAAAGCTACCTACCTCAAAAGTACAATGATTGCAATAAGTTGCCACTGGGTGGTTTTCGAACATATCGTTTTAAATCGCTGTCTTGTGTTAGCCTGGCCTCTCTCTTCATTGTTCTAGATTACATCTGCCTATTCCGTACTGATGACGGTTAATAGTCAGAAACCGGCCTACGGATAGTGTAGTGTGCCTGCCTATGCGGAATTTCTCTGATTTAGATTAACACGTTAGAGGTAGCTTATTGCAATCATTGCCAATAATTTTAGTTCCTTAATTTGTGTAAATAATCGATGAATAGGACTGATATTATAAATAGCATGTGTTATATTTCACTTCTTAAACATTTATCTCTTTTATTATCTTGGATGTGTTACTTATAATTTGCAATACACTGTTTAGTGAAAACTTGTTACACATATTCTACAGTTTTGCTGTGAAGAAGATACACCAGGAAGTGTTTTTAACTTAGATAATAATCCAGTTTTCTTAGTGGTTCACTTTCAATATTTTATATATTTATGCTTTTACTAGAGAACAATATTTTATTTCTTTTAACTAAAACATTAAAACGAATTTTGGGTTTGCTGGATAATTGAAGTGTTAAAGTTTAATTTTTCACTTAACATTCTTAGCTTTATCCAACATTTTAAGCATAACATTAATATTTAACGTATTTGCCTGAAACAGCCCACAGAATAGATAGTTACTCAACATTTATTGTTGAACATTAAACTCGGCACATTTTTGGGATGAACAGAAATATATTTTCTCTTGTTTATAATAAACCTCTTTGAATTCCTCTGGGATATAATGAAATAAGTTAAATACCTGAGCAAATAGTACATCTTGAGTGAGCTTAATTCAGTGCTGGCTAAAACAAAATACTTTTGTTTAAACATTTAAAAAATTAAATTATACGTACCAGAAAATATTAGCAACAAAAGTAGTGATATGATATTTTTTCTTTCGTTTCACTTAAACTCAAAAAAGTCAACAGTTACATCTAAAATTATTTCGCTGTTAGTTTTTAATGTCTCATATAATAGTAACATAGTTTTCATTACACACAATCCTTTTTTCTAGCAGGGCAGTAACCTACCCATATAATAGCCGATTATTGATTTGACTTTCTATAAGAACTGCTATTAATATGTGTACTTGTTGCCTTAAATCATCAGTTATCATGAGCAGTTATATGGTTACCTTCACTGACCATGAAACTTCGTTTTTCTAGCGCTAAACTCTGCAAACATATTCGTTTTCAAGATATTTAATCGAATTATTTGTTTATGTGGTTAAAATAAGGTCAAATCCTATGTTGTGTATTAAAATTTAAAATATACTTCATTATATCGGTAGGATGATAGAGGCTGGGTAGCTGCAGTGAAGACACATTATTGACCATAATATTTTGTACTCTGTCAAAATTCCACTTCGACAGAAAGTAGGTTTATATATAAAAGAAAGGATGCATTTAGTTCAATTAATATGGAGATATGTACAGGTTTATTCATTATAAATTACCCACCCCTTATCATCGGTATTATTGCCTATAGAAAAAAAAGTTTTAAATAAAAGTTGTGTGGTTATGACTGAATTTTGTTAAAATACTATCAAAAGTACAGTAGCGTGAAGATTTCAGAGGATACAAAAAAATGATATATTTAATATACAATAGTATATTATTAAATTTTTGGAATGATGCTTTGTTCCTGATTTCAAAAATATATCATATGTTACCGGTTTTGAGTTATTAAACGTCGAATATCTTAAACTAGTTACTGTAAATATTGAAAAGTTAACATTTTTAAAGTGAGTTATGCAAATGACAACTATTATGTTTGATGAGTGAAATTTTTTTAATGAAATAATCGAAATGATTTACAGGAGAACGAGAAAAATCAAATATTTATACAAAATAACATAGATAACAAAGATTTATAAAACTTTTTTTTCTATAGGCAATAATAACAATGATAGGGGGTGGGTAATTTATAATGAATAATCCTGAAAAAATGGCGACGGTATTTGAATGGTAATTAGAATGGACAGACAGGAACAGATTAAACAGACAAAACTGATGTAAAATGACAATAAGATTTTCGGCATTGTTCTGAAATAACACATAATTAAGCATTACTAATTATATTTTAATTAAATAATCTCGTTATTAAATGTAAAAATCACGATAAGAACGCAACTTTTTAAACATGACATGACAATGATATAAAATGAAAAATTGCCCCCCCTCTTAAGTTTGCCCGATTATTTTTTGTTAAGTACGTTGAGATGAGAAGGAAATTTCCCAAAATTCTTGATTTTTTTTCTAGGAAAAAAAATAGAAAAGTTAAGAGTGGGGCAATATTTCGTGAATACCCGGGTACATAAATTCAAGTTATTTTTTTTTCATTTCATTGTAAAAGTTGAAAGCTTTCTTCAATTATGATAGCAAACAAATGATATTTTATGAATTCATTAATGTTTATTAAAGTTCAGTCCACAAAGTGTTTTTAAAACAAACAAAACATTTTATCTAATTGTTTATAACATGGAAATGATTGTGTTGTGGAATGCATATAAGCCGTTCGCTGTATCTCTAAATTATGTTTTGTTTAAGATATCCTAAACATTTTCTTCTCTAAGTAGAACAAAATTTATTTATTTATTTTATGTGTTAGCAAATTCGTTTCTTTCTATGTTTATAAATAGCTACTAAACCAACAAGAGAAATTCGGTTCAGTACATTTTATTTCATTTTCAATTCAGCTCGTCGGAAATATTTTAAGATTGGAGGTAAAAGTAAGGAAAAGGAAACATGATAATTAACATTTCTTCTTCGTATAATGTTGTGGGAGAAGCGAGGCTTGCAAAATAGACTGTCTCTCAAAAAAGTTCATCGTCCTAATTCTCTATTGCTATAGCAAATGTTAAGATCACGTGCCGCAGCATTTTATCGTAGATGAGATTAAGAAACAGGACTTATTGGAGCATATATTTTGATTGTAATTCTTATTATTATTATATAACTGTACATAAATAACAGATACAATATAGTTAATTTGCATCTTTCTTACTTATACAATGGCAGTGAATAGTGAGTTAAAAAAGGGTTTCATTTGAATTTGTTATTTTAAAAGAAGTAATCCTAAACGTTGCTATTTTAGATAAAGAGAACTATTATGGAAAGGTAGACAGCCTGGTTAGTAGTGGTCCTGATAAAAAAGTTTCTAGAAATTCACTACCAAAAATGATTACTGAAGTAGGAAATGTACTTAAATCCTGTAACAAGCTTATTGCTTCAGCTTTAAATAGGTTACATGTATCTAATCCAGGTGTAACTAGATTGTACTGCTTGTCTAAGATACATAAACTAGGAAAGTCGGTACGTCCTATTGTTTCAGCAATTGGATCGCCGACTACCGACTACCTATCAAAATGGTTAACACAGGTGTTCGAAAGTTTATCTATTGCACCACTAATTTCTCTGTTTTTTAATTCCAATGATTTCATCGGTCTCGCATTTGACATCAGGCGAGGAGTCCGGCGAAGTGATGATGTAGAGTCAGTCACTGAACCTCAGCCAAATCACCTGAAAGCCCAAATTAGAGTTACCGAACAGAAAATTTTTGTTTCGGCAGCACGTTGATAAACCCCAGCATGGTGTCTTCTATAAGAACATAGAAACACTGGGTTTATCGACCAGGCTGACATTCGCCTTTCTATGGTCAGCCGGGCTTAAGTCGGAGACCGAGGGATTCATTATAGCCTGCCAAGATGGTTTCTGCATGCCCCATATATGCAGTTTCGGCCTACATCCACCGATATAACGTGGCATTACGAGTGCCATACTACCATCTAAGGCACTCGTACGGGGTAAACCAGACACCAGTGCTTCCTTACGTCCCCAGAGATATTGAGACCGTTGCCGAGAACGAGAAATGCCGGATTTACAGGAACTACTCGTTCCCGACGCGACGGTCAAGTTAATCCAAGCCAACAAGCCTGACATAGTCCTCCTCGACCATCAACTCAAGGTGATGTATGTCATCGAGTTCTCGGCACTTGCGGAGAAAAACATCACCTCATAAGAGGAGGAGAAACGGACCAAATATCGCGATCTTCGGTACTAGCCCCAAGTGTTGTATCCAGGCTACTCTGTAAAAATGGTCGTCCTAATAATCGGTGTACTCGGAGGGATAAAGCCTACGCTGCTCTCGGAACTAGAGACCATACCGGCCTGCCAAAAATCAGCCGAGTGGCTGGCAGGCCAAATGCAGAAGGCGGTCATTCTGGGTTCTCTCCGTCTGCTTAAGGCTCACGATTCCGGAATCTACAGTTACTAACCCTGGGGATGTGGGGAGTGGCTATGGCTAATGTGCTGGCGCGACTCCGTGAGGCGTCGGAGGCCACGGGGGGAATGTCCGGCATCGGATAATCCGAAAAAAAATAGAAATAATAATAATAAGAGGAGGAGAAACGTACCAAATATCGCGATCTCTGGTACGGGCTCCAAGTGCTGTGCCCCGGCTACTCGGTCAAAATGGTCGTCCTAATAATCGGTGTACTCGGAGGGATAAAGCCTACCCTGCGGAATGTGGGGAGTGGTTGTAGTTAATGCGCCGGTGCGACTTCCGTGAGGCATCGAAGGCCACGGGAGGACTGTCCGGCATCGGATATGCTGAAAAAAAAAATAATAATCATTTTGTTGAAGAGTCATCCAGATCTCTCAATGTAAGGTTAGGTGAGCATGTAAATTATATTAGGGGAGGGTGAAATTGAAAAGTCGAAAATTTGCGATCGTGCTTGGGAAAATGGACATAAAATAAACTGGGATTCGGCAAAAATTTCAGCGAAAGCAAAATAAAAAAAATTAAGGAATCGGCAATTATATTATTGAATAAAGAAAATTTTTTATCCCATTGCTCTGTAGATCGGGCTTTAGTTGGAGCAGAAAAATTTATTATTCATTCGTAAAAGCGCATATTTCATTCATGGTGAATGCGTCCGTGAAATAATTTTTGCTTATCTTCCGTAGTACTTAAGTTTTTTCAAAATGGCGCCAAGTACAGTTGTCCGTGCCGAATTCAAAATAACTTGTGAATATCATTTACACGAATGCATACAATTATCTGACAACATCGGAAGCACTGGACATACCGTTTGTTGCGAGATTGGCTACTCCAGTTGCTTACTACTCTGCACATGTTTAGACGGTTCACTTGATTCATATACGAATCATCTACGATAGTATATCCAGGAGAATCAAAAGTAGGCTTTATCCTAATTTGTTGATCCTTCATCTTATGTGATCATTTTTTATGGTTGATTGTTTAGACGATTCACTTGCTTTCACTTTGAATAATTCATCCAGGATTTTCATCCAGAGCGATTCCTCTCAATGCGCTTTTAATTTCATCAACGTTGTTATCTAGAAAAGTTTAACATGGACATTGTTTGCCAATTATTATTTTGTGGAGGATATGACAGAGAAGTCGATTGCAATGTTTCTATACAGTAAGATTTGGGTGTGCTGGAATGGGTTGGAACCTTTGATGCGAAGATAGCACTGACGTAGTCTTCCACGAAACACCAAAACACTATATACTGCACTCGACGCGCGTTTCGCCAACTAAGTTGGCATCATCTGGAGATGATTGAAACTAACCTTATGCTAACAGTGTACCCTATTTATACCTAAACTGTTGTTACTGTTCAGTGAACCGTGACCCACTAACCAATAAAGCGGGTTAACTGGAATTGGCCATCTGTCACTATTCTTACTATTTTTACACTTTGTGATTTCCAAACTTTCAAATACATGCAGCTGTCTAGTATTTGTTACATTCCTAATTAATCTTAAATTGCTAATATCGATTTTATGGTATTTCTCAAACGCATGTTGGGCAACACTAGACATATCCGTTCTACCATAATTAAGATAGTCCATGTGCTCTTTGAATCTAGTTTGAATTGATCGTCTAGTTTGTCCAACATACTTTTGATTACAGTCCTTACAGCTAATTTCGTAAATCCCCGACTTTTCGTTTATTTGAATTTTGTCTTTTGGATTGCCTAAAAGTTGTTGTAATTTATTTCCCGATGAGTAAACCACTGTCATACCTATATCTTTAAAAATTTTACCAATACCACGGGTGATTCGAGGATCAAATTGAATCGATCCAAATTTTGAATTTTCTCTTTCATTTTGAAAGGTCGAGGAATTTCGAAGTGACTCTTTAAAGTTTCGTTTCCTAATTATTTTATCAATTAAATATACAGAATATCCATTACTCGCAGCTATATCCTTAATCAATGTCTTATCTTTTTCAAACCTCTCCTTATTGAGGGAGAAGCTTAATAGACGATGGACTAGAAAATTGAAACTCGCCATTTTGTGTTGAGCACCATGGTGAGAGTCCTTAGGGGTATATCTTAGAGTACTGGTATATTTTCTGTATAATATGTCAAATTATAACTTATTATCACTATTTCTAATTATTAATACTAAAAATGGTAGTTGTCCAGAGTTTTCAATTTCATATGTGGATTTAACTGACACGAAACTACTGTTTAATTTAGAAACAAAGTTGTCAATATCCGCGATTTTTGTATCAAACACTGCAAAAATATCATCCACTTACCTAAACCAAACCCTGGGGAAATACTCGAATTCTTCTTTTGCTTCTGTCTCGAATCTGTTCATGAAGAGACTGGCAATGAATGGTGACAAAGAGTTACTCATTGCTGTTCCTTCATGTTGTTCGAAGAAATTATTGTTGAATCGAAAGTAATTTTGTTTCATGCAAACTTTAGTGAGTTGAAGATATTCTTTTAGTACCTCTTGACTGAGATGGTTTAATTCGAGTAAATCCTTAAGGTAGTCCAAGATCTGTGGTATCGGAACATTTGGAAACAATGAACAAATGTCACGTTCACCAAACCATGATAATAGTTCAGGTATAAATAGGGTACATTGTTAGCATAAAGTTAGTTTTAATTATCTCCAGATAATGCTAACTTGGTTGGCGAAACGCCCGTTGAGTGCAGTATATAGTGTTTTGGGTGCGATGTAAAGCTACAATAATGCTCTTAATGTCAAATGTAATTAATCCACACGAATCTACAATAGTCTTTTGTTTTATAGGAGTTGAATAAAAGCAAAGAGTTCGCTTTTTGAACTATATGGCTTACAAGAGCTAGAATATTTGTTAAAAACACATTCGGATACAAATCCAATATGTAGCTAGCTTTTTTGTCGGTTTCAGTTGAAGCGATTCGTATATCACAATTTTATAAGAAAACGGGATAGTCATTTGTAAACGTTTAGAATATCCATGGAATAAGTAACAATAAACTAGTAGTCCTGATATAGACCCATCGTAAACACCAATCCAAAACACAGGAAAATGGTGTAGTCTTGTTTTCATCAACAATTATCCCTTACATATTATAGTAATAAAAAATAGTCAATCCAAAATCAATGAAATCATGTAATGGCTTCTCTTTACTTAATACAAAATTCTAGCTTTTCAAGTTGTTACGTCGGTGACTTGGAAGGAAGTCAAGAGAACAATTTAAGGTATTTTTTTATTGATAACACCGACCGTCAGCTTTCGAAGTGTCTATTTACCTTTTTGCCATAAAACAAAATACCACATTACAAAATAAGCGCAGTATCTCGATGTAGTTTTTAAGAAAAATTCATGTTTTTTTTATTTATAATTAATATATCAACATTACTAGGACTTACACCACACTATATAGTATATGTAGGAGCACACTACGCCTAATACTAATAAATATATAATGTTATATCGTTTACTTAATTAACCTACATTAGTTGAACCATAAGGTCAATTTACTTTTAATTGTGATGAATATTTAGGTTAAATCTAATTGTTTAAAACGTCATCATATATAAGTAATAATATGTGTTATATTATTGGGAAGAATATAAAAGATCAACACAATTTTTTATTTCTTACTTTACTGAATATTATTAAAATCATGGGATATGTATCAGAATCTGAAAATAAAGAAAACAGCTGATGTAAATCTATGCAGCAATACGCATCATTACCGTAAAGAATATGATTATATACGTTTCTTTTTTAGCAGCTTCTACATGGCTTCAGTTATTTGTAATTATGTATTTCTTAATGATTTATTTATTTATTTATTTATTTTTGATCAATTAACACCGGCCTAGTTCCGCTATCAAATGTGTAAGACGCTAGTACTATTTTGTCGTGAGGTAAGAATCTTTAATATGCTCACATAGTATATAAACGAACTCTACTTTTATTCCTTTCGAAATATGATGACTCGAGCAAGTTTGTTTATCCACTATGCCTCATCGACTGAGTCCAGCCCGGTTTTGAACCTGTCAGTTTTGGTGGAAACATGCGCCACTGTCTTTCACGCTATAATGATTGATAATTTTTCAGAAAGTTTTATTCTTGAGAAAATTTTATTAGTCCGGGTACTTATACCATAAAATCAAATTATCTGAAATTAACTCAAAAGTAAATTACCCTTATTATCGGTATCTTAACCGAAACATTTTATTTTAAAAAATTGTTTCTATTTCCAGGTTATGCCCAAATATAAAATTTGGTTAACCGGTTATTAAAATTTCATCTTTTTTTTTTTTTCACATGGGAACTACATTCATGACTATCATTCTCTTAAGAGGAATATTTTCATTTCAACAACATCTGCCAAAAAATTATATGAGTTTAGTTTGTTACAATTTTAGTGGGGATTACTTGCTGAAATAAATTTTTTAGAGAAAAATGCATTGTTTCTGTTTCACAAGAGTTTTTACTGGCTCTGTAATAATTTGAGAAGTATTTTTCCACACTGTACAAACCTATGAATTGCGAGTGGATTGGATTTTGCAATATTTGCACAGTCTGCTCTTGAGTCAATTTTAAATAATTTGATTTTTTGACACCCGAACTATTACAAAATTCCTCAAGAATAAAATTTTATGAAAACTTATTAATGAAAAAGTTTTCTATTTGTTTTCAACTTTGTGGACCACGTTGTATGTACATATAATAATAAGTGAAACCTCTGAATTATATGATGTACGATGGCTCTGAAGGGCGACAGCAAATAGAAAAAACTAGAAATTTCTAGAAGTTTCTACTTTTAAAAACTAGAAATTTCTACTTTAAAACTAAATTTGTCTACTTCTCTTAAGAAGCGCGGTTCCTAAATAGGTTTTTTTATCAGTGGCGTCTAGGTAAAAAATGACTGTATAAAACTTTTCAAGAACATAGACGTATTGTTTGGAACATTTTTTTGCAAGTGGAATAGATACAGAGCTATAGAATTTCAAACTGGAACTGATCAATGACAATTTTAAGAACGCTCATTTTTAAGCTGAATTTGGATTTTTAGGAAATTATGTCTTTAGAAGGTTTTATACCAGCGGCCATATTTCAAATACCTGTATAAAAAGTTTTAAAAAGGGGAGGTAAATTACCCCCTGTCACGTCACTAGTGGATGGAATGAGACACACACATACTTCATTTTTATTGTATTTTATACCGTCATAATTCATAACAAATTATTTCGTCGTTTCTACGATATTAAGAAAAGACTGTTTTAAAAAATAAATTTCAAAAACGAAGCCTTAGCGGACTTATGTTTATAAGAAATTTCTGTGTCTACATATACAACGTATACAACTTTTTAAGAATATGAGATCCTAAAGATCCAAATTTAGCTTAAAAATGAACTTCCATATTTTTAAAACATTTCATATAGGCTATTTTTTACCTAGAAGCCACTGGTAAATGGTGTTGGCAATAAACCCGTTTTGGGCGCCGCGCCACTTAAGGTCAAAGATTCAAAAAACTAGAAATTGCTACTCTAAAACTAGAAATTTCTAATTTCAAAAGTAGAAACTCCTAGTTTTAAAGTAGGAATTTCTAGTTTTAAAGTAGAAACTTCTAGTTTTTTTTTATTTGCTGTGGTCCTTCAGAGCCATCGAAGAATGTACTATTTACTCGCGGACCTTACTCATAACCTATGAAAATGTTTGCTTTCTGAAATAGAAAATGTAAGAATTTTAGCAATCTTTGAAATTATAATCATTTGTTAGTTCCGAACTTGATCTAAAATCACCAAAAAAGTATTTCCAATATTGCGTAATATAACAACAGAAGTAACAGGAAAATTATTGGCTTCCAAATGTTCGGACTGCTCTTAAGGTTTATGTTTTGTGTTACATTATTTAAATTTTTAACTTTATTATTGCAGATATTTTTTTCCACGTTCTTCATTTTCATACTTACTATAGGATTGTTATAAATCTGGGCAAGATCGTTAGTGATTAGAATTTCTATTTGTAACATTCCGGGAACTAGGTCGCACATCAAGTTAGAGTTTTAAATTACCTACTATTTGTAATAGAAAGTTAGATACATCTTAACAAGAGGAAATAAACTTTTTATTTTGATTTTTGATGTTCGTAATGGCTTTCATGTATTTCGGACGAATATTTAATTAGAACCAGTGGTGAATCACTTAAAAGCGTATAATATGTAGAAGTGAAAAGACAATAATATTTAACATTGATGCCGGAAGTGCAGGAAGTAACTTGGTAATATGTTGTACTACTCTGCTTTTAATACAATGAAAGTCACTTATCACAAATACGCCATTAGGAACTGACTTACTGTACGAATATAAAGGAATCTGCATAAAATTCCTTACCAATATTTGTACTATTTAAAACACAGTCAATTATAACATATCCGAGTTTAATCTAAAAGTGTACTTCTTGGAAGTAGTTAAGAATTTGTACAAAAGTAAATATAAATAAGATTAGTTAATGAATAGCATCAAGATATGTACCAATATCATCAAATAAAAAAAAATGTAGAATATTTTTTAAATAAAATGTTTGCCTACTAAACAAATTAAATCTAACCTACAGGAAATTTAAGCAAACTAAAATATAGTATGAGCATATTACTTTTGTCACAAAATACGTAAATGAAATGTGTTTCAGATGAAAGAGTTGTACTCCTCCGATGTGATACCGTAGCGTGGTCTGCAGAGTGCGGCTGCTTACTCGCTAGGATCAACCTTGAAATTGTTGACGTTTAGCAAGTCTCGTGTAATAAGCGTCGTCGTTACATACCTTTTTATGTTGGAGCATTTTTGATTCGATCTACATATGCGTTATAATCAATTTAGAAAAAATACTTATAGTAATATTGCCATGGCGAAAATCTTACTTTTCACTAATGTAGAAATCGGATGGCGAAATTACAACAACCTATTTTTCACTTATTAAGTTTAATAGTGTTATGAAGTAGCGAAACATTTATTTCCTTTGACGCCTACTCACTGTGTGTACTGATCCCCAAATCTTGAACTATTTCCATGCTTTCTTCGTATACAAAGATATTAGTAAAGCAATACTAAATGAATCATGTCGTTACATGAAAGAGAGTTGTAGATATAGAAAAGAAATAAATAGAACGCGAACAGGTCTATATTACTGGCAAATTGTAAAGCGCCATCTCTTGGTGACATTGGTACTAATAAATACGCAGCAAACTTGGATGAAATCCTACTACTATTTTTATCAAAAAACAAATTTAATAAGTAAAATGTAAATATATTGACTGTCGGTCAATATATTTACATTTTGTTAAATAAACGTATTAGGTAAACTTATTTTTTTTTTAGTTGACCTGTAATTGAATATTTAAAAACACAAACGTAAAATATTAGCCAAGAGCGCCAAGAAATAAAATTAAGAAATTTTTATGTTGCCTTTTCTGGAGTTTAATGTACACTTACTCCTGGAAATAATAGAAACAAAAATCACAATTAAATATATATTTTGAATTGCTTGCATTTACAAATTGTTATAATAGTACAGGTTGGCAGTAAAATAGTAAAACTAAAATTAATAAATAAAATCTAAGAAATATCATTTATCATATTGGAACATGGATTATATCTTGAATCATGATAATTAATACAGAAATAAATGACTATATATCCCGACAAAGATTGTGTGGTAAATATAAAGATTATAAGAATAATGTAAATGTAATATTTGAAAATTAGTTCATGTGTTACTTACTAGGTAAATATAGAGTCGGTATTGCATTTTCTTTCAACTTAGGAATTACAAAATCCTCTGGTTTTAAGTGTTTCGCACAAACAAGAAGTCTTCTAGAGTACGCTTGCATTGAATCCATATTTTCATACTTAGAATTTCCCAAGCATAACAGCCAAGCTTTACAAATGCCGTACCCCTTTGAAGGATTAGGTTTTCTGACAAACGATGTCTATGTAGGTTGCTTATTAGGGCATACAAAAACACTACAGGTTCTAGTGGATGAAGCAATAATTATAAATCAAAATTAAAGACTTAAAACACAAAACAAATGAAAAATTTCACAATTAACTCAGAACATAACCAAAGTTTGACGATAACGTGGTCTGTATCATTGCGCCTCGAAAGTTAGCAAACAGTTTACTGTTGTAACCAATCACGCGGCAGGAAATTTGTATTCAACCAATCAGTATAAATTGTTAGTAAATAAGTTTCAGGCGTTCATAGCGCAAAAATATGCCTTTAGTCTTTGGTGACAACTAACGGAAATTAAAATTAGATGAGTTGATAAAAATATGCCCTGTAATAGTGACAGAGTATTATGCCGCCATCTATTGCTAACATCAATACTAATTTCATCATAATTCATGGTATGCTATCTCAGTTGAACACTCTGGTTGTATATATAAACAATTTTAATTCTAATTTACAAAGATGTTTCGGTAATGGTGGATGAGGCTCACACCTGGCAAGTAGGCTACAGACGTACCTATTTTATCCACTTCCAACCATCCCCACAGCCATGTACTTCTCTTGCTCCCTCGTCGATCATCTAATGCAGGTCAGGAAGTCACTCAGTGCGAAAGAGCTCATCTCCTATCTTAGAAGCGCTTCGGTACCTAAGATGGTGTGCCTAAGTCGCCAACGCTTCACACTGCCTCATCCTGGGATGTAGAATTTCTTCAACACCTATCAATGATAGATGTCTCCTAAGTTTGCAGTGGCCTATAAGAATTCCGATTATAAAATTTAGTCTTTCGACCCAATAACTAGCCCCTTCATAGAATCTCGAGTTTGCCTATAGGCCCTGTTGGTCCTCCAATATTTCTTTAGTGTCTCGTGGGTCCATTTTTTGAGAGCCGTAGTGATATATCTTCTTGTAATGTCCGATGTTTCATCAACAATCCCCTGTATCCCTGAAGGTACCTCAAGGTACCTTGTGTGGGAGAGGGCTACACATTTAGAGACGATGGACACACACCCAATGTCCGAATATGCTAGAATTAATTTCTGGTTTAGAAAAAATCCTATCACCTCGACCGGAGATCGAACCCGGGACTCCATAATGAGAGGCACGTGTCCTTACCACTCGACCACGAAGCCACTCAAGATGAAACAAAATAGCATGAGAGATGTAGAACATTTCGACATCTTTAGGACCTGACAGATGAAATTAAAAGTTGGCCATGGTTATTGAACTAGTCCGATTAGAGAAGCCAGTTCTTGGGCAAGATCTGGTTATCAAAGAAATCCTGGTATAATTATTCAAAAGAACATAATACGGTATAATTTTGGTGTATCAGGATTTAAGCGTACTTAATGCATATTTATAAATGTCCCCTTTACATTTTTTACTCAGCGTCGCATATCAGTTAGTCCAGCGCTGTTTCGCAAGCTAATGTATACTTTTCCTAGTTCTGGATTATAGGATAGGCGACAAACAGAAAATCTAGTTTTTATTTTTTGATTGTGAAATAATCGGTACCCAAATCTTTATAATTATTTGTTTCCATGTTGTGGCCCCCACAACTTTTCTTTCTTTAGTAAATCCTTAACATGAGCTAAATTTCTTCAACTGTAATCAATTTGTTTAGATTAATTAGTTTTAAAATCTACTATTTACCCGTTGAATATGAATCTAACTTATATTGCAAGAAATTAACATTCAATGTGATGTACAAATTCTTGACATTTTTGTTAACACTATCTTTGCAACTCTGTTAACATCGTTTATCTTTTATTAAAGGTTTTTTTCGTCCATTAACGAAATGAATAACTCTTTTATAATGTAAGCATGTAAAAGTAATGTTGCATTGTTAAAATTATAATATAATGAGAGTAATTATGATAAAGAATTTCACATGAGATTAAATAATCATATAATTTAGCTATAGCATCAAAAATAAATTTATTATTTATTATCAATGATATGAAACAGATATTTAAAATCGTGTTTGATTCAATGATAATTAATTGTTCTGAACTGTCAAAAACTATTAAGACAGGAGACAATTCGAAACTGTTTAAATAAATTAAGAAATTGTCTTGATTTCCAAATCTTTCTATACTCGTAATAAAATAATTCATACATTTTTTCTTGCACGTAGCACAGAAAATATTTCATATGTTCATTCAGAATTTGTTCTGTCAAAATATACAATATTAAAGTGCCTCCTTCTAATATTTATACATATAGTAACTTTTTTGTTGTTACTGTTAGATATTATAACATTCCAAACGTACTCGAAATTGGCTCAGAGCCTGCAGGCAAAATAGACAATGCATAATATAGCATACACTAAATATCTAAGGAATTTCAGACACTTACCGACGACGTCAATCATGTTGATATCGATTGCCTAGTTATCAACACCAACTGAGGGGTAGACACGACAAACATACCATAATTGAGTTCATGTACTGTGCATGATATATAATGTTAAAGTTAAAGTGTCGGTGTATATTACATGAAACGAGCGCATTATATAATTGGGTTTCATCTGCGATGTAAGACATAAATATAAATTATGGTATAGAGTGAAATATAATATCAATAAATAAAATTGTCAAGGGAAGATATTCTTAACATTAAGAGTCGACCACTGCAATAATTTTTGTAATATTAAAATTATTATTAACTAGATAATAAAAATGCAAATCATTTCGTAGTTATATTGGCAAAGTTTGGTGGATGAACGCATAAACCAGATTTATTTTACAGAACAAGTATTTTTTTATTATTATTGAACACCATTTCATGAAGGACAAGTTTAGTGCACCCTGCAATAAGTCTTCTTGCTACATAGGGTTTACCTTGGGGTTCCGCACTAGTTCAGTTTCTTAAAAATGTGCTACAAAAAATATACCTTAAAAAAAGTTTTCTTACAAATTATTTTCCGTCGAATTGAACGATGTATTCTGATGTCCTGTGTCTCTACTGTCTCAGCATCGACAAAAATTACTTAGATTGGACTTTATGGGTCTTTTTCTTTTAGTGAGAAAACTTCACTGCAAATTGCTATTTAAATCTTCTCCATATACAAATTATACCAGTTCTATTCTCAAATTAACAAGAAAAATTATCTGACATTATTGTTAGGACTGGGAAAAATCGATTAATTGATAAAATAATCAGTTAACGAATAATCGATAATTTGTTTATTTTCACAATGAATCGATTAAACAACTGTTATCTATAATCCATCATCAATAAATCGATCATCGAATAATAAAATATTGAATAATCGATTATAAAATAATCGATCATCGAAATATTTTATCGAAAAATCGTTAATTAAATAATCGATAATCTCCAAACAGTTAATACGTTATCGATCAATATTAGACGTATCCGGACTTAGTAACAGAAACTCTATTTTATATCTACTTTTACTACAAAGTCATAAAATGTTAGCAACAGTGCTTCCCATGTCTCCAGTGCTGTAGTACTATTACATTAAATTTTGTGTTGTCAGTCTGCGACCGTGTATTGTGTCATGTTATTCTGTGGATGTTACTTTGGTAGATAGACATTGAATTGAGTATTACTCTTTGTGCTAATATGTATAATAAGATAGCTAATAATTTAGTCTGACAAATTTAAATTCTCTAATCAATTAAACGATCATTTAATTATTGTTCTCACAATAATCGAATAATCGATTGTAATCGATAATGCAAAACCGATTTTCAATGATCGATAACCGGATAATCGAGTATCAAAAAACCGATTATCTATCGATCATCGAAAAAACGGCGTCATTGAATAACCTATGATCGATTATAATCGTTTAGTCGTAAATAATAGATTTTTGGTCACTAAATTTCATAATCGCCCAGCCCTAAATGATGTATTGTTCCAGCAAGATGAAGCTCCACCACATTATAGATTGAAGATTCGACGTTATTTGGATCGGTTATTTTCACAACAAAGGGTCGACAATAGGCTACATTCAGTTGTCACCCTATTCAGCGACTTAAATTCTCTTGACATCTTTTTTTCTGGGAAAACTTAAAGTTCTTAGTCTATAAAAACAACATTATAAGAATGTTGCGTCATCATAAAACAAACTATGTGCTCTTGCAAAAAAAAACCTTTGCAAAATATTTGCATACTTTTAAAATCAATTATTATTCAAATATTGGGCGAAAAATCGACTGTCAAATTTTTAACGATATATATATCCTTTTATGATGATATTTTAATTCTTATTGAATCAGGGGAATGTCCTACGGAATATTTTGTGATCTAAACAGGATGTTTGATAATAATTGTGATATCAATTAATGAGTTGGGACGATCGTAGATCCGACTTAACATACTCGTATTTTGATACGAAAATTAAACAACGGTAGTCGCAGTCAGTTATTTGCGTCCTGGAATCTTGAACAAGGGTTATATAGGTGATATACCATCCCTCGGAGGGGATGTGACGCAATCGGTTCCTTGTCTATTAGATGTTTGACAAGTATAAAATCTTCGATAGAAAACAGGTTTAGCAACTTTTTCAGGGGTAACTTGTTTCCTGACGTGGGTAGCGGAAACAAGCCGATGCGTCAATTAATAAATGTATAAAAAAATAGTCACATTTCAAGGTATAAGAGATTTTGCATTAAATGTATTTTGTTGGAATTGGAAAAAATTTTCAATATAAGATATGATGAAAAGTTTGACATTTTATTTGCTTCGTATTTCATTTCTAGAAAAAATAATAAATACCTTTTATCGCAGAAATTATTAAACAACTACTTTATCTAGGAGCAAGGTGACATTGTATTAAATAATAGAATCCTTAGTATCAAAAGCAAAATAATATTGAGATTTAAAAATCATCTCATCAAAAAGAAAAATTTTTACATTTAAGAAATGATTCCCTCCAGTTACAATACAAAAACGAAAACCCCTAGACATTTATATAGCGTCGTGAAGTAGTCGTGAACCTTTGGTGTGAAGATAACACTGACATAGTTTTCCACGAAACAGCAAAAATCCATATACTGCACTCGACGCGCGTTTCTCCAACCAAGCTGGCATCATCTGGAGATAATTAAAACTAAAACCAATATAGCGAATGAAAGACATTATATAACGTCAGTCAGAATGTGTTTGGTCTCGAAAGCAAATTATTTTCAAGTATGTAATAGTATGTAATAGAATTTAGTAGTTACTAATAAAACATTACGTTTTTGAAGGATTAAAAAATAATTTGTTTTAGTGCACCAGTTATGAATTACATCTAAATTATGACTGACAATCCGTGAAGCATAAAATCCTACAAAATACTTTTAGATCGTCAGCATATAGAAGATAATTCACAATAATGTCAGTGACAATGTCATTAATAAAAATATTAAATAAAAGTGGTCCTAAATTAGACCCATGTGAGACATCTAAAGATAGCTCTTATTAGTTTTGAAAACAATTGACAAGCGCCAAATAAAAGTGGAAGACCATATTCATTGTACCGACAAATCTAACATAAGCAGAAAGGATGCGACAATACGAAAAAATTTACCACTTGTTTCAATGATTCACTAAAATTGACAGACATTCGGTATAATAAGGATTAGAAATTGTCTCAGACAGGTTTTATAGCTAGTAACTTATAATTTCTAAACCCAGTGATTTCTACAATTTCTGGTTATAGAAACCGACTAAGCTGTAAAAACGGATCTAAGGTATTATTTTTTATGACCCAGCATCGATATATCGTGAGCTCACTACATTGCTCCTGCAGTAATAAACCTAATGGATTACCAAAACGGATTAGTCTATCAACTACAGGTTTCCGTTATATTTAATGTTTTGAACAATTCCAAACCGATTGAGTTAGATAATAGAAATCACTAACGTAGTAAAACTATTGAAGTTAGATTCGTTTTAAATCATAATTCTATAAATAATTGATTGTCTACTGACAGTAAACAAACACTGTAAGAGATTTAATTCATATCTATTCCAACAGATAAATTAAGTTTAACAAAAAACTATGAAGTAATTAAAATTTGAGTTACAAAACATGCCAGGTGCTAACTCACTGTGAAATATTTAAAGTATAGAAACAATGTACATTTAAAAGATGGAAGAAATTATCAATTTAATAAAAGTTAATTCACTACATCGGAAAGTGTTTTTTTTGCTTATAAAAGTTTTTCTCTGTGGTAATGGGAATTATTCTTGTATATTTAAAACTATTCAGTATTTAAAAGTGTTTAATTATTGTTAGTTTTGGTGTCATCTTGTATCTGTTGCTCAATAATTAAATATAATTCCAAACGATCCTTGAAAAGTTCCAGTAATTGAATAGAAATCAAGAGATTGGTATTTTTGTGGCCAAATTGAATAATTGTAAATTGTCAATAAGTTTGATTCAAGATTGATTGAGTGGACAAGTGGTTCTGAGTACTTGTTAAACGTTTTTAATCGCTTTTCAATTACATCACCCTATTTCAGTTACTGAAAAGAAATCAACTGATGGATTTTATTTATCAATAGTGTCACAAAAATGCCGAATAAAGTCAGTGTTATTATTAATGTCAAGGCCGTTCTGAAATCGATTTCAATTTTAAAAAGTGTGAATAACCCCCAAAATGAAAGAAAATCAGAATCTATAAAGTCACACTTACATTAAACATGTCTTTAAAAAAATGTACAAATTCACTTATCACGTTGGAACCTCGTTGAATTGAATCCTAATCATTTTTACCCACATTGAGTGCTTATTGAAGGTCCCTTATCTGGCATTTTTTAAAGGCAAACAGCATAGTCACTGCTCAATCATATTTTCCCTGAATCCAATTTTCAAAGGCCGTTTAGGTCAAAGTAAATAATAGCCCTTCAGTCGCCCCGGACCAAAAACATACCTACCCATAAAGGTCCGTTCAATGAAACAATGCTTGGTTAAAAAGGTTAAAATATTTTATTACAATTTAGGGTTTAAAAAATTTATTCGAAAGTAAATGTTTTATGTTGCATACATACATATATATATATATATATATATATATATATATATATATATATATATATATATATATATATATATATATATATACTATATATATATATATATATATATATATATATATATATATATATATATATATATATATATATATATATATATGATTAAATATGATTTGAAGGAAACAACTACTCAGCGGGCAAATACCCCGACCTGCATTGAATTACACCTTCAAATCATGATAGATAGATAGCCAATATCATTTGTCAATTCCTAACCAGACATAGATCGATTTCGAACTTATTTGTTCTCTTCAGTATGCCATAGGTTATGGAACAGACAAATGATAGTGGCCAACCTGCTAGTTATATACTAACTATGGTGAAGTGAATAGTGGTGAGAGGTATGAAACTTCTCATATGGTCTGAATGCTACTATCCGACCGACATCCTCGATGTCTCTGTGGCGGATAGCGACTTGCATCACAGCAAGTACCGAGAGCGGCGACCCCTGTTCCATAACCTATGGCATACTGAAGAGAACAAATAAGTTCGAAATCGATCTATGTCTGGTTAGGAATTGACAAATGATATTGGCTATCTATCTATCATGATTTGAAGGTGTAATTCAATGCAGGTCGGGGTATTTGCCCGCTGAGTAGTTGTTTCCTTCAAATCATATTTAATCACATTAGTTTAGTCCACCTGGGCTAGGGGTCGCCCACAAATGTGCGACTGGCCTCCTGTCAGTGGTTTCATTTTGTGTTGTTGAACCTAAGTTGTGCCTATCCTTACAACGTATAGCCGTCATGATTACGAGTAGTGACTCAGAAACACGTGTCGACGGATTCATCCTTTTTTGCGGGCAATATCCATTATTCTTTTTTTTCCTATATATATATATATATATATATATATATATATATATATATATATATATATATATATATATATATATATATATATATATATATATATATATATGAAAATATTATTTTATCTTGTTTCTTACATTAATTTGTGTATTTTTATGTTCACATTTTTATCTAAAACATGAAATTCTAATGTAAATCTGTAACATAATATTATGTGATTTCTACCAACATAATATCTTGTAACTATAAATAAAATTTAATTTTATAATTAAATTGTGGTTAAAAATCTTTTATTGTTTTCGCTTGAGGGATTCGTAATACTTTAAACCTCTTTATGTAATTCATTTCCGATTGAAGATAACTTTTCAAATAACTTAAACTATTTATGAATCAGGATTTTAAATTGAATGATGAATATTATCTGAAATAAATAATAAGTTTTACACTTTTTTTGTTAACTTCATAGGTACGTGTGAGAATTTTATGGCTTTTTATATTTACGAAATAATTCTCATTCTCATGTAATTGTTATAATGGACATTCACCTTTAGGTCTATGAATACCGTCTTTTCTAATGGCCCCGAGGATGGCCCAGCTTGTGCTGCATTTCCATGGAGGTGCATGAACTTGGCTTCGTAGGCTTATTACCTCACCTTCTAGCATTTGACTGGTAGTCCGGATACTTAGATCGAATACACAGTGTAGAATCTTGTAATGGAATTAATTTTGTATTTCGATAAAAAACAATTTTTAGAAAACATTCTTAGATAGGTCAGTTTTTGTTTTTAAAACACCAATTTTTGCCATACAAATTTTAAAACCTCTTTCAACCCCCTCCCCTATAGATTTTTCACGTCGCACATTTTAAATGATACAAGGAATCGAGTTATACCTTGTTACACAGATATTTTAATTCTCTAATCACTGGTTTAATTTTTTTGATTTTGGTTCATACTTGTCCGAGCGTTTTAAAAATTTTGTACACTCAACCGCAAAATTAACCGGACACTAGGTTTTCTTATGACAAATTTGCGAACACGCTCTGTATATTGATTTAATATGGATACACACATGTAAGCACATGAAAAAAATAATGTTCGAGTTTTTTGGAGTTTCACATATCACGAGAATAATTTTTTGTTACCTATTTGTTTGATATCTTTCAATCGTCAGCGTTTTACTTGTTTTACACAGCTTTTCCATTTATTTCGATTGCTGTTTCTTGTGTTTTTGAGGTTTTCCGAAGAAAAGAGAAAAGTTTGATTGTGAGAAATTTTGTCCTGAAGAAGCCACTTAAGCTGTTGTTTTAGATAATGATGGATGCAGCATCCGTTGTATCTTGGCAGCCCTCGAAGCACTGTATTTGATGCAAAGGTTCCGGGAAACTGGTTCTTACTCAAGAAGACATGAACAAGGGAGACCACGAGCAACAAATGAAGTTGAAAACCGATTTCTTCGACTACAAGTTCTGCGTGAACAGACCCTTCCTTTGACTAGAAGATTGGTAGATGTTCATGGTACCTTGGTTTCATCCGATATTGTGCGAAGAAGGTTGAGAGAACAAAATTTAACACCTCATGCACTAAACTACTGGCCCTCTTTTGGACGCAGGTCATCACAGGCAGCGCTTGGAATTTGCGCGAACTCATGCCGATTGGGATATGGACAAATGGCTATGCGTTCTCTTCACGGATGAGTCTCGCTTCACAAGGTATTCACTTGATCGTTGCCAAAGAGTGTTTAGACGATCTGGAGAATACAGTTAGGTGGTGAAGGTGTGATGATATAGGGGGATATTCCTTAGGTAGCTCATACGGCCCTTGTAACATTTCAGGGAGGTAGCCTCAATGCTGACTGATACATCAGAGAGTGTGTATGCGGTACCATTTACGCCATTTGTAGGAGAACATTTTCTCCTAATGTAGGATAATACGCGACCGCGCATAGCCTGGATAACTCGCCAGTATCTCCACGATGTTGGTATTCAGGTACTAGGGTGGCCACCCAGAAGAGCTGACCTAAACCCGATAGAGCATATGTGTGATAACCTAGGCAGACGGATTAGCTTGAACAGACGCTGCTGAATGAATGGGAGCAGATACCCCAGGATGAGGTTGCTGCTTTGATACAAAGCATGCCACAAAGAATGCAAGTTGTCATTCAAGGTCGAGGAGAAAATGCTCGATATTAAGGCATGTTTTTCGCAGTTCTCTATTTTTTTTTATTTGCAAAAAATGTATCTTTTATGTTAATAAAGTGAAATTTTTGTTTATTTTGTAATGTAATATTTATTCTTGAAGATTCAATTAAAATTAATTTGATTCAAATTGAAATTTTCCTGAAAAACCTAGTGTCCGGTTAATTTTGCGGTTGAGTTATATGATCTCTTAAATTCAATAATTTCTCTAGAATTGAAAATATCTAAATTTTGTTAAAACTAAGTTTTTGATAAGACTTACGGATAAAAACTAATTTAGTTAGTTCATTATAGTATATCAATAAGTTGTTGAAAATGAGCACCTTCTATGTATTGGATGAAATTCGTAAGGATGCAATGTTTTCTCTAAACAACATCATGACGAATAATATATTCATCATTTACATCATTATTCCACGAAATTTGCCTTACAGAAGTCGTAGAATCTTCTTCTACCCCCAATTGACTATTCTAGCTAATGAAATTCTGTTTAGGCTTTAGTTATATCTTGTTATTTTATTTTTTATTACCCACATAATTTTTACACCCATGTAAAAAGCAGAAACTTAATCTAAATGATCAGTTTGATTTTTTTCCAATTTCCACAAACCTCCGCTATAAAGATAAACGAAAAAAACTCTCATGAAAACGACATAGACGTACAGGGTGATTTTTTTACTAGAAATTGTTTTTAACAAAACTGAGTGAATTTGCTTTTATACTTAAATAAAACCTTGCCACACAATATTTAATATTAATAATAATAATAGACCAATTTCACAGAGTTTAAGTAAAACTACATTTCATATGTTATATATCTACATACTTGTACCTTATTATATTATAAAAAACGCAGTTTTAGAAGTTGGGTGTTAGTGGTTTCAAAGAAAATGAATTTAGAAGATCATATTTGATTTTCCATCTTTAAATCAGTATATGTTGAATTAAAATACCTTTCAAACAATGTATAACCTAACACTTGTGTTATTGAGAATTTTTGAAGGCGTTGATCTGTAGCGGACAGTGTTGAAAGAGGGTATGAAGTATCTATGGTTAAATATTGGCGTTTTAAAAACAAAAATCGACCTGAGGATTTTTCCAGAAATAACCTGTTATCGAGATACAGAATTTATCATCATAAGTTTCAATATCCCACGGTTATTTTTAATACTAACAAATTTTATTGTAAACGTAGCAAAAGCGCAACTGGGAGAAGTTTATAGTTGATATATTTTTATTAGATATAGATACATATTATGACCAAAGATTATACACACTATTGAATACGGTAGCATTGAATCACGCATTAATTTACAAAATAAGTCAAAACAAACCTTGAACTGCAATCAGATATGCAAGGTGGTCACAAGTTCACTTACAAAGTAAAAGATATCAAGTTTTTGCCGGAAACTTAAAGATGATTGAAGAAACTGTACTGTTCCACTGTTACGACGAACGAAGTATTGTGTATTTAATCATGTTTGGTTAAATTTATGCCTTAAAAACCTGTCATAGCTCTGTATCCACGGTATTTTAAGATTTCTGTGTACACAATGATATCGGAAAAATGTTTTACAATGAGAAAAATAGTCCTCCAAAACTTTTACTAACTAGTACCTACTAACATTTTATAAAAGACTAAAATGTGACACATTTTTTGGGAAGAAAGGCCATATCGTCCTCAAAAAAGAAAGAGAAGTAGGAGTAAATTTTCTTAAACGTGGAGGTAGATTTTGCTCTTCCGACTGTAGAAATATTTACACGAAATTCTTTGACGTCATACGGCTGAACCAAGCATTTTTGTGTGTACGTTAAGTCTATTTTATTCACCGTATAGTATCTGAAGTTTATTTTATGCCACCGTTGCAACGAAGTGATTTTTCCGTTAATTTCTAGTGTCTATTGTAACCAGACCGAAGTTGGTTTTCCGTTTACTTTGGTACACCCTGTATACGATAACTTGTATTTCTTTTAAAACCGTTTTGAACCAAAGTTAAACTTATTTTGCAAATCCAGTATTTGGAATAACAATTATTTCTCAAATACAATTGTTTTAAACCGGTTTCTTTCCAGAGTAATCTTAGATTGTTTATTATTCTAATGATAAATCGTTTATTGTGTTTGTTCTCAATCAAGTGAGAGGAAAGTAGTTTAATTTAGTTTGATTTCAAAGCAAGTTGAAATCATTTAATCATAGTAAAGAAATATGTTTCTATTTGTTTAATATCTTACCGAATTGATTTATTTTTGAATATTAGTACTTGGCCGTTTTAAATTATTTCTTTTCGGAAATATAGTTTAAAAATTATGTGAAAGTGAATCCCAGCCTTGGAATATTTTATGAACATTTGTTTATATGAATTAAAGTAGGGAATTTGTTTAATTATGATGCGTCGAGATAAGTTGAAATAACGTTTGCTACAGGTAGCAATCAACGCGCTCGCTCGTCGCACAGGTCCCCGCAATTATTGGGTAGGAGTTTTAGTATAAATTGAATCACACTGCTTGAAAGAATAACTTTCTGCTCCGGTAAGTGTTCAGGTAAGAAGCACTCAGCTCCCGATCTTCAGTGCACTCCGCAACCAGGTAGTGGTAGTGGAAAGAATAATTTGGACCGTTTTACTGTTTTTATTTGTATTTCCGCCCTTGTGCCGTTTGTGCCCGAATTTATCGCTGTATTGTTTTGTCCGAAGTACCTGTTTGCCGAATAAATGAGAGATATACGGGAAATTTCGCGAATCATTGATAAAGTTGGGTTATCCATTCAACGACAAGCATCGAAATTTGTCGGTTATCATTTTATTGTGTATTGATGTGAAGATTCGATCTCTGAATAGAGTCCCATTTCAGTCATAGTTGCATTAAAATGCCGGTGAAACCTTTATACCTCGATCTCTGAAAAGGATTTCATCAGGTGCACGCGCTGTGACACCAGTGAGGTTTTTATGCCTCGATCTCTGAAAAGAATCTCACTAGGTGTCGCAGGAGGTAATGCATAAACTACTCCGTCCGATACTCGTGATCATTATAACTAATTTGTACAGAAAGTAAGTTTGAAATTGATTTGATAACCAATTACTCTAAGCTATCACTAGCAACCGAAAGTTAACCTCGAAATCTCCAGTCATTAACGCATATCTCTGGTTTAGTAAGTTTATGGGACAGTCTTGCAATTCAGACTCGAGTTAGTAAAACTGAACTGTTGTGCTATATAGTTAAACAAGCATCGGGATTCGGTAGTCATAATTATTTGATATTGACGTAAAGATAGGATTTTTATACCTCCGTCTCTGAAAAGAGTCCCATCTCAGTAGTAGTTGCATTAAAGCGCCGGTGAAATCTTTATACCTCGATCTCTGAAAAGGATTTCATTGGGTGCACGCGAAGTGACACCAGTGAGGTTTTTATATCTTGATCTCTAAAAAGAATCTCAAGGTACATCAATGGCTAATCTAAATATATATACACGCACGCTATTAAAGTCAAATATATCGCCTATCCCTGGACTGACCTGCATTTGTGTCTTATTTGTACTCCGTTACCTCTTACCACTGACCATAGCTGTTGCACCGACCGCCTGCCGTAATAATAATAAGCGTTAGTGAGTTGAGTCATTAACCGCTTGCTGTAAATACCAGTAGTAGTAGCTGCCTTAACTTTGCTTTATTTCAAATCACCGCTTGCTTACTTTTGTAGATGCTGCTAGTAAACATTTGATAGTAACACCGTAGTAGTATTTATCGTAACTTAGCTGTGCTTGATATAACCGATCACCGCTTTAGCATTACATAACCTCTTGCTTGGTTTTCTTTGGTTGCTTACTTGTAATATAGGTTAATATTTACGTTGCATTATATCATAACTGTTGTGTATATGTTTTTTTTATTCTTTTGTGAAGCAGTCTTAAATAAATAGAGTAAGTGATGTTGAACTTCTCCCTTTTATTTAAAGCAAAGATATACGTAATTAAATCTGCTTGTACACCGAGAATCATTTTCGGCAGGTGAGGTGAAGTTGCCCATCACTACGCAAACGACAACCACACACACAGACCGCCTGGCATTCCGTTTCTTCACTGAGTTACCCTAGCTTCTATCATACCGCTGATAGAATAAAGTGGTGTTCGTACACTTTAAAACAGGAACTGGCGCTCGCGACCGTTACCGAAATAAAAAGTTCCGCTTCTATACTGAAGGGTGCCAAAGTGTCACGACACACACGCAAAATTAGCATTTTGGTGGTAAGTACGTCACATTTTTCTCTGGAACATGCCGTATATAGTACTACTCAGTATATAAAACAAAAAACCAAGTTATAAATTAAATTGCAACATACCGACAAAGACAATAGATAAGCCGGCTTTGTTATATAGCCGCAGTTCTATCGTTATTCCCTGTCAACAATCAGCTTCAATTTATAGCTCGATTTTAGTTTCCCATATCTTGTGTTAGACTACACGTCCCTTGCAGTTACTCATAAACTATACTTATACGCCATTTCCATAATATTGAATACTCCTACATATATGAAATAGCAAACCACATATAATTTCGTTTATCACCCATACTATTATTGTACAATAAAATGCAGTTATGTTGTCTACCTTCATAAAATACTCACCACAATAAAGCTCGTTTTTCGTTTAGTGCAACATCAAATAATGAATACATTAAATTACAAAGATGTTGAGGAAGAGTTCTGTATCTTTTCAAATTCACAAAATACTTTGTATTCATCAACGCAACGAAAGGTTACGCTCTACGGCAGTATTATTCTCGTGGGATCCAAAGGCACAGAATGTGAAAGAGAAAGTTGTTGAAAGTCTGGAAAACATTGATTCTAATAATGAAATCCAGAGACATTTCATTGATCTGATCCCGCAAGACTATTCGGCACATATTTTCGACAATAAATTGGTTGATTTTATCAGTCGACACCAAAATAGATATAGGTAGAGAATTCCTGTTATAAAATTTATAAAAAATGATAATAGTCATGGTTTTTAGTTGGAATATTTGGGTAAAAAATTTAAGGGAAAGCCTTATTCTACGTTTCGAATATGTTCCTTCTGCAGGATTACAAAATTCAACAAAAATGTCTGTTAGCAGAATTTAAATAGATTTAGTTACGGTATTGAATGCATATATTTTTTTTACCGTAACATAATTGAGTTAATTACATAAAAAAAATTAAATATATTCGTCTGTACCTACCTCATTATCCAATTGTTATGATATTATGAAATTATTCAATATATTATTAAAAAAAACAGTGTCCATTTATTAACATAACTAAATCTATTTAAATGTTACTAATAGAAATGTTATCCTGTCTTGTAGCTCTAAAGAAGACAATAAGAATTGTCGAAACTTATGAGAATATAAATCCTTCTATTATGTTTTCTTATCCAATAATTAATAACAATAATAACAATAATAAAAATAATAATAATAATAACTACAAAACGCTCTTAGGGTGGTCGAAGAATATACGCGGGCAATTGGTATGGAGTTCGGGTTGGACAAATGTGCAGTCGTCCACCTCAAGAGAGGACGATGCGGGGAATTCCCTGAAGATGCGCAGCTCGCAGACGGAACCATCCTAAGACATCTGGATGCCGGAGAGATCTATACGTATCTGGGTGTGCAACAAAGGCGCATCCAGGATGTAACACAAATAAAAGATTCTCTCTGCGGCAAGTACAGACACCGCCTCCGAAATATTTGGTCTTCCGAACTTTCGGGGAAGAACAAGGTGTCTGCAACTAATATGCTTGCCGTTCCGATTCTGCTCTACTCCATCGGAGTAGTAAAGTGGACGGTAGATGAGCTGCGCCAATTAGACAGGGATACCCACAAGATGATGAATATTCACAGAAGTATTCATCCTAGATCGTCCGTTCCTCGCGTGTACCTCCCACGTCAACGGGGGGGGCCGAGGACTCTTGAGCCTGGAGTGTACGCATGGTAGAGTAGTACTGAGTATGGCATGTAACATCCTCAGAAGCTCAGATCCCCTCTTGCGGTTCGTAAAACATCACGAAACTGTAGGAGTGGGAGCAGGATTGTTCAAGGCAGCAAAAAGAGCCGCAGATGAACTCGGTCTCGCATTTGACATCAGGCGAGGTGCTGATGTAGAGTCAGTCACCGAACTTCAGCCAAATCGCGTGAAAGCCCGAATCAGAGCTGCCGAACAGGAAAATCTGTTTCGGCAGCACGTCGATAAACCCCAGCATAGTATCTTCTATAAGAACATCGAAACGCTGTGTTTATCGATCAGGCTGACATTCGCCTTTCTAAGGTCAGCAGGGCTTAAGTCAGAGACCGAGGGATTCATTATGGCCTGCCAAGATGGTGCTATCAACACCTTGGTCTACCGTAGCCGCATGTGGCGTGTAGAGGTTCCTGATATCAACTGCTGGACTTGCCATCAGGCGCCGGAATCGCTCATGCACTTACTTTCTGCATGCTCCATATACACGATTTCGGCCTACATCCACCGAAATAATGCGGCATTACGAGTGCTATACCACCATCTAAGGCACTCGTATGGGGACACCAGTGCTGCCTTACGTCCCCGGAGATATTGAGTCCATTGTCGAGAACGAGAAATGCCGGATTTACTGGAACTACTCGTTCCCAACTGTCAAGCTAATCCAAGCCAACAAGCCTGACATAGTCCTCCTAGACCATCAAGTCAACGTGATGTATGTCATCCAGTTCTCGGCACCTGCGGAGAAAAACATCACCTTGAAGGAGGAGGAGCAACGGACCAAATATCGCAATCTCCGGTGCGAGCTCCAAGTGCTGTACCCAGGCTACTCGGTCAAAATGGTCGTCCTAATAATCGGTGTACTCGGAGGGATAAAGTCTACGCTGCTCTCGGAACTGAAGATCATACCGGCCTGCCAAAAATCAGCCGAGTGGCTGGCAGGCCAAATGCAGAAGGCGGTCATTGATGCGATAGTTGATGCGCCGGCGCGACTCCCGTGAGGCGTCGGAGGCCACGGGAGGACTGACCGGCATCGGATATTCCGAAAAAAATAATAATAATAATAATAATAGAGTGGCTGTAGTTAATGCGCCGGCGCTACTCCCGTGAAGCGTCGGAGGCCACGGGAAGACTGACCGGCATCAGATATTCCGAAAAAGAAAATAATAATAATAATAATAATAATCGTCTTTATTTTGAGTATATAGGTACATATGTAGATACAATATACACGTATATAAAATATATATATAGGATGTTGGGTTATGCGCGGCAAAGTTTAGCCCGTAAGCTACTCTTACACTTAACCGCCACAGCTTAATATATATAAAAAAATTTCCCTAATTTAAAAAAAAACTTAACCAAATATAGAAATTATGAATTAGCCTAAAATCTGTAAGCTAAAACATGTACTAGTCTACACAAAAGATTGGTCTAGTTTTAAAAATATTGTAAATAAGTAAAATAAGTATGCACCTAAAAAATATAAACTAAATTTTATGTTATCTGTTACAAGAAAGAAAGTGAAGGCAAACAACATATGTAAAGAAAGTAATAATAATACATAACAATCATACAATCATTATTACTAATTTGATATAAGATGTGACTTAATATTTTTCCTGAACTGATTTATAGAAAGATCTTTGAAATTATTGGGTGTAGTGTTGTAAATTTGTACTGGATTGAAAATAAATGATCTGGTGAACATAACCATACTGTGTAAAGGCATTGTAAGTGTGCTGGGAAATCTGATATTTAAATTCTGCATGGCAGTTCTGAATACAAATTTTTCTTTAAGGTAGGCAGGAGACGAATTTATTAGAAGCTTTTGAATAAAAACATGATAGTGACATCTAACAATTTTTTCCATATTTAAGCAGTTAAGATTAGCAAAGACAGGGGAAATGTGATCAAATTCCTTAAATTGCAAATGAAACGGCAACATATATTCTGTACTTTTTGTATACGGTTTCTTATCATTTTATCTAAGCAGGAAAAATATGCTAAATCACAATAACTGAAAGTAGGCAAGCAATACGAGTGACTCGCAGAGTTTCTTCCTAAATTTGTATTGTTATTTTATTTGTTATTAAGTGTCTATTCGCAAATAAAACTTTCATTTTTACGAAGGAGTTTTGAAGCAGTTTACCAACATCTAATCAAAATAGTTTCCAACGATTTGGTTATGAAAAAATGAGGAAAAACAATTTTGGATTAAAAAGTGTTTAGCCGTGAGGACCGAACAATTACTAAACCCATTATCAGTACCCCTTATTCTGGCCCCTCAGTCTAATTACCACAAGTATAGGTCTAAGCATGCTTCTGTTAATGTGGTCTATCACATCTTGTGGGATTTGTGCTCATAAAATGGTAAGAATATCTGACAATTGCCTAGTGTTTTCTGGAATCTGTTGATGGTTTTGAGGTGCCCTACCCAATAAATCGAACACATGATCAATGGGATTCAAACCAGAAGTCCGCGGTGGAAGGATATTATCAAGCCTAGGTACTAATATAACAATTTTTCAGGCCGGGGTTCATGCCATTGAACTGTGTCCGCGAAGGCTCGAATATATGCATCCTACACGCAGATCAATAAAAATTTTCTCAGATAGCCAAGCAGCTATAAGAGCTCTTTGCTCTTACCGGTGTAGCTCCAAAATGGTATGAAAATGTCAGAAGGCTCTAAATCATTCGAGTAAAAACAACAAAGTGATTCTGGTCTGCATATAGTACTCCTTGGCCCAGAGAAGGAGCGGAATAACGAATCATTGGACCAGAACCGATACTTAGCATATCTTCAAATACTGCCAAGATGGATATCTTAACTTGGGCTTAAAGGAACACTCTCCGGTATTGGCAAGAGTTACCAGAATTAGTTCATTCAAAGGCTTTTATAAAATACCATCTGAAATCAAGAGCTAAGAAACTTTTGGAGATAAACAGGGTAAATCTGAAAACCCTAACAGGCCTATATACCGGGCACTGCCAAGTAAACTATCATTTGCATAAACTCTTTTCCTAGCGGAAAACGCCGATTGCCACCTATGCTTGGAGGATGAGAATTAATCGTGTCTATTCGAACATTGTAAATAGCAAGAATGCGATGGAAAAAAGACATAACTTTTTTAGTCTGGACATTTAAAAACCGTGCAAAAGCATACACATGGAAAAAAGTTTTGCAGAGACGTTACTGTGTGATTTTTCCAATATCCTTAACTTTTTGTGCACAGTGTACTTTTTAAGTGAAGGCCAAACTAAAGTACCCATACTCACAACTCAATTTTATGTGAGGATTCATACATACTAGTATCAAGTATGTCTATTGTTTGTATTTAATATTTATATAATATGGGCAAGGAAAACAATAAGGCCAACTAGACCAGACCACTAACCAAGCACTATATACGTTTTATTATATTTTAGTACTAGCACTAAATCTTACCTGATACTATTAATAAATTGTAAATCAACGATCAGTGGATGATGCTGTACTATAATGAATGTGCAGTAAATGTTTCAAATAATTGAATTTTTTTTGAATTGTGTAATAGAAATGTATTAAATAGAATAATGGTAAAGGTAGATAGGGTACTAAAGAATAACGGAATATCGATCAGTCGAACAACGCTAGAAGGAATGCCTAAATAAAAATTGTTTGAGATATAGGATCTGCTCTATTTTTCGAAACAATTTGTAAAGTAATTCAAGTTTACGAACAATTTTCCTTATACTGCTACACAATATCTTGTTCTAAAAGTTGTTTCTAATGCAGAGTGGGCCGAAAAATTTCACCGCTATATTCCCTTTTATAACTTGTTTGTTTATTTTTTTTTTTTATTGCATGAATTTGAGAATATTGCACATTTGTAATTAATAATAAAATCCAAAATGTTAACAGAAAATTGCTTTATTTTAAAGTGGTAGGCTAATTTGTCCTTAATATATTTTAAATAATGTCTATCCTGTCTCATTATGTAAATTTACCACAAATCATTAAAACTGCATTGTAAAACTACAGTAGTTAAAAAAACTTTTCAATTTCTTTCTTTATACGTTTTTTTTTATTTATGTATAGTTTATTACAGAAATATTGTGCACATAAAAAATTCAAAGGCTGTCAACCCAGCTACCGACAGTTGAAGGGAGAGTGGGGCATGCTTTATGTTTACACCGCATGTTAAATAGTAATTAGTAGAAATATTAGAAATTAAAAAACAGTAAAAAATAATAAAAACGTAACAAATGATCAAATAATTTTTTACCGATCACGACATTTTAGACAAAATAGTGTAAGTTAAAGAAATTCCCATCGTTTAATACCATAAAATTTAATACTTTGCAATTGTATTGTACTGCACAGATGTGATATATAAGTAGAGAACACGATTTAGAATATAGTATCATCTATACTCTTGAGAAAGCCCTAAAAAGCCAAAACACGTGTAGAGTTTTAATAAAACATTTTTGAAACATTTAAAAGTAAAAAGTTTCTTTATTTTTAATAATTTTAATAATAAATATGATGTATTATTATTTAATACATAAAACAGCATTATTCTTATGCAAAGTAAGTTTTGATATGATTAAAATAATTAACAGAAACATAATTGTTTCACCTAAGATTTCTAAGCTTTCCAATAATAGTGCGCAATTCATCCCTATAAACAACACACTTTTTATCTTCGCGGTCTCTTTGTTCCTTCTCTCTTGTCATCCTTTGGATGCAGAGTCGAATTCGAGTTTATCAGTTTCGCAAAGGACGACGGAAGTGTACCAGTACTAGGTGGGTTAATAAAATATGCTATATTTGTCGTATCGCCTGCTTTAAAAATCGGAAACGCTTTTGCCACCTTCCATCGGTTGGAAAAATTGATGTTTTTATTGAAATATTAAACAGAATAAAAAGCGGTGTTAAGAACGCATTGGCACAATTTTTCACCAAAAAAGGAGTGAAAAAGAAACGGTGCAATGGGAAAAACAGTCTACTTAACAGAAATTCCAAAATGAACCGTTTACAAATTAATTCAGGAAGAGCAATGTGAACAAAAAGCTAGGCAACAATAATAATTTAATATATTAAATTTTTTTATTGGCTGAACTGAGCAAGAGAATTATTGGTTAATTTTAATTTAGAGTTTGATTTTAACTTAGAGAAAAAGAAAGTAAATTTTTTTAATTTGACAGAAGTGGTAACTAATATCTATTTATCTAAGACACTACTTTTAAATCTGTTGAATTATTGTGTTCACTGTAATACAAAGAAATTTTAAGTACGGTTCGGTATGTCGCTAATTAGTTCTTGTCGGCATGTGAGAACGCTGGCTTTGAAGTTTTTACGGTCGTTTCTTGTAGCCTTTTTTTATGTGCATAGTATTTTTGTGATAAACTATACCCACACATGTTTTTCATTCCGGGCTTAAACGTAAACTTAAAAGAATTACTTTATTTTGAAATAACTGGCCATTACTGAATCTGTGTAATACAAGCATGTTCTGTTGTTACACACCGGCAATCACCAAAATGTAGTTTTTTATTTATAATAATGTAATATAAATCCAAACGAGTTACAGGCCTATAATTCTCTAAAGGAATATAAGTTTTAAATAAGTTCCAAAATATTTGTAGCTTGAACTGCTTTTCGCAACTCATTTTCACTCATATATCATTATAAATATGTACTCAATGTAATATTATTTTTGTTACAGCTGGACATGGAGAAGAGAGGGGATATTTTGGTCCATGGAAAACCTGTAAACTACTTTTATACAATAGAGAAAGATGCGGGAAGGATGCTTCCAGATTTAGAGTATCAAGTAAGTACACAAAGTAGTTATGAATGGCTTATTGATATAGATAAAATATTAGCAACCTTACAAACTTATACAAATTTAGAGGGTGGTCAGTAGTGTAAACACGCTCTACCTCGATCACTTTATTATAAATGGATAGTTTATTCCATTATCAGAGGGTGTTACTTAAGTACGTGAACAAACTTTAAGCGATAATTCCTTGTATGATTTTAAGACAAATAGTTCATAAAAACGTATGTCCTAAACATATATGTTTTCGAGTTTTAGGATGATAATTTTTTTTTCAGCTTTATAAAATTTGTCTTATTGAGTTTTAATAATAACACTGATGGTTTGTATCATGTACTTGAATAATATATGTAACTGGAATAAAGCCTTCTGATTACAAAAATGACAAGCAAAAAGAGGTAACAAGTAACGTTTTCTATGAGCAAGATTAACATTATTGTTAATTTTGCTAATCTATTTATTGCTATAAATCTATGATGTATATGACATAATATATTAGGCTTACATAGATACAGATACTCAGTTCAATTTTTTCTTTTAGGGAGGGTGGGGTCAAATTGTCTCGCTTTAAGGACCAACAGTTATCGCCCATCATGGTTAGATCCCATCGTCCTTGATAACGAATTTCCTTTGTCCTGATATCTTGATGAAATCTTTCTCGTTGCTCGTCGCTTACCGCACCCAAATTTTCAGGAAGCAAATTCAAATAAGAATGCAGAAAGCGAATTCTTAAAGACATACGGCAAAGCAACCAAACGTTTGGTACGAATCTAAAAGTTCGTTTACAAGTTGCTTGTAGTTCTCATCCTTCTTGCTCACTAAAAATCCCCTGACTGCGCTTACAAATGAGTTCCAAGTTTTAAGTTCCTTCTGTGGAGTGTTCCTTTAAAATCTGCATCGTCAAGCAATTTTCTAATTTGAGGACCAATAAAAATGCCTTCTTTAAATTTGGCGTCACTTAATTGCGGAAAAGGTCTCTTAAGTATTTAATTCCTTCACTCCCTTTATTCATAGCCTTCACAACATTTTTCATTATCCCAAGTTTAGTGTGAAGACTGAAGAGGTGGCAAAAGAACAGGGTCTACAAGGGTTAAAATTATTTTCCTTGCGGCCAAATTCTTTTCACATAATGTCCTTTTACTGTACGACTGTCCCACAAATAGAGAAAACAGTAATATTTTATAAAGCCTCCTTGAAGCACTACTAAATATAACGCTAAAAAATTTTTGCTAATTACTATTTTCTAAAATTAAATAATTACAAGGCACTGTTTTTTTCTTGTCTAATTTTAATTTTTATTTTAAACTTTACGACTAGGTTCATCCTATTCGGACATTTTCGAGTATCGTGAGTTACTCACCAGTTGAACAATCACTTCAAAACTTTAAAACATCCACCGACACGTGTTTCTGCATTTTTTTCGTTATCAAGGTGACCCTTAGAAAGCGTCGAATGTAGCTGTGAATCTTAGTAAATCCTAATGTAATAAATATTAATGACGTCAGGAACAGAATAATTGAAATTATGTAGTGGAAATTCCCCTTATATTAGAATAATTTAAAACAAATTAGGTATCCTCTTCTTGGTAAAAGTTTAAAATATAACGCTAAAAATGTTTTTCTAATTATTATTTTCTAACTTTTACAAAATGTATCACAGATAAGTATAACATATATCTTTTTAAACAAGTACTTTCTCAGCTATTTGCCAAAACGGGGAAACTTAGATTATAAAAGAGATAATATGCACATTATGATCAGTACGACTGACTCAATAATGTTATTTTTAATTCTAAGTATTCTGTTCAGTAAAACCAAAAATAAATAAAACAAAAGTACTCACCAGTTGAACAATCTCTTTAAAACTTTAAAACATCCACCGACACGTGTTTCTGCATGTCTGCGTTGTCAAGGTCGCCCTTAGAAAGCCTATATACAATATTAATACATTTATTTAATAACATAAACAACATAACACTTGTCAAAACTTGTTGAAAAGGTGCTCTTTGATGTTTTTTTGATAGGACAAATAAGAGATTTATTGAATTTTCTTTCGGTTAAAATGATTGAATTCACAATCTCTGAAATGGCAAACATGCAGTTTATGTATGGAACGGCTTATGGTAAAGCTCGTGCAGCAAGACTAATTTATCAAGAAAGATACCCTCAACGTCGTGTGCCTAACAAACAAACTTTTATTAATATTCACTCCCCAGTTTGTGAACCGGGAAGTTTTAAGAGGTTTATTGCCCTTGTAGGTAGACCCGGACCAGTAGGGGCAGTTCAGGTCGAGAAAGTTGTCTTTAATGAAATTGAAGAAAATCCTGAAATTAGTACACGAGAAATTGTGGCTCAATTAAATGTTACCAATGTTATATTATGGAAAATTTTAAGAAAACAGTAACTTTAACCCCATCACGTACAACGTGTGCAAATTCTTTTGGTGAAGGGATTTTTTCCCCAGGGAATAGCTTTTTGCACTTGGATACAAAATAAACTAGTGACAATTCCAATGTTCTTATCCCAGGTGTTGTTTAGCGATGAGGCATGTTTTCTCGTAGCGCAATAATAAATTTTCACTACAATGACATGTGGGCTGAAGATAACCCACATGCTATAATTGAAAACAATTTCCAAATGCAGTTTTCAGTAAAAGTTTGGGTTGAAATTGTTGGAGATTACTTATTGGACCTCAATTTCTGCCTCCCAAGCTTAATGGTAACCAATACCGACAAATTATTGAATATGTCCTTCCCGATCACTTAGAAGATGGCCCAAGAAAGGAAGGACATCGAATTTGGTCTATACATAATGGTGCGCCACCACACCTAAGCTTAATTGCACGTGAGTATTGAGATCAACATTATACCGTGATGGACCGGGCGTGCCGGACCACAACCGTAACACCCAGGTCGCCCGATATTAATCCTCTACAGTTCTTTCTTGAATGGCACCTAAAATTATTAGTCTACAGAACTCCAGTTTAGAATGAAGAAGATCTAAGAAATCAAATACAAGTCATGAAAAAATTATGGTATTTTTTAGCGAATCCGCGATTCGATGATAAGGGGCATAAACGCATGCATTAAAATCGGGTGTGACTATTTCCAGCAGTTACTCTAAGATAAGTGTTGTACCTTTGTAATTTTTTTCTTTAGATTACGGTAATTTTAGTTTTAATTAGGACCCTGTAGATGGATACTATATTACATTATAAGATCGTTATATAAGGTTTAACATGCGAGCCTGAAAGTTAACAGAGCGAGCGATAGCGAGCTCAGTTATCAATGTGAGCACGTTAAACACTATAACGGTCGAATATTGTACAACGCTTTATGTTGTCCTGAAGTTTTTTTTCATCCGAAAGAGAGAGAACAAGCTAATAAATTTTGTTAATTCTTATGACAATTATTAGTACAGGCAAAAATCTAGTTGCATTTTTTGGAAAGCAACTGTGTTTTCATAGCAACGGGTAACAAGTTGTATTAATGTCAGTGAGGTATGTCGGTAAGAGTTCTTACCAGTCTAGCCTGTTATGAACATTTTTACCAATAAAAGGTGATTATCATTAAACAGTATTTACAGTTCAGGATAACATAAAAAAATATTATGCTTGTGTGCTGAATATGAACAAATTATGCATAAAATAGAGCATAATTTTATTTTTTGCCCAATAACTGCTAAACTGTACTAGATAATGAAGAACATTCAGAAAACAAAAAGTTTAAGAATAAAATAGTAAATTAGATTCTATTTACAAACTTAGTATCGTCGTAAACAAATTCGGTGGGCTCAAAAGTGGGATGGTCCTAAAAAATTAGAACTTTGTAGATTGTTTCAAAAGTTAATAACGTTGTTTCATGGGTACCGTTAAAAGTATTATAAGTGCTGAACTATCCTTATAACTGCGTAAGAAAAATTTTTAAGAGTAAAAAAAAATTATCACCCTGTATATCGAAAAGTAGACGTTTTGGGCATATGTTCTTTGTTAAAATCATACAAGGAATTACCGCTTAAAGTTTGTCCATGTAATTAATTAAGACCCTATATATTACGGATATTTTCAAATCAGTCCAAACTTTTGTGCATATTTATTTTCGCATTGCGCCGATAGCAACTCTTCCTACAGCACCTGAAGCTAAGCTATGGTTTTTGAATAGTTTGTGAGATTACGACTTATTATGTTACGAATACTTAAAGGCCAGTTTCGAAAAAATGTAAACATATAAACACCAAAAATATACTGCAAGTATATATAAGTCGATGATGAATATGTCACCTTTTCGCTCTCTATCTGCAATATCTTAAAGAAT
Organism: Rhamnusium bicolor; assembly: GCA_029963845.1. Classification (NCBI taxonomy): domain Eukaryota; kingdom Metazoa; phylum Arthropoda; class Insecta; order Coleoptera; family Cerambycidae; genus Rhamnusium; species Rhamnusium bicolor. Next base: position 621 of record JANEYF010000538.1, on the reverse strand, counting down.
ATAGGCTTAGTCAATATTGGCTGCTTTCATAAATTAGTGGGTGAATTTTTATGCTTTATTTAATTGTTGTTTGATTAAATTGTAGCTAATAATTGTAGATTCTGAGGAAGATATATATGTGATCGAAACTGATCAATTATAATAAAGTTCTTGTTCAATTTACTACCCACAGAAAAATTCCACTATTAATTCATAACCGTGGACTACTAAAAATAATTAGTTTAAGCATATCCGTTACTAGGTTGGTGAGACAATGTTTTAGCTTGAGCGTGAGTTTTGTAGGTTTACAGTATTAAAACTAGATACTATATAAATAAATAGTGCACAGCGATAAACATTTGCTGTAAGTATGTGCTTATCATTAATTCGTGAATTTCTTCGATGGAAGTACACATTTTAAATGAAAGCTGGTGGACATATTGCTTGCTATCACGTTTCATTTAATTTCCCTTGAGCTTATTGAATTGCAACGTGACACTCTAGATTTTGTCGTTGCATGAACGCAAGTATAAAACTTCGTGGGGAGCTTTTTAATATAAACTTTTAATGGGAAATAAGTCTAAACTCCCTATGTAATATTATATACTAGAGTATGTTTCATTCAATTCAGTTCATTTAGTA